>CM031597.1:20512462-20593227 GCA_018398815.1 Conus ventricosus
CTGCACTATCCACCCTGATGCTCTGTCCGCAACAAAATGGTTGGAATCTGGTAGCTTCAATGGGACGGGAACTAGTCTTTCCAACACCGTCTGCAGTGCTTGCTCTGCAGCGTCTGACCATCGACCACTGCCGGTTTCCCTGCCTTGACCAAATCACTGAGAGGACTCGTGATTGCTGCGAAATTTGGAACAAACTCCTATAGAACCAATAAAACCTAGCAGACTCCTGACTTCTGTTTTGGTCTTTGGTCTCTCTGAATTCATCATCTTCTCCACCTTTCCCTTTCGGCTGCTTTGTGTCGCCTCCGACAACAAAACCTAGGAACTCCTACTGTCTAGCCCTTCATACAGTGACACATCCCTGTATGACTCTTCTGGAAACTTAGGCAACAAAATCTCCCCTTCTTCTGCTGGGTCTCTTTCACCTCATCAATGATTGCTGCTGCGCCTATGTGCTGAGTCTCACGCTGAATATATTTGCGGAGAAAATTCGCATGGAAAAGTTTTGGTTTCCCATTCACATCAATTCGGTAATCCCGACGACCTTTTCAGTGATGGTGAATGGTCCTTTCCAATGCATCAGCAGCTTGTTGTGACCCGTGGGAAGCAGTACAGGACTTGATCTCCCGCCTTGAGGGATTGCTTCCTCACCTTCCTGTCATATTGCTTCTTCTGACGACCCTAGCCTTCTGCAAACCTTCCTTGCAACCTTACATGTCTCATACCTGTGCCCACCTTTGGAACAGGGCGAGATTGGGCCAATCAGATCACAGCCACTCTCCTGAATGGTGTGTCAATTAAAGGGGGATGTTTAAGAGGCGCCTTCCTCTTCACCCCTCTTGTGGCTGACCTTTGACACACATCACATGACATGCAGAAACGCTTTATGTCTGCCATTGCCCTGGCCAATGAAAGTCATCAAAGATTCGGTCAGCGTTTTGCTGGTGCCGAGATGACCCGCCATGAGCGACTCGTGACCCACTGACATGACAGTGTCACGATAACCTGCTGGTACCTCTAACTGAGTGGTCACCTTACCTGTCTTCCCCTTGGTGAACACTCGGTACAACAGCCCGCCTTTCACAAGAAATTCTGTCTCACCTCCTCTAACCTCCTGTTTCTCTCCACCTCTTGCCAACTCCCAAGACTTCACGAGCGAAGGGTCTTGTTCCTGCGCTGCCCTAAACTCATCAGGCGACACATCTATGCCTGACTTCCTTGCCTGGAACGACTAACGGTTTATCAACCTTTCCCTCCTTCTTGCTCCGTGTTTGAACTGCTGCCCCTGTAGCAGTCAACAACTCAGGATCCCTGGATCCCTTGCACCTGGAATATTTCCGATGATCAAATCATGAAGGGGTTTCTCCATCACCAACGCAGACAACTCGCCTGAGAAGTAAGGGGTACGTACTTCTATCTTAGCAACTGGAAACTCCCTCACAGTGCCATCGATTAGAGTACAGGTCTGGATTTGCCCTGTCAAATCCCCTTTTCGACCAGCGTTGTTCGTACTACACCGCATGAACAACCAGTGTCTCGTAACACTTTCACCTCTGCTGGCCAATCCACCCTTCTTCCACTGGTAACGAACCACTCAGCCTAGTGCCCTCCATCCCTGACACTGACTGCTGTCCAGTGCTAGCCATAGGCTGCACTCCACCCTCTTCAGATGAATCCCTTTTGGTTCCACTGCAGGTCGTTTCCCTTGACGACCCTTATCCACCTCTTGCAAGGCTGCTGCCTTCTGGAACCTCATGCGACAATCCCTCGCCACATGTCCCTTCTTGTGACAAATGAAACACCTAATGTCCCTTTGCCCTTCCTTCTGCCCCACCACTGGGTTTGCAGACTTTGCAGAAAACTCCCCTGGTCTCCTTGCACTCTTCTCACCTGTGCCTGCACCTGTTTCTCCTGCACCTTAGTGCCCAAACGTGCCTCTCTATACACCTCTGCGAACTTCAACAACTCTCCTGCTGTCTCTGGCTGTCTCTCTTTCAAATGTATGGTTAACTCAGGGCCGCAACCTGACAAAATCTGTTCCTTCATAACTAGCTCTTTCAATTCAGCGAACTCCTTCTTCGTACCACTCAACTCTAACCACTTCTCAAAATAGTGATCTAAACGTGCACCAAACTGAGTGTACGTCTCACCTGCTTGTAATTTAGCTGAACGAAATTTCTTCCTGAACCCCTCCTCTGTGAGGTCAAATCCTTTCATCAAGATTCCTTCACAGCACCAAATCAGACTGTTGTTCTGCTGGTAAGCAGTGAAAATTTGTAATGCCTTACCCGTCAGTAACGCTGACAAAATGACTGCCCACTCTTCTGAAGGCCAACCCTGACTGGTCGCAAACGTTTCGAAACGACTGATGTATGCATCAATCGAATCGGTTCCTTCAGAGAATTTTGGCAACTTGGGTCGGGGAGCATAGCTGCGCACAGAGTCACTGGAAAGTGAGCTACCATCCTCGGTGGTCTCCCTTTGTATTCTCACTTTCTCAACTCTAATTGAACCTTTAATCTTTCCGTTTCCTGCTTCATTCTTTCTGTTTCCTGCGCTTCCTTTAGTCTTTCTGTTTCTGCGCTCCTTTTCTTTCTGTTTCCTGCGTAACCTGATTATCATTAGCCTGAATCCTTAATCTTTCTGTTTCCTGCTCTGCGCTAGCTTTAGTCCTTTCCTGCTCTGCTATTTCTACTGCAACACGACGTCTTTCCGCGCGTTCATCTCTTTCCATCTTTTGTTGGTTTCAACGAACGCACGCAACTCATCTCCGAGTAACCTAGATCACGAGCGACGCTCACAAGTTGTTCAATAGGGGTGTTCTTTTCTTCCGCCATTATATCTTTTTTTTTTTTTTTTGAACAAGACTTTATACTACGACAGCCAAACTGGTGGTTACCGACACGAGTGACGTAATAGCACAATCCTATGAATGATAATATTAGCTTGGGACAACGTAGTTAGTTTTTATAAGACGCCCAGCGCCTGACCCAACTATGAGAGCGAATTATAGGCAATCTGTGCGAAATAAGTACTCTGGGGCTGAAATGCCAAGCCTAGTATTAACTATCTTGGAAGCAATGCCAAGCCTAGTATTTAACTATCTTGGGAACATACAGTAAGACAACCCCTTGTCTTAGGATTACAATACTTGAATCCCACCCAGCTTCCTCTCTGAGAAGTTGAACAATTATAATAAATGGGCCAGAATATCCTGGCAGGCTCGCCAATAAATTGTCAACCTCGGGTGATGTCGATGGAGGAAGGACTAGCGCACAGCCCAAACACACTCACAGCTTGCTTACAATCTCATTCATATATCATGCATTCGTCACATCAAACCACTAGTAAAGTCTATAACTTTACTACACATGATCATAGAACGAACCATCAATGCATATGGAATCAAACAAAATAAAACATTCTCTCTTTCCTGAACTTCACAAAATCATTTGTCTAAAACATCATTAACTAACCCGGGTATAAATAGATTTCTACTTTACCTGGCCAGGTGATCTTAACTATTCACGAATCACTGTCTTTTCTTTTCTTTTTTTTTCTTTCTTTTCACTGTCACTTTCACAAGCACGACACAACTGCTGGCACTGGTCTTGGTCTGCTGGCGCCTGGTCAGATGAGACTGTTGGTACTGGCGTTGGTCTGTCGATGAAAGTGGCGCGGGCCCAAGTATGAGGTCGAACCCAGTGAAGATAGAACAGTGACTATCAACATCGATCTGTTCTCCTTTCTTTCTTCCTGCATTAACGCATTGCACTCTCTCTCTCTCTCTCTCTTCTAGTTGCTCTTATCAAATGGACATGGTTGCTTTTTTTTTTTTTTTTTCTTTTCTTTCTTTTCCTCCTCATTAGTTAGCAGCTCTCTCTCTCCACATCTCTCCTCAGTCCTTCCTCTGCAGACTATTCATGCTAATCTCTCAACTTGGTTCTCTTCTCCCCTCCCCTCATCTCTCTGCTTTTCTCTCCTCAGAGATCACACTCAGACCTCTCTCTCTCTGTCTCTCTGTTCGTTCTCCCCTCGTTCTCCGTTCTCTCACTCTCACATCCTTCTTATTCTGTTCCGATCTGTCCAAAAAGGGCGAGTACCATTGGTCAGTATTTTTACCCTGATACCTGAAGTTTATCTCCCTCTAATTCCATTGGATATTCAAATCATGACAGTCACGCTACACACCTTACTCTCTGTGGTGGTCAATTGGTCATTTAATTGATTAGCTAGATTTCACCCCCCCACCACGCACTACCTTCCCCCTTCCCTACTTAACTGGCGCCGTGGTGGCTTAAGTCGTGGGCACTGGTCAGTGTAAATTGGCTAGATGAGCCTGAGCCAGGCGCTACGACTCGTCTCGCTAGACATCGAGGCGTCGGTCAAAGCTGCTTAATCCGTCTAGCCGGACAGACCGTCTCTGTGGAGCTCTCCCTATGCTTAATTGGCTGGATCCGAACCATGGGCCCGTCTATGTGGCGCCCAGAATATTTGAGTTAGAGCTTATGTCCAAACAACCTGGACCACGACTTGGTTGTTCTATTTTTGACCGTGACACATGTACACAACCATGAGCACTGGTTCCACGATCACCTAAGACTGTTGATGACAATCGTATTTCACCACCCACACCATCAACCTGATTCCACCACTCCATGGAAACACACAGCCAAAGTCAAGGATGGCCTTTAACTGAACAACCACCACCATAGAGAAAAAAAATCATCATTCCCTTATTTGGTCATCAGGACAACTGACCAATGTTTCTTTATACCACACTGTAATATAGAAATGTAACAGTGCATGTGAAAATCTGCTAAAAAAAAACACACACACCAAAAAACCAACTAAAACATCAAGCGAATGTCCATCGATAACGTAACACATGGACAATGCATGGTGTGTGAGGCTTTGAAGAAAAAAAAAAGTGAAAAAGTGGGGGAAAAAAAAGAGGATGAAGTCCCCACTTCAAAAAAAAAAAAAAAAAAAAAAAAAAAAAGACAGTCTTTACCACACAAAAAAAAGATTTAAAAAAAGAAAAAGAAATGAAAAAAAAAGGCAAAAAAAATGTAAAGACAGGGGTGGTGGAGGATAAAAAAGCATCATGTATAATATACCTCTTTCCTTTTTGCTATCTTATCTTCTGTGCTAAATGAATGATATTGTTTCCAGCCCACTCCTTCTGGCACACCCATACCCACATTTGTGCAGTTGTAGCCAGAATTGCTGTTAACAGGAAACAATCACCATGAGGCAACCCACCAGAAGAGACACTGCACTGCTGCCCAGTCACTTCGGTGCAGTTCAGAGGCACACCACCCACTTAGCTCCTTATTCATGACAATAATTGCATGGTTGCAGAGCCAGCGTGGGTGAGCTTTCCCCTCCAAAGGCATATCCCCATGTCCATCATATGACAATCCCCATGATCTTGCCAAAACTGATCCCTTATGACATGAACTCATCATTGGGAATGGGTGCAATCAAAGCAACTTTCTTTTAACTCATTCTGTACTAGCTGTTACCTCCCCTTATTTCCCCAGAAACTGACCATTTCTCTATACATTTTTTTGTTTAAATCATTAAAAGAAATGAATAAACACAGACTTCAAGTTATGTTCATAAATGATAGAGAAACCACAAACAATATAGCAAAGTTCTTTTTCTTTTTGTTTGGTAAGACAGTATGCATGACACAGAAAATGAGATTTTCCGCATTATGTAAAAATAAGGGTGGTACACACCGTATGAACAAAAAATTTACATTAACCGGTTTTATGCCCTGAAATTATCAAACTGTTTTGAACAATTCAAGGGCTTCAGTCACATTGTAATGGCGATTTGTAGTGGGTTTTTTTCACTATGCATGCTTGATGGTGTAGCAGACACGCTACGTTGCCACGTCAAGCCAAACCGAGCTGGTGACGTGGTGTAAAAAGTGTCTGCTCACGAGCATTCAGCTTGCGAAGTCTAAGTACCAGTACGCCTGCACTCTTAATTTATTAGTACACAGGAGCTATCTGTAACAAGTAGTTTCATACAGAAGGTTTGCCCACTTTGGAGAAAAATTCCAAAGCTTTGGACCGCACATGCGGTCCCTAGTATACAAAGGTTGTAACCATAAGGACCGGATATGTGGTCCTTAGTATAGAAAGAGTTAATAACAATCAACGAGGTTGACGATGAAGATGGTGTAACGGACTTCCATTCTGACTGGAGACTACACATACCTCGTTTCATGATGTAACCTGGCCGTCAAGCCGACCATGAAATATAGACACCTGCAGTTTGTGTGAGGAAATTTGGAAGTATTTTCAGGATGAATTCATCAAGTGCATAGAAACTCAACTATGGGGTTCCAGTCTTCCCATTAGAGCCCAAAGCATTCTCACCTAAGACTAGGTACTGAACAAGGCCGAAAAATCCCACAGATCAATGCAGCTGATGGAACTCAAACCTACAATTTCCCAGCTTACAAACTCAGCGATGACCACAACACCATGGCAACTGTTTTACAAGTCATGGTTCTAAGTTTATGTCTGTTAAGATGTCAGAGTGGGCATTCAATTTTGGCCAAGTGCTGTGTCTCTCGAGATTTCAGAGTGGGCATTGAATTCTGGCCAAGTGTTGTGTCTCTCAAGATGTCAGAGTGTGCATTGAATTTTGGCCAAGTGTTGTGTCTCTCAAGATTTCAATTTTGGCCAAGTGTTGTGTCTCTCAAGATTTCAATTTTGGCCAAGTGTTGTGTCTCTCAAGATTTCATTTTGGCCAAGTGTTTTTCCTCTCAAGATTTCAATTTTGGCCAAGTGTTTTTCTCTCAAGATTTCAATTTTGGCCAAGTGTTGTGTCTCTCAAGATTTCAATTTTGGCCATAGTGTTGTGTCTCTCAAGATGTCAGAGTGGGCATTACATTTTGGCCAAGTGCTGTCCTTGAATCTCTGTTTACACAAGCACATATGTGTATGCATGCATAGGAGTTGCAAGTTTGTATGCATTTGTGCATAGGATTGCAAGCATGCTATAGAATATGCGTTAATACAATCGTGAATTGTACATGTTGATGTGCATGTGTGCAGGCATATGTAGGTTTTGGACCATGCTGATCTGACTGCATGTGTAAGATTAGCGCATTCTCATTCACACAAGTACATGCACACGTAAGTATGGGTGTATAAAAGTATACACCAAGTGTTGGCAGCAACAGTAAAAAGACAAACCAACAACTTTCCACATTTTCCCTCTATTTATTACCACAGCCCAGCGTTGGCAGCAACCCTGTGTAAACAAAGCATTTCACTCTCCCCTTCTTTTCTCTCCATGTTAAAACAGTATCACATTGTCTGGGCAACCCTTGCTGAAAACTACTCAGCTTCACTTCTATTCACATACCACAGAGATACCACCTAATGGTATGCATCAGTCAAAAATCTACAATAATTCATACACATGGTTCGCAGCTGAAAATGAAAATGCACACTTTCTGAAAGTATGAATAATACCTCCCTATGCTGAAAACCACGTTTTAACACTTTTTCCTTAGTTTGTTGACAGCTCAAACTACATACCCTGGCGAGTCTTTTACTCGATTTTGACCTGGTGTCTGTAAACCCTCATTTATTCTGTTGACAACTCAAAATAATACCCTGTTGAGTCTTTTATTTAATTTTGACCTGGTGTCTGTGAAACCCTTATTTATTCTGTTGACAGCTCAAACTACATACCCTGGTGAGTCTTTTACTCAATTTTGACCTGGTGTCTGTAAACCCTCATTTATTCCGTTGACAGCTCAAAATACATACCCTGGTGAGTCTTTTACTCGATTTTGACCCGGTGTCCATAACCTCATTTCACACTTAACTTTGTTGACAGCTCAAAATACTTACCCTGGTGAGTCTTTTACTCAATTTTGACCCTGTGTCCATAACCTCATTTCACACTTAACTTTGTTGACAGCTCAAAATACATACCCTGGTGAGTCTTTTACTCAATTTTGACCCGGTGTCCATAACCTCATTTCACACTTAACTACTTCGTAATGAATCGAGGCAAACTATCGACTCATTTCCCTATGCTAAACTACATACCTTGTATTTGAGCTTTTTCTGATTTGATTCAAATAACCTGAAACAAAATACACCAGAGCGAAAATACATAACTGCAAACCAAAACAGAGAAAAGAAAGACACAGAGAGCACAGAGAGAGAGACAGAGAGAAAATAGGAGCCGGATATGAAAACAATGTATCATAAGTCTCTTTTAAATAACAACACCACCACATGAACACATACATACTGAATCACACAATTTCAAAGAAGTACAAGCTACACACATGTACAAGAAAATACAGAGATTGTCAGCATTCAAGTAAAAAGAAAAACTAAAACATTCCTGTCTCCTGAAAAAAAAAGAAGTGAAAACATACAATGTAAGTCAACAAATGGTAATAGTCTTAACATGCAAAAAAACTTTTTTTTTTATCAGCTACAGTTTTTAAGCAGTGTATAGTTAACATGTAGAGTATTTTTGTATTGATGTATCCATATGCGATTGCATATTTGTCCCTCGAATAAAACAAGAAAAAGTTCAACTACTCTCAAACAAGACTGTCATCAATGTCAGATGGAAAATATCTCAGGACAGAACAATGAATTCCATTCAGTTCATCTTCTTTGTAGCCCAGCCCACTTCGAGGGGACGTTTCAAGGCTGTCACCTTGTCAATTCCTTCCATACTTAAAATATACAGAAAAAAAGGATACATAAAGGTACATATAACCAGAATACCTAAAAAGAAAAAAAACAACTAATTTCTTTGTGCTTTTTGATTTCTTTTTAAAAGTTGATGGCCAAGAGGGCATTTTTGTCGTAGACAGACCTTAATGAGAGCCAGAACACCACAAGTATAAATACATATATCCTGTGTGTTGTGTGTGTGTGTGTGTGTGTGTGTGTGTTGAATTTCCTTTTCTAAATCATTATCAAATGAAGAACACTATAAATGAAAACCAAAATCATTCAAGATTGAAAAACTTCACCTATATGTATGCAACAATACAGAATGTAATAAAAAGAAAAGGTATGTAACATTATACCTACAGCTCAGTAGCACCTCGTTACAAATCACAAATGATGTGACCTGATGAGAAAGATATGTCCCAAAGATATGAGGAGCTACTTGGAATCTCATCAAAAGGAAGACTATGGAAAAAAACAGGCAAAATTTGCTCAAGTACTTACAATAGAAGAGTATTACTAACGCTTGATTTTGTGTGTGTGTGTGTGTGTGTGTGTGTGTGTGTGTGTGTGTGTGTGTGTGTGTACATGTTTGTGCATGAATATGTGTGCGCATATGTGTGCATGTGTGCGTGTGTGCCCTTGTACATACATGTGCGTGCACATATGTGCATGTTCAGATTTGACACATACATATGCGCATCCAAATGTCAAGGTGATGCAAATGATGAATTTATTTGCCTGGGGGTTGGTGGCTTGGCAAATAACATGCCAAGCAATGGGACATAAATCTTGCACTTCTGCTGGGGGGACGATTAAGGCTGAGAAGTTGTCTCCCTCCTCATATACAGTTCTAAGATAACGGAAGCCACTCTGAAACTGAAGCCCTTTTCACCGACTGGAAGTAACACGTGCATGCACGACATACTCCATCGACTCTAAAACACACGTGGAACATAAGCAGTTATTACAACTCCTTTTCACTCTTTCGGAGAGTTTTCTGTTGGTGGTTGGTGGAAAAATCTGAATAAAATCAGAAATTTCTTAAGGTTGTTAATCAGTGAAAATCAATACTTTTTCTAAGTTGCAACAAGCAGCATTCCATCAATGCAGTGATAATCAGTGTATAGGGTTTCATTGACTTCTACAAGCAAGATATTCTCCCTTCCATCAAAGTAACTCAGCAGCAGTGCAGGGTCGTCTGTGGCGAGTGGCCTGGTGATGGTCTGATACTGACAGCTCCCTTTGAGCTGATGTTTCTGGGACAAGCCTGAGCGTGGATGTGCATGCTGTAGCCAAAATAAGCAGTGTGAGAATATTACCCCCTAAAGGACATGGAAAGAGAACAAAGTATGCAGTAGCCAGATTAAGCAGTGTAGGAACACTACCCCTAAAGAACGTGGAAAGAGAACAAAGTATGCACGGTTAATGGTTTGAGTGATCTCCGCATGGGATAGCCTCCTCCTTCATTGTACCTAGAATGGTTGCAGAGCTGCTCATTCACCACCATAAAATGATAAAATGAGGAGTCAAGTGCCGCAAGCACTTTGTCTGTGTGAAAGAATGATATGGTCCTGTCCATGTAAACATCCACAAAATAATCACACTGTGATAAATAAATAAATAAATAAATGTACACACAAACTTAAGATGTTTTTTAAGAAGTGGCACTACGCTATGGTGAACTGATCCACCTGAAATGGAAACCCAAAAGTTTTTCTCACCTGAAAATCTGTTGAGATAATAAAAGAAATTGTACACGCCTCAATGCCACACAATGTATGATGAAGATCTCGTCATTCGAAGGGAAAAGTGACATTTTCACAATAAACTACAAATCGAATTCTACACAAAAACACTGAATTCAAGCATCAGCACAACATCATCTGCAAAAATCTATTGCGTACTTTCAAAATGAACATAAAAACGGAAACTCATGTTTGCTCAAAATGGACACATCTTGGTTTCTGCTGTTCTGTATGACCAGGGACACCTGCCAAATGGAAACCCACCCAGTCATGGTAATACACCTGCACCAAAGGTAAGTCTCCAAGAAACGACACACAATCTACCAATGCATCCACACATTTTTGTAGATAATGATCAATTTTTGATCCTCTCTGCTTTATATGAGTAAATCCAAATTGATCTATTGATCACCATCCAAAAATGTCTAACTGTACTCTCTAAAACCACTATTCATTCACCTAAATTTGCTTAATATACAGAGATGAATAAATACAAATTGGTCAAATGATTATACAAAAAAAGTCTACCTGTGTGTTCTGAAATCACTTTTCATTTACTTACTATTGTAATCATCACACATATATTATCTAATAAGTAGAAGTCAAGATTTTTTGTTGTTGATAGGAATGCTGATCCTAAAGGTTCTAAGGTAAGGGTGTAGACAGTGTGATCAACAAAAGACTATCACAGACCACACTGTACACAAGGTTCAAGAGATCAAATTGTCAGCGTCACCTGTGACCACAACAGACTATGTGCATGGAATGTGCTGTCGTGTCTTCTGGAATCGGGCATCACTTTGTTTCTGTTGTTCTTCAGAAACAGTGACATCTACTGAATGAAGACTTTACTGCTCATGGAACTTCCAAAAACTACAACACTGTCTGCCGGAGCATCTACGCATGCTGCCTATAGACGTACATTCTAGACAAAACAACAATAATATTTGTATCTCTTTCTATTTTGTGCAAATTTACAACTACTCTTCAGACTAGTTTCATATCACTGTGTCTGAATCATCTTCTGTCTTTGCATGCAGATCTCTCAAGTTATATGTATGTACTAAAAACATGACTAACCACTACACCTGTTCACATTCAAAGTATTTACAAATCAACAATATCAATACCAAACAATATTACATGTTATTGATATCATCACACTCCTGTGGGAGATTAATACATCAGTTTTAAATAGAACCTCAGCTAGGGGCAGTCCTTTTATCTATCATCCACAACTGGAAGAAAAAAAAAAAAAAGCAATAAAACGAAAAAAAAAAAAAAAAAAAGCGTCACATGTCCACACACTCTGCACATTCCCATCCAAGCATGCACCAGTCAAAAAAACTGACTACACCCACTAAGGCAAAAACGTGTTAACTACCCAACCAAATAAAAAAAAAAAAAAAAAGAAAAAGAAAAGGCCACGTCTAAGCCTACGATGGTAAACCGTCACTGGCATAGCGTTGGAATGCAGTTCACAGAGCTACCTGTGTTCCAGCCACCACTATCACAACACCGCTATGATATGAAAGCAGGGAACGAGGGAGGGGGGATGGCAGTCGTTTGGTGGGGCAGACGATGGCAGGGGTGGGGTGATGTGTCTTCTACTGATCCATGCTGTCTGGCATGATGTACGAGATGTCGTCCCACGGGTGTCGGTACAGGCCTTGCTTCAGTCGCTTCTGGTCCAGAAAGTGTCCTGGTTAAAATTCAGGTAAGGTTGTTTATAGTTAGAGTCGACCATGCAAGACTGTATCAGGGCTGAAATCTCGTCAAAGTCAATTTCCTTCACAGAAATTCAAATAAAGACCCTCCCAACACACATACACACTTTTTCTTTTCTTTCTCTCTTCTCTCTCTCTCTCTCTCTCTCTCTCTCTCTCTCTCTCTCTCTCTCTCTCTCACACACACACACACACACACACACACACACACACACACACACACACACACACACACACACACACATCATTAAAACAGATTTTCTAATACAATTCCCATGGGTGTAACTCTGAAACTAACTCCCAGAAATTTGGCTTCCTTCACAGCCAAAGGCTGGAAGCTGAGAGAGTGGATACACCTAGTTCTGGTAGAGGAAGAAATAAAGTCATCTCCCCCTGCCCGTCCACAGATCTTATTTATTCAGAGTTGGAGTTGTATGCGAGTTTTTGTAGATCCAGCTGCACAGACTGCAAAGTCATCGACAAACAGAGAGGTCTTGAAAACTCAGTTTACAGAGCTGACAATTTCAGTCTCAATTCTAAAGGGAAAGGAGAAAGCATGCTCCCTTGGATAACACCTAGCTCCCTGTTCATGGGTGCCAGACAGCCTGATGCCAGCACAGACTTGAAACTGCTGATCAGCTAGAATCTTTTTATGAAGAAAGGCAGATGACCTCTAAATCCTAGATAGTGATGATCCATAAGGACACAAAATGTCCATGTAGTGTCATAAGCCCACAGTTTTACTGATGAATCACACAAGCTAAAGAACAAGAAGTCTTACTGATGAATGACAACAGACAAACAGCAAAAAATCTTAACAGCAAACCACATAAGACTACAAGCATAAAATCTTACCGAGTCCCATGAGATAAAAAGCTTAATATCTTATCGATGATTCCTACACAATGAAAAGCCTGAAGGTTCACTAATGAATTCCTCAAAACAAAAAGCCCAAAATCTTACTAATAAATCCCTCAAGACAAAAAGCCCTGAGTCTTAAAAATGAATCCCACAAGACAAAAACAAAAACCCCAGGTCTTGCTACTGAATTGCACAAGACAAAACCTTGAGTCTTTCCAATAAATCCCACAAGACAAAAAGACCCAAGTCTTTTCAATAAATCCCACAAGACAAAAAAACAACAACAACCAAGGTCTAACTGATTAGTCCAATAAGACATAAATTCCGAAGTCTTATCATGATTCCCACAAGACAACAAGCCCCAAAGTCTTACCAATGAATCCCATACTGCGGCCCAGGACGAAGAGGGCATTGAGGGCTCCCATCTCCACAAAGTCGCGTGACTCCTCCCTGAAATGGGGGTCACAAAGTCACAACGCTTTACAAATCGAATTGCATCACTTTACGTATTACGTTGGTGGGCTGAGTAGATGGGTTCAGAGTGTTTTGCTTTGATCAGTTTTTACATCAGTTTGTTTCGCTGTTTGTTTGCTCCAAGACTCCCCATTTGTATCAAGCTTCATTGGCTTCAGAATCTCTTTGCCTAAAACACTTGTGCAGAGTGAGATGCTTCCTTGATTCATTTAAGGCAACGTCTACAAAACATAGTCTGAAACAGTCTGAACTGGAATCACCACCGTCACTTCATATTTTCTAAGTGTGCAAAAGGACTACTATTATGGATACCAACACCAGGATAAAAAAAAAATAATAATAAAGGAAACAATAGGGGCAGGGAAATGGGTTAGGAGTTGGGGGTTGGGGGAGGGACAGAGTGAGATTTTTGATGCAGTCGTCACAATCCTTGTCAAGTCAGATATTACAAACATAATTATACAGACCTGCTTACCCTGAAAATACTGTAAGTGTACTTTTCTGCAAAAGCGAGCACAACTTTTAAAAGGTGTGTGTACTTTCACACTGGAAGAAAGTGTTGAACAATGGCTGGTGGTGTTGAATTCACCAGAACTGGTAATGCTGAAGCTGATTTTTATGTAACTGTAATGAGCGTAGTTTTTTTTTTTTCTATACATGATTCTTTATAACCTGGTTCACTGGCATACTGTGGGAGAAATTTCTGCTCTTTTCTCTTTTTTTCTTTTCTGACATTTTCTAGGGCCTACAACCTTTCTGTTGATTGTACATTTTTGCACGTTGTCGAACAGGAAGACTGACAAAGGCAAGATAATGTCTGAGTGAGTGACAAGTCATCACTCAACAATCAAAGCATTCCAGTTGGAACACCTAAAACACACCATGATCCCACTGCACAGAAGGGTTCACCACTCAAAAGTTTCATGTTTATATTCTCTTTTCTTTTTTATTTCTTTTTTTCCCCTTCTTTGTACACCACAGTCAACATATTTCTGCAAAATGTGTGTGAAAAAGATGTTGAAATTGTACAAATAAAGAGGTTTGCACATACTTAGTTTTTCATCTATTCCAACTAGGTTATGACTCTACCAGAGTAAGCATTTGTGAAGTTATTGACTGCTTGAGCCCCTGAGAGTAAAAACAAAAGCAGCATTCCTTTCTTTCAACAGAAATCTATACCGGCAAAAGAGGACAGTTTGGCATCCACATATGGTGACTTATTTCTTGACAGTATCCTTTACAAAGCAAAAGCAGAAGCAGAAATGATGGTTCTACCACTTACCTTTTTTTGTGTGTGTGTCACATCTATCCAGTTTTAAATATCATCATAATATCAACTTCTGACTGAAGTACAATCTGTGTATAATTATAACTACACTTGTTTACATCAGGCTGCTTTATCATTAGATGGCTTTATCATTAGATGGCATAATTCATAGTTAGCATGTAACATGTTTGTTTTACAAGGAATTAGTCTACTACAAATAACACATGTTTAGCTTAGCCAGACAGCTCAAATGTCGATGTACCAAAGAGAAAAAAAAAGTAAAAGAGGGGTGGCTGACCTTGTGAAACACCCACAATTCCTAAGAAGATCCACGAACGCCACCCCAATGAAACCATCCACGTTGAGGATGAGATTTGGTTTCTGGAACACCAAAAACAATTATGTACAACCAAGACATAGCAACAGAACTGAAGAAATAGTTCCATTTCTTTTCATTAGCAACACAGTGAAAGTCACTTTGATGATAACAGGGAAAAAAGTAATACTGAATATACATTATTGTCAAATTTTTTTTTTCCTCCTTTTTTTTCATTTATCTTTTTTTGTTTCACTTATTGCTGCCCTCTTTCTACTTCCACAATACTGGCTTTCTTTACTTCTGCAACGATAAAATGTTCTCAGATATTTTATTCTCACTACCAGTGTTGAATTAAGCAAGAGAAGTCGCATGAAAACAGTAAATTAAAAAGCCCGACGCATTTCAACAATGACAGAATAACATGAAAATTATGCATATACATCTTTTCTTTGCAGTTGTTGCAAACTCAAAACAAATAAAGTCAACTGTATAATCTTGAGAAAGTCTTAAACTGATGCGCTGCTAACTTCGAAGTAAGTCCGTGTATGTAAGCCAGTGACAAACATTTGGTTCAAGTTTGCACTAGAACATGTTTAAAAAGCCTGTCACTTGAGTGCAGTCAAATAAATAGAAATCACTGATCTTTGCTACTCTTCCCGGTCACGCACACCACTCATGATGCTAGGTCGATGACTATATTCTTTTCATTCCAGTCAAGGCTCACAGACCAATAACGATCCCCCCCCCCCCCCCCCCCCCTTCTCAATATACCCTCCCCCTCCCAACAAACACTCTTCAATACCTATCTCCTTCTCCCCTCGTCTCAAAATTCACAGCATACTCTTGCACACTGCCTCTGTTGCTGTTTGAATATATCAGAGCTGTGTCACACTGAACACAATCTGCATATCCCATTCCCTCTGCATTTGCCCTACATGCCCCTACTCATTCATCCTCCTCAGTCATAATTACTCTGCATGCCCCTCCTCATTCATCCTCCTCAGTCATAATTACTCTGCACGCATCTCATTCATCCTCCTCAGTCATAATTACTCTGCATGCCCCTCCTCATTCATCCTCCTCAGTCACAATTACTCTGCACGCATCTCATTCATCCTCCTCAGTCATAATTACTCTGCATGCATCTCATTCATCCTCCTCAGTCATAATTACTCTGCATGCCCCTCCTCATTCATCCTCCTCAGTCATAATTACTCTGCACGCATCTCATTCATCCTCCTCAGTCATAATTACTCTGCATGCCCCTCCTCATTCATCCTCCTCAGTCACAATTACTCTGCACGCATCTCATTCATCCTCCTCAGTCATAATTACTCTGCATGCATCTCATTCATCCTCCTCAGTCATAATTACTCTGCACGCATCTCATTAATCCTCCTCAGTCATAATTACTCTGCACGCATCTCATTCATCCTCCTCAGTCATAATTACTCTGCACGCATCTCATTCATCCTCCTCAGTCATAATTACTCTGCACGCATCTCATTCATCCTCCTCAGTCATAATTACTCTGCACGCAGAGTCCCCTCTGCATTTGTCATACACACCATTTGTCATACACACCATTTGTCTTTCATTCTCTCCTTCCTCACTTCTGTACATCAATCTCAAAACAAATTCAAAAGGCAGAACGCCTGTCTCATTTTACAACACTGCATATGATGAGAACACTGCGAAATGCTGACAAAGAAAACACTGAATGTACTTTTGTAACACAAACACAATGGTTACAGCTACGGAAGATATGCATAACACACAATTCAACTTACACCACGCAGATAATATATGCAAGAACATGCACATCCACAATAAAATATGCAAGAACATGCACATCCACAATAATATATGCAAGAACATGCACATCCACAATAATATATGCAAGAACATGCACATCCACAACACACAAAGCCAGGTACCTTGGATGTTGTGATCTGTTCCACTTCCAAGGCATAGGAAAGCAGAGGGGTGGAGGGGAAGTGTTTCTGGGCATACTCCTTCAGAATCACCACTCGCATGTCAGGGTTGTTCAGCTGCACACACGATACAATGCAAATCTCGTATGAATGCACTCTGCACAATGACCCTCACATATGACTGCAATTTTACTACGTCTGCTGACTCTCCTAGAGCACAGGCTGCTGGTAAGTGTTTCTGACATGTCGCTGCATTTAGCTGGTCTTTCATCGTGCTGGGGCTATACAGCGTAGAGGTGCATCCCCTGGTTGGTAGACTGGGGATCCCTCAAGCCTTGCGCTTGGGGGGGGGGGGGGGGAGCGTCCACTGGATAATACAGAAGAAGGTCCCGCGAGCCAACTTGGCCAAAGAGAAGGAAAACTTGGGAGTCCAAACGCACACTCGCTGGTGTACGTTTGCCCCATACTAACAGGGTAACCAGATAACCGTGAGTTGCTCTGAAGTCGGAATGTGTCGGCTGAGGCCACCGGGGCAGACCTCCTGCAGAGTCACAAGCACAGGAGAAGACCACACACTACGTATCTCACCAATATGGCTATGTAGACTGATATTCGATTGTACAGTGCTCGTCCCGTGGTTCACCAGGCAGTGACAGCGCCAAGCCTTCAGCCACAAAGGGGGCCCAACCACAAGAACTGGAGAAGCAATTGTCACGGACAAAAAAAAGAAACAACCCAACTTGGGAGTCGCCAGCCAATTTGTTCGGACATAAGTCCAAACTCAAACATTCTAGGCGCCACGTAGACCGGGCCCATGGTTCGGATCCGCCAATTAAGCTTAGTGGAGAGGCTTCACAGAGACGGTAAGATAAGATAAGATAATGTTGCTTATAGCCCAGCCGACCGCAGAGGGCCACATCAGGCTGTCACCACGTTAAAATCAACTCACCAGTCATTTAAAAAAAAAAAAAAAAAAAAAAAAAAAAAAAAAAAAAAAAAAAAAAAACCTTTCACACATCTTGTTAAATGACATCGTCTACAAACGCACCAGAAACTTTGTTAAAAATCTTTCTGCCGTAAAATCTTAAATCAGATGAAAAATGTTAATCTCTCTCAAAAACTCGAGGATCACATCAGGCGGAACATCCCTGAACAGGATCTTCATGGACTCCGCCGTAAAATGTTTGTGTCTCACATCGTGCAAGTCCCAACACTCTAAAAGCACATGTTTCATTGTGAGTGGCGCATGACATGGAATGCACCACGGAGCTTCTTCACTCTTTAAAAGGTAGGAATGGGTAAAATACGAATGCCGGTGTGCAGCCGGCACAGAACCGTTTCCTCTTTACGACCTCCCGACGTAGATGGGAGGAACTCCTTAAGGTTTGGACGGATCTGAAAAAGTTTGTTATTCGTCTGTGTGTTCCAATCCTCCTGCCAGAGGTCTCTCACATAATCGTTAATTTTGGGTTTCACATCTGAGCAGGGAATAAATGTTGGACAGTTTCTCTCTTGTGGCGTTCTTGGCTAAACGATCAACCATTTCGTTCCCGCCGATGCCAACATGGCCAGAACCCAAGCAAGAGTAATGTTGTAACCGTCCGCCTTCAACTTGCTAAAAAGTTCAAAAAAAAGTAAAAGTTCTGGATGCTGAAGGTTGCGGCCAGCTATGGCCTCCAAAGCTGACAGCGAATCCGACAGAACCAGAAAGTCCCTCCTCGAAGAAAGGGAGATTATCCTCAAAGCCAGTACTAGAGCAGTAATTTCAGCAGAATAGACAGAAGCATCTGAATGTATATGTTCCAACAATATCTGAGAAGGAGCCCCAGGGCAGTAGGCTGCACAGGCCACTCCATCCTCAGACTTGGAACCGTCATGAAAACTTTTTGATAGGATGGGAATTTGGAACAGAGCTCGGCATACAAAGCCTTGTACGCCAGAGAGCTGGTAGACTCCTTACGGAAAGCTGCGAGATCGAAACGAATCTCTGGTGTGAAAAAGGTCCATGGAGGTTGATCCGAAACTTGGAAAAATCGAAACTACTCCCAGTCTATACCTGCATTCCGCACGTGAGGCTGCATACGAAGCCCAAACGGCGGAATACATTTCGGGTTATTTTCAAACCCACTTTGGAACGGAGGGTTCAAAAACACAGTCATAGGCAGGATTTTGCGGCTCTGAACAGTCGGATGTAATAATTCAAAGACAGTTTCAGCCTGCGATTGGACATGAAGGTTCACCTGCCTCTGCGTACAGGCTGTACACAGGGGTGGTGCGGAACGCTCCAAGACAGAGACAAGCCCTGATGGTGGATAGGGTCCAAGAGTTTGAGGTAAGATGATCTTGCGGAGCCGACACAGCACAACCGTAGTCCAGTTTAGAACGGACCAGGGCTCTGTAGAGGTGCAACAAAGTTTTCTTATCAGCGCCCCAGTCGGTGTGTGCTACGACCCGTAGAATATTCAGTGCCTTTTGGCAAGCAGTTTTGAGGTTTTTAATATGGCTGAGAAAGTTAAGTTTTCGGTCAAAAATGACTCCCAGAAATTTGGCCTCTTTAACAGCTGGAATGGGAGATTTTCCCTACTTGAAGTTCCGGATCTGGAAAAAAACTGACGGAAATTATGGAAGTGAATACACTGGGTTTTTGTAGCAGAAAAGGTGAAACCGTTTTCATCCGCCCACCGATGGATTTTATCTACGCAAAGCTGGAGCCTGCGCTGGACACTCGGGTACAGGCTTCCAGTTGCGTAGACAGCAAAATCATCCACAAACAATGAGCAGTCTGAACCCTGCTGAACTGATTTCACAATGTTGTTGATTTTAATACTAAAGAGGGCAGGAGACAGTATGCTCCCCTGTGGAACACCCAACTCCTGCTCGTGGACATCAGAGAGAGTGGTGCCAACCCGGACCTGAAACTGTCGTTCTGCCAAAAAATTTTGAATAAAAAGCGGAAGATGACCTCGAAAACCCAGATCGTGGAGATCATGAAGTATCCCCGACTTCCAGGTGGTATCGTAGGCCTTCTCCAAGTCAAAGAAAATTGCCACTGCATGCTGTCTGTTTAAAAAAGCGTTTCTAAGTGTAGATTCCAGACGAATCAAATGGTCAACTGTACTACGATGTTTGCGGAAACCACACTGTTCTTTCGCCAAAAGGCCATCGGTTTCGAGTTTCCACATGAGCCTAGCATTGACCATTTTTTCCATCAATTTACAGACACAGCTGGTCAAAGCTATGGGACGGTAGTTAGATGGATTAGAAAGATCTTTTCCAGGTTTGGGGATGGGAATAATGAGGGCTGTCCGCCAAGAGGGTGGAAAGCAACCTGTAGTCCACACGTGGTTGTATACCTGTAACAGGATGTTCAGACCTTCTTGCGGAAGATGTTTCAATAGTTGATAATGTATGTCATCTATACCTGGAGAGGAATCGCTGCAAGAGAGTAAGGCAGATTTCAGCTCGTTTAATGTAAAAGGAAGATTGTAGTCTTCCATGTTGTCGGATGAAAAGTTGCAGGGAGATTTTTCTTGGAGGCTTTGTGTTTGACAAAATTGACTGATTTATTAGAAGAGGAGAATTCTTTTCAATGGTTGAAGCAAGCAGATTAGCAACTGCTTTCTTTCTGTTATTAAAGAATCCGAAACTTGAGATGGTTCACAGTGGGACAGGTGTTCTTCCCTTTGATTTTCTTAATGATGTTCCACACTTTTTTCTTAGAAGTTTTTGATGTCAGCCTGGAGCAGAAGCTTCTCCAGGACCGACGTTTACTGATTTTAAAAGTGTGTCTTGATTTAGCACGGAGTTTCTGATGGGCTCGAGCGTTGGGACCCGAAGGTCGTTGGTATACCTGACGCTGAGCCCGTTTTCTAACTTTAGAAATTTGTTGGCATTCTGAATCGACCAGGGTGTTTTGGCATTTGAAGTTTATCGGAAGACACTGGAATACAGGCCTTAGCACATTTAATCATAATGTTAGTCAGTGATTCAGCTGGGTCAGGACTCTGAAAAAAATCAGTGTCCTGGAACTCCTTAGAAACAGTGGCTGCAAAGAGATCCCAGTTTGCTTTCTTAAAATTTTAAATGCTGAGAGACAGAGACGTGTTCAGTTATTACAGGTTGTAGAAGGACAGGGAAATGGTCACTTCCGTGCAGATCGTCATGGACAGACCACTCATAGTCCAGGACCAGCGAGGGGTCACAAACCGACAAATCCAAACACGAAAGTGAACCTGAGGAAGAGTGGAGATAAGTTGCAGATCCGTCATTCAGACAACACAAATCCAAGTCTGAAAGGACATCCTCAATTAGCAGACCTCTGGGTGACGTACCGGCACTACCCCAAAGAGGATTGTGACCGTTAAAGTCACCCAACAGCAAAAAAGGTCGAGGCAGTTCTTCTATCAGACTGACAAGGTCCTGACGACAAACCGGGACAGAAGGTGAGAGATAAAGAGAACAGATTGTCACAGTCTTGTGGAGAGTGACTCTCGCAGCTACAGCCTGAAGGGAGGTAGACAGAGTGACAGGACTATACAACAAAGTTTTGTGTAGGAGAAGGGCAACACCGCCCGACAGTCCCAACTTGGATGGTTGTGCAGGTTTCGAAAGAATATTAAAGCCAGAAAGAGTAAAGGTCTTCTGGCTTTGAATTTGAGTTTCTTGAAGAGCCACGACAGAAGGTTTTAGAGACTGACACAGAAGCTGCAGCTCCTCGAAGTTGGAATTTAGACCACGGATATTCCAATGGAATATTGTATTATCCATGGTGCAGAGGGCGAAAAGGAGAGAGATCAGGTCATCTCCTCCTCAACATCTGCTTCCATGGAGTGAACTTGTTAGTTAGTTTCACAGGAG
The DNA here is from genome assembly GCA_018398815.1 of Conus ventricosus. NCBI lineage: Eukaryota > Metazoa > Mollusca > Gastropoda > Neogastropoda > Conidae > Conus > Conus ventricosus. The sequence continues at coordinate 20,534,385 of CM031597.1, forward strand.
AGTGTTGGTCTACAGACCTGCTGGCAGACTTGCCAACAGGCGAAGAAGGTCTGGATTTGGGAGATGGTGGAGGTTTCTTCTTCATCTCTACCATCTCCACACTGGGTTTGTTGAACTCCCTTGCCCGCACGGGCACTGGACATGGGAGTTCGAGGTGCGGGTGCTGGTTTTTTCATCTGCCCAGCAGCAGATGTTGTAGACTGCTGGGCAGTCTGAGGGGTGGCGGATTTTTGCCTCCACCAGGGGCAGTCTTTTTGGGTTGGAAGGTGTGGACTTGCTACCACCAGAACTGACAGATCTTACTTGCAATGTCTTCGAGAACATGAATTCATCAGTCTGGCAGCAGACTGACCGAGTAGGAACTATGGGAGCTTTCTTGACAGCCGAAGCATAGGAAGAAGCTGTCGGCGTCTGACTGCCCACAACCTGTTTCCGGGCTTCAAAAAATGAGATCTTCTTTTCCGTTTTAACTCGTTGTATAGCAGACTCTTGAATCCAAAGGTGGCAGTTTCGTGAAGAGGAGGGATGGTCGCCACCGCAGTTAGCACAATGTGCCGGATCATGACACGGCCCATCATGGGTTGCCTTGCAGCAAATACCACATACCTCCTGCCCAGAACAGCGGTCCCTGACATGGCCAAACTTCTGGCACCTGAAGCACCTCAATGGGGACGGCACATATAGCTGAACATGAACATTTAGGTAACCAACTTTGATGACCGGAGGCAGCACAGGGCTGCAGAAGGTCAGAAGAGGGTGTTGGTGGCCACTCTCTCTGAACCCTTCCTGACCGTCACCCTGCGCACCTCCGTCACACCCTGGGACGCCAGCTCCGTTTTTATTTCTGCCTCTGAAACACCCGTTAGATCTCTGCATCGAATCACACCTTTGGATGAATTTAATTGTTTGTGGGGAGTTACCCTGATCTCCCTGTCCACAAGTTTTGTTGCTTTCTGCAGCTGTTCAGATTGTTTTTGCGATTTGCTTTGAATGAGAAATGAGCCATTCCTCAACCTCTTGATGGACCGAGGGTCGCCTGCTATTCCTTGAAAACCCTTTTGAATGGCAAACGGGCTCAGAGCTGAAAGGGGTCTTTCCTGCTCCGTCCCCTCCATCACGAGCCAGGAAGCCCAAAAACCTGTCTTCTGTCGAACTTCGGTATCAGAGTCACTATCTGTTTGACAATCCCTGAAATAGGGATGCTGCCTTCCTCTTCCTTTTGGGGGAATGTTTTTTAAAGAAGTCATATTTAGTTTATTGTGATTCATCTCTCCCTTACCCACCCACCTTCGAGTCCAACTAAGGGGCCAGGGCCAAGAAACCAATGTCTTGACCCCTTCCAGGCTTCGGGAGAGACATACGACACACAGACACCACCAACCCTATCCCCCCCGATCATGCTCAACTCCCGGGAACAGAGAGCTGAGCACTGCAGGGTTTACTTGGCCAGCAAGGGGACTGTCTGTCTTGACCCAGCCCCAAGAAGGGGAGCCGATTAGTACACACCCGGGCCAAGGTGTACTCCCTGTCTAGGAGAGGTCCGAGCCAAAGTGATGTGTTGAGAGCGCTGGCCCTCTCAATCACCAGGATCTCATCCCCCTCCGACACAGGTCGCACCGCACGGCAAACGCGGCGGATCTTAAGGAGACCACAGAGAGAAAAGGAGTGTGTAAAAGAAGACTTGAAGGGGAGACGAAGAATAGAAAAGGGCCAAATAAGGAAGGCAGAAAACAAGAAGACAGAATAGGAAAAAGGTGGGTTACTATTTGTCTGGCCCTCACTCCTAACCTTTCTGACATGGGAGACCCTACCAGGGGCATCAATTCCTACCACGTAATGCTTGGCCAGTCAGCAACTTGGCTATACAGGCCTAGCAGTGTTCACAACTAACCATCTAGCCGAGTTTTGATGCCCCCGTCAGCAAAGCCTAAAAGATCACAGGACCACGCAAGCCCTCCGACCACGGCAAGGTTGCAACCCCCGGAGGGCACAGAGACGGTGCGATCCACCCAGACTGACTAAGCCGTTTTGACCGACGCCTCGATGTCTAGCGAGACGAGTCGTAGAGCCTTGCTCAGACTCATCTAGCCACTTTGTGGAACCAGCGTCATTGTTACTCAGACGTCGTGGCGCCTACCCAGACTCAGCTAGCCACTTTGGATTGACCAGTGTCCACGACTTAAGTCACACGGCGCCAGCTAAGTAGGAAAGGGGGGAAGGTAGAGTGTGGTGGGGGGTGAAATCTGGCTAATCAATTAAATGACCAATTGACCACCACAGAGAGTAAGGTGTGTAGGCGTGACTGTCATGATTTGAACATCCAATGGAATTAGAGGGGGATAACTTCGGGTGTCAGGGCGGTAAAAATACTGACCAATGGTACTCGCCCTTTTCGGACAGATCGGAACGAATAAGAAAGATGTGAGAGGGAGAGAACGGGAGAACGAGGGGGAGAACGAACAGAGAGAGAGAGAGAGAGAGGTTCTGAGTGGAGCTCTGCAGGAGAGAAGGGCAGAGAGAGAGAGAGATGAGGGAGGAGAGAAGAGAACCAAGTTGAGAGATTAGCATGAGATAGTCTGCAGAGGAAGGACTGAGGAGAGATGTGGAGAGAGAGAGAGAGTTGCTAATTAATGAAGAAGAAAAGAAAGAAAAGAAAAAAGAAAAGAAAAGCAACCATGTCCATTTGATAAGAGCAGACTAGAAGAGAGAGAGAGAGAGAGTGCAATGCGCTAATGCAGGAAGAAAGAAAGGAGAACAGATCGATGTTGATAGTCACTGTTCTATCCTAACCGGGGGTTCGACCTCATACCTGGCAGCGTCACTTCGCCAAGCAGAACCACAGACCAACGCCAACAGTCTCACCTGACCAGGCGCCATCAGACCAAAACCAGTGCCAGCAGTTGTGTCGTGTTGTGAAAGTGACAGTGAAAAGAAAAAGAAAAGAAAAGAAAAGACAGTGATTCGTGAATAGTTAAGATCACCTGGCCAGGTAAAGTAGAAATCCATTATACCCGGGTTAGTTAATGATGTTTTAGACAAATGATTTTGTGAAGTTCAGGAAAGAGTGAATGTTTTATTTTGTTTGATTCCATATGCATTGATGGTTCGTTCTATGAACATGTGTAGTAAAGTTATAGACTTTACTAGTGGTTTGATGTGACGAATGCATGATGTATGAATGAGATCGTAAGCAAGCTGTGAGTGTGTTTGGGCTGTGCGCTAGTCCTTCCTCCACTGACATTACACCGAGGTTGACAATTTATTGGCGAGCCTGCCAGGATATTCTGGCCCATTTATTATAATTGTTCAACTTCTCAGAGAGGAAGCTGGGTGGGATTCAAGTATTGTAATCCTAAGACAAGGGGTTGTCTTACTGTATGTTCCCAAGATAGTTAAATACTAGGCTTGGCATTGCTTCCAAGATAGTTAATACTAGGCTTGGCATTTCAGCCCCAGAGTACTCATTTCGCACAGATTGCCTGTAATTCGCTCTCATAGTTGGGTCAGGCGCTGGGCGTCTTATAAAAACTAACTACGTTGTCCCAAGCTAATATTATCATTCATAGGATTGTGCTATTACGTCACGCGTGTCGGTAACCACCAGTTTGGCTGTCGTAGTTATAAAATCTTGTTCAAAAAAAAAAAAAAAAGAAAGAGATACAATGGCGGAAGAAAAGAACACCCCTATTGAACAACTCGTGAGCGTCGCTCGTGATTTAGGTTACTCAGGAGATGAGTTGCGTGCATTCGTTGAAAACCAACAAAAGATGGAAAGAGATGAACGCGCGGAAAGACGCCGCGTGGCATTGGAAATAGCAGAGCGGGAAAAGGCTAAAGAAGAGCAAGAAACAGAAAAATTAAGGATTCAGGCTAATGATAATCAGGCTAGGGAAACGCAGGAAACAGAAAGAATAAGGAAGCGCAGGAAACAGAAAGAATGAAGCAGAAACAGAAAGAATAAGGGAAGCGCAGGAGACAGAAAGAATGAAGCAGGAAACGAAAGATTAAAGGTTCAATTAGAGTTGGAGAAAGTAGATACAAAGGGGAAAACCACCGGGGAGGGGAGTTCTTTTCCATGACTCTGTGCGCAGCTATCCCCCCCCGCCCATTTGCCAAAAATTCTCGAAGGGCCCCGATTGTTTGATGCATACATCAGCTTTAAAACGTTTGCGACCAGTCGGGGTTGGCCTCCAAAGGTGGGCAGTCATTTTGTCAGCGTTTTGACGGGTAAGGCTTTGCGATTTTCATGGTTACCACAAAAAACAGTTGTTTTTGGGTGTGTGAAGGAGTTTAATAAAGGGATTTGCCTCCAGGGGGGGGTTCGGAAAAATTTTTGTTCATAAATTAAAAGCGGTGAACGTACATCATTTTGGGTGCACTTAGATCACTATTTTGAGAAAGGTTAAGTTGGTGGTAGAAAAAGGGAGTTCGCCGATTTTAAAGAACTAGTTAAAAGAACAGATTTTGTCGGGTGGGGCCCTGAGTTAACCATACCATCTAAAAGAGAGACCCCAGGAAGCGGGGATTTTTGAATTCGCAGAGGTGTATAGAGAGGCACGTTTGGGCCTAAGGGCAGGAAAACAGGGGCTAGGCACAGGGGAGAAGAGTGCAAAGGGGACCGGGGGGTTTTCTGCAAGCTGCAAAACCCAGTGGTGGGGCAGAAGGAAGGGCAAGGGAATTAGGGGTTTTTATTTGTCCCAAAAGGGGCTGTGGCGAGGGATTTTCGCTAGTTCCAAAGCACACCTGCAAGAGGTGGAAAGGTCTAAGGGGAAAAAACCTGCAGTGGAACCAAAAGGGGTTCAGTTGAAGAGGGGGGGTGCACCTATGGCTAGCACGGGCAGCAGTCAGTGTCAGGGAGGAGGGGACAGCTGAGGGGTTTGTTACCAGTGGAAAAAGGGTGGTTGGCCAAAGGGGGAAAATTTACGAGACAAGGGTTTTTCTGCGGTTTTACGAAAACGCTGGTCGATAAAAAGGGGTTTGACAGGGCAAATCCCGACGTACTCTAATCGATGGCACTGTGAGGGGGGTTTTTCCCTTTCTAAGATAGAAGTAGTACCCCCTTTTTCTCAGGCGAGTTGTCTGCGTTGGGGATGGACAAACCCCCTTTATGATTTTTATCATTTGGGAAAAATTCCGGGGGAAAGGGGTCCAGGGGACTAGTTTTGACGCTACAGGGCAGAGTTCAAACACGGACAAGAAGGAGGAAAAGGTTTTTTAAACCGTTAGTTGTTCCAGAAGAAGTGGGCTAGTGTGTCGCCTGTGAGTTAGGGCACGCAGGAACAAGACCCTTCGCTCGTAAGTCTTGGGGGTTTGGCAAGAGTGGGGAGAAACAGGGGGTTAAGGGTGAGACGAATTTCTTTTGAAAAGGGGGGCTGTTTTACCGAGTGTTCACCAAGGGGAAGACAGGTAAGGTGACCACTCAGTTAGAGGTACCAGCAGGTTATCGTGACACTGTCATGTCAGTGGGTCACGAGTCGCTCATGGCGGGTCATCTCGGCACCAGCAAAACCGCTGACCGAATCTTGATGACTTTCATTGGCCAGGAGCAATGGCAGACATCAAGCGTTTTGCATGTCATGTGACGTGTGTCAAAGGTCAGCCACAAGAGGGGTGAAGAGGAAGGCGCCTCTTAAACAGCCTCCTTTAATTGACACACCATTCAGGAGGGTGGCTGTTGATCTGATTGGCCCAATCGCGCCCTGTTCCAAAGGTGGGCACAGGTATGAGACATGCAAGGTTGCAAGGGAAAGTTTGCAGGAGGCTAGGGTCATGCAGAAGAAGCAATATGACAGGAAGGTGAGGAAGCAATCCCTCAAGGTGGGAGATCAAGTCCTGGTACTGCTTCCCACGCGTCACAACAAGCTGCTGATGCATTGGAAAGGACCATTCACCATCACTGAAAAGGTCGGTCGGGATTACCGAATTAATGTGAATGGGAAACTAAAACTTTTCCATGCGAATTTTCTCCGCAGATATATTCAGCGTGAGACTCAGCACATAGGCGCAGCAGCAATCATTGATGAGGTGAAAGAGACCCAGCAGAAGAAGGGGAGATTTTGTTGCCTAAGTTTCCAGAAGAGTCATACAGGGATGTGTCACTGTATGAAGGGCTAGACAGTAGGAGTTCCTAGGTTTTGTTGTCGGAGGCGACACAAAGCAGCCGGAAAGAGGAAAGGTGGAGAAGATGATGAATTCAGAGAGACCAAAGACCAAAACAGAAGTCAGGGGTCTGCTAGGTTTTATTGGGTTCTATAGGGAGTTTGTTCCAAATTTCGCAGCAATCACGAGTCCTCTCAGTGATCTGGTCAAGGCAAGGAAACCGGCAGTGGTCGAGTGGTCAGACGCTGCAGAGCAAGCACTGCAGACAGTGTTGGAAAGACTAGGTTCCCGTCCCATCTTGAAGCTACCAGATATGTCCAAACCATTTTTTGTTGCGGACAGATGCATCAGGTGGTGGGATAGGTGCAGTATTATTGCAGGAGCATGAAGGAGTCGAGTTTCCTGTGAGATATGCTAGCAGGAAGTTGACAAAGTGTGAAGAAGGGTACGCAACGGTGGAGAAGGAGTGTTTAGCGGTCGTGTGGGCCGTGCAGAAATTCCACAAATACTTGTATGGGAAAGAGTTCGTGATCGAGACGGATCATCAACACTCAAATTCCTGCAGGAGGCGCAGTTGAAAAACAGCAGAGTTCTGCGTTGGGCAATGGCACTGCAGCCCTACAGGTACCGAGTGCAGTACATTCCCGGTCGACAGAATGTCGGAGCTGACTATTTAAGCCGTGTAGTCTAGCAAGCTGCAACTCAGAGGAAGTCAGTCATATCCGGGGTGCATTGTTGATAATATGTGTTGATTCCAGTTATGTTGATTGGATATGGGTTCATTCCCAGTTGGCTATGGTTCATATTTTTTTTTGTGTGTGAGACTTGTTCATATTTTATTTGTGAGACTTGTTCATGTGGATGTAGTTATGCTTGGAGCATACAGTCGCTTGTGTAGTGATGCATTATTTGCAATAAGTGAGGATGGAGATTCCTCAGTGAAGTGTCATGGATCGTGATCATATTATATTGTGCTTTTCATAAGAATTGTGAAGAGAAGATATGGCAAATCCGCAGGCAGGGGGAATCGCATAAGTGCGCACAGAGGTCGTTATAAAATGAGTTGAAATAACGCAAGAGCGCACGTCACTGATAACTCATTGGAGTGGTATTCACTAATGATGTATTTTATAACTTATAAACCGTTGGTGGTAAAGTATTTTAAAAACTTTGCACGTGTAGCTGTGTGTCAGCAAATTCGGTTGTTGTTTTTTGTACCGTTGTTTTGAGACAATGCGGAGCATGGTCTTTTGCAAGGGGGAAATTGTCACGGACAAAAAAAAGAAACAACCCAACTTGGGGAGTCGCCAGCCAATTTGTTCGGACATAAGTCCAAACTCAAACATTCTAGGCGCCACGTAGACCGGGCCCATGGTTCGGATCCGGCCAATTAAGCTTAGTGGAGAGGCTTCACAGAGACGGTGCGATCCACCCAGACTGACTAAGCCGTTTTGACCGACGCCTCGATGTCTAGCGAGACGAGTCGTAGAGCCTTGCTCAGACTCATCTAGCCACTTTGTGGAACCAGCGTCATTGTTACTCAGACGTCGTGGCGCCTACCCAGACTCAGCTAGCCACTTTGGATTGACCAGTGTCCACGACTTAAGTCACACGGCGCCAGCTAAGTAGGAAAGGGGGAAGGTAGAGTGTGGTGGGGGGTGAAATCTGGCTAATCAATTAAATGACCAATTGACCACCACAGAGAGTAAGGTGTGTAGGCGTGACTGTCATGATTTGAACATCCAATGGAATTAGAGGGGGATAACTTCGGGTGTCAGGGCGGTAAAAATACTGACCAATGGTACTCGCCCTTTTCGGACAGATCGGAACGAATAAGAAAGATGTGAGAGGGAGAGAACGGGAGAACGAGGGGGAGAACGAACAGAGAGAGAGAGAGAGAGAGGTTCTGAGTGGAGCTCTGCAGGAGAGAAGGGCAGAGAGAGAGAGAGATGAGGGGAGGAGAGAAGAGAACCAAGTTGAGAGATTAGCATGAGATAGTCTGCAGAGGAAGGACTGAGGAGAGATGTGGAGAGAGAGAGAGAGTTGCTAATTAATGAAGAAGAAAAGAAAGAAAGAAAAAAGAAAAGAAAAGCAACCATGTCCATTTGATAAGAGCAGACTAGAAGAGAGAGAGAGAGAGAGTGCAATGCGCTAATGCAGGAAGAAAGAAAGGAGAACAGATCGATGTTGATAGTCACTGTTCTATCCTAACCGGGGGTTCGACCTCATACCTGGCAGCGTCACTTCGCCAAGCAGAACCACAGACCAACGCCAACAGTCTCACCTGACCAGGCGCCATCAGACCAAAACCAGTGCCAGCAGTTGTGTCGTGTTGTGAAAGTGACAGTGAAAAGAAAAAGAAAAGAAAAGAAAAGACAGTGATTCGTGAATAGTTAAGATCACCTGGCCAGGTAAAGTAGAAATCCATTTATACCCGGGTTAGTTAATGATGTTTTAGACAAATGATTTTGTGAAGTTCAGGAAAGAGTGAATGTTTTATTTTGTTTGATTCCATATGCATTGATGGTTCGTTCTATGAACATGTGTAGTAAAGTTATAGACTTTACTAGTGGTTTGATGTGACGAATGCATGATGTATGAATGAGATCGTAAGCAAGCTGTGAGTGTGTTTGGGCTGTGCGCTAGTCCTTCCTCCACTGACATTACACCGAGGTTGACAGCGATACAGGACGTCAAACGTGGCCCAGAGTAGTTGAGGTCCAGAAGAAGCTGCGGGGAGTGTTGGGGTCTCTGTGGCAGACTGTGGATTTTGCCTTACTAATCAGATTGAGGATCTAGCATGGCCGGGAATGTGAAAGAAAGAAAGAGCTTGTCTTTCTGGCTGACTCCAGAAGCAGACCATTTTCTTGGAATCAGCTTCAAGGTCTCGGTGTCAGAGGTTTCAAACCAGCCTCTGCTTCTCTTGTCTTTGATACTGCAGGTCAGAACTTTTCCTGGTAAGATGGTCACAGGCTTGAGCAGCATGTTGTCACTCCATCCCCAGTGCCTGGCACCTGGATGGTTCTGCCACTGGTCTTTGAGGCTAACGATGGCTGTGCCAACACACCTGGAGGGTTCTGTCACTGGTCTTTGAGGCTAACGATGGCTGTGCCAACACACCTGGAGGGTTCTGTCACTGGTCTTTGAGGCTAACCATGCTGTGCCAACACACCTGGAGGGTTCTGTCACTGGTCTTTGAGGCTAACGATGCTGTGCCAACACACCTGGAGGGTTCTGTCACTGGTCTTTGAGGCTAACCATGCTGTGCCAACACACCTGGAGGGTTCTGTCACTGGTCTTTGAGGCTAACGATGCTGTGCCAACACACCTGGATGGTTCTGCCACTGGTCTTTGAGGCTAACGATGCTGTGCCAACACACCTGGAGGGTTCTGTCACTGGTCTTTGAGGCAAACGATGCTGTGCCAACACACCTGGATGGTTCTGCACTGGTCTTTGAGGCTAACGATGCTGTGCCAACACACCTGGAGGGTTCTGTCACTGGTCTTTGAGGCAAACGATGCTGTGCCAACACACACTAGAGGGTTCTGTCACTGGTCTTTGAGGCTAACGATGCTGTGCCAACACACCTGGAGGGTTCTGTCACTGGTCTTTGAGGCTAACGATGCTGTGCCAACACACCTGGAGGGTTCTGTCACTGGTCTTTGAGGCTAACGATGGCTGTGCCAACACACCTGGAGGGTTCTGTCACTGGTCTTTGAGGCTAACCATGCTGTGCCAACACACCTGGAGGGTTCTGTCACTGGTCTTCAGTGTTGATTCTAGGATTTCAAAAAAGGGGGCCCAAGGGCCCCCTCACATAAAAAAAGGGGGCCCATAGAGTGAAAATGGGAGGCCCTCAAAACGCGTGAAAATTCAGATTTTAAAGCTTAATCACAATTATTACATTATGGCCAAAGTAAACTAAAACAACAAAAAGAAACAAGAAACGAGTTACATTTTATTACAGAAACACCACACACACACACACACACACACACACACACACAGAGTACACACACATTCTGACATACCTTAGAAGACTTGTCTTTTTCTGGTGGTGCATGTACTCAGCTGAGCTCCCTTCTTGGCAGTCATACAGCAAGTGAGCAAGTCTGTTGTCACCTCATCATAGAATCCAGCAACTCTAAGCCTACCCCACAATTAATTCAGTCTCTTTATATGAAGTGACCATCACTATTGTCAAGATTTATATACCATCAGTATCACCTTAAGAAAACCCTTTAACTGTGAAAAGTCACTGTGTACACCTTCACCATACACAACTGAAAAGCTTTATACATATGTACAGCCCACAGAACTCCATTCATTTCTTGTAGATCCTCCTATCCTTCTGTTGCTTCCACTCTGCTGCAGCAGCTGTGAAGTCATGGTCATTGATGGGAGGACCTTCACATTTGATGGTCATCAGCACATTGAGGCTGTCTTCTTTCAGCCTGTTTCTCCTGGCTGTCTTGATGGCATTTTGGGCACTGAAACCACGCTCACAGTCGGCAGTGTGGTAGGGCATGATGAGGGCTAGCTTGGCCAGGGCCAGGATGTTGGGGAAGCTGTCCTTGTGGTAGGTGTGAAGAAGCTTGAAGAGAGCCTTGGTGGAGTCCCTGGGGTACATGTTGGTCAGGACAGTCTGCTTCACAACTGACCACTCCTCCAAGCAAGCAGCTTTGTCCACCAGAGGCTTGCTAGTCTTCTCTCCCCTCTTAGCAGACTGACCATAATGGTTTGCAAGTGTCTCTAGCTCTTTGACACCATACTCCTCTTGCTGTTCTTGGCTCAGAAAAGACAAGGGCCGCATGGAAAGGACACTGAAGGCACAGGCCACATCTTTCGTGTCTGATGGAAATCGCTGCTCAATGTTCTTGGCCAGATTGTCACAGAACACAGTTCTAATCTCTTCTACTTCCTTTGTGACAGCTCGCAAGCTTGCCACAAAAGACAGTTTCTGTTTTTTGTACTTGACTTCTTCAATCTCACCCTTGCTGTTTTTCTTTGATTCTAATTTCTCAAGCAGCTCAGTCTGGTAGTGTGCTGTTCCTTCTTCACCTTTTTTATTTTGGTCTGTAGGTTATTCAGTGCAGGATATACACAGGCCACATCCAAATTTTCTTTCTGAAGCTGCATTGACAGCTGGGCCAAAGAGGGGAGTACATCCATCAGGAAGGCCAAAACTGCAAGGAACTTGTAGCTCTGAAACACTGTCCTGAAACTGACTGCCTTGGAGTCATCATGGCTCTTGAAGTAGGTGAGCAGTGAGGCCCAGGACTGGTACACAGCTCTGACTGCCTCAAAAAAGGCAAGCCACCTTATCTCATGGCACTCCTTGACTTTGAGCAGGGGGTCTTCAAGCACCTTCTGAATCTGCTCTAGCTCACATTTTCTTTTTGCAGACTTGCTGCCTCCAAAATAATAATACAGATCAGACAAAGTGCTCTCCACCTCCTTCAAATATGGAACCCCCTTCGAAGCCTGGGATGTGGCCAGATTAAACCTGTGGGCCATACAATGAATGCTGATGCAGTGCGGGCTCTGTTCCTTGATACGTGCTGCCACCCATTCTTCTGCCCCATCATCACAGCCGCACCATCTGACCCAAATCCCATCACCCTTGACATGTCCAGTCCCTCAGATTCTAAAGCCTGCTTAACACTGTCAAAGAGGATCTTGGCATCACTTTTAGGGTTTTCGATAGTCACATTTTTAAAGAAAAAGGTATGTGGCACAAACTCTGCATCGACTACTCTAACATACAGGACTAGGTGCTTTGAAATAGATATGTCCGTACTTTCGTCTACAAGTACAGAAAACATGTCTGCCTCCTTCAAAGTAGTTGTAATCCTCCCATGAATTTCCCCGCAACACATCTCTGAAACTCTTCCCCTGATGACCTTGAGGTGTATGTTGCATTCTGAGCTACAGATAGCTTTGAAACTGCCTCACAGCCCTGCAGCACTTGAAGATTGATAAGGCTGGGATACTTTTTGATAGCTACATCTTCCTTTGCCAACCAGTATACTGTGCGCATGGCCCCTACAACACTTTCATCTGCACTGGCTCGACTCTTCCGAACAGCAGACTGGGTAGCCTGAAAAGCAAGTCAAAAACTACAATTACAAAATAACCCTACACTGAAAATCATAAATTTAATTAAAGTCACCACTTACTTTTTTTTTAATACTACTAAGCCATTTGAGAGAGAAAAAGACGGGAAATAGAGCAAGAGAAAGAGAAAGAGAGCGAGCTGGGGAGAGACAGGGTAGTAGTAGTAGGGACTAATAGCCATAAAGCTTTGAACAGTCCCATCGTTACTATGTTCTTCTAATTCAAAATTGGATAAGGACATGTAGGTCAATATCAACTTTTTCCATTTTTTTAATGTAACATAAAATGATAATTCATCAAAGTCAATAAATATTTTATTATGTATTGGTAAATTATCAAAACGATTTTTAAATGAATCAACTGAAGGTGCATATTTCAGGTTAGATGGCAAAGAATTCCACATGTAGGCAATTCTGTTACTGTAAAAATATTTTCTAATGTTGAATAAAAAATCTTCCCCTCAGCATTTCTACTTACAAAGTATTGAGGTGAGAAAAAGCTTTCCCAACAAGGAAACCAAGTCTTTTTTTTCACAAGGCATATGTAAGAATAATAAGGCATATATGAGAGAGAGAGAGAGAAGAGAGAGAGGAGAGAGAGAGAGAGAGAGAGAGAGAGAGAGAGAGAGAGAGTGTGTGTGTGTGTTTAAGCCTAAAAAGGTAGCAGAAAATTTCAGACAAGAAAAAAGAAATGGAAGCCCTACTGACAGGAAAAATGGAAGGCATGGTGAGGAGGGGGGAGGGGGGTGTAGAAAGTCTCTCTCTCTCTCTTTTAAAAAAAAAAATCTTTGGAGAAAAAAACAAAAAAATCCCATACATACAAACACAAAGTAGAAGCAGAAAGTACTACTTACTTGAATGAAGTTGCTATGAAGAAGTTCAGCCTGCTGGGCCTGCTTATGGTCTGCCATTCGAACATGCCGTGTCAGAGTCGATGTTCGATAGTTCTTGCACCCCGGCTTCGTGAACGTGTTCTTTTTTTTGTGTTTCAGGCACAAGGAGCACATCATGCTTCCATCTTCTTCCTTCTTTAACCAGGGTCTGTCTTTCAACCATGATTCTTGAAACGCCTTGTAGAGTTTCTTCTGCTCCTCCGTTTTCGAACTGGAGGGATCGGCTTCGTTTTCACCATCTTCATTATCTTGCTGATCTTCGGGTTCACTGGCACTTTCAACCGTTTCGCCTCCGGCGTCGATCGGCTGAGACACGCTATCGCTTGACTGAGTAGCCGTAACGGTGGCTGTAGACTCATTATCGGCTTCCAGCTGATGATCTTTAGATATATCAGTGCGTTTTTTTCTTCGTGAAGGCGAAAGAAAACAGAGTGTTTGGCTTCGCGCGCTTCATCGTTGAAGCCGACATGAGGACTGTTGAACTGCCAGTACCGCTGATTGGCTCAACTGCTGCTTCTCGGCCAATGAAAAAATTTGGTAGAACGCGCGTTCGGCTAAAGGAATTGCTCAGGAGGCTATACACACGGCAGCGGCGAAGCCGCGCTGGTTGTGCAAAAACGCGTTCGTTCTCTTTTTTTTTGGCGGCTTTTGGGCCGCGTCTTTCGCGATTTTTTGCGGCCTTCAGAAAAATATTGCGGGAATCCGCAAGGGCGCGCTCTAGAATCAACACTGGGTCTTTGAGGCTAACCATGCTGTGCCAACACACCTGGAGGGTTCTGTCACTGGTCTTTGAGGCTAACAATGCTGTGCCAACACACCTGGAGGGTTCTGTCAGTGGTCTTTGAGGCTAACGATGGCTGTGCCAACACACCTGGAGGGTTCTGTCACTGGTCTTTGAGGCTAACGATGGCTGTGCCAACACACCTGGAGGGTTCTGTCACTGGTCTTTGAGGCTAACGATGCTGTGCCAACACACCTGGAGGGTTCTGCTAGCGTTACAGTGTGACAGTATTTCACTCTAGAGGGTGTTACAGTGTGACAGTATTTCACTCTAGAGGGCGTTACAGTTTGACAGTATTTCACTCTAGAGGGCATTACAGTGTGACAGTATTTCACTCTAGAGGGCGTTACAGTGTGACAGTATTTCACTCTAGAGGGCGTTACAGTGTGACAGTATTTCACTCTAGAGGGCGTTACAGTGTGACAGTATTTCACTCTAGAGGGTGTTACAGTGTGACAGTATTTCACTCCAGAAGGTGTTACAGTGTGACAGTATTTCACTCTATACGGCCAAGAACAAAAAGCAGTTTTTTGCATTCCTAAAAAATATATGAGCACAATAATGGATGTTCAAATTAACACATCATGTAAAATCAGTATCCATGTACACCGACACACTTTACACATTACATATTTAACCGCACTGCTGCCCTAATAAACAAAAAAATCAGCACTGTCTATGAAAATGTGCAAGCACCAGGACAACAAAATCATGAATATATGAAAACAAAATTCATAAAGAAACATAGGCATTTTACAGATATTTCAACTTTTGACCATCATCAATTTTTTCCAGCTTTACAAAAGAAGAAAAATACACCAGAAGATGCCAGTGGGACTCATAGAAGTACCGTCCTCAACTGCTAAACAAATCATCCAGAAACAATCCAACAGAACAAAAAAAAAAAAAAAAATAGAAAAGAAATTTTGATTTTCAAAGTGTCCTAAGCTGAATGTATTATAGTGAAACATTTGACCTGCATGATTCAATTTTCAAAAAATAATTTATTTGGACAACAAAAATCTCCAGGTAGTCAATAGTTCAGCTGGATCAGACGTGAAAGGAATTGGTTTTCTATCACAGTCAGGTACAAACCATACCTGGAGGAACAAAATGTCCAGGTTCTTCATTCTCCATGTACTGTGACTGTACTACAGAAAAATACATTACACAAAATATACTTAAACTGAAAACATCTGACGATAAATACTTAGACTGAACAACTTCTCACAATACTCTTAAAGCATACAGACAAACTTCAGAAGTGGAAAATGGTGGTGATGATCTCACCGATTTGACTCGATGACCAATGCCCATAATCAGTTTGCCCTTTTTGCGCATGTCATTGACAAACTCCATGGGGATGAGACCGGAGTCGTAGGCTTCACTGAACTGTTTGGCTGCTGCATCCAGGGCCCCACCAAATCTGTCTCCCTGAACAACACATCACAGCAGAATACAAAAGCTTTAATACAACAGATGAAAAGACTAAGATAGTTTACTGCAAAAAAAGACTAAGTAAGATAGTTTACTGCAAAAAAAGACTATGATAGTTTACTGCAAAAAAGACTAAGATAGTTTACTGCAAAAACAAACTATGGTGGGATTTGGCAGAATAAACAAGCTATGATACTTTACTGTAGAAAAAACAAACTAAATCTATCGTTATTTACTGAAACCAAACAATTACAGCACTTTACTCCAAAGACAAGCTACGGCAACATACAACAAAACAAAAAAAAGCAATCATAATTTAGCACAGAAAAAATAACAGCTGTGGCTTCTGCAGAAAAAGCTATGATAAAGAGAATGAGGAAAATTGCTGTATGCAACGCAAATGTTGTGTGCCATTTGCTGCGGATTTGTATGGACCCATATTTTTTGCATAGGAATAAAGCCTTCCCATATGCTAAGGGTGTCCATCGACCCATGCCTTTTCTGAAGGACTAAAGCTTGTTATACGCCGTGGGTCTCCACAAACCCATACTTACACTGAACAAGTAGAGCCTTCTCTTGGTTTTTCTTTGTTTTGTTTTGTTGACATAAACAATTTTTGTTTGTCTGTTTTTTGGGTTTGTTTTGTTTATTCCATTGCTTGTTGACATAAACAATTCTTTATACCGATGTGGGTCCATGCTTTATGATGTTACAAAGTCAAAATTTTGTAGAGATGGCTTAAAAACTTACTCGTTTATCAAAAGCAAATTGTGACTGTGGATCTTTCAATATCCTCAATTTTCAGCAAAGTTTAACAAAGTTTAACAAAGGTGAAACTGCACAAGATGAGAAGGATGAAAGCGGTCCTGAAAGTAGCCAACTTGCAGCACACCAAAACCAAAAGAGTTTGAAGCCTGGCAACTAACTACACAGCCTGCCAATGTGACTGACATTTTACAACCAATATGCTCTGATGGCAAAACGGATTGGAATATACAACAGAAACAAGCTGCAAGAGCAAACCCGATCCCTTTTGGTTAGCAACTACAGTCAAAACAATGGCAGCCTATTTTTCATCGACTTCAACACCAGCCACACTCCTTACATTATTTGTCAACCAGTCCTGTTCCAATGATGAGAGTGTTTTAATTCTAATATGCATTTTAAAAACAGAACCCACTCTGAGGCCTGCATACAGGTGAAGACAACCAGTCAGTCTGCCTTGCATCTCAAAGCATTTGTATGAGGAACATTATTCACTATTTTGGGTTGTATGTGTAGAAAGTAGAAACACAATCAGAAGCAGAATTACAAAAATTTTTTTAAACATCTATATCTCTTTTTTTTTGTTTGTTTGTATTTTATTCACAACTCACAATGGTGAGGAGTCCTGAAGCCAAACAGGAGATGAGGTCTTTGCCGGCCCGAGCACAGACGATGGTGTTGTGAGCCCCCGACACGGCCGGCCCGTGATCGGCCGTCACCATCAGACACATCTCAATGAACTTGGTGGCATAGCGGGGCAACCTGGGCAGCCATTTTACGGGTTTAAACAAATCTGATCATCAACTATTCTTGATTTAAAAAAAAAAAAAAAAAAATCTCTCCACAACATTCACATGAAATCTCAACATCTGACAAAGGATTCCAGGAAAATTCTACAACTCCACTTACACACACACACACATACTCTCTCTCTCTCTCTACTCCGCTTACACACACACACACACACACACACACATACACTCTCTCTCTCTCTTTCAAAAACGGGGAAACAAAGAAAGAAAGACTGAAAAAATAACAAACAAAACAACCCCATAAAAAGCCAGCAAACATAAGCTCAATTACACGAAAATGTCACATCAAAAACCTCTTGGTTCTGAACAACAGAACTGTCCACCTAAACGGTTTCAAAGTAAACGTTCAGCGTGCTACTTTACAAGATTTCAATGACTATTCTGAAGTAAATACAACATGGAAAATCTTATCTAGCATCTGCTGATCACAGGGGCATGAAAGAAGTCACCTGCGCTGGAACCACAGAAGGGAGAGCACTCCGCCAATGCCCATGTCCTCCTTGAAAATGTCGGTGATTGGTATCCCAGCATACAACAGCTCTTGGCCTCGCTCATCGCAGATGCTCGTCATGAATGATGCTGGCTTACGAATCAGACCAAGTTCCTGAATGCACCAAACACAATCTGAGCGTGAAATTCTGGATTCTGCATCAGTAACTATTGTGTCTTTTTTTTTCCTGTGAATGTCTTCTGTTTTTTTCCAGATTCACAGGGGAAAAAAAAAAGGAATGTAAATCAAAGAAAAAAAGAATGAGAATTTTTCAAAGCCTGAAGACCATTTTTTTGATTTGACAATCCATGGGCAATGAAATGATTTCTAAATATAGGAATTTTAGCTCTTACTGTATTTATATCTAATGTGCAGTTTATGAATTACATGTTTACAAGACAAAAACCTTCGATCTGGATGTAAACTCAAGAGGAGAGTGAAAGCGTGTACAGCATACTGTGATTTGTACAGATAAAAAATAATTTCATCATATAATTCAATGTAAGCTAATAGCTTTTGTTTCGATGAAGTTTTTGGCAAATATTGTCTACATTAAACTGACAGTTTGAATCTCCTTAGAACTGGTACACTCAATAGTACTAAGTAGGATTAAAAAAGGTCCAATACATGAAAATTTTACGAGCGGTAAATCTCCAAGTCTTAGCCTAAAAATTCAGAAGAAGAATTTTCAAAAACTCTGTCTACAACAAAAACTGAAGTTTTGAAGAAAAATAAATCATCACTATTTCTCTTTTTCCTTGAAAATTCACAGACACACACACACACACAGACACACACACACACCCCAACAAACACAGTGACTTACTCTGGCCCAGTTGAAGTCCATAGGAACGGTTGGAGGGGCCACCTCAGGCTGCGGGAGAATGGTTCCATCAGCAACCAGCTTGTTGTACACGTCCCTGCGTAAAAACAACATCTTTAGCACAGGGTTGACAGTGTTTAGTCTTTGCTCTGTGTGTGTGTGTGTGTGGGGTGTGTGTGTGTGTGTGTGTGTGTGTGTGTGTGTGTGTGTGTGTGTGTGTGTGTGTGTGTGTGTGCGCATGCGAGCGTGCATGCATGCGTGTTTGTATGTCTGGGTGTGTACTATTGTGTGTGTGTGCAACAGTAATGCATCCATCTGCTTGTATGCACATCCTTCATTAATGTGCACACAAACCTTTGTGCCTGAACTGGCAGCATTAATCACTCCAGACTTCCTCCACTGACCTGATGGCTTCTCCCAGCTCATCAAAGCTTTTAGGCACGACCGCTCCAGCCTCCTTCAGGGATTTGTTCTTGGCGTCGGCAGTCTCAGAGTCGGCGTTGGCGCAGGAGCCAGCATGGCCAAACTGCACCTAAAAACCACAATGTCAAGACTGATGCAAATGTCTGAGCTAGTTTGGTCTTTCAAGAACAGAGGGGATAAAACTAAATGTGAGGACTCTGTGTGTGTGTGTGTGTTGTGTGTGTGTGTGTGTGTGTGTGTGTGTGTGTGTGTGTGTGTGCAGTATGAGTGCACCTTGCTCAGAGATGAATCTCAAACACCGATTCGTTCTGCCACATTTCCTGCTCGGATTTAATGCGCGGTTATATGGATCCATTCATAGATAGTGCAACATTTATGCATGCAAGTCTGTGAATAAAGTATAGTTATGTGGATCCATTCATAGGTTGTGTTACATTTACGCATGCAAGTCTGTGAGTGAAGTGTAGTTATGTGGATCCATCATAGGTAGCGTTACATTAACGCAAGTCTGTGAGTAAAGTGTAGTTATATGGATCCATCGCAGGCAGCGTTACATTCATGCACGTCTGTCAGTAAAGTGTAGTTATATGGATCCTCTCAAATGTAGTGTTACATTTACGCATGCAAATCTATGAGAGAATATGCAGCTATGTGGATCCATTTACAGGGAATGTTGCAGTCACAAATGCAAGCCTGTGTGTACAAGTGAAAGACCAAGGGTCAAGACATTCTATCATTAGTATCAATTTTATCAATGGTGATTTCGTAAGCCAGATCAAATTTCAATTTAAGAAAACTGTTGTACAATAAAGTGTAATACAAATAAACCCTTTCTCATCTTATCATTCTTGAATTTATCTGAGTAACTAGTTCAAACCAAAGAACCATCTGTTAATCTTTGATTCTTGGAACATCTAAGAGCACACAAACAAAACATATGCTAAGTAAAAAAAAAGCTTAGCCTATGTAAAAACACACACACACACACACACACACACACACCACAAATATACATGATTTACATATAGTTTTATCATTTCAAAAGTGTATTCTGGAACCCAAAACCAATTCATTCATAATAATTTTTCTTGCATTAATTTTGCAAAGGGTTTGATAGCCATATGTAAGGGAGATCACTTTTGTGTGTGTCGTTTTTTAGTAAAGAAAACTTTTAAACATTTCTGATATCTATCAGTCTTAAGTTATTAAAAAAAAAAAAAAATCAGAAGCACTTTTGTTAATATTTTGCAACAAGGTATGCATTCATAGGAACTTGATGCTTTAGTAACAACGATAAGATTTTGACGTAATTGCATTCATGAATACAGACTTTGCAACAATAACAAAATGCCTGGGTATTTCTCTTCGTCTCTCTTCATTCTTCTGCCAGAACTTCAAAGTTCACCATGGCTGAGATTTTACATATGCTAGCATTTTTAGTTCTATCATGACGCTACATTCCATCTTCAGGGGTTATGCCTAAACACAACACCAGTGTGCATCCATTTTATAAGAACAGGGAATACTTTGCAATGGGAATGAAGAAATGCTGTCTGCGTGTCTGTCTGTCCGTGGTCAAAATGTGTTCCACTCGCTCCAGACAAAACTTATGGGCCGATCTTTCTGAAAATTTGTAGCTATGTTCATTTTGGGTCGGGGATGTTGCCCAATGTTTTACTTTACCAGAATAGCCGTTACTAACAGCTATGAATGATAATTTTTTTAATCAACTCCAATAAGGGAAATAACCACCATGCTGTCAAGTTTTTTTCTTCCACTAACTGAAAATTGTCTCCCTTCTTGCAATAATGGTTTAATTTTTATTGTCTCCCTTCTTGCAATAATGGTTTAATTTTTACCACTAAACTGGGAGTACATTTATATGCTTTGCATCTTGTTATTTCCTGTCATACACCCCACCAGCATATAAAGGCCTACTCTCCTCTGAAAGGTGCAACAGGATTCAACTTGCATGATAATTTTTCTGTTAGTATGCACTCGCATGAAACTTCAGATTACAGCCTCACTTAAAGGACTATGAGAGAGAAGTGGGGTTTGCATGAATATCAACTCTGAGCAAAAAAAGTCTTCATTTTTTAAAATTATGAGTGGGAATCATACTGCGGATCTGGAAACAAGAGTCTGACACCTTACACCTAAGCTACGAAGGCCTCATGTAATAACAATAATAATAATGAATACTTATATAGCGCCTATTCTCGGCTAGAGACCCAAGCTCTAAGCACTTTACAATCCACACTCGTTTACACAACGGGCTTCCTACCTGGGTAGTGCCGACTGAAGAGCTGCCAGCTGGCGCTTCATTCAGTCGTTTCCCGTGTCATTCAGTCAATATCATTCAATATCATTCATTCAATTTCCTTACTTCCTTCATTCTTTCCATTTCTCACGTAGGGTGCATGCTATGTGTAATGTGTCATCCATACTAACGGCCAAACTGGCCTACTCTTTCGTAAGTTGGTGATGAGATTTTAGATGTGTGCAAGATGTTATGCGTGCGTTCACACACAGAACCTCGGTTTATAGTCTCATTCGAAGGACTGTATGGGAAATGGAGTCAGAACCAATGTTAACTCCGAGGGCAAAATCCCCCTGTACCAAAACAGCCCGGCGGAGATCCGAACCCGCAACCTCAGGATCATGAGACATTATGTGTACATAAAAAGAAATGAAATGATTCCCAAGCCAAAAATAGATCCTACAATGACAGGGAGACTTTAACATCATTACATCACACATTAATTCTCAAACTTCTCTCCAAAAAAAAAGAAAAAAGAATGACAAATGATGGAAATTAAAACTGCTGCTACACGCCCCTGTGTGCACAAAAAAAAAACAGAATGACCTCCAAACCATGGATAGACCCACACAGGCAGTGAAAGACTTAATCATCATTGCATTACACATTTATTATCAAATGTCATTCCAAGGGAAAAAAAGTTGACAAAACCTGATGTGCAAATCGTCAGAACTCACGTATGACGCTGGAGACATACCTCAGAGGAGAACATCTTGGCACAGGTTCCTATGCACCAGGCAATGAGCGGTTTGGTGAGGCGCCCGTCTTTCATGGCTTCCACAATGCGGTACTCCTCCACTCCTCCGACCTGCATACGCACGTCAAAGTGTCAGACAAAACGGCAAAATTTGTTTTATATTCAAAATGCAAATTGGTTTTCTTTGTTTTGAAGATTAATGAAACAAAAAAAAAAGCCTGCTCTTGAAGAGCTGTCTTGTATCGCAAATACGTAAAAGAGGTTCAAGTACTACAAAGACTGCACATGTTGTGCTGAGTGACTGTGAGTAAATCGCACAACATACTTCCTTCACTAGGATTCAGCGGTTGGTTTAACCTTTCTGTCCCCGATCCGCCCTTTTCCGCCCGACCCGTCAGGCTCCTGATCCGCCCTGTTCCGCCCGTTCGTCAGTTGGCTGATTGTCTCGGTGTGCCTCCCTTATTTGGGTTGACCACAGTAATAAGACAAACCGGTCGTTATCCGGGTCTTTCCTACCTTTCTCAGCGCCATATGCAAAAGCGGTTTGTGGCTTTTTTAATTTTTAATCGATTTTTTTGGTCATCCCATCGACTTCCGACTACGATCGAAATGTCGCGCTCTGACAGTGACAGTTACATGAGCTTGACTGTGGGCCAAATGTTCAATATGAATGTGTTTCCGACCGAAAATGACGACTGGAATCAATTAGACATTGATCTTGACTCTGTCGACAGCGACAGTGACTTTGAAGTTGCAGAAGGAGTGAATGCGAGTAGTGACAGTGACTCGGACATAGGCGACGCAGGTGCTTCTGATGTCGGTGGATGTGCACATTCATCGCAGTGGTCAAACAACGACTTTCGGACTGAAGTTCGTGTGTTTGATGCATACAGGGGCCCCCCACATCCACAAGTGAATCTTCGAACACCTTTTGATTATTTTTCACTTGTTTTTCCTTTGGACACATTCCATCTCATGGTCAGGGAAACCAACCGGTATGCAAGACAAACGCGCATGGCTGCTGTGTCTTCCAGAAAATTTCATGTCAGTGATCCGTGTGTGACAAAAGTGATCAAAAGCAAAAATATTTCCAGTGACTGTGTTGTTTGTGTGTGATCATATCTGGATTATATAATTCATTACATCTGGAACCATATGGTGAGTACAACAAAAATATTTGAGTGTTGTTTTGTGTTGTGATGCCTGCCTTTCTTCCTTCCTACTAACACCTGCATATAGTTAGAAATATTATCAGTCATAGGAATTCTTTTTCTCACAAACACAAACTAACTCATGCAGATCAAAAAGCATGCACTCCAATACATTTTCAGTAAATATGGTATGATTTTGACCTGTTATCTTTTTTATTTTTATTTTTTTCCTGCTATGTGACTTAAAAGCGTCACAAAAATTTCACGTGTATTCCTAGCTACCTGTGTAACTACTAACACCTCACAACACCCATCAGTTCTTTTCAGATGGTGAACCTGACCACTTGCCACCAAAAAGGTAGGTGTTATAAAGTTGATGGGTGTTGTATTGCCTGTCTATCATCTATTTCACTGACGTAGGTGTGATTTCCAGGTAAAATCAGGTGTGTGTGAGTGTTGAGCCATAAAAATATTTTCACATCCCCCTAAAATAACAAGTGCAAACCAAAGTTCAGCTTTCCATAGATTTTTGCTGAAAATTTGAAGTCTTTTTATCCATTAGTTTATTTTTTACAATTTTTTAAAGTTGGTAACCCAATTCGGGCAGCAAATTCCAATATAAACTTAGTAGTCTAGGCGACTTCTGTCATATGAAATACAGGACAATGAAGGTTAAACCCACGACTCTCAGGGTTTTTTTTTTACCCGAGTTAAACCCATACTTTTGAGAATACCCGTCAATATCTATTAATCTATTGAGCTATCACATACCTGTCAATATCTATTAACTATTGAGCTATCGCATACCTGTCAATATCTATTAACTATTGAGCTATCGCAGCACATCCTCTCATTACAGACCCACATCCTCAATACAGACATTGTAGGTGGCACCGAATCCACAGCAAGATTTACCTCACATAAGCATTTTCAGCTGAAGCACATTTTCCAGACAGGTGTGATAAAGTTAAATCAATGACTGGAGTGGAATCATGAAAACCAAACAGAACAAAACTTCAAACACTGTGAGGGGTCCAGTTGGCTCCCTCCCCCTCCCATGTAAAAAAAATCTTTTAAACTTATTTTCAAAATGATGCGATCCGACACAAATTATCTGAGTGTCAAATGGTGCATCTTCACTTTTCTCTCTCAACCATGTCAAAGACTACTTGTTCATACAGCTCGTTCCTACCACTTTGCAGCGCCTTGCTGAGGCACAATGACACAGCGTGACATCATTCAGCCTTAAAGCATGTAGGCAGAATGGTGACTGCCTATTCTTAGAAAGAAGTCTACATGTGATTTCTTTGTGACAGAGTTGTCTGTTAGCATATCGTAAATGTAACCATTACTCCACAGATTCATATGCCTTTTTTTCTTCTGCCCTGAGTTTTTCTTTTTCAATTCTCAATTTTACATTTTGCTGAAATCCGCAAAGTCACAGAGAAGAAGGGAAGCCTGTAAGAAAAATAATATTCACTCGTGGTCCAAACAATGTGCTAAATACATGCAGACCTGGTTACCCCTCTGAAATTCTATGTGTAGGTTTTGGGTAAAAAATGTGTACATTTGTGTGTAAAATGTGTAAGCTTTTGCAGCGCAAAGTAGCTGCGTAGGAAACAATACTGAATGCATTCCAGACATTAGAAACACTGAAAATTTATTACTATAAAAGATGTATTTTCATGAAATGCATTAAATTGGCTTCTTTAACAATCAATGATTGTCAAACTAATCCAAGTTCCTTGCCAGTATCCTCTGATAGGCAAAAGCCTTTGCTCAGGAAATTAACAAGAACATTAACTGACGTGAATTTTCTTTTATAACACTTTAAAATAACTCTCTCTTCACTTTTTACTGTACTGATGGACATAACTGGAAAAAAAATCTTGAAGTAATCTATTTCTTTCATATGCTACTATGGGCACTTTTTCACTGTTGATAAGCTAACCAGTCTTTCTGAAGAGCATAACAATTATGATGTGAACTGTATTTCAGACTTTGGTGATTCCAGCTCCTTCAGGGTTCCCAGGGGATGGGCATGAGGCCAAAAAAGGACCTTTAAAGGACTTTAAAAGGACCTCAAATCAGTTTAAAAGGACCTTTGCCAACATGGGGGAAGGGGGCGGGGGGGTAGACAAGGCGGGAAAAGGAATCTATCCTGTAAATGTTACTCAAGAACTCAGCATATAGCTGTTCCCCAAGCTGTTTGTTATGTTCGCATGTTCGCAATCCGTCATGTTATGTACCTATATTTATTTGGGTAATAATATTTTCATCATTACTGCCCCACTCTTCAAATGAATTTCTATAAAGGGAACATTTTAACATAGATAGCATGAGCGAAAATGTTAAGTCAGCTATATGCCGCGAATATTAGCACCGCATCTGCACTGTGGAACCCGTGACGTCAAAAAAGCTGGATTGCAGCAACGCACCAGCAGAAGACACAAGCCACTGCCCGCAGCTTTGCGTCGTCTGCTAGCTAAGCTTACTAAACAGAAAGCCCACTGATAGGCCTAGCGTTACAGGCCTGCCTACCGCGTTTCAGATGATCGCGTCGGCATCTGTCAACTCTTTGCAACTTGCAAAAGTACGATTTGGGTTGTGGAAGATGTATCGGTTCCGTTTTCAAACCTCCTCTTGAAAAAAACAGGACTTAACAGTACCTTTCAAAAATTAAAAGGACCTCCTCGTGAGTTAAAAGGACCAACTTGCTGAATCAAAGGACTTAAAAGGCCTTTTGACAAAAATCCCATTTATAAGGACTTCAAAGGACCCTACGAACGCTGTCCTCTAAATTGTCAGCTGAAAGGCCATGAACTGCATCTATTAAAGAACAGTCAGCCTTCTTCAGGATGAGAAGACTTTCAAGAATTTCACTGGACAGTGTGCTCCTTTGGGGTGGCAGGGGGGGATTTTGGAGCTTTTTGTCCCTCTCCGCGAGTAGTCTGATGTTCCAGTCTTTCATCAGAAGTGCCTGCAGAACTCGACTTCACGAAAAAGCTTTGAATGTTCATTGCCTACCGTTTTCCAGAATCACTGTTTCCCTTGTGGCTTTTGCTACCGATGTGCCGCTGAATGTCAAAGCGACCACTGTAGCAATCGCGATTTGACAGTTACACGTGGTGCTGTGTGCGAACGTATCGCCCTTCTTTGACGCAGTAATGAACTTGAAAATAGTATGATACGCTGGTTTGTACTTCTGTTCATATTTCTTTTTCTTTGGGATCACAGCTTCTACCAATGAATCTGAATTTTCGTTGTCTGTTTCATGCGCGCGAGTTGAAGCTGAGTGAGAAGCAATGTTGATGCATTCATAGAGGCAGGAAGTACGCATGCGCCATCGTAACTTTTAAAAGTTGGACCAGACTCTTGGACTCGGCCGGATTACGTGTTCAGCGCATTTTCGTAAGCTCGTTCATCAAAATTTCGTACAATTTGGTTTTGAAATGTACAATCGTATAGCTGTATTAAATTTCGTGAGATTATACGCAAAAATCGTAAAGTGCACAGGTCTGTACATGCGACTCATTCACAGAATGAATCTTCATCAAGATCCCATTGCCTGACATG
Source organism: Conus ventricosus (assembly GCA_018398815.1). Classification (NCBI taxonomy): domain Eukaryota; kingdom Metazoa; phylum Mollusca; class Gastropoda; order Neogastropoda; family Conidae; genus Conus; species Conus ventricosus. The sequence continues at coordinate 20,560,769 of CM031597.1, forward strand.
GACCACCTTTCCTTCGGTCTTTTAGCTCATATCCTGCCAGCCTTGTGGCCTTGGAATAGATTAGCCATCAATGAAACATTTACCATGGGAAGACTTTGTTTTCTGGTCACACATTTGAACACCATGTCAGTACAGTTACTGTCATATAGGTCAACCAATGGAGCCAATTCCGCAAAACCTATTTCGTCAAGCTAGAGCACAAAAAGAGGAAACTGGGAAAACAACTTCAAGTTCCACATCAGAAAAAAAAAACCTAGTCATTCCCGAAACACCATGTTGCGTGCATGTTACGACATAAAACAACATTCCTCCAACCCACATTAAAATTTGTATCAGACAAGCCTATGTCACACAGGAAACACTATGCTGCAAGTAAACTGCGCTCTGTTTCCTGCATCCCATGTTCTACGACCATAAGTAATCCCTGTACCACTCTGTCACGTTTAATCAGGTTCACTGTTTGTGGACACCAGTTTCTCCACATGCCCCTACAACAGACCAGTTCTTCTCAAACTGTCCTGGATCCTTGCCAACACGCACTGCTGCTGTATGTCCCCCCTGTACGCACCTCTCCCAGCAGCACAAGCATTTTGACGTTGGGGTCCTTCTGGTAGCGCATGATGTGGTCGGTGAAGGTGGTGCCTGGATACCTGGAGGAGCAAGACACATGGGGTACCATGGTGCATTCAGCAAGGCTTCTCTGTAGAACTTTTGTATAGAACTGAAAGTCATCTTCGTGTATGTGAGTGTGTCTGTGTATGTGTGTATGCATGAGTAAGTGTGCTGTAGTAGCACAGAGAGACAGACAGACGCATCAGCAAACATTTTACAAACCCAAATTTTTAGTACACTGATGACAAAGGAACAGAACTGATCTTCAACACCTATCACTGGCGAGCTATGTTGTTCTTAAAGAACACAAGAAAACTGTAGTAAAAAAATAAAAACGCTGAAAGCATGATCAGAACATATACAATTCCACGTACCTATCACCACCAATAGCCACTCCTTCATAGACGCCATCCGTGTTGAGGGCGATGATGTTGTTCAGCTCGTTAGACATTCCACCAGACCGTGACACGTAGGCCACACTGGAAAATATCAAGGAGCAAGGAAGGTGACACAGAGTACAACCTTCCCCTGTTCTTGTTCTAGCTGCCATTCCAACGGCTCATATGCTCCTCCCCTTTCCCCCACTGTCTTCCTTCCCACCTACACTCTCCCTCTCCCTCCTCCTATCCCACCCCTCATGCTACTAGTATGGTCATCTTCCCTGCCTGCCCCTATCTCTAACCCAAGTTCTCTTCCTTTTAGTACACGCATACAATCACAGACATGCACACACTACTCTATTACACTAAACGACTACAGATTTAGACAGGTCACTCAGCTGGAAATAGCACTTACTTGGAGCTTTCTATTACACTTGTTTGAAAGCACCTGCCATTCAAAGTTTACATAAAAGCAAAAGAGACTGAACTCAGAGCTGCGGTGTCCTACTTCCACACGCAATATTCACAATCCACATCCTTCCCCACTTACACCTCCGCCCACCCCTCTTTCTCTTTTTTTTCCGTTTTCCCCTGAACCTGTACACTCTAGACCCTTAAAGCCTGAAGCCAATGATTCATCTTCAGGTGAAGAAGACCCAACAGTATGGCCCAAACTTCAGCATGCATTACAAATTAATGTTAACTGCATACTCTAAAATCATTACTCTACCTAACTCCTTAAAGACATGCAATAAGAATTCTGTCTAGTTTATCTCTTAAAAACAAAATTTAGAAAGAGAGGGTGTTAGTTACCGCCAATGACATTGACAAACAAAGCACATTGTCATGTGCTTTGTTTGTCTGTTTGTCAATGTCATTGGCAGTCACTAGCACCCTCTCTTTCTAAATATTGCTTCGTTCTCCGCCGTCAGTCGCTCCATTTTGAAATCTTAAAAACAAATTGCATGTGTAAGTAGTAACAGCCAAAGAGGCTGAAAATGCATGAAATGTTTTGATAAAATCAATGCTGCATCTGTGTCACGGACAAAAAAAAGAAAAACCGAAATCGTGGTCAGTCGCCAGCCAGTTCAATCGGACTTAAGCCCCGAACTCAAACATCCCGGCGCCAGGCAGACGACTTCATGCGTCGCCTCAGCCAATTTGGGCACCGCGAGGAGGCTATTTTTAGTTCTTGCGGAGACGGCAGACAGACTGAGTGGCTGACCAACGTCTCAATAGGTCTGGCCAGACGGATCGCTACGTCTAGGCCAGACTGATCCAGCTAATTTACAAGACCAGCGCCCACAGTTAAGCCAGACGTCGCCGGCTAAAGTAGGAAAGGGGGAGGCATTGTGTAGTGGGGGTGAAACGAAGTTAATTAATTAAATGACCCATTGTCCACCACGGAGAGCGAGGCCGGTAGATGTAACTTTCATGATTTGCATGTCCAATGAAAATAGAGGGGAGGTAACCTCGTTACAAGGCGGGAAAATTTCTGACCAATGGTACTCACCCTTTGACACATAGGAACAGGATAAGAAAGCGAGGGAAGAGAACAAAGGAGAGAACAGACAGACAGGGAGAGAGAGAGGTTCTGAGAGTAGGCTCTGCTCGAGAGAAAAGCAGAGAGATGAGAGGAGGAGGGAAGAGAACCGAGTGGAAGCATTAGCACCGTATAGAGTCTGCAGAGGAAGGACTGAGGAGAGATGTGAGAGAGAGAGAGAGTTGCTAATCGATGAAGAGAAAAAAAAGAAAGAAAAGAATAAAAGGCAACTATGTCCATTTGATAGAGCAGACTAGAAGAGAGAGAGAGTGCAATGCGTTAATGCAGGAAGAAAGAAGGAGAACAGATCAATGTCTGTATGGTAGTCACTGTTCGACTTGAACCGGGGTTCGACTTCATACCTGGCAGCGCCACTTTCATCAGGCCAACGCCAGTAACCTGACCAGTGCCAGCAGTCTAGCCTGACCAGTGCCAGCAGTCTAACCTGACCAGTGCCAGGAGTCCAACCTGACCAGTGCCGGCGGTCCGACCTGACCAGTGCCAGCAGTTGTGTCGTGACTGGTGTTTGTGAAAGTGACAGTGAAAAGAAAAAAAAAGAAAAGAAGAAAAGGAAAGACAGTGATTCGTAAATAGTTTAAGATCACCTGGCCAGGTAAAGTAGAACATCTATTTATACCCGGGTTAGTCATGATGATTTAGATAAATGGTTTTGTGAAGTTCAAGGAAAAAGAGAATGTTTTATTTTCTTTGATTCCATGCGCATTGATGTTTGCTTCCATGATTATGTGTAGTAAAGTTATAGACTTTACTAGTGGTTTGATTTGACGAATGAATGATATATGAATGAGATTGTAAGCAAGCTGTGAGTGTGTTTGGGCTGTGCGCTAGTCCTTCCTCCACTGACATACCCGAGGTTGACAATTTATTGGCGAGCCTGCCAGGATATTCTGGCCCATTTATTATAATTGTTCAACTTCTCAGAGAGGAAGCTGGGTGGGATTCAAGTATTGTAATCCTAAGACAAGGTAGTGTCTTACTGTATGTTTCCAAGATAGTTAAATACTAGGCTTGGCATTGCTTCCAAGATAGTTAACACTAGGCTTGGCATTTCAGCCCCAGAGTACATATTTCGCACAGACTGCCTATAATTCGCTCTCATAGTTGGGTCAGGCGCTAGGCGTCTCATAAAAACTAATTACGTTGTCCCAAGCTAATATTATCATTCATAGGATTGTGCTATTACATCACTCGTGTTGGTAACCACCAGTTTGGCTGTCGTAGTAATAAAATCTTGTTCAAAAAAAAAGAAAAAGGATATAATGGCGGACGAAAAGAACACCCATATTGAACAACTTGTGAGCGTCGCTCGTGATTTAGGCTACTCGGGAGAAGAGTTGCGAGCATTCGTTGAAGCCCAACAAAAGATGGAAAGAGATGAGCGAGCGGAGAGACGCCGTGTCGCAGTAGAAGCGCAGGAAACAGAAAGATTAAGGATTCAGGCTAATGATAATCAGGTTACGCGGGAAACAGAAAGAATAAGGGAAGCGCAGGAGACTGAAAGATTAAGGATTCAATTAGAGTTAGAAAAAGTGAGAATACAGAGGGAGACCACTGATGATGGTAGCTCAGTTTCCAGTGACCCTGTGCGCAGTTATGCCCCCGACCAAAGTTGCCAAAATTCTCTGAAGGATCAGATTCGATTGATGCGTACATCAGTCGTTTTTGAAACGTTTGCTACTAGTCAGGGTTGGCCTTCAGAAGAGTGGGCAGTCATTTTGTCAGCGCTATTGACGGGTAAGGCATTACAGATTTTCACTGCATTACCAGCAGACCAGCAATCTGATTTGGTGCTGTGAAGGAGTCTTTGATGAAGGGATTTGACCTCACAGAGGAGGGGTTTAGAAAGAAATTTCGCTCAGCTAGATTACAAGCAGGTGAAACGTACACTCAGTTTGGTGCACGTTTAGATCACTATTTTGAGAAGTGGTTAGAGTTGAGTGGTACGAAAAAAGAGTTCGCTGAGTTGAAGGAGCTGGTTATGAAAGAACAGATTTTGTCAGGTTGCAGCCCTGAGTTAACAATACATTTGAAAGAGAGACAGCCAGAGACAGCAGGGGAGTTGCTGAAGTTAGCAGAGGTGTATAGGGAGGCACGTTTGGGCACTAAAGTGCAGGAGAAACAGGTGCCAGGCACAGGTGAGAAGAGTGCAAGGAGACTAGGGGAGTGTTCTGCAAAGTCTGCAAACCCAGTGGTGGGGCAGAAAGGAGGACAAAGGGACAATAGGTGTTTCATTTGTCACAAGAAGGGACATGTGGCGAGGGAATGTCGCATGAGGTTCCAGAAGGCAGCAACCTTGCAAGAGGTTGTTGATAAGGGTCGCCAGGGGAAACGACCTGCAGTGGAACCAAAAGGGATCCAATCTGAAGAGGGTAGAGTGCGGCCTATGGCTCGTGCTGGACAGCAGTCAGTGTCAGGGATGGAGGGCACTAGGCTGAGTGGTTCATTACCAGTGGAAGAAGGGTGGATTGGCCAGCAGAGGGTGAAAGTGTTACGGGACACTGGTTGTTCATGTGGTGTAGTAAGAACAACGCTGGTCGAGGAAGGGGATTTGACAGGGCAAATCCAGACCTGTACTCTAATCGATGGCACTGTGAAGAAGTTCCCAGTTGCTAAGATAGAAGTACTTCTCAGGCGAGTTGTCTGCGCTGGTGATGGAGAAACCCCTTTATGATTTGATCATTGGAAATATTCCAGGCGCAAGGGATCCAGGGGATCCTGAGTTGTTGACTGCTACAGGGGCAGCAGTTCAAACACGGAGCAAGAAGGAGGAAAAGGTTGATAAACCGTTAGTCGTTCCAGCAAGGAAGTCAGGCATAGATGTGTCGCCTGATGAGTTTAGGGCAGCGCAGGAACAAGACCCTTCGCTCGTGAAGTCTTGGGAGTTGGCAAGAGGTGGAGAGAAACAGTGGTTAGAGGAGGTGAGACAGAATTTCTGGTGAAAGGCGGGTTGTTGTACCGAGTGTTTACCAAGGGGAAGACAGGTAAGGTAACAACTCAGAGGTACCAGCCTGTTATCGTGACACTGTCATGTCAGTGGGTCACGAGTCGCTCATGGCGGGTCATCTGGCACTGGCAAAACAGCTGACGAATCTTTGATGATTTTCATTGGCCAGGAGCAATGGCAGACATAAAGCGGTTCTGCATGTCATGTGGTGTGTGTCAAAGGTCAGCCACAAGAGGGGTGAAGAGGAAGGCGCCTCTTAAACAGCACCTGCGCAATAGGCTAGAGGAGACATGTAAGGTTGCAAGGGAAAGTTTGCAGGAGGCTAGGGTCGTTCAGAAGAAGCAATATGACAGGAAGGTGAGGAAGCAATCCCTCAAGGTGGGAGATCAAGTCCTGTTACTGCTTCCCACGGATCACAACAAGCTGCTGATGCATTGGAAAGGACCATTCACCATCATTGAAAAGGTAGATCAGGATTACCGATTGATGTGAATGCGAAACCAAAACTTTTCCATGCGAATTTGCTCCGCAAATATATTCAGCGTGAGACTCAGCACATAGGCGCAGCAGCAATCATTGATGGAGGTGAAGGAGACCCAGCAGAAGAAGGGGAGATTTTGTTGCCTGAGTTTCCAGGAGAAGAGTCATACAGGGATGTGTCACTGTATGAAGGGCTAGACAGTAGGAGACAGGAGGAAGTTAGGGGGCTCCTAAAACAGTATAGGGCGTCCCTGACTGATAAACCAGGCAGGACAACTCTAGAGACCTGTACGGTGGAGTTAACTTCGCAAAAACCCGTACATGTGAAAGGCTACCCGGTCCCGTATGCCACCAGACAAGTGATCGAGGAAGAGGTGGAAAAGATGTTGGACCTTGGGGTGATTGAACCGTCCAAATCATCGTATAGTGCACCCGTCGTCCTAGTGAGGAAAAAGTCAGGTGAGCATCGATTCTGTGTTGACTCAGGCATGGGAACTGACTGAAAGGGAAAACTCTGAAATCTAGGGGGGTCCGGGGGCATGCCCCCCCAGAAAATTTTTTTTTTTCAAGATCAAAATCTGTGCAATCTGGGCTATCCTGACTTCATTTTTATGGATTTATGAACGTAAAAAAAAATGAAGTAAATTAGCATTAAAACAACAAACAAAAACAATTTTCACACAAAATGTTTTTATTCAGTTCTATGAGTTTATCTCCAGCTGACTACAAAGATCACACAGGCTCAAAAAACAAACAAAACAAACAACAAAAACAAAACAACAATCAACCAACCCAACCAATCCAAACAATCACCAATCAACCAACCAACCAACTGGTCAACCAACCAAACAAGAAACACCCCCACACACACAAAAGAAAAGTTAAGCCTGCACACATTCACTTGAAACTGGTTACAGACACTGGCACCAGGCATTACCTCTAGAGCTGAGGCAAGTATCTCTGAAGAGAAAACAGGAAGGTATTTGAAGTTTATTGCTGAGAAGACTGTCACACAAGCAGCTCCCCTGTTTACTGCTGTCACTGAGAAGACTGTCACACAAGCAGCTCCCCTGTTTACTGCTGTCACTGAGAAGAATGTCACACAAGCAGCTCCCCTGTTTACTGCTGTCACTGAGAAGAATGTCATGCAAGCAGCTCCCTTGTTTACTGCTGTCACTGAGCTTGTTTACTGCTGTCACTGAGAAGAATGTCATGCAAGCAGCTCCCTTGTTTACTGCTGTCACTGAGCTTGTTTACTGCTGTCACTGAGAAGAATGTCATGCAAGCAGCTCCCTTGTTTACTGCTGTCACTGAGCTTGTTTACTGCTGTCACTGAGAAGAATGTCATGCAAGCAGCTCCCTTGTTTACTGCTGTCACTGAGCTTGTTTACTGCTGTCACTGAGAAGAATGTCATACAAGCAGCTCCCTTGTTTTACTGCTGTCACTGAGCTTGTTTACTGCTGTCGCTGGGAAGAATGTCATACAAGCAGCTCCCTTGTTTACTGCTGTCACTGAGCTTGTTTACTGCTGTCACTGAGAAGAATGTCACACAAGCAGCTCCCTTGTTTACTGCTGTCACTGAGAAGAATCTTACCTGGCAAACGTTGATTACTTTCCAGAGACGCACACTTATCCAGATGCTTCTTTGAGCGGAGATGGTCAGTCAGTGTTGAAACACCACGACTGGCGTAAGATACGTCTTTGTTGCAGACAATACACCGTGCAGCTCCACTGATATTTATCTTGCGAAAGCGCGTCCAAGGTGCTCCTTCTTTACTACATCTCCGATTTCCACCTCCACAACTACAAATATCCGCTCCCATTTCCATTTATTTGGGCACTTGTCTTCGAACGGATCGCCGAAGTTTACCACACGACCAAGGCACGCCATGTTGAAAACTCGCCTGTTCAAAGTTTGCGCATGCGCAGAAAGTCACGACATTCACAAATTTGGGCTGCCCGCGAGAGTTAATAGCTGCTGTTGCTGGCGATTCGGGTAACTGAGGCAGGCGTTCGCAGCACGCAAACACAGTACGCTCGCGTTCCGCAATAGTCTCGATCGTCCATACCCAAACTTCCGCGAGAACGAGAACAGAGAACGAGATAACGCTCGCGTTAGTATAACTTGGTCTAGGCCAGCCGAGACCAGTTCAGCAACAGCTAAAACCGGTGCTTTATATTTTTTGTACCCCAGATTTTTTTTTTTCACGGACGCAATTTCGTTTTCGCGGAAAGCAAATTTTACTGCCGCGGAAATCAGCGTTTTCGCTGACAATTCCCATGCCTGTGACTATAGACGTCTGAACAGTGTCACCAAGGTCGATGCAGAAGTCATACCGAACGTGGAAGACCTATTCGCTCAGGTCGCCACAAGCCAACAGCCCTGATATGGCCCTTTGCGGTCGGCTGGGCTATAAGCAAATTATCTTATCTTATCTAAGTATTTCACCAGGATAGATCTGAGCAAGGGTTATTGGCAAATAGCCTCGAGTGAGGATTCAAAGGAAGTCACAGCATTCTCCACTCCTATGGGGCTATACCAGTGGCGAGTACTTCCTTTTGGTATGGTCAACGCACCTGCAGTTTTCTCTCGGATGATGAGGAAGTTATTGACGGTTTGGAAGGCGTAGTGAATTTCATGGATGACATTCTGATAGCATCTGAGACATGGGAGGAGCATATGAGGCAGCTAGTAGCAGTTTTGGAGAGGCTGAGACAAGCCAATCTCACAGCCAGACCAACAAAGTGCCAGATTGGTTTTCCAAGCCTGGAGTTCCTAGGTTTTGTTGTTGGAGGCGACACAAAGCAGCCAGAAAAGGGAAAGGTGGAGAAGATGATGAATTCAGAGAGACCAAAGACCAAAACAGAAGTCAGGAGGCTGCTAGGTTTTATTGGTTTCTACAGGGAGTTTGTTCCAAATTTCGCAGCAATCACGAGTCCTCTCAGTGATTTGGTCAAGGCAGGGAAACCGGCAGTGGTCGAGTGGTCAGACGCTGCAGAGCAAGCACTGCAGACAGTGCTAGAACGACTAGGTTCCCGTCCCATCTTGAAGCTACCGGACATGTCTAAAACCATTTTTGTTGCGTACAGATGCATCAGGTGGTGGAGTAGGTGCAGTATTGTTGCAGGAGCACGAAGGGGTCGAGTTTCCTGTGAAGTATGCTAGCAGGAAGTTGACAAAGTGTGAAAAAGGGTACGCAACGGTAGAGAAGGAGTGTTTGGCTGTCATGTGGGCCGTGCAGAAGTTCCACAAATACTTGTATGGGAAAGAGTTCGTGATAGAGACTGATCATCAACCACTCAAATTCCTACAGGAGGCACAGCTGAAAAACAGCAGGGTGCTGCGCTGGGCAATGGCACTGCAGCCCTACAGGTATCGAGTTCAGTACATCCCAGGTCGACAGAATGTCGGAGCTGACTATTTAAGTCGTGTAGTCTAGCAAGCTGCAACTCAGAGGAAGTCAGTCATATCCGGGGTGCATAGCTACTTTGTAAAAATAATATGTGTGGATTACAGTTATGTTGAGTGGATATGGGTTCATTCCATTTGGCTATGGTTCATATTTTCTTTGTGAGACTTGTTCATGTAAATGTAGTTATGTTGGAGCATACAGTCGCTTGTGTAGTAATGCACTGGTTGCGATAAGTGAGGATGGAAATTCCTCAGTGAGGTGTCATGGATCGTGATCATATTAGATTGTGCTCTTCATAGTAGTTGTGAAAGAAGAGGTGGCAAATCCGCAGGTAGGGGAATTGCATAGGTGCGCACAGAGGTTATCAGAAAATGAGTTGAAATAAGGCAAAAGCGCACGTCAATGAAGACCCATTGGGGTGATATTCACTAGTGATATAACGCTTATAATTTGTAAACGGGTTGTTGTAAATTATTTTGCAAAACCTTGCACGTGTAGCTGTGGTGTCAGCAAATTCGGTTATTGTTTTTTTTTAACCGTTGTTTTGAGACAATGCTGAGCATAGTCTTTTGCAAGGGGGAAATTGTCACGGACAAAAAAAAGAAAAACCGAAATCGTGGTCAGTCGCCAGCCAGTTCAATCGGACTTAAGCCCCGAACTCAAACATCCCGGCGCCAGGCAGACGACTTCATGCGTCGCCTCAGCCAATTTGGGCACCGCGCAGGAGGCTATTTTTAGTTCTTGCGGAGACGGCAGACAGACTGAGTGGCTGACCAATGTCTCAATAGGTCTGGCCAGACGGATCGCTACGTCTAGGCCAGACTGATCCAGCTAATTTACAAGACCAGCGCCCACAGTTAAGCCAGACGTCGCCGGCTAAAGTAGGAAAGGGGGGGGCATTGTGTAGTGGGGTGAAACGAAGTTAATTAATCAAATGACCCATTGTCCACCACGGAGAGCGAGGCCGGTAGATGTAACTTTCATGATTTGCATGTCCAATGAAAATAGAGGGGAGGTAACCTCGTTACAAGGCGGGAAAATTTCTGACCAATGGTACTCAACCTTTGACACATAGGAACAGGATAAGAAAGCAAGGGAAGGAGAACAAAGGAGAGAACAGACAGACAGGGAGAGAGAGAGGTTCTGAGAGTAGGCTCTGCTCGAGAGAAAAGCAGAGAGATGAGAGGAGGAGGGAAGAGAACCGAGTGGAAGCATTAGCACCGTATAGAGTCTGCAGAGGAAGGACTGAGGAGAGATGTGAGAGAGAGAGAGAGTTGCTAATCGATGAAGAGAAAAAAAAGAAAGAAAAGAATAAAAGGCAACTATGTCCATTTGATAGAGCAGACTAGAAGAGAGAGAGAGTGCAATGCGTTAATGCAGGAAGAAAGAAGGAGAACAGATCAATGTCTGTATGGTAGTCACTGTTCAACTTGAACCGGGGTTCGACTTCATACCTGGCAGCGCCACTTTCATCAGACCAACGCCAGTAACCTGACAAGTGCCAGCAGTCTAGCCTGACCAGTGCCAGCAGTCTAACCTGACCAGTGCCAGCAGTCCAACCTGACCAATGCCGGCGGTCCGACCTGACCAGTGCCAGCAGTTGTGTCGTGACTGGTGTTTGTGAAAGTGACAGTGAAAAGAAAAAAAAAAGAAAAGAAGAAAAGGAAAGACAGTGATTCGTAAATAGTTTAAGATCACCTGGCCAGGTAAAGTAGAACATCTATTTATACCCGGGTTAGTCATGATGATTTAGATAAATGGTTTTGTGAAGTTCAAGGAAAAAGAGAATGTTTTATTTTCTTTGATTCCATGCGCATTGATGTTTGCTTCCATGATTATGTGTAGTAAAGTTATAGACTTTACTAGTGGTTTGATTTGACGAATGAATGATATATGAATGAGATTGTAAGCAAGCTGTGAGTGTGTTTGGGCTGTGCGCTAGTCCTTCCTCCACTGACATACCCGAGGTTGACAATCTGTTCCACTTTCATAAATGCCGCTTATAAATCAATACTTTTGTTTCAACTGCATTATAAAAGCACAATGTATATAGACTAAAAGCACAGGAGTACATAATGTCCACAAAAAAAGGAAAGAAGAAGAAATGGTACAGCTCAAAGAAAACAATGTTTTGATCCTCTCAAAGAGATCCTTGAAGCCTTAAAGCTGAAGTACAATGATGTTCCAGTGGGCAATGTACTAACTTAGGAAGCCACAGATCTTAGGTTCGAGTCTTACTGTAATACAGTGAGTGGCTTTTTTCCCCTCTCCTTTCATCTAGACCTTAGGTGGTGGTCTGAGTTCTAATCTTTCAGATGAGATGATAGATCCAGGTGCTACATGCACCATGTACTTGGCATGTGTAAAGACCATGCATAAAAACATCAAAGGTAACAAGGGAGTTATCCCTGACTGACTAATGCAGAACTGTGATGGGTAAATCTTTTTTTTTTTTTTGCTGTCCCATCTTCTGTGCCATCTCAGTGGCATTGCATCAACACCGCTCATTCCAAGCCCCCCATCCACAGCCACAGCCCTGTCTGTCCCGCTGCAGCCCCAGTACCTGCAATCCACAGGGAGCAGTCAATGTCAAGTCACCAAGAGGCAACCCGCCAGAGGAGACGCTGAACTGCTGCCGAGTCACTTCGGTGGTGTTCAGTGGTGCCTGTTCTGATCAAACATACGCAGGACACCACCTACTAAGCGTGATTGATAGATTTTATCAATATTATCATTTTTTTTCCAAGTGACAGCTGCTACCCATGAGCAAACAGACATCCCACCTGCCAGGCCTGTAGAGCTTAGAGGACAGGATGTTGTCCAGCATGCCTCCCGTGTTGCCGATCTTGAAGCAGCCTGGCTTCACCCGCCCACCTGAAATGTCGCACCACGTCTTCCGAATTTGCCCTCATCACAATGATCAAACCGGAGTTCAATGTCATCCAGCTAGACCTCAGTGTTGCCAGTTTTAAAACAGCACTCCTTCACCCCATCTATCATAACAATGGCACTCCTTGTCTTCTGATCGTAACTTACATCACGAATGACAGAACCAAACTTAACCAGAACTGAAGTAAGAACTAACTTGTTCTAGAATGAAATATAATAATTATAATGAATACTTATATAGCGCCTATTCTCGGCTAGAGACCAAGCTCTAAGCGCTTTACAATCCCCACTTGTTTAAACAACGGGCTGCCTACCTGGGTAGTGTTGACTGAAGAGCTGCCAGCTGGCGCTTCATTCAGTCGTTTCCCTGTGTCATCCAGTCAGTATCGTTCAATATCGTTCACTCAATTTCCTTACTTTCTTCATTCTTTCCATTTCTTACGCAGGGTGCATGCTATGTGTAACGTGTCATCCATACCAAAGGCCAAATGGCCTTCCCTTCCGAAAGATGGTGATGGGATTTTACGTGTGTGCAAGATGTTATGCATGTGTTCACACACGGAACCTCGGTTTATAGTCTCATTCATCTCATTATCACTTTATTGTTTTGAAAATAAAACAAAATTCAGTTCGTACACATATACAATTACTTTTATCCCCAACACAGAATTTTTGTCAGCTTACATTTTCACCAATCACAATGCAAATAAATGGCTTTCCCTTTAGGTCCTGCCTGTTTTTCTTTTCTTTGTTAATGACAGTTGTAGTGTTTGAATTAATTTTTTTAATCATTTCCAAAAAAAAAAAAAAAAAAGGCAAACTGATTGTGGTGGGCCTTTTTCGATTATCTACATAACTGGGTAATGATGAATGTTTTTTTGTTTGCTTCCTTTCCCAACAGGTTGAAAAAAAATTGTGTTAAAAGTAGTTTGATTAAAAGCAATTCTTTTCCTTTCTTTTTGTCATCAAGTAAATTTTAATGTGGAAATTTAAATGTACATTTGTAAATTGTTTTGGAGTGTTTAAGAGCACAAGTAAATAAAAAAAATATTTAGTCCTTTAAAACTGCCTTTTTGGGGGGCAAATTTCCTTATTTTCTGTGATAAAATTTCCCTTTTTCAAAATTTTGTGAAGCTGAACAGCCAAATGTCTTTCCTGCAAATCTGGTGCATCCCCTAAGCATGTCCTTCAAACTCAAAAAAAAAAAAAATTCCTCATTCCTTACTTCTGGCTTTTTTTTTTTTGTTAATGTTTTTTGTTGACCAGTAAGACTTTTCAAAATCTTATGTTCTTGCCCGCCCACCGAATTCCTGACTTTCCCCGATTATAACCCACATCTTACTTTCGTCAATTTTCATGTGGAAAAAAAAACTCCTGTTTTGACAAAACTTTTCCCAGTTTTCCCTGTGCAGGTGGACCCTGCATCATGGGAAAAAAAAGGCTTACGTGGCGGTCGATGATGGCCACTCCTTTCCCCTGTGAAATGTGGTCATGTGGGGGGTCGATTTTAAAAAGCCCTCGCAATGTGGAAATTTGTGGGATCTGCACACATCAAATCCGCAACTGAAGTAGGTAATAAGAGAAGCAAACCCTCTAAACCACATGTAATCATCATCTCACCCTCATCACTCTTTTCTAAATACGGAATGCTTCAAATTTACAATTGAATTTTCCCCTAAAAATTGAAAACCTTAAAATGAAAATTGGGTTTTTCTGCAATCTTACCGACATTTATAACTTACTTCGCACTTATCACAGAAACATTTTTCAGCCCCTCCCTTTTGTTTATAGGGATGAAAATGTGTGTAGGTTGTATTTTGTGTGGTTTTATGTGTGTGTTGTGTGTGTGTGTTGGGTGTGTGTGTGTATGTATGTAGTTCTTTTAATATATTTTATATATATAAATATTTTTTTAAAAAAAATTTTTTTTAAAACTTCTACACCCTTTACATCTTTAAACCTTATTTTTAACAAATGTTGCCCCCACCCCGGTGAGTTTTTTTTAAAAACTTTGCGGGTTTTTCTCCATTGTCTTAATATATATATTTAATATATTTTTAATTATTTTATATATTAAAATATAAATGTGTGTGTGTGTGTGTGTGTGTGTGTGGTGTGTCTCGGGGGTGCGTGCGTGCGTGCGGTGGTGGTTCTTTTGTGTGTGTTTGTTTTTATGCATGGTGTGTGTTTTGTGGGGGGGATGCATGCATGTAGTTGAGCATGTCGGGCTAACTGAACTCACCTGTTTGTTTTGGCGTCTCCAGGTGCTCCAAGGGGGAGCGGGGGAAGCAAATGATCGGACGTCGGCCTCTGGGTGTTTCTTCATGCTCACCATGTTTTAAAACACGAAGTCGGTCTGATTAAACATTTGGGGCAAACCTTACAGGACTTTTTCCATGCAGGTAATAAAGATGTAGCATGCAAAGTAATGTACCTACAGAAATGAAAAGACTGGGTTGACCAACATGACATATGCTGCCTTGCACTCATTGTATCATTTTTCATTTCTTGTGTGGCGCTGTCCCCCGATTGCCCCTACGCCACAAAAATTCAGATCTGAAACTTTGACAAATTTTTCACCCGCAAATCTAAACACCAATTCTGCAATACGTCAACTTCCCAACTTTTTTGGGTGTACATTATTTTTTGTGTTGGTGTTTCTCAAAAACGTTTTCTGAAGCCGCCCCACGTTTTTTCGGGGCTGTCTGGTACCCCTGGAGTCTGTTGTGAGCATGCTTGCGGTAGGCCATGTTGCAGACAGCCCGCTCAAATGGTTGGTGTTCAGCTGTGAAGTCACAGTTTTGGGGGTTTTTTAAACACCTAGGGGTTTGATTTTACCGGTTAAAAAATCTTTTTATTCCCCAGCAGAAAATGGATAGCTCACTGTTAGGGGGGCAACAACAAAGGGAGAACAAAATTTTGGGTCCCCCTTCCAAAATAATTTGGGCCCAAAAAAAAAGGGAAAACCCGCAGTTCACTGCCCATATTGGTATGTAGCTTTTAATCTTTATCCGCTATATGGCGAGTGGTGGGCTTGGTATGCGCATGAGGCATGTGTTTCATGTTGGGTTTTTCTTCTGTCAGGTTCACTTTGGGGTTTGCGGTGGTCATGAGCCCAATGGAATATTATCAAGTTTTGTGATAATGATGCTAGTTTGGGAAAAATTGTGAAAAAACTTACCAGGTATGGAATCTTTTGGGCCCAATAAAATTTTGCTTTTGGTCTCCCCCGAAAAATTATCAACGGTTTTCAACACTTGCAATCTTTAAACCCCAGGAAAAAATTTTAACATTGTAAACATTTTTAAACTCTCACAGATATTTGGGTAATTGCAGTAATTAAAAAAAATCCCAAAACAACAACAAAAAAAGTAGGCTCATAAACCCCAAATTTAGTTGAAAAATTAGGTCAGATGTTCTTCATGAATTTGTAAAAAAAATGAAAAGAAATGAGTCGTATACAGTAAAAAAATGTGACAAGCTGCTTTTTAAATCACAAGCTCATCACATTTTTTTTACATTGGGAAGTAAAAAACTAAAAATAAATCTTGTATCCACCCTATGATTAGAACCCCGCTGCATACCCCAAACATTGAAGAAAAAGGCTTCACATTTAATCACAGTTATTATTATAGATGTCGGAGGTGTTGTTGCCATTATCATATTAACAGCACAATTACCGCTTTTACTATGATCACTATCATCATTAGTATAGTCTGAAGTCCTGCATGCTCCTTGCGAATGAGGAAGGAAAGCCCTTCACAAACAATCATTATCTTTCATTATCATTATCGCTCTGCCTTCATCATCACTATCAACATCATCACCATCATCATTCCCTTCCACAACTCACACGAAGGGATAGATCATGGCCACGACGGACGGTTCTTTGCGGGAGCAGACGTAGTCAAAGTCCAGCATGCCTTGCACGGCGCGGGCCTGCATTCCCCACACGATGGCCTTTGTCTCCTCGCTGAACAGCGCCACTGGCTGCTTGCCGTTCTGCTCCTTGGGGCCGCAGGCTGAGGGGATGAGGAGCGGCAGCCGGGCTGTGAGTTCGGCCTCAGCTCGGCAGACCCTCTGCGACTGGAGCCAGGCGATTGCTGGAAAACGTCATCACTTCCTGTTTCTTAGCTGGCAACACCGTTCTGCTTGGGGTTTGTTGTTCATGTGATGTGTTAGTGTGTGTGTGTGTGTGTGTGTGTGTGTGTGTGTGTGTGTGTGTGTGTGTGTGTGTGTGTGTACAGGTGTATGTGTGTGTGGTGTGCTGGAGTGTGTGCGTGTGTGTGTGTGTGTGTGCGTATGTGTGTGTGCATGTGTAATTTTGTTCATGTGCATTTGTACATGTTTGGACACACACATGTATGTGTGTGTATAAAATCATGTATACACTAATACATTGTTCTCATTCCAAATCACTCTCTTTAATACCATGCAACTATGTCCCCATTTTAAACAGCAACATCTGTTCCACACAGTAAGATTTGTTGCACTATGTCACAGAATTTTTCTCCATGCGATACTAAAACCAAAAAAATCAACCTTTACAGAAAGAGTTTCAGGTTCATCAAGGAGGTGTCACCGCATGCGGACTAGTCCATATATGCTACACCACACCTGGTAAGTTTTGAGACCACACTATTGTTGAAGAAGAGTGTCTTTCAATGAGCTACTTGAGAAATAGACACAATGATCTGTTCTAAAACCACAACAGACAATGCATTACCACTCTTTTATAAAAACAATAGTAATCTGGGCAAGATTAAGGCAAGCAAAGGACTAAAAATATTCACTGTCATTATCTATGTAGTACAACAAATGTATACTGATATGTTCACATTTTCTGAGCGAACACATTTCATCAGGAACTTCAACAAATACTGCTTTAATCGATAACCATTTTTGCTGTGTAGTGTTACAGTTCTAGTCAGGACACCAACCGAGTTTCCAGGCAGCAGGAAGTTGGCGGTGGTGGGAAGCGCTCTGGGGTTGGACGGGATCTCCCTCTTTCCCAGAGCCATGCTGACTATGGCCGTCATGTGAGTCTCAGGGCCGAACACGTGGATCGGCACCCCCAGACTGCTCCCTGCCATCATCAGCACAACCCACAAACCATTCCTCAGCCTGCACAACGAGGTCTTCTGGTGTGTGGATTATTCACGGCTTCTTGCACTATCTTTACGTTGAAAAAGAACAAAACCTCAATCTTATTTACTCCCACTCCCACAGACAGAAAATTGTTCATTCACCGTGATAGCAACATCAGCACCCAATTGAGTACTGTGTTTGAGACAGCAAAATGGGGTGCTGTTTGAAGCATCCACTATCGGCGTACAACACAAAATATAAAAAAGCAATATGGCAGCTATACCCTGAGCAGATTTTGTAGAATTGTTTACTCTGATGCCAAACAAACACATGGGTGCTTCATACTACTGGGAACGCGCTCTTCCAGGAAATGTGCTCTTTCACTGTCCACAAAGTGTCAATCAGCATAACCATCCTACAATCGTTAACATGGCAACAATCCACAGTCAAACCCATTCTTCCACTGTACACTGAGAAACAATCAACGGGAAAACCCATTTTTTCACCACACACAGGGTAAAAATCAACAGGCAAACCCACACTTCCACCACACACAGAAAAGCATACAACAGGCAAACCCATTCTTCCACATACAGAGAAAAAAATCAACAGGCAAACCCATTCTTCCACAATAAAGGATAACAATCAACAGACAAACCCATTCTTCCACCGCACACTGAGAAACAATCATATGATGAAACTTTTTTCCCATTTGACAAATGGTAACAATCAACATGCAAACCCACTCTTCCACCCCACACAGGGTAACAATCAACAGGCAACCCACCCTTCCACCCCACACAGGGTAACAGTCAACAGGCAACCCATCCTTTCATCCCACACAGGGTAACAATCAACAGGCCAACCCATCCTTCCACCCCACACAGGGTAACAGTCAACAGGCCAACCCATCCTTCCACCCCACACACGTTAACAATCAACAGGCAACCCATCCTTCCACCCCACACAGGGTAACAATCAACAAGAACACACATCCTTCCACCCCACACAGGGTAACAATCAACAAGAACACACATCCTTCCACCCCACACAGGATAACAATCAACAAGAACACACATCCTTCCACCCCACACAGGGTAACAATCAACAAGAACACACATCCTTCCACCCCACACAGGGTAACAATCAACAAGAACACACATCCTTCCACCTACCAGGTAACATCAACAAGAACACACATCCTCCACACCACACTGGGTAACAATCAACAAGAACACACATCCTTCCACCCACACAGGGTAACAATCAACAAGAACACACATCCTTCCACCCCACACAGGGTAACAATCAACAAGAACACACATCCTTCCACCCCACACAGGGTAACAATCAACAAGAACACACATCCTTCCACCCCACACAGGGTAACAATCAACAAGAACACACATCCTTCCACCCCACACAGGGTAACAATCAACAAGAACACACATCCTTCCACCCCACACAGGGTAACAATCAACAAGAACACACATCCTTCCACCCCACACAGGGTAACAATCAACAAGAACACACATCCTTCCACCCCACACAGGTAACAATCAACAAGAACACACATCCTTCCACCCCACACAGGCCGGGCCCAGCACTGACCCAGTTCCCTCATGATGCGCAGCCCCTCCTGGTAGTTGGGTCCTGCCCGTCGCACGTACACCATGACCTTGCCCTCGATGAGCTTCACCTGGAACTCCTGCAGTGCCCTCACGATGCCCTTGAAGGTCGTGGCCACGTTGGTGAAGTTGGCGATGCCTCCTCCAATGATCAGAATTTTACCTGACACAGTTTTAAAGTGAGGTGACTGCAAGTGGAAATTGGAACAAATTTTTAGAATGATTCTTAGCGAGTACACCCAAAACAAGGACAAACAAATTACAAGACAAAACGTGACGCGTTTCAACCTGTTAGGCCTTCTTTGGTCAAAATAAACAACATTCAGGACGATGAAAGTGAAAAACAATTGACAGGCAAAATGACAGGCAAGATAAACAATATTCATTGTCCTGAATGTTGTTCCTCTTGCCTGAAGAAGACCTAAGAGATCGAAACGCGTCGTGTTATGTCTTGTAATTTGTTTGTCCTTGTTTTTGGTGGACTCACAAAGAATGTCTTAAAATTTACCTGAAACAACAAAAATTAATAGAGGTTTTCTTTCTTTGAAATTTCATGTCTTAGAGACCTTAATGCTGCCTCTTCTGATAATCCAAATTCTACCTGAATAATGAAATAAAATCACATGAAATATTAATAGCTTCAAACATCAAAACAATTTCCCCGACTCTAAAATTAAGAGAAACTGTAGCAATCTGCTGTTGATTCTAATATTTTCCTCACCACACTTTCACCCTGCAAATCAAGAGTGTGTGCTGCAGGTGGTTGCTGGGATGGGACTGGGATGATGGGGGGAGAAGACAGGCACCTCTTACCCCTTCGAAAACAAAAGGTAATTGCAATGTTTGTGACCGACACAACAACACAAGTGTGCCTTCCATTCCTTTTCTCTCATTTTCCCAATACTCCTCCCCCACGTCTCCTACATGTGTCTGTGCATCTCCCAAAAGAATGTGTGTGTGAGTGAGAGAGACAGAGACAGAGAGAGAAAGAGAGAGAGAGAGAGAGAGAGAGAGAGAGAGAGAGAGAGAGAGAGTGTGTGTGTGTGTGTGTGTGTGTGTGTGTGTGTGTGTGTGTGTGGTGTGTGTGTGTGTGTGTGTGTGTTTTGCGTGTGAGCAAGCATGTATGCTTGCATATATGTGTGCATGTGTATGTGTCTCTCTTCATCTCAAGTATTTCTCTCTCTCAAGTGTATGCGCACATGTGAGAGTGTCTGTATTTGTGTCTCTGCCTGTGTGTGCTTACGCGTGAGCATCTGGATGTATGCAAGTGTGTATGTGCACATGCATGTGTGCCTGAATCCACGTGTGCATGCCTGTGCATGTGTGTGTGTGTGTGTGTGTGTGTGTGTGTGTGTGTGTGTGTGTGTGTGTGTGTGTGTGTGTGTGTTATGTGTGTAAGTACACATGCACACACATGTCTGAGCATGTCTGTGTCCTTGTATTTAGGCCTGCATATGCACATGTGCATGTTCATGTGAGCAAGTGCATATGTGTGTGCATGTACACAAGTGAGAAACGTCTTGTGCAAGCCTCACCTCTGGGGTCGTTGCTCTCTGTCATGAGACTCAGGATAGTTTTGGCATACTCATAAGTCTGCTGCTCACTGGGAGCCCCTGAGTACTCTCCGTAATTGGCCAGTTCATTGGCCCCTCCAAGATCACATATGGTGTCACTGTCAATTACAGAAAAAAGGTGTGAAAATATAAAATAAGCGATATGTACAGGCTGGTGCATGTATTTGATATTTGACTTCTCATTTGTCATACAGTTACCAGATCTAAATGTCTGTGCGACATTGTCAAGACATGCAAACAAACATTAATAATTGTAAACGCAAAATCACACATACAGATACAAAAAAAACCTTAAGCGTACGCTCACAGGCATGCACACATACATGCGCGTGGGCACACATACATAACACACACACACACACACACACACACACACACACACACACACACAACACACACACACGCACGCACGCGCACGCACGCACGCACGCACGCACGCACGCACGCACACACACACACACGCACACACACACACACATACATACACACATGCACACGCACACACACATTCACAAAAATCGTTTTTTAAGAAAATCACACCTAAAGCAGACCAATAACTTTCATTGCCCTTAACCACCAGAACAACTCACGCGTAAATGACAGAAGCCCCGCCTCCAGCCACCATGGTCCAGATGCGTCCTTTCTTGTTCAGCACCGTCAGCTTCAGCGACGCCCCACTCTTGGAGTCCAGGTCAGCAATGTAGGCCTCCTGTAATTAAAGGGAACACCACATAAACATTTTTTTTTTAATGCTGAGGTTACGGTGAGAATGAAGGCTATGAAAATGATGTTATGGATTTCCATTCCGGTCTGAGATTGTATGACAGGGCTGTACGCTACGTTTACTTTCATGATATGTCACGGCGTCGACCAGGCCCGAGAAATACAGACGCCTGCAGTGTTGGTCAGGAAATTTGAGCAACACTCTCAGAGACACACCATTTAGTAGATGAAACTCGACTGTGTGGTCCCAGTCTTCCCAACTGAGCCAGTAGCAAACTTAACTGTGGGTAGGAGCCGGTTGGGCGGAAAAATCCCACATGACTCTGATGGGAATCGAACCCACAACTCCCAGCTGGGAGTCCCCGATGCCAACCACTTCACCACAGCGGCTGGTCAGCACACAAACTTTACGGAAATGCTATGGACCACTTTCCCTCGACTTTGTAAGAACTAAAAATGAAACTTATTAACATAAAAATATTTCTTGATTAGAGAAACAATTGGTTATGATATTGTTACATAGGCAATAAGTAAAAAAAAAAAAAAAGATTCAGCGTGTTCTCTCTCTGTCTGTCTGTTGCCCACACTTACCTCTGGCAGAGCGTCCCTTCCGAAGGGTGGGGGGAACTCAACATTGCCCCACTTGGCTTTGCACAGGAACTCCGCACACTGGTCGATCTTGGCCGCCAGGTCCAGAATATACACCTTCCCCTCCTTCACCACTGCACATACAACATCAGGCGACATGTGAACATCAGAAAAAATGTGACATGCCATTGCACATTGCTCTTCCATGGGGTGAGCCAAACTACTTAAAAACAAAAAAACAAAACAAAACAAAAAACAAAGGACAGCTGACATTTACTTAAGTATGTAAGTGGTGAGCTTGCAAGAACAGCTCCTGTGACTAGCACACGACATGAATGTCAGAGTAAAATTATAAATATGTAAGAGTCAGGGCAATGCTTGCATACACAAATCATATTCCTGCAAAACGACCAGACTCATAGTTCAGGTATGGTTCATGTTAGCAACCAAAGTGACTATTTTCCATTTTTCTCATTATTTTAAAAACAGATTATCAGAATCACAATTCTTGGACTATGATTGAGTTTTGATTAAAAAGAATTGCTAATCTACCATGCAACTTTTGGTTTCATTTAAACGGTTCGCTTTTCAAGATTTTTTAAAACCTACTTGCAGCTGATTTGATTTGCATGCTGTGTGCTGACAAAATTGCAGAGAGAAAAAAGCCAAATAAACCATACCGAAATTTTTCTTTTCCTTCTAAACTTATCGCAAATGAAGATGGGCTAATAAAAAGTATGTATCAGTGAAAACAAAAAAAAACTAACACGTACAGAAAACATAAACAAACAAGAAAAAATTCAGATTACTGTATTCTGATGATTTTACTCACTATCTTACCTGCTAGTAAGGACAATTGTAGCCAAAAACAATAACTTTCTTGATTGTGAACACACACACACATACCCACACACACACACACATACACACACACACACACACAACACAGAGGCCCTAACTATAGCACAAACGCTGACTGACAAATCTCTTGAGCATGAACTAAATAGAAAGAATCATGTCACTACAGTACGACTGAGAGTAAGGCAATGGGAGAGCAAAGAATTCCGTAAGGTCTAGAAAGTAAAGAAAAAAAAAAAAAGCAGAGAGCATCTTACGCACGAGAGAAAAAAAAGGGGAAGAAAACCACTATTCATCCTTGTCACCGTCGGTAGTGTATAGATCAAAGTTCAGATCAATAAGATCGTCTGCTTCAGCTTCCATGAATATAGCATTATCAACAACAAAATCTGCCTCATTGTCCTATCATAAGATGTTTCTTGCACTGTCTTGTCCAGCAATTCAGTATGCGGTCCACAGTGGTCACACACTGCCATTATCCAAAACACATGTCCTAGGCCCATGCAGGCATTTGCCTGATTTCTAGAAGCCTTCTATATCAAGATGACTGAAAGTGAAACGGTGTGTGCTTGGAACAAACATCCACACAGTGACGCACTGGGCTGAAGGTGGATGTATAGTGTACATACAGACCGCAGACAAGTGGTTAAAAACAGGGAAAAACAGACAGCAGCCCTTCCATCTTTTTGAGCTGTACATTTGGATAGGTGCGCGAGGTCACAGACCTTCTCAAGTGTAAGTTCAGATCAGTGGTTTCCTTTAATGTCTCTTTGTCACCAATGATATTAGATGAAAAATGAAACACACACACACACACACACACACACACACACAACACACACACACACACACACGCACACACATATACACACACACATACACACACACACACGCACACCACACATGCAAGTACTCATGCTATACACAAACGCATTCTATGCCTGTACAATGATGCTTCGAAAGTATCTTACTTACCCAAGGGATTAATCTCCAAGTAGGTAAAATACACATGCAAGTACTCATGCTATACACAAATGCATTCTATGCCTGTACAATGATGCTTCGAAAGTATCTTACTTACCCAAGGGATTAATCTCCAAGTAGGTAAAATACAGTTCTTTGTAGACTTTGTACAGGGTCAGGATGAAATTCGTCAAAAATCTGTACAGAAAATATGACAGTTTCCTGAGTTTCTACAAGAGCCGTTTGGAATGTCCAACTCTGAAATTATGCAGGACATAAATAATTAGTACTGTGCCATACACTAAGGCAAAATCTGGGTTAACACAAACGGATTCATGAGTTCAGAAAGCATTATTTGCCTGACCTGAAATTTGGCTGACCCCAAAATTCAGTTAAACCGATGACAAAACGTGAGTGCAAGATCTGAAGAAGAAAACGAAACACCCGAAGGTGCTGGGGAGGACCCAGAGAAGCACTGTCTTCACCCGCCTTTGGAGCAGTCCTGCGCTGTGTTGACAATGGGTACAGGCACGCGCAGGACACTCCAAAGATATCAAGGGACATAACTGCCCCTGAACAGAGGTAAATCAGACTACAGGATGCAACTCATAACAGCCTTAAAATAGTATCCCCATAGGTGTACCAGCCCGTATTTCATGACTGCAGAGCCCACCGGCAAAAGACACCACCCTCCAGCTGCTGAGCACACCCCATAGACCCATCCACCCCGGCCCACTGACAGATGAAGACCGTGCCACTCCAGACAGCCAAGCTTTCGCCATACGGTCTTATGTGCCCTCAAGAGAGAATCCAAAGTTGTAGTCTTTCCCACTGTCAACAGGACTTTCCCTGTGGTCAGTGGGTCTTTCCTCACCGTCACTGAACCTTTATCCAGGGTCAGCCTAGTTAAGGCAAAGAAGAAAAAGAAACACCCGAAGGTGCTGGGGAGACCTAGAGAAGCACTGTCTTCACCCACCAAAACTGAGTGCAAGATCTGAAAATGCTACTGGAGTACTGTTCTATGAATATGAGTATACTGTTGTTTTCTTTATGCACTCTGACAGAGCGGCTACCAAAGTCCAGTTTGCCAGAATGGGCAAAACTGAAGGTGATCTTTCAGGAGGGGTTGCAGGGGGTGCACATTTCCTTGGCAGAAGATTCTTTAATGCCTGTTGCACCCGCATAATTCAGGAGATTCCTTGCTCTCATGTCAGTTTTTTGTTGTTTTCTTAATTCATAGTTTTCTGGGCCTGTAACCCCATTAGTCTATACATTCATGACAGATCTGGTCAGATTTCATGCAAGACAGTTAGGGAGAGTTAAATCAATGGTCAAAGTACTCAACTTAGCACATCCATACAACACTGCGGTCATTTCCACTAGTACAATTATCACTCAATACTTCTTGTCGAGATGATTTTTTTTTTTTTAATAACAATCATGCTGATCATATTTTTGCAAACACTGTGTACTGAATATGCTGAAATTGTGCAAGTAAACAGCCACAAATTGTTCAATTTCAGGTGTAATGCACATAACTGTACATCAAAAAACGATTTTACAAGTCCTTCTAGGGAATGAGTTTCTACAGGGAGGTAAATCCCACAGAAACAAAGGGGAGTCTTTTATCAAGGCATTCCTTTTGGGGTGTTTTCAAAGGATTTCATTCAAATGCAATGATTTCCTTCTGCGCACTAAACGTGTCAACCACAACAATCATCTATCACCGTCTGACACTATATTAGATGTTGGCTGGCTGGATGTACAACCCTTTCCTCACTTGGAAAAGAAATCAAGTTAAAGGGAAGGCACTCTCTACTGATGGGTCAGCTCGAAGCTTTAGTAGTGCCAAATTATCTCCTCATTCTTGCAGCAGCACCGGTCGCCTGCCTGGGACTTAATATTTGACACAATAAACAGAGAAGCACAGTTTAGTACAGTGGACATCTAGGCAAAAATATGGATAAAATCAGCTCTGTTTTCAACATTATCTATCTCTTGTAGTTCCGATTCATACAATTATCAGAAATATTGATAAAATCAGGTCTGCTTTCAACTTATCTATCTCTTGTATTTTCAATTCATTCAATATGCGTAAGGTAAGTGATTGAAAATTCCATCCTTTCTCCAGATAATGATGGTTCTGTTGGTAGAAAACTGTGTTCAAACACACGTATTTTTAAGTCAGGTCAAATAAGGGTTAAACCAGTCTACACAATGAGAACCCTTGCTGTCAATTCAACACTTGCTCATATCCTTTGAGGATCTTTTTTCCCCCTTTTTCATTGGTTAACACATTTCTAGCCCTTACATATGTGAATGACTAGGCTACAAACAACATGACTTGACTTATAACCTTTCACAAATTTCTTGTGTATGATTTCTAATTTTTGTTACATGA
Organism: Conus ventricosus; assembly: GCA_018398815.1. NCBI lineage: Eukaryota > Metazoa > Mollusca > Gastropoda > Neogastropoda > Conidae > Conus > Conus ventricosus. The sequence continues at coordinate 20,586,875 of CM031597.1, forward strand.
TAACCACAAATTGCGCATGATGAAAGTTCTGAAAATAATTATCATACCGCACAAGTTTTCTATATTGTGTTACACTAAAAAGAACAATCGAGAAGTATGTGAGAGGGACTATTTATGTTTCACTCTTAAATATGACACACTGGTTTACACAAAACTAGCATGGTTTAAACACAAAACTATAACAATTTCCTCATTCTCCATGAGAAGATTTCATAATTCTCATTCTATGTCTAACCAAATATCATCAGGCCTCCTCCATCACTCCCACTCTTTTCCCTACGAATGTCTTATGCTTTTTTGTGTGTTTTTTCTACACCACACATCCTTTTGCAAGACAGTCAGTGATTGTTTGGTTGTTGTTGTTGTTGTTTTTTCTTCAATTGTCTTAAACCATTTGTGAATTGAAGGTACAGCACTCATGTTCTTTGTATCGTACTTGCAAGAAAAGGTATCACCCGAGATTCGTTTTCGATTGAACATTTGTAGTCCCCCCCCCCCCCCTTTTTTTTTTCTTTATTGCATTTTCTTTATCTAAACAAAACACATGTTCAAGTACGAATTCTGAGGAACATAGAGGCAATGCTGTAATCTTGTTTATAATAATGCTGTTTTCAAACCTGACACAACTACACTATAAAAGAATATAAAAACAATCAGAATTTGAAAGAAAGCAGACACCCCAATGCACCACACACTAAATCACAAACACTGACACCATCAACAAAACACCAAATACACACACACACACACACACACAAACACACACACACACACACAAACACACAGATACACACACACAGACACACACACACACACACACACACACACAAACACACACACACACACACAAACACACAGATACACACACACAGACACACACCACACACACACACACACACACACACACACACACACTCTTTTCAGCAACTGATTCATACCTTCATACACATGCACATACATACATTCATGCATGCATCAGCAAAAAGGTATGTGCAAGTAGCATTTCCCCCAATGCCCATGACACATGCTTTTCCATTATAACGCAGGAACAAAAATGTGTAAAGCAGATATGTTGTGGACTTCAAACACACTTTGTCAACTGAACATGACCCTCACTTACTGTTTCTCAGACGCTGGGACCTTGGAGAGCAGAGTCTGCGTAATGGCCTCAGCAGTTGTGTCTGTATCCACAGGAACTTCCAGTTTAGCAGCCTGGGAAAAAGGACACAGGAGAGATCAGCAACCTCAAACACAGTGGAGCCAACACCTCAATAATGACCTCAAAAAATCATTCCAAACTATGTCTCATGTAGGAGTGGAAGTGAGCTTAATATAAACAACAGCAAAGAAAAAAAATGTTCAGAAAAACAAGTCGCCTTAAGGGAGAAGTCTTTACTGGAAAGACCTATACTGGAGGGTACCATATTGGAAAAATCTTCACTGGGAGGTACTATATTGGAAGGATCTTTCCTGGCAGGTACTATATTTAAAGAATCTTTACTGGCAGGTACTATATTGGAAGGATCTTTACTGGGAGGTACTATAGGAAGAATATTTACTAGGAGGTACTAATTGGAAGAATGTTTACAAGGAGGAAAAAGAAACACCCGAAGGTGCTGGGGAGGACCCAGAGAAGCACTGTCTTCACCTGCCTTTAGAGCAGTCCTGTACCACCCTTGGAGGCCTGCGCTATGTTGACGATGGGTACAGGCACGCACAGGACACTCCATTAAGATATCAAGGGACATACCTGCTCCTGAACAGAGGTAAATTAGACTACAGGGTGCAACTCATAACAGCCTTAAAGTAGCATCCCCATGGGTGTACCAGCCCGTATTTCATGACTGCAGAGCCCACCGGCGAAAAACACCACCCTCCAGCTGCCGAGCACACCCCACACACCCAACCACCCCTGCCCACAGACAGATGAAGACAGTGCCACTCCAGACACAGCCAAGCTTTCGCCATACGGTCTTATGCGCCCTCAAGAGAGAATCCAAAGTTGTAGTCTTTCCCACTGTCAACAGGACTTTCCCTGTGGTCAGTGGGTCTTTCCTCACCGTCACTGGACCTTTCTCCAGGGTCAGCCTAGTTAAGGCAAAGAAGAAAAAGAAACACCTGAAGGATATACAATATCAGAAAACTCTTTACTGGGAGGTACGTAGGTACTATACTGGGAGGATCTTTACTGGGAGGTACTATACTGGGAGGATCTTTACTGGGAGGTACTATACTGGGAGGATCTTTCTTGGGAGTTACTATGCTGGAAAGACCTTTATTGGAAGGTACCATTATGGAAGAATATTTACTGGAAGATACCATACTGGAAGGATATATCAGAAGGTACCATATTGAACGCATCGTTACTGGATGATACCATATTGGAAGGATCTTTACTAAAAGGTACCATACTGAAAAATGTTTACTGGAGGGTATCAAATTGGAAGGATCTTTACTGGAAGGTACCAATTATGGCTAACTTGACAACACTGCCACATTCTTTTTCCATCTGATTTAACTTAGGAGCAAAGGATTAGCTGTAGATTCCCATGTAATTTATTGCATATTGAAAAGCGACAGCAAATAGGGTATGTGGCAGAACCACTCAGGAAGGCACTTTTGTAGCTCCTGGCAGTACAGGCTGTGAACATATATGCTACAGAGGAGTGGACAGCTCAATCATGCTGGCCCTGCGAAGAACACAATTATTGTAATCAGAAGAGGATCTATCAGGTGGTGGTTTCCCGCATATGTTGGGTCAAAACAGCCACCATTGTACACCAGCAGAATGACTCAGCAGCTGTGCACTTTCTGCTCTGGCAGGTTGCCTGCGTTAAAGAATACAAGCTTGATCACTGAGTAGAGATTACCTTTATGTTTCATTCAGTACTGTGAACCCGTGTTTACAACCACCAGTATATGGCAGTAGTAATCCTGCTGTAAACATTTAGATGTGACAACATTTGGCATTAATTATCACAGCATGTCATGTGGTCCTTCACATTATTTCATGGTGAATTCTGTTTCAGTTTCCTCTCTATAAACACGCACATGGCAAGATGACAAGTGTTGGCAAGTTCCTAGAACATGATGGCACCCATGAAGGGGACACCTGCATATGCTGGCTCAATGAAAGCCAACTATTGTCCTTAGTGGGGGACTTAATAGGTAGTAATAATAATAATAATAATAATAAGAATACTTATATAGCGCCTATTCTCGGCTAGAGACCAAGCTCTAAGCACTTTACAATCAACACTCATTTACACAACGGGCTGCCTACCAGGGTAGTGCCGACTGAAGAGCTGCCAGCCGCGCTTCATTCAGTCGTTTCCGTGTCATCCAGTCAGTATCGTTCAATATCGATCACTCATTTTCCTTACTTCCTTCATTCTTTCCATTTCTCACGCAGGGTGCATGCAATGTGTAACGTGTCATCCATACCAACGGCCAAACTGGCGTACTCTTCTGAAAGTTGGTGATTGGGATTTTACGTGTGGTGCAAGATGTTATGCGTGCGTTCACACATGGAACCTCGGTTTATGGTCTCATTCGAAGGGACTGTATGGGAAAATTAATGGAGTCAGAACCAATGTTAACTCCGAGGGAAAAATCCCCCTGTACCGAAATGCCCCGCAGAGGTTCGAACCCGCAACCCCAGGATCACCAAGATTACGAGTCCGGCGCTCTACCAACTGCGCTATTCCGGCTAGGTAGTGACCTAACTATATCAGTTCAGAACAGGCACCATTCAGCATCAGTAAACTGACTAAGCGCCAGTTCACTATTGGTGGATTGTCGGTGTTCGAGACTTCTAGTTAGCCACATGTATGACGCCAGCAACCGCAAGCTCTGCCAGAGGACACCTGATACTAACTGCTGCCTGTGGACTGCAGGCACCACAGCTGTAGCCTGACAAGCCACTGATACAGCATGGAGAATGAGGCAGCAAAACAAAAATAAAATAAAATAAACAAATTTTGCAAGTGTTAAAAAAATGCTACCTACCTTGGCATCCACATCACCAATGTCAACACCGCCTTCGTGATGGAACAGATGGTGTCTGCATATCGGTGAGAATAAATGCACACATAGTACTCTTCTTCCTGGACAACAGAAAACCAAGAAAAATGTGAATGAATAAATCAAAGTAAAAAAAAAAAAAAAGAAAAAAGAACGAAGGGGGAAAAAATCAATAACAAATAATCACAACAGTAATCAGTGTTTGTGTTTGTGTGTGTGTGTGTGTGTGTGTGTGTGTGTGTGTGTGTGTGTGTGTGTGTGTGTGTGTGTGTGCGTGCGTGCGTGTGCATGTGTGTGAGAGTGTGTGCATGTAAATGTATGTATGCACGCATGCACGGATGTGTGTGTGTGTGTGTGTGTGTGTGTGTGTGTGTGTGTGTGTGTGTGTGTGTATGTGTATGTGTGGTGTGTGTGTTTGATTGTGTGTGTGTGTGTGTGTGTGTGTGTGTGTGTGTGTGTGTGTGTGTGTGTGTGTGTGTGTACATATATTTAACAGCAATAGAAGCTATTAACATTACTTCAAAACAGTAACCTAATCTGAATCTGTGCATGCATTTTGTTGTTTGTCCAGATTTTTGTATGGCTATCATTGTGACTATGGTGTTCGACATTTACTTATCTATCTACTGGCATCTGATTAATAAATGGAAGAAGACAAACAAGTCCTTCTTAATCCAACAAAGTTTTATACCACAAATCTGGGGAATCTAGTTATTGATGACTGCAATCTTGATGATTCTTGTCTTTGGTCTTCGATGCACTGCGTTTTAGATCATGATCCAAGTTCATGGAGTTAAACATTGCTTGACAATTCCTGGTTCATGGAAGAGAACAAGGGAATTCAGGGAATTGTTTGGGTTTGCACAAAGCGAAGTAATGAAATAAAAGCTCCCCTGTGCCAGAAGCCAGTCTGTGGTCGGCTGACCTAACTTAGCGCCTTCAACAGTTAAGCAACCGTTTCCTTCTGGATGGCTGAAAATATTCAATTTCACAGTACTTCCGAAACAAGCGCTCTTTTGGACAATGCAGTTGTAAAATTCTATTTCACAGCCTACTCAAATAATTCCAAGCAGAACTGGCCTGATAATCTCTTTCAGCCAAATAACAGATATCAATATTGTCCAGAGTATGGGGGGGAATATATTCCGTCTCTTTTTCATGAAAGCAACAATCTACAGAACGTCCCAATACAATAATCAGTGCAACCCAAACTGTTGATAGCCGACTTCAGGTAAACACCAAGCTGGGGGATTGCTGTTAAGTCAATGATGTATGTCAGCAAACCAATAGTACATTCGATAAAGACAAGCCTTGAGGGAGGGAAAGAGGGGCAGAAGTCAGATGGGAGAAGGACATACTTGCTTGTGAGCAATGAACGGCTCAATGATGAAGTTCTTCAACTTCCCTGTGGCAGCTCCAATCTGCACAAAGAAAATGAATAAATAAACACATAAATAAGTAAATGATAAGTAAATCAATAAGTAAATAGATGAATAAATCAAACAGCTGCATAGGTCAGCCAAAATCACATCAAGTCAAGTCATGTAGCTTTCGGCTGGCCTTCGTCAAACACCTGTTCAAACTGTAGAGTTATGAGTCAAACATTGTATCACAGTACACTTTTTTTACAATCTATTTAGTAAATATATGAACATGCTTTCATCCAGTAAGAAAAAGGTGGAATAGGTGAGGTGTCCAACAATACACTAACACCATCAGAAATGTCAGAAATTTTAGGTCAGCCCCAGAAATAAACTGGTGAAGTTTCATGTCAGGAGATGAAAGTGACCAAAAGGGCTCTCTTGCTGGGAATCTAAACTCACAAACTAAAAGGAAGTTTCACTTCTAAAACAAACAAAAAAAAAAAAAAAAAAGAAAAGAAAAGAAAAGCAACATGTCATACAACCAAGTAGTCATTTCATTTATCATTTTCCATATAAGTCACACAATCAATTATTAAACATTCCATCACAATCATCCCTTTTTTTTTAATACAAAAGGACATATTCTTTTGAACACACAACATGAACGCATGTACATACACAAATATAGCAAAAATCAGCTTGATTTCTTTTTTTCCTTTCTCTGTCTGTCTGCTTGTTTTCTCTTACTCTCTCTCTCTCTCTCTCTCTCTCTCTCTCTCTCTCTCTCTCTCTCATGCAATGACACATAAACACACACACGCACACACACACCACACACACACACACACACACACACACACCACACACACACACACACACACTGTCCCCCAAAACCACTTCCTCTTCGACCCCCATCCCTGCCAAGAATTACACATGCCATGGGAACACAATAATCACAGGTATTGT
>CM031597.1:20599440-20611940 GCA_018398815.1 Conus ventricosus
CTGAAGTAACAAGCTTATTAAGAACGGCGCTAAATGTCAGCTCTGCAAGTCCTGGTCGATTCCTAATCGGAACTACCGTGGGTTATTTGCTTGTTTTTCTCACTGAAAAAACAACAACAGAAAGAGGGAACCGTTGAATTTTGAAATAGATGAGAGAGGTTTGAATTGGCTGACAATGTTTGTTGACTTAACATTGCCTGGGAAGCTCTTTCGCGAGGTGATCGCGCTGGGTAATTGGAAGTTTGTCTAAATCAGTCTTGAATTGTGGAACTGCTCTTTTAAGGCGTCGCAATCTGCGATAGGTGTTTCTTTCAGACACAAGTCAAGTTAATCTGGACATGCACCCATAACCTTTCGTGAACCTGCAACAGTGTTTTTAATATTTTTTTAACCGTTTGTTTATGGTTTGTCTTTTAAGCCATTGAAATGCAGATTCTTCGTTCTATTTCTTATGGTGCTAGTGATCATACGAATCTCTTCCACATGTAATATTTCTAACACGTTTGACTGGTTTTCTGTTCAATAATTCCATAGAATGTTAGCACTGTCAAAGAATAAACAAACAAGCAAAAACATTTTTTTTGGGGGGATGTTCACGCTCTGGAATCTCATGTTTACGCTCAATGTAATTAATCCACTGTCTCCTTTTGTTTCCGCCACACCACGTTTTGGGTCTCCCTCCCACCATACCCCTCTGTTCATTTCATCAGCTAACATTGATTTTAACGCGGAGCTGCACACAGAAATTATATGGTTACATTTTCCATGGTCAAAAAGGCGCACGTGTGTTGCATAACTTTGGCGTGGTGTGACTATTGTCGTGTGTCAGAGAATGAAGGTTTCTGTGAGGAAAATCCGATCCGCAGGGCAGATAATGGTAACAGGGGCCAGGTCCTGTGTTTGTTCTTTGTTCAACGCGACGTTGAGTGATGTTTCATTCTATTGCTGGGAAAAACGAGTGTTTTAGTTTTTGTTGACTGAATGTCTGTGTGGTTCTGTTTGTGTTTTTTTTTTTCGCTTTTTGTTTTCTATTGCTTTATTTGCTTTTCTAAATATTTGTGAGTGTTTGTTATTGCCTCTGTGTATGTGTGTGCGTGCGTGCGCGCGCGCCCGCGCGCGTGTGTGTATGTGTGTGTGTGCGTTTACAAGTGTGTGTGTGTGTGCGTTTACAAGTGTGTGTGTGTGTGTGTGTGTGTGTGTGGTGTGTGTGTGTGTGTGTGTGTGTGTGGTGTGTGTGTGAGTGTGTGTGTGTTTTTGTGTAAATGTGTATTTGTGTGTGTGTGTGTGCGTGCGTGCGTGCGTGCGTGCGTGCGTGCGTGCGTGCGGCGCGCGTGCGCGCGCGTGTGTGTAGTGTATGGTTTGGTTTGTCTTACTCGTTTATTTATTTTTATTTTTTTGGCTCCTGCTTTGATCCATGCGTGTGATATATTCTTCATAAACCCTATTGATTTTGCTATTTGTGTGAGGATGTGTGGTTATGGTTGCGTGTATGTTTGTGTATGTGTCTGTCAGCACATAGATGCATGTGTATTTGTGCAAGCTCATGTGATACTTGCTTTCGATTAATTTATTTTGCATTTTTCAAACTTTTTAGTCTATGTGATTGATTTGTTTTCCTTCTTGAGTTTTTTTTTCTCCCAAATACACTTTTATTTCTATGCAAGTTTCTCTACATATAATTTCAATAGTTCACAATTGAGAAGATAAAGGAAAATGTAACTAAACTCTGGACAGAATAAAGGACAGAGTAGCAGACACAAATCAATAACATATATACACACACAAAAGAAAAGTATGAAGAACTGCCAGTCATTCCCATGAAAAATTATGTCAGTTGCATATTGATGGCATCCTAGAGTATCAAGAATTGATTTCTAATGAATACGCAGACATTATGATCACATACGTTTACCTGGCTTGGAGGTTTTTTTTGTTTGTTTTATTTTTTTTCTTGTTGTTGTTTTTTAAAAATGAAATATGTATTTTCGTGTTTACGTTTCTTCACTTTCAATTAAATCTTTATATTATGCTAGTTACTGTCAAACTTTACCATGTTAAGGTTAACATAAGCGATTTACTTTTCTATTTTAAACCTGTCTTTTGATAATCTATTGAACACATTTACATGAGGAAATTCAGTTTTAAATGTACATTTGTAAATGTAGGATTTAGCAAACAGCAGAATAAAGTTTAATACTCTGTCAGATTTAAAATATGTGTCGTGTCCAAAGAGTACTCTTTTTTTCGTTTAAAAAGAAGGAGGTTAATGTATACATCTATCTTTAACTACTTAATTGTTTAAATTGTTCCGAAAAAGCATTCACGTACACATCTCCAGAACATAATATGCTCTATGCTATCTTTTTCTTGATGACAAAATGAACATTTGTGATCAGATTTGACACCCATGCACATCAATACTACATTTGTTGGTAGGATTTCTACATATTAATCTCATCTGAAGCCACTTCAACAACTTTGTTTCGTAAATCTCTTGTATTAGTTTAAAAGGTTTCTGCCAGTTGATTTCTGAATTTAATTTATAATTCCATTTGTGCCAGCATTTGGTTTTTGAATCGTCCTCATACAAATATATCATAATATAATCGTGCTCCCTTTTTCACCAAATTTAAGATTTGTATAGTTTTGGAATCCTTAGATTTTTCGTTATTTTCCACACGAATGTTCAGTGTGTTAACAAAGATTTTTAAAATTCTTTTTATAAGTGCTGCATAGCTTAGAAAGTTAATCCGTATGTTGATACTTGTCGACAAATTCAGCATAGGTCAAGTAACTGCCATCTTCTTTGCACAGATCTCCAATATTATGCACATTTTCATTAATCCAGTCATTCTTTTTAATAAAATACTATTCATATTTCTTCTGTCATTGAAAAATAAATGGCTCTGCTAGAATTTCAGACGAGTTAGTGGGTTTAACGTTATTAAAAAATATTTTATAAGCTTCAAACGTGTCTTTTTTCCAAAACAGGTTTTTCTCGTCCCGAGTGACAAGGCTATTCGGTCCGAGTTTATCTAGTTTTTGTACGTTCGGGTATAAAAAAGCTACAATCCTTTTCCATTTATGATTTGATGTCCTGAGTTTCCTTATCCATCCAAATTTCAAGGCTTGCATCAAACAGTTTAAATCTGGAAACCCGATGCTTCCCTTACCTATTCTTTTCCACGCAGTCTTTCTACTAATTCTGTCTTGTTTATTATTCCATACGAACTTTAGACATAGAAGTCTCAATGCCTCCTAGAATTCGTCCGATGGATTCGGTAGAAGTGTCCATAAATACACGATTTTAGACAGTATTAAAGATTTCAAAATTGCTATTCTTCCTAGTGGCGTTATAATTCTTTTAACCCAAACTCTGTACAACTGTTTTATTTCTGAGAAATTTTCAGCAAAATTCGTATCCGTGCAATCTGTGAGCTCGGCTGTGAGCCATAGTCCTATCTTAAATTTCGGAGGATTCCATTCCATTTTAAGATGTGGCATATATCTTCTTTGCTGACTTTATTTCACGTCCCAGCTAAATAGCTGATGCCTTTTTCACAATTCATATTCAGACCTGATATCTTACCATATTCATCCAAGATCTTAATAGTTTCTTCAAAAGATAATCGATCTCCGTTTTGAAAAAAAAAAACTGTGTATCGTCAGCAAATTGTACAGTTTTATGTTCAATGTGATCTATAAAGCTATTTCCTTGATATTTTGTCTGTCGGATCATGTTTGCCAAAATTTCACACACATAAATCAACTAAATACGGCGAAATAGGATCATCCTGCCTGCAACCCCTACTGATTTTAAAACCAATTTGATGTTTGTCCATTTATGATTACAGTGGCTTTAGCATTTCTATATAACGTTTTCTCTCCAATTGCATATGTTATCTCCAAAGCCAAAGACTTTAAGTACTTTAAACATAAAATTCCAGTCAACGGTATCAAAGGCCTTTTTCAAAGTCGACACATAACAGCAACCGGCTGGAAGATTTCTTTATTTAAATGGCATATCAAATCATATATAAGGCTAATGTTGTCCCCGATAGATCTTCCACGGATGAACCCTGTTTGATCCTCACTGATTAGACTTGGAAGAACTGATTTATTCTGGCTGCTATGCATGCTGACCCAGTTTTATATACGACACTCAAGAACGTGATAGGTCGCTAGTTTCTGATATATTCCTTAGATTTATCGGCTTTGGAAATACATATTAAAATCCCTTCTTTCTGAGTCGCGGATATTTTTTTTCTATCTAATCTTTCATTAAGTGATCAAACTACAAACCACCCCAAATCTGTTTCCAGAAGAATTTAAAAAAAAAAATCACAGGTGAATCTGTCGCTATGTTTCATATTTTTAAGAGCTGTGGTTGCTTCTTCTACTGTTATTTTCCCTTCCAGAGTAACTGAAAGGTCGTGATCAAGTTTGGGAAGCTCTTCTACAAGCTCGTCGATGTTACATTCTTCTACTTGGCCTCTTTCATACAACTAGAGTAGAAGTTATTCACTTCACCTATACTGTCTTAGTATTTGTTAAAGCATTTCCATGCCTATCTATCAATTAAATCATTGTTTACAGACATAATTTCGCTTCTCCAGACCATAAAAGTAATCTGTGATCTTTTCACCCTGAGAAATCCACCTAGCTCTAGATCTTATCAAAACGCCTTCCAGTATCTTCTCTTTAATAGCCTGTAATTTTTCATTCTTCGATTTAAGTTCTTTAATATCGTCAGACGATTTTTAAATTTTTTTTCTCTCTAATGTATGAATTTCTTTTATGAGTGTTTTTTTTTCTTCTTCTTGTGTTTGTTTCTTTTTTCGAATGGAATATGCAATAGTTTTTTGTTGTTTTTTTAAATCGAATTTTCATCAATAGAACGTCAAGAAAAAGTTGCTGTGATATTGTAAATTCAGGTTGCCTCGACTGTGCTTGGTCAAACTCTAGATTGTCGTCATACGCCACTGCATACTCTTGTGTTGTTTCTTTAATGACATTATTAATTTCAGTAACATATTTAGTCTTTTAGTAATGTTTAGTAATGAACAGTTCAATTTCCAAAAATTGCTACCTTTACCTTCAGTAGGGTTCTTAAACTTCAGTGCTACCATTGAGTGATCTTAGAAAAGTAGTTAATGACTCAGAATCAAAACTTTCTTGGAGAATATTTCGACAAGGTCGCCCTCTCTTCATCAGCTCACTGTTGCTGTGGTGGCAACATGAAGCAAAATGCATCGTTGGAAAGTCCTTCAAGCAACAAGCCAAAAAATTGTTCATGGCTTCTAAAACTGTGGTCATAATTACTGATGTTTCAATTAGCATGTGCACTTTACTGGCTATTGAACGAATACGTTCGTTACGCTTTCAGTAATAATGGAAAATTAAGTGCTTATGTGACCTACAAGATTCTTGGACCTTCACTCCAAGTGAAAGGGGAACAATTTGATTCTGATCACGAGTAATGTTTAGGCGTTCAGTTTTGTTTTTGTTTAGATAACAATCTTCACAGAGGATGCACAAATCAAACCTTTCTGCTCAGATATTTGGAATACGTTGAGCAAACGGCAGGTAAGTGTTGTTATATAGTTTGTTGCCGTAATGTCGTTGACTCATCACCGATATATGATAAAAAAAAACAACAACAACATGGGCCCTAGAACAGATCGTTGAGGCACACCTGTCGAGATTCTATTCACATCCAACGTTTCGTCTTTCGCAATATATGACCGTTGTCTGTGGTCGACCCCATAGTCGAGTAATTTCCCCTCCTCTCTTCCGCGTCTTTTCATTTCAGTAGGAGTACGGTGTGCCGAAACGTGGTTGAAAGGTTTTGACGTATAACAAGAAATTATTAGGCCTACTTGTGTGATCAAATCACCGAGAAGTCACCCTATATACCTAAAAACTGGCCCGCCATGGATTCATCAGCATAAAAATCTAATGAGGAGACATTTTCATTTTTAGGAACGTAGGCCCCGAAACGTAAATGTGGATACGTCAACGGACCACATTACAATCAGATTAGGAGTGATATTAGACCGAAATTATATTAGCTTTGCTTTAGTATTCCATTGTATATAGGAGAATCACATGCTTCTCTTCGTGTATCTGGGGCTTAATCGTCAACGGGACACCTGTTGCATAAAGGGATGAGGGGGCCAACATTAAGACCGAGCACAATGATTTGTGTATATAGGAAAAACATACTCTTCTGTACGTGTACTTGGGACTTCCCAACGAGATTACCTGTTGCATAAAGGGATGAGAGGCCCGACATTCAAAACATCTCTTCATCTTTAATTATATTAAACGAAAAACAGATGCAAAACATGTAAACGTACTCCCAGTTTATCCTGAACACGCGTGAGATATTTCATGAAGAGGAAAAACCGTCTTGAGCTGGTGTAACCGTTAGTAATGACTATTCTTGTAAACATCGGCTATCATCTGTGACCTATAATGAACATACTTACACATTTTAGAAAGATCGCCAGGTACTTTCTGAGATTTTCCATCAAGAAGAAAACCATTATGGGCCGTTAGTAACGGCTATAAACGGTACACTAAACATCGGGCATCATCCGTGACCCATAATGAACATATCTACAAATTTTCAGAAATATCGGCCAAGTACTTTCTAAGATATTCCATAAAAATCGAAAAAAAACATTATGGCGTTATAGCCGTTAGTAACGGCTATAACGGTAAACTAAAAAGTCGGGCATCATCCGTGCCCCATAATGAACATACCTACAAATTTTAAGAAAGATCAGCCAAGTACTTTCTGAGATATTCCATAAAGACGAAAAACCGTTTAGGGGCTGCTATAGCCGCTTAGTAACGGCTATCACGTTAAAAAAACAACATCGGCATCAACCGTGACCCATAATGAACATACCTACAAATTTTCAGAAATATCGGCCACGTATTTTCTGAGATATTCCATAAAAAAGAAAAACAGTTATGGGTCGTTATAGCCGTTAGTAACCGTGACCCATCATGAACATACCTACAAATTTCAGAAAGATCGACAAAGTACTTTCTGAGATATTCCATAAAGAAGAAAAACCGTTACAGGCCGTTACAGCCGTTAGTAACGGCTATAACGGTAAACTGAAACATCGGACATCATCCGTAACCCATAGTGAACATACCTGCTACTTTTCACAAAGACCGCCAGGTACGTTTAAGATATTCTATAAAGAAGAAAAACCGTTACAGGCCGTTACAGCCGTTAGTAACGGCAATACGGTAAACTAAAACATCGGGCATCATCCGTGACCCATAATGAGCATACCTGCTAATTTTCACAAAGATCGACTAAGTACTTTCTGAGATATTCCATGAAGAGGAAACACCGTTACAGGGCCCTTACAGCCGTGAGTAACCGCTATAACGGTAAACTAAAACATCGGGCATTATTCGTGACCCATAATGAACATACCTACAAATTTTCAGAGATCAGCCAAGTACTTTCTGAGATATTCTGTAAAGAAGAAAACCCGTTACAGGCCGTTACAGCCGTTAGTAACAGCTATAACGGTAAACTAAAACATCGGGCATCATCCGTGACGCATAATGAACATACCTGCTACTTTTCACAAAGATCGGCCAAGTACTTTCTGAGATATTCCATAAAGAAGAAAAACCGTTACAAGCCGTTACAGCCGTGAGTAACGGTTATAACGGTAAACTAAAACGTCGGGCATCATCTATGACCCATATTGAACATACCTACAGATTTTCAGAAAGATCGGCCATGTAGTTTTGTCTGGAGCGAGTGGAACACATTTTGACCATGGACGGACAGACAGACAGACAGACAGACAGACAGACAGACAGACACCACACACACACACACACACACACACACACACACACACACACACACACACACACACACACACACACACACAGAGCATTTCTTCGTTCCCATTCTAAAGTACTCTCTGTTCTATAAGAACTGGGAGTACAAAAAATGTGTTCATTTCCCCCTCAATAATTCTCATGTTCGTCCGTACAAACATATAAAAGAGACTATAAGATTCAGGTAAGAGATCCTTATGACGATCTAGCTATTTCAGACTGCGTAGTATAACACCTGTGACATCAGCAATTCTCTGAATGTATAAACATGGCTTTCATTGTGAAATTTGTCAGTATTAACAACTTTTCCCCGATACAGAGAAACAGTCATTTTGCGCCGAATATGAGAAGCTAAGTGGTTGCTCATTCTTCATTTTCATTGTCCTAAATGTGTTTGTTTTTGCCTGAAGAAGACCCAAAAGGACGGAATGCAATTGTGTTTTGTCCTGTAATGTTTTTGACTGTATCGTCTGGCGGAACGAATACCGTTTCTTTTAAAATCCGACAAAGGTCTTGTCAATACAGGACAACTTTATGAAAGATAATGCACCGACAATCAGTCTCTACCGATACACAGTCAAGAGAAAGTTTGGTATTAAGTATTTTTAATTTCATAAGAAGCAGATGGGGAAGCCGGACGACTTTGCTCACAAGTTTCTTTTGTAAATGTAGTTGTCCAGACCTATGAATACTTGTGCATAAAATCTGGGCCCGAGAATATTGCCTCGTCATTTTTTTTCTCTCACACCATCATGTTTAGCGAGAGGTATTTGAACAAATCTTAAATAATGTTAGCGAACCGCCCGAGAACGTGGACAAACGAGTTACAAGAGAAAACACGACGCGTTTCGACCTCTTAGGTCTTCGTCTGGTGATAAACAAACGAGTAAAACAACGAAAATTCACTTAGCTTGGTCGCTTTAGATCGTTCAGGCTTCAGCGCAAGGAAGAAGGCGTTGAATGAGAACGAGGCTGTTGGAAGGGAAGTAGTGAGCGAGTCAAAGTCGTAATGATAATAATATTACTGATAGGAATACTATTAACGGTCAAAATATTGGGGGAAAAAAAAAAAAAAAAAAAAAAAACCGATCAATCTTGGTGTCAATAAGTATGTGTATGGAGAAAGGAGAGTGGGTTAGAGGATTCTTAAGCAGCAGGGTTGCCGTGGCAACAGTCCCAGAGGGATGGTGATGTCAGTGCTAGGGGTAGTATCAATACTAGCAATAGTATTACTGAATGATATGCTAACAACGATAGTGAAGGTTAAGGTAACGAAAGCATGATACAGAAATATATTTAGAAAATACATTTTTTATAATAATCAAATAAATAAATAAAAGAAAACATTAAAAATAATAATGATAATAATAATAATAATAATAATAATAATAATAATAATTATAATAATAATAATAATAAATTAAAAAAAAAAAAAAATAGAAAGAAAAAAAAATTAATCATAATAAATGCATAAATAAGATAGCTATAAGTTATGTGTGAGGTGAATTAGTGGGAGATAAGGTAGTATGTGTGTGTTGTAGTGGGAGGATATTGTGGGCTGAGATGTATATATATATATATATATCTCCCCCCCCCCCCTATTTTTCACGACCAACGATAAGGAGCTAGCATTCTATTCATTATGTGTGTGTGTATGTGTGTGTGTGAGTGTGAGTGTGTGTGTGTGTGTGTGTGTGTGTGTGTGTGTTCCATTTGTAATATCAGCCTTATTCATTGGTTACCCCCACCTCCCACCCCAACAACCGCCATACCCACAACATCCCAACACACATCATTACTAGGGCAGGGGGGGGGGGGGGGTAAGTCGATTGATGTAGCAAATGGAGAGACTCAGAGAGTGTAGGAAAAGGGAAGGGGAAGATAGCTGCAACCTATGTCTGAGGTAAACAGAGGTAGGGTGTGCGTAGGTGGAGGATATTTCAGGCTGGAGCTGCAGAGATAGAATGGCACATACTACTTTTGGACGTTGATGCCATGAGGGTGCACGGTGCCCAGTTTGGCAATGAGATGAGATTCCTGCATAAGGCGTTCAAAGTTGTCACCTCTTAGATTGCCAAAGTGCCAAGACTTTGACATGGTTGATGTTGTGTGGGCATGGTTGAAGTGTAGAGCGACTGGTTTGGGCCGATGGTGGCGGATGTCGGCCAGGTGTTCAGAGATGCGCGTCTCAAGTGTGCGAGATGTCTCACCTACATAGATCTTACCGCACAGCTGACAGTGGATGGCATACACAATGTTGTGGCTCTGGCAGGAGAAAGTGCGTTTAATAGTGAAAGAGCCTGTGGGGCCATGTAGGATGGTGTCTGGTTTGGTGAGAGAGCAGATTTTGCAGTTGGGTTTTGAGCAGGGGAAAGTACCTGGTGGCTTAGGTGTGAAGATTTTGTTCAGCTTAGAGCGCACCAGTAGGTCGTTGAGGTTTTTGTCACGTTTGAAAGTGATCATTGGTTTCGTCTCAAAGGCAGGTTTATGATTTTTCTACCATGTGCCAGTTAGACTTCAGGATCCTGCAGATGGGCAGATTTTGAGGATGGAAGAGAAGGCAGGCAGTGGGTCTGTCTGTCTCTTTGGGAGGTTTAGTTTCCAGAGTAGATGTTCTGGATTAGCTGCAGTGCGGCTGAGAGCATCATTGATGACGGCACTAGGGTATCCACGGTTGGTGAAAAAATCAGACATTTTGGCTGCTTGTATAGTGAAATACTTCTTCGCTAGAGCAGAGTCTGCGTAGGCGAAGGAATTCAGAATAAGGAATGCTATTTTTAGTGGACTGGTGGTGGAAGATGTGTAGTCCAGGTATGAGTGTGCATCAGTAGGTTTGTAGAAGACTGAGGTTTGAAGCAGTCCATCTTTGAGGGAGATAGTGATGTCCAGGAAATTAACTGACTGTGAAATGGTGTAGGTCAGCTGGATGGATGGATGGAAGGTCTGTGCAAAGTTGAGGAAATTCTGGAGGTCATGTTCTGGCATGGATGTGGCTCCCAATCCATCATCTTACACATGGAAAAAGTTAAGCAACCCCAAATGAAACATACCGTCCCAGGTAACTGTGAGTATTAACATGGCACAAAATAGTAATTCTGACAAGACGGGTATTCCATAGAGATGATAAAACCAGCCAAGTGTGACAGTGAGTCTCTGGCTGCATGTGGCGTGCACGAGCATCACACCATCCGTGCACTCGCAAAAATGAAGTTTGCTCACTCCACAGAAACGTGCGTTTTTGAGTAAGTTTCTCACTGCACAGTCACTGTCCAACAAGATGGAACGAAGAAGAATGTCAGAAGGACAACGTTGGCAAATTATTGACATGCATTCTACTGGTATGACCAGCAAAGCTATTGGACGTCAACTGGGATACCAAACGTCAGTAATCAGCCGATTGATAAGAAAACATGCTGAAACGAACACAGTGAATGACCGGCCACGATCAGGCAGACCATGTGTCACTACCCAGCGTGAAGACAGGGCGCTCCACCGACTGGTACGGCAACAGCGATTCGCAACTTCAACCACACTGAAACGGCAGTGGCTGCCAAATCGACCTCTGTCCACAAAAACCGTTAGAAATCGCTTGCAAGCTATAGGACTGAGGGCAAGAAGAGTCATCAAGCGTCCACACCTTACAGACAATCATAAGAGATTACGTTTGACCTGGTGTCTTGACCGACAGCACTGGAACCTAAGGAACTGGAGGAAGATCCACTGGTCTGATGAGAGCCGCTTCTTACTGCATGTTACAGATGGCCGAGCGAGAGTATGGAGGCATCCCCAAACAGCCTATGCTGCAAGGAACATCAAACAAACTGTACCTTTCGGCGGCGGCTCCGTCATGGTGTGGGGATGCATCTCACACGACTGCAAGATGGACCTGGTGACCATTCGTGGCAACTTGACAGGAGATCGCTACATCCGGGAGGTACTGCAGCCAGCTGTTGTGCCTCATTTTGACGACCACCCACTAGCCACAAGACCTGTGTTCATGGATGACAATGCCCGGCCTCATCGTTCAAGAGCAGTCACAGCATACCTCCAGCAAGAGGCGGTGACAACATTACCATGGCCTGCCATGAGTCCGGACCTCAATCCGCTGGAGCATCTATGGGACTTGCTTGGCCGTCGAATACAGACACTGGACCCTCCTCTGCAAAATCTCCAGGAACTGGAAGCAGCATTGCATCGGGAGTGGCAGCAGATCACCTTTCAGCAGATCAGACGACTCACTGGAGGGATGAGACGAAGGATTCAGGCAGTCATCAATGTACAGGGAGGATACACCCGGTATTGATTTTGTTTGCTGTTATGCAATCTGGACACTTTCATTGTTGTTTTCCTACCAAAATTAATTTCGGCATCAACTGGATGAAATTGTTATTTCCAAACTTAACCATGCCATGTTTTTGTTCAAAAATGGTGCACATCTTGGTTCACCATTTTGCAGTTGAATTATCAAACACTGAACCATATTTCTATTGTTTCGGTAATGGGACAGTGTCATACTTTCATGGAATAAAGACCATTTTGATTTACTTGAGTGTTGCTTTCATTTAAATAGTATTATATCTCGTCCTTAGCGATAAATGTGAGGGTTGCTTAACTTT
>CM031597.1:20616940-20619440 GCA_018398815.1 Conus ventricosus
CCTTCCACACGAATACACGGCCTGACGTTGTTTTTTTTTTTTTTTTAATGAAGTAAATCATTTATTGCATTGCTTAGTAAAGGCACTGCCATCGACTTTTGGTTGGAACGATCTCACTGTGATGAAACTGGCAGTAAAGACAGTGCGCCTGGAAGAGTCGCAAAGGAGGAAGAGATGGCTACAGATTTGAAAATGCCTTTTTTGGAAGATGAGTTACTCCTAAAGACAACAGAACGGAAAATATTAAATAGAAGTCCTGATGAGAAAATTCTGTCCTTAAATAGAATACAATTATTTCCCTTGAAAATACTGTCCGAGGAAGTGGGTCAAATTCGTCATTTTGGTGTTCTCGACTTTTGATATATTCTTTCCGTTTAAAAGTGAATACTCTCAAAACAAGGTTTCTACAAAAATATCAACAGTCTTGTAGTAAACAGATAATATTAATCACATTTTATTTAAATATCAGAGAATAATAATTAAAAAAATGTTCACAGGTTCCTTTACATCAAACCATCTTTCAAATGAAAACTTGCAAGAATAACTGTGCAATCCTCAAATTCTACCGGAAATCACTTCATCTTTGATGCATCGTTCCATTAGTGCTTTCCAGTAGAATGATTTAATTATTATTAGAACTGAAAGACTTTCCCTCATCGCTGTATTTCAGATTTTTTTGGTGTTGTATTTCACAATTAGCATCATGCCGTCACCAACTGTTCATGCAATGTTGCACACACACACACACACACACACCACACACACTTTGGTCTAATATCACTTAAAAGGAAAAGACGGTAAAGAACGACCCCCCCCCCCCCCCCACACACACACACACACTGACATACACACGCCCCCGCGCGCACACATATGCAAGCGAGAGCGCACGCGCGCGCGCAACAAACAAACACACACACACATTAGAACAGACAGACAGACAGACACACACGCACACAGAGTCAGTGAATCTATGTAGGCGCATGCACCGGCTGACAATGAGTAAACGGAACGCATGCACCGGCTGACAATGAGGTAAACGGACTTAGATTGGAGGACAGTGCGATTACATTTTCTCTTGTCAGAATGATGTAAGAGCTCACACTTTGAATAGGTTTGCTTTTGATAAGAACTCTGTTTCCCTATCTCAACATCCTTCAACTGAGTTGAAACGAAAATCTCTTCATTGCAATGTGTTAGTTTGATAAAAACAGATCCACTATAAATTCCCAATATGCCCCCTTTTTCTTTCACAATAAAAGTACTATGCTGCAAGATATATGAATTTCTTCTTTGGCGTTTTTCCCCCCACTCTGTGTCCCTCATTGTATCTACATGTTTGTATACTTGATATTATATGTTTGTATATTTGTTATGTGGAACCTATGTATGCTTTTGTATACATGTATGTGTCGCGGTACTGATGCGATTCGGGAATGATCAGCGACAGCGCGCAGCGTAGGCCTACTCCCCAGTAATGTTCTGGAGTGAGTGAACCGGCAGCAGCGCAGTGTCTCCTCCTGTGGGTTGCCTCATGACGACTTGACTTGGACGGCTCCCAGTGGATTGCTGTCGCCAGAGCTGTGACGGGTCGGGCCGGGCTGTGGCTGTAGACGAGAGGAGTGGGAACGAGCGGCGCGGGCACAGTGCCAATGAGGTGGTACAGAAGATGGGGCAGAGGGAAAAAAATGTTCTAGAGAGAAAATGGGACACACAAAGGCAGGTGCGCTTACCCCAGTGATCAAGTCCGTCTGACGCTTGACTTCTTCTCCCTTCCTTGAAATGACTCGCACATTTTCTTGTTCCATATCGCACGAACCATTCGTTCTTGTGTACAGGTCGCAGATGGTTAATACGAACGTTAAGTTTCTCTTTTCACGTTCATCCCGCTCTCAACGGTGTAATCTACGGAAATCGTTTTGTTACGACGGACAACACACTGATTTTTTTTTTAATTGGAATTTGAACGACCTTTACTCACCCCTCAAAAAAAAAAGAAAAAAAAAAGAAAAAGAAAAGAAAAAGACGAAAGACAAAGAGAGAAAAAGCGAAAATGAACTTTCCTGTCGCTGCTAATATCTCTGAAAGGTTTTTACTCCATTGTGTGAGTGTATGTGTGCGCGCTCGCGTGCGTGCGTGCGTGCGTGCGTGTGTGCGTGCGTGTGTGTGTGTGTGTGTGTGTGTGTGTGTGTGTGTGTGTTGTGTGCGCGCACTTGTTTTTGTCGTACCTTGGACTGAGAGCATTTTCATTTCATCTCATTTTATCTGTGTATCTTTCCGAGCTTCTTGTGTGTGATTTCTCAGGGAGCTGATTTTGAATGTGTGACCCTCAGGTTGAGCTTGTATCGAGTGAGGCTGAGCGAGATTTTGGCCCGTGGAATAATGACTGTTGATCATCTAACTGCAATATTTACACCAATATTTCTCTGTGCACCGCACTCTTGTTTGACTCATTTGTCCTGGTGCCAGGGATATTAAATGACTTTTTCCTGCGTTTTCGAAA
>CM031597.1:20624440-20626940 GCA_018398815.1 Conus ventricosus
ACTAATTGGCAAAACCAGATACAGGTTCAGCGCAACGAAGAATTTTCGTTGTTTTATTCGTTTATATATCACCTGACGAAGACCTAAGAGGTCGAAACGCGTTGTGTTTTGTCTTGTGACTCGTTTGTCCACGTTCTCTGGGCGGTTCGCTAACATTTATTTAAGATTAATCCGTGGCATATTTGAACATTCGTAAACGCTTTAAGAAGGATCAACTTAATATATAAGAATCTGTATCTGGTTTTGCCAAATTAGTATAACGAGTATCTTTAAAAAAGAAAAAAAAAAAAAAAAAAGAAAATGAAAAAAAACACAAAACAAACAAACATGAAGAGACATGACTTACTATTGTTTGTATTTTTAAACATTCTTTATTTAAGGAGAAAAAAAAAGTGTCAGAAGTGGGATTCGAACCCACGCCCACATTCGTGGACCAGAACACTCTCCACTCCATCAGCGGAAGACAGACAGTCTTGAGTCTGGCGCCTTAGACCACTCGGCCATCCTGACCTACTGTTGAATTGGACGAATTATAATAATATCTACCTTGTCATAGGAAAAACACGAGCGATGCCCAGAAGGCAAAATTCAAAACTCTCAAAAAGTTTCACATAGGCCTACATCATCATCATCCAATTGACGGCCCCAATCAACATGCTGATTATTATGCCTACATCAGGAAATACTTTGAATTTGTAGCAAAGTTCAACGTACAATGCTGTTGAAGGGAAGTAACTGTTTAGTAAGAAACGGACGATAAATCGTATTAATATCATCACACCGAACACAGTGATAGTCTCGTTATCAATTTTAAAAAACAAAACAAAACAAAACAAAACTGAGGAAGAAGATGAAAAGAAAACAGAAGAAAAAATTGCTTCCGTTTACTACCTTCACGTGCTAGTGATGTCAGTACCTGATAAGCGTTGTAGGGTCGCCCGCCATCAGTCGAAATGACCATCTCACACTGATAATAATCAGCACTGTGAGATCGACCGCCTATCTCGGCAACGAAAGTTATTTCCTTTTTGTTCCATTTTTTCCCTTTTTTTTTCTTCTTCTTTCTTTCGTTCTTCCTTCCTTTCTTTCTTTTCTCTTCTTTTGTTCTTTCTTCCTTCTTCTTTCCTTTTACTTTCTTTGTTCTTTCTTATTTTCCTCTCTCCTCTCTCTCTCTCTCTCTCTCTTCTCTCTCTCTCCTCTCTCTCTGTACGTGTAGCGCACGTTGACAATGCGATTGTGGATGAAAATTAAATTGCGTCTGCTGTGCTTTCGCTCACATACACTCGCGTTGACACCCCAAACCCAACCCCCACATACACACACTGACACACAAACCTATCCTTCACACATACACACACGCACACACACACACACACACACACACACCACACGATCCCTTGCTCTATGTAGCCTCAAGGGGTTAAACGCACATCGGTCCGTGGGACCATCCATCGCTGGGGGCTGATTCGCATTTGCCGATTAAAATCTCTCTGCCCAGCCGTTTTGTTTTCGGCTTTTTTTTCTTTTTTTTTTTCCTTGTTTCCTTTTCTTCTTCTTGTTCTCTTTTTCCCCTTCTTCTTCTTTTCTTTCTTCCTTCTGCTTCTTTTTCCTCTTAATTTTTTCTTTTTCGTTTTCATTTCTTTTGCGCATTAACTTGTTAAACTGACCTGACCGTTACCGACGAACAAAAAAAAGAAAGAAAAAAAAAACAAAGAAAAAAAACAAAGAAAAAAAAGACCGCCCCCCCCTCCCTCCCCCTACAAAAACAACAAAGAAGGGTGAGTCAGTAACTTACTGACATAGGCCAACCTCAGTTGAGGTGGGGAAAATATCTTGCAACTGAGACGGCGAAGTGAACTAAACGATTAATCACTCACCGTCACACTACCGGTTTCTCTCTCTCTCTCTCTCTCTCTCTCTCTCTGTACCGAAAAAGTTAAGTAAAAATGCTGATCGAATTGGGGGAAAAAAAAAAAAAATGAAGGGGGCGTAGAAGTTGTGACAATTCTATTCTATTCGCCTGAAGGCTCACAGACCGAGATCCATAGACAGTCAAGATTGAAAAAAAAAAAAAGTATACTCATGATATTTAAATTCTAAATGCCAGCAGCATGAAATGCTTCCCCCCCCCCCCCCCCCCCCCCGAGATCCATAGACAGTCAAGATTGAAAAAAAAATGTATACCCATGATATTTAAATTCTAAATGTCAGCAGCATGATTTTTTTTTTTTTTTTTTTTTTTTTTGCGGCATGAGAACAGGAACTAAACTGCAGGGCCGCCAAAAGGAGGACCAAACAAATGACAAAACAGAACACAACGATGTTTGATTTATCAATGTTCCGCAGCCGGGACAAATGACATTCGAAACAATCAAACAAAAGACGAACAATCAGTCATTTATCTCTTCGATCTGGGTGCTGAATTTGGTCTTGAGTGAACAAGACGTCGTTGGTGTGTGTTTGCCAGCATCATGGAGTGGATTACTCTACTGCAGTAATA
>CM031597.1:20631940-20634440 GCA_018398815.1 Conus ventricosus
CGTACATTTTGCAGAGCCTTTTTCTTTTTTTTTTTTTTTTTTTTTTTTTTTTTTTAAAGTCAGCTGCTGTAAATATAAGCACACTCTAAGTTTCAAGCAATGTTTTCGCGGCATAACGTAAAATACAGGAAACGGTTGTATTTTAAATTTATAACAAGCTTTTCTTCTTTCAGCAACTTCCAAGAGCCTATCAGTCCGATAGAAGAGCTTCTTGAATCAGTACAGACATTGAAGAAAGATGGTGAGATTTAATATGGCATTTTTCTAAGAGTGGCACCACCTACACGGTTGATAGTCATAAAGGATGCCGTTGAGACTCACGGTCTACAAAGCACAGCACACGGCTAAGCTACAAGCTACAGAGTAGGCCGCTAGTAACAACAGGCTACATATTATGCAGTTGACAACCGTTCAATACTGATTATGCAGTTACGGGTAATAAACACTGGTTTTAACACCGAGTATGCAGCGAGTCATCATGAGCTACACGGGTAAGCAACTGTCAGTCCTAGACTACGCAGTTCACAACCTAGACCTTGAGACTAATAGGTTAATATATCCGTAAATCGCATTGCATAAATATCCCTAGGCTACACAGTATGCAGATAATAAACATTGGTAACGGAAAATATGGTTAACTGCGACAGAGTATGCATTCAAGTTAAGCATAGCTTACAGAGTATGTGCTTTATCACATAGGCTAAAAATTTTGCTGCAACATGATAACCATATGCTAGAGAGCACGCGGTCATTAACATGTAGCTACAGAATAATTATCTGACTGATACTCACAGGCTGCAATGTACGCACTTCATAACTCAGAGTACGCATGGAATAACTACGCAGAGTATGTTTGTATGTATGAATGATATGTATGTAGTCGATCATTAAATCCAACGCACTGCACAGCTAATAACCTCAAGCTACAAAATTTGCCGTTAACTGATAATCATAGGCTAGAAACTACGCAGTGAACGACTATGGGCTACAGAATACGTAGTTACTAACAACAGGCTACAGAGTAAAGCAGTTTATATCCTATAGAATCCAGAATATGCATTCGGCAACCACACCCTACATATGTGTTGAATAATCTTGAGCTACGGAGTATGCAAGTAAAAACCAAGGCTACTGATTATGCAGTTAAACAAAACAACAACAAATATAGGCTACAGACGACTGATTTAAGAAACAAAGGCTACAGGGTATGCAAGTCAAAATTACAGGCTACAGAGTACGCAGTTAAACACCATGGCTTGCAAAGTGTTAACCATTGTCTGTTTGCATCGTTTAGCAGATCAAAAGCGAGCAAGCGTCTGAATTAGGAGTTATTTCATTACGTATCAGATGCAAACATCATTCCAGCTCATTAAAAGTGATGTAAACGATGAAAAATTACTCCTCGTACTTGTTTATATCTCTGTCGGACTATCTGTCTATGTCTCTTCCTGTCTGATTGAACTTGGGTCCTTATATGGCAGCGTGCGCACGCGCGTTTATGTGTGTGTTAGTGTGTGTGTGTGTGTGTGTGTGTGTGTGTGTGAGAGAGAGAGAGAGAAGAGAGAGAGAGAGGAGAGAGAGAGAGAGAGAGAGAGAGAGAGGAGAGAGAAGTATACTTAATACTCTAATAAAGGCTTAAAAATTCATTGAGAAAAACATGTAAAGCTTAAACTGATATTGGCATGTTAACAATATATCTTCTTGAAGATAACGTCAGCCTAATAAGTAAAAACAACACAAAAGCTGTAGTACTACAGTTTACGTAATAAATCACGTGACTGTAAGAGCAGATTCTCACCTCCTTTCCCTGGTCCAGTTTTAAAGCATTACATTGTTTTTTTCCCCCCAAAGATTGTCCTATATCAAAATAAAATAACCACAAAAAAAAAAACTCGGAGAAGATCAGACGAAAAAACAAAAACAAAAAAAAACGCCATTGTGAAAACGATGAAAACAGGGATAGGCCTAACAAAATGAAATGGATCAAGAAAACGGTGGAAAGCCCTAACTTACAATGAAACAAAATGTAACAAATGAAAACCAACTGCTATTTTGCGATTTCCGTCCTTAAACAGAGCACAAAGAAGAACAAACAACCTCACTTTTCTTCCCGAAAAAAAGAGAGAATAGTAACAGACTGTCTCCTACAGTCATTTCCAAGTTCATTGTCAACATTCTTCATTCTAAAATCTGGATTTGAAAAAAAAACAAACCAAACGACTAAAAACATCTTTAAAAGAAAATAACAAGCAAACAACCAAACAACCAGACAAAACCCATCAAACAGCAACAACAATCCAAAAGGGAAAAATACGAAATCAAACAACAACAACAACAGCCATCCTCGAAAAACTGCAGATTCATATATAGAACTCATGCCAGACGAATGGACATTTTATGCAGATGCAAAAAGAGAGAAGGAAAAAAAAAAGAAAAAGCAAAAAAAAAAAAAAAAAAAAAAAAAAAAGAAAGAAAAAGAAAGAAAATAAAGGAGAGGAAG
>CM031597.1:20644440-20654440 GCA_018398815.1 Conus ventricosus
TATATCAGACCTCCGCTCCTGTGAGACCTTAAAGAAAACCATACCTAATACCCTATCAACATCTACAGACACTCACCGTTACAGCAGACCCAGCAACCCAACACCACCTTAACTTGTACACCATTTTTGTAGACCTAGCACCCCAGAAACATTTCAAAGTACTCGCTTTTATGGCAGACAATATTAGCAGAACTGATATCCCAACACCCCCCTTCAATGGTGGAGACCACGAGAGAACTACACCCCAAAACACTAGAGTTTTCTATGTTACTGCAGACAAACACTTAGCAGGTGCCATATTTCAGCAATATCTCAATATTTACATCTATAGCAAACATGATACTCTACCAACACCTCAAATACTCACCATTAACACAAGCCCAATACCGCAACAAGACACCAAATACTCAGTATTACTGCAGACCCACACCCCAACAATACCCCCAAATACTCACCATTACCACAGACCCAAAACCCCAACAATACTCCAGATACTCATTATTAACACAGACCCAACACCCTAACAATGCCCCCAAATACTCATCATCTAAACAGACTCAACACCACAAAATACCCCGAAGTACTCACCATTAACACAGATTCAACATCCCAACAATGCCCCCAAATACTCACCATTTACGCAGACACAACACCGCAACAATACCCCAAATACTCACCATTAACACATATTCAACACCCCAACAATGCCCCCAAATACTCACCATTTACGCAGACCCAACACCGCAACATTACCCCCAAATACTCGCCATCAACACAGACCCAACACTCCAACAATACCCCCGAATACTAACTATTGCCACAGACCGAGCACCCCAATAATATCTCCAAAATGCTCACCATTAACGCTGACACATTCCCCTAACATACTCCAATTACTTACAATTTCCGCGCACCCATTTTCCTAACATACCCGAAAGAACTCGGCATTACATGCAAAGCCTGCAACTCAACACATCCATGAAGCATTCATTATTTCCAAACAGTATCCCCAAACCATACTTGAAGTACTAACCACTACCCACAGACCCGATACCCCAACGCAACATTGCAGGTACTCACCACTACCGTAATTCGAATACCAAAAAAAACTCCTAATATACTCACCATTACATCAAACTCAACATCGCCTCTAAAGCAGTCACCGATACCCTAGACACAGCAATACTTCTATACAATTAACATCATTGGACTTACCAACATACTCCGCAATGCCAACAGAGCAAATATTCCAGTATTATGTGAAAGTACAAAACCATTACCATAGCCAAAACACCTTAAAGCCACCCGTTAGTACTTGAAATTCCAGAAGACCCACCACCACCCGACTCTCCATTTTTTTGTAGACCCAACGATCCGACACCATACTTAAAGTACCCTACTTCATGAAAGACTCAACAGTATCCTTAAAATACTCCCCATTACCGTACTAGCAACACTTAACACCACACCTAAAGTATTTTCACTTACCGAAGAGCCAACAGACTATCACCGTCCCTAATCTAGTCTGCTTTCGAAAAAGAAAATCAGTATACCAATACCACGCCTTTAATAATAATAAAAATAAAATAATAATAATAATAATAATTAATAATATGAATACTTATATAGCGTCTATTCTCGGCTAGAGACCAAGCTCTAAGTGCTTTACAATCCACACTCGTTTACACAACGGGCTGCCTACCTGGGTAGTACCGACTGAAGAGCTGCCAGCTGGCGCTTCATTCAGTCGTTTCCCGTGCCATCCAGTCAATATTCGTTCACTCAGTTTCCTTACTTCCTTCATTCTTTCCATCTCTCACGCAGGTGCATGCTATGTGTAACTTGTCATCCATACCAACGGCCAAACTGGCATACTCTTCCGAAAGTTGGTGATGGGATTTTACGTGTGTGCAAGATGTTATGCGTGCGTTCACACACGGAACCTCGGTTTATAGTCTCATTCAAAGGACTGCAAGGGAAATGGAGTCAGAACCAATGTTAACTCCGAGGGAAAAATCCTCCTGTACCGAAACGGCCCGGCGGAGATTCGAACCCGCAACCCCAGGATCACCAAGATTACGAGTCCGGCGCTCTGCCAACTGAGCCATTCCGGCTCCCCTTTAACACTTTCGATTCCCGTTACAAAACTCGACGTAACCAAAAACTTTAAAAACCCATTTCTGAATTACTCTCAATTTCGGAAGACGTAGCACCTCAACACAATCTTTAAAAAAGTGTCTGTAACCGTGGACTTGAGACCCCAACACTCCCCTGAAGAACTTTCTATACTAAGGAACCAGAACCCCAGTACCGCTTTTAAAATACTCTCCATTTCCAAATAAGCGTCATTCCCAACACCATCTCTACTCTCTGATACCTCACGCCCTAACGCCATCCATTAGCACTGCCCATTGCTGCAGACCTAACAGACCAGCTTAAACTCTAGCGTACTCTCCATTACCGAGGACAAAACACCTCAACACCGCCCCTAAAGTATAGTCCATTAGCGAAAATCTAACGTCCCACTACCACCTCATTATCAGAGACCTAATACTAGACACCACCTTTAAAGTATAGGCTATTAGCAAAGACCTAACAACCCACCACCACCCTTAACGTTTTCCCCATTACCCGAGACGTCCTACCTATAGTCTACCTGACTGCCACCTCTAAAGTGCCCTCTATTACAGAAGATCTAATACCTCAACACCACCTCTTAGAGTATTTTTCATTACCGCTAAAGCAGTGCCTCAATACCAATTCTTATGTCTCTTTATTACCTAGCACCACTCCGAAACTACTTTCTGTAACCGAAGTTCTATACCAAAACACCACCTAAGGTACTTTCCATTGTGGTAGACCTTACACCTCAACACTACCCATGAAATTATCTCCACTACCGTAGACCTAATACATCAACGCCGCCATTGAAGTCATCTCTATTACTGAAGACTTAAACCTCATTACCACATTTTAAATGCTTAACCATTGCCGCATACTCAACACTGAAATACTCACCGTTACCGGGAGCCCGTCATCCCAGACCTTTCCATAAAGAACCCATCATTACCACAGACTTAACCCCCAAAGCTTCCCTAAAGTACTCACCCTTGCCGTAGGCAGATCCCCAAACCCAACTCCCATGCCCACTGTCTATATCTAAAGCACGCACCATTGCCGCAGATGCAGCGCCCTTCAACACCACCCCTAAATTACTAACCCTCACAGCAGACTCAACACCCCCAACTCAACCTTAGAATTACTCACCACTGCTGCAGTTGCAACACACCAACACAGCGCTCACCATCACAACAAACCCAACAGCCCAATACCCACTCGTAAATACTCACCAACATGGTTGACTCAGCATCTCATCACCATCCCTGGATTCCATTAATACAGACGCAACATTCCCTAATCACTCACCATCGCCACAAACCCAACATCCTAACAACTACACCGTAAAGTACTCACCATTACCCACACACCCAGCACATCCCAGCGTCATCCTTAAAGTATTCACCCATTACCACAGACTCAGCGCCCTAACATCACTCCTAAAGTACTCCCCACCATCGGAGACCCAGCACCCCAAAACCACCCCTAAAAGTAACTCACCATTACCCACATACCCAGCACCCATAAAGCATTCAAGTATTACCACACCCCCAGCACCCCTAACATCACCGCTAAAAGCACTCACCACCATCGGAGACCCAACACCCCAAATCCACACCCTAAAAGTAACTCACCATTATCGCAAACTGTCCGCCACGCTGTTCATCTTGCTCATCCAGGGCGAGAAGAGGGACCTCTTGCCCCCGCGACACCCTCCGTACCCATTGCAGAACAGCCTCTTGCGTTCCGCAGCCTCGTCCCTCTCCTGTCCTCGTCCCCCGATGACACCTTCCTCCGCCCCTGGGCGAACCCCTTCGACGTGAACCGGGATCGAGGGAACCCTCCCGTGGGGTTGGGCCTGGCCTGGAAGCAGCCGAATGGAGGTGCAGAACCGGCGCTTCACCAGCACGGGCAGCAGGCGTTTCCCGAGGATTCGACGGCGACGGCTGACCTGCGATGACGTCCTCCGCAGCCCGTGAAGCCGTTGCAGAAGACTCGTTTCACAACGTTGACGGCCGTCCTCATCGTTGTTGTCGTTGCTGACGTCGTTTACTTCGTCGTTGAGCTCATCGCTTTCGTCACCCTCGGCGTTTTCTTCGGGTAGTTCTTGTTGTTGTCGTCGTCGGAGAGCTGCCTCTGAGTGCAGGATCCGGTACAGGATGGAGGGGACGAAAGGGTTGGAGAGGGTTGGGTCTTCTCGCTCCGGCTGGTTAGGGTCCCGAAGGTCTTCCAAGTTCATCTGCAGGGGCAAAAGCATTCAGCAGAAAGTGAGAATAGCTGAAGGTGAGAAAGCTGATCAGTTAGCTGAAGGTGAGAATAGCTGATCAGTTAGCTGAAGGTGAGAATAGCTGATCAGTTAGCTGAAGGTGAGAACAGCTGATCAGTTAGCTGAAGTGAGAACAGCTGATCGACAGCTGAAGGTCAGAATAGCTGATCGAATAGCTGAAGGTCAGAATAGCTGATCGATTAGCTGAAGGTGAGAATAGCTGATTGATAGCTGAAGGTGAGAACAGCTGATCGAACAGCTGAAGGTGAGAATAGCTGATCGAATAGCTGAAGGTCAGAATAGCTGATCATTAGCTGAAGGTAGAATAGCTGATCGATAGCTGAAGGTGAGAATACGACGATGATCAACTAGCTGAAGGTGAGAATAACTGATCGAATAGCTGAAGGTGAGAATAGCTGATCAACTAGCTGAAGGTGAGACTAGCTGATCAAATGAAGGTGAGAATAGCTGATCAACTAGCTGGAGGTGAGAATAGCTGATCAAATGAAGGTGAGAATAGCTTATCAATATGAAGGTGAGAATAGCTGATCAAATGAAGGTGAGAATAACTGATCGAATAGCTGAAGTGAGAATAGCTCATCAACTAGCTGAAGGTGAGAATAGCTGATCAACTAGCTGAAGGTGAGAATAGCTCATCAAATTCAAAGGATTTGACTTCGGCGGAGAACTGTGTCTCCGAATGCCCTTCTAGTTATCATCATCATCATCTCATCTCATCATCATCATCAATCATCATCATCTCATCGTCGTCGTCGTCGTCGTATCGTCGTCGTCGTCGTCGTCATCGTCTACTCCTCCTCTTCCTCCCCCTCGTCGTCGTCGTCCTCCTCCTCCTCCTACTCATCTTCATCATTATCCTCCTCCTCCTCCTCCTCCTCTTCATTATCATCATCATCTCATTCATCCTCATCCTCATCCTCGTTAAGTTGTAGGATGGTTTCCTCGTCGATAAGTAGACCACGAGAAGAATGATCTGATAGATATTCCCAGTTCCTTTTGGTCTATCTTGGAACAGCTGAGAGCAATGTACAATTCAAAAGACAGGATTCTTAAACGCGAGATATTCAAACGACATGGAGAATCCAAACCGCCAGCACTGATAACATGTTGAACGAATCTTCATTTCCTGACTGTATATTCAGTGGCTGCTTGTGCTGTTTGTAAATGAATCAAATTCACCAGCTGGATCTGAGCATAGCAAATGGCATATGATATCCCCCGGGGCGTCGACAGAACGCTTTGTCTTTATGAAACAGACCCTGCTGTCACACGACACGTTGATGTTGGATTGAAACTGGTCTTGGGAAGAAGGATAATCGATAAACAAAAATAAAAAAAAAAACCAGGCAAGAAAGAAGATATTTTACGTGAAAGGGCGATAAGCTATTCACATGCAAATAAGATTCCGCAAAATCGATGCCAAGAGAAAGAAATCACTTGGGAACAAACATGAGGAAATACTGCCATATGTCTTGTCGTTTTCCCGGCAAAGTTATGAATAACTAAATGAGCACTGGGGAGATCGCAGGACAAAGCCAATGTCCAAGAGATTTGGGATCCACTCTTTGAGTCAGTTCATGAGTGAAAAAAATTGTGCTCCTAAAGGGGACGTAAGAGCGGGTTCGGACTTATTTTCAGTTTACGTACTAGGCTTTGTAATATACGTCAACATTTGTATTGTTAAATTATTTGATATTCAGAATTATGCTTGCTGGCACTTTCTCTCGGAGCAAATAGGAAGCATTGCGCCGGGAAAAAAAATGATAGTGATATATTTTTAAACCGACAATAAACATCTAGAGGGGTTCAACTCGACCAGACGCCTTAGACGCTGAATCAGGCCAGCAACGTGTGTCACGTGTCAGTCTTACAGCTCCACCGTCTTGCCTCAGTTTGTAATTATCTTTCAACTGATGCAACAGCAAGACTTCTCAGCTCACTGATTCATTCTTGGCTTGATTATTCTAATTCAGTACTGTATGGTTTGCCTGCAGAACACATTTCACGGTTCCACCGAATTCATAACAGAGCAGCATGACTTATCCTAACTAAAACAAATTGCGATCACATTACATCTACTGCTGAAGGAGCTTCACTGGCTGCCTGTTAAATGTCCTCATCAGTACAAACTGGCTACTCTTGCTAAACGTTTCTTTCGATGGTTCTTTCTACCGTCACTTTCATGTACGCTCCGTGTAGATCTGTCACCACGTACTCTCAGCTGCTCCTGTCAGAAACTGCTGATGATTCCAAAGCCAAATCTAAAATCGCTTGGTGAATGTTCCTTTAGTTTTGCCGCCCCAACTGTTTGGAATTCATTGCCTACCATTTTACCGAATCTGTTCACCTTGCCTTGTTTCAAAACACAGCTAAAACCCTCTCTCTTTTCAACCAAGCACTTAGCAAATATTGTTCCAATGCGTGTGTACATCAGTTCTGTGGTAAGTTAGTTGTTACATGTGGATGAATGAAGGTATGAATGATGTATGAAAGCGCAATGAGTAGTTTTCAACCAGAATCACGCTAGTAAATACTATTTATTATTCTCATTGGTTCAGATACATTACGTCAGAGACAGTTATCAATTCGTAAACGGTAACCTCACAATGTTTATGTTCTGTGGAAACTTTTTAAATAAACAAACAAAAGTTGCCATGTGGATCATCTTGTGGCGTTTGATCCGAACACACACACCAACACACACTCACTCACACACACACCAACACACACACACACCCCAACACACACACACACACACACACCAACACACACACACACACACACACACACACACACACACACAACAGGTTCGTCCTTGGGCCATTCCACCAACTTTGGTTAAAATCGTTGTGCTTCTTGCGCGATCTTCCTGACATACAAACATACAAACCAAACTAAAGGACACGCTTGAAAAAAATTACTCTCCTGACAAAACTGAATTAAAGAAACAAAGAAATGATATCCATGGCTTAGCTATGCAGAATTTGTATCAGAACGGATCAATGCGGAATTCCAGACCGAAAGACAACGTAGAGAAATGATGCACATATGTATAACCTATACAAAGCCGTCTATTTAAGTGGGGTTTACGTAGGGGAAAACCATAGCCAACATCATGATAAAACTGCTATACAGATCAACCTAGCATTAATTAAACATGCATGCTCTTTGCTATCCAAGTTAGGCCATTCTCGAGCTTTCCGAGCTTCACGCTTGGATCTCCAAATTTGAAGGACCAGCTTCAATTTATCATCAGGTGAACATCCACGGACAATGCCTTCGAGCCGACGACACCACTAACCAACTCTCAGCCGAACAGTTTGATCGGCTGTCAGGCGTGTCTGCATGATTCATCACCATTCACACATGCCTGCTACACTGCCCAGTCTGCTAAAAAGTAAAAGTAAGATTGGAGGGAGAACAGGAGGCTGGAGAAGGAATGAAACGTCAGTTGAGGGAGGAATAGGAGGGTGAAGGTTGTGTGTGTGTGTGGTGGTGGTGGTGGTGGTGGTGGTGGTGGTGGTGGTGGTGTGTGTGTGTGTGTGTGTGTGTGTGTGTGTGTGTGTGTGTGTGTGTGTGTGTGTGTGTGTGTGTGTTATGGACCAGGCGAAGCCGGGACAAAAAGCTACTTTGCAATGTTAATCATTTCGCCGCCGGCTGGCCCGGATGTCTGCAAGTTTTATATCAATGTCTGATGATTTTGTTTGATGATAATTGTGAATTTTTGACTTTTGACTTTACGCTTTCGCAATGTCGTCAGTTCTTCACCAATTCTCTTAGCCGTTTCTTTTCTCTTCTTCTTCTTCTTCTTCTTCTTCTTCTTCTTCTCTTCTCTTTCCAGTCAATAAGAAGTAAAGGAAAACGATTTCACAGTTTTTTTTTGAATTGGTAGTGGGAGCTTTCTTTTCTTCCCACAAAACGAGGGAAGGGCTGCCGAGAAAAAGAAGACTCTTCCTTCTTTCCCACTACCCCCCCCCCCCCCCCCCCCACCATGGGACTCCTCCGCCACTCCCCCCCTCCTCCTACCCCCCTCCCCCGCCCCATTTCCCGCTTTGCTTCAGCATTTTCGGCGGTTCCAGATCATCGGATCAATCACATTCGAAGTTCTCTGAACTTGGGCCTGTATTTCTGGTTTATGACGCATTAGCCGACCGACTGTGTAGTATTTTTTTAAGGTATGAATAGGGGCATAGGATTATCGTTTGAAAGAAAGAAACAAGGAGGGAAAGATGAAAAAAAAAGAGAGGAAAGAATGGGAAAAGAGAGAAAGAGAGAAAGAATGGAAGGAAAGAAGACAGAAAGAAAGAAGGGAACGAATTAAAAAGGAAGGAAAGATGAAGAAAGAAGACAAAGGAAAGAAATAAAGTAAGAAAGCAAGAAGAAAACAGTTGAAGAAGAAAGGAAGGGAATTTATGAATAAGGAAGAAGGGAAAGGAACGGTAGACGGAAAAACTAGGGAAGAAAAGAATAGAAGTGACTGATTGAAAGAAAGAGGGGAGGGAAAGAAAGAAGAAAAAGAAGGAAAGAATGTGGTTAAAAAAAAAAAAGAGAAGAGAAATCATTGAACGAAAGGAAACAGACAGACAGAAAGAACAGAATCAAAAAGAAGAAGAAAAAAAAAAAAAAAGAAAACGAAGACAAAAAGACATTGTGAGAAAAAAACAACAACAAAAAACAATAAAGGGAGAAAGGAAGAAAATCTAGAATTTAGGACAAAAGGAAAGGAACGACAGAAGGTAAAAAAAAAGAAAGAAAGACAGAAAGAAACAAAGAATTGAAGAAACTATGAAAAGAAAGTAAACAACAACAACAACAACAAAACGATGAGAAAGGAACACAATAAAAAAAAAAGGAAGGAAAGCAAGCAAAAGGAGAAAGAATGATACAACTGAAGGGAAGAAGACTGACAATCATAAAAAAAGAAAGAAAATGGCAGAAAATGGAGAAAAGAAAAGAAAGAAAAAAAAAGACCGACAGAAAAAAAGAAAAGAAAAGAAAGAAAGAAAGAGAGAAATCAAGAAATAAAAGAAAAGAAAAAACATGAAAGAAAGAGACCGAAGAGCAGAAGTAGACAAAAAAAAAACAAAAACCAACCAAGTCAGTTGCCTATATATCTGGTATGGCTGGATGCATATTTAAACAAGAATCAAAGGAATATAAAGAGAAGAATAATTTATCAGGCAGAATGGATTTTCTCTTACTAGTTCCGAGTGGGCGCGAGCGCGCGCGTGTTTAGGTGTACTTGTGTATATGGGCGCGCGCGCAGAGAGAGAGAGAGGAGAGAGAGAGAGAGAGAGAGAGAGAGAGAGAGGAGAGGAGAGAGACAGAGACAGAGACGAGAGAACAGAGGGAGAGACAGAGAGAGAGAGAAAGAGAGAGAGACAGAGGAAGAGACACAGAAAGAGAAAGAGAGAGAGAGAGAGAGAGAGAGAGAGAGAGAGAAGAGAGAGAGAGAGAGAGAGAGGACAGAGGGAGAGACAGAGAGAGAGAAAGAGAGAGACAGAGAAGGGACAGAGACAGAGAAGAGAGAGAGAGAGAGAGAGAGAGAGAGAGAGAGAGAAGAGAGAGAGAGAGAGAGACAGACAGACAGACAGA
>CM031597.1:20659440-20664440 GCA_018398815.1 Conus ventricosus
CGAAGAAATCAATGAACTGTTTTAAAACCGACAGCGAGAGAAAAACCACCCTCGCAATCAGCAGAAAAGAAAGTGACACAAACAGCAACCAACCACCAGCACAAAGCCACACCCCCCCCCCTGCCCCACCCCAACACACACCACCCCCCCACCCCCCCCCCCCCCCCCCCCCCCCCCCCCCCCCCCCCCCCCCCCCCCCCCAATCACGTCACCTCTGCCATCATCCGTTCCTCGTCACCATCAGCGGCTAAGTCAGCCCCGGGAATTTGCCGCCACCTGCGGTACGAGAGACAGCAAGACCAAGGCGGCCAGGTATACTAGATGAGGCCATCTTCATCCGTCCGACCGGGCCTCAGGAACGATAGTGAGTGACTGAATGACCAACCACGTCCCTCGCCGCTCTTGACTGCGGGACTGTTATCTACCAGCCCGGGGGATTGTGGGTAGGAGTGGCGGCAGAAAGGCGGCTTGTTGGAATGGCGCGGTATCCTGAGTGTGTGGTTGTCGCTGGCCGTGGTGGTCTTGGGCTCGGCGTGGTTTTTCCTCTTCTATTTTCTCCCCTTTCACCGTTGGGCTTTCTGTCCGTCTGTCTTATTGCCTTGGTCCTCCCTGGAGAGCTGTAAAGAGAGTTAAAAAGAAAGATTGTTATGGGGACGAAGAGAGAAGGAAGTTTTAAAGAGAAGACTTTTATTTTTTTTTCTTTGCTCCTTTCTTTCTTTCTTTCTTTCTTTCTTTCTTTTCCCGAAAGCTAGCGGTAACGTTTTCAAAGATGATACGTTTTCGGTTACGTTTTCCTGTTTCGTACGTCGTTAGTTATTGCTATGATTTTCAAGTACGTTTCCTAGTTAGTATGTTTTCAGCTATGTTTTTACTGTCGGTAGCTTCAGGGACGTTTTCCACTGTTGGTACGTTTTTATCTCCACCAAGAAGATTTCAAAATGGAGTGACTGACGGCGGCGAACGAAGCAAAATTAGGAATAGAGTTTGTTTAGAACTTACCGCCAATGACATTGACAAACAAAGCACATGACAAGACACGATGCATTTCAACCACTTGGGTCTTCTTCAGGCGAAAAAATAAATCACATTTAACATGTGGGACAGTACAAACAAAGAACGAAAAAAGAATGAAAAATGACTCATCCGTTGTGGTCCATGTGGTCGGTGGGCGGAAATGACATGGGGCCAGGGGGATTATGGGAGAGGAAACGGAGGGGGGGGGGGGGGGGGGGTTGCCCAAGTGGTTGAAATGCATCGTGTCTTGTCATGTGCTTTGTTTGTCAATGTCATTGGCGGTAAGTTCTAAACAAACTCTATTCCTAATTCCACCAAGAAGGTTTTGTTTACATTCACATCAGTTTCGTTTTCTTGGTTAACCCTTTAGCAGGATTACTCAAACGGGCATATCCTAAATTCGTCCCAGTGTAGCAGAGGTCTTACGCTGACCCAAACGCCCTTCCAGCATACTGTATTTGCACAGTTGGTATGTTGTTAGTTTTAGCTCCGTTTTGGCTGCTGGTTCGTTTTCAGGTATGTTTTCACAAGTAGTATGTTTTCAATCAAGTTTTCATGACGCCACCACGTTTTCAGTGATGTTTTCAATACTAGCTACATTTGTGCCGGCATTCTCTCTGTTAGTACGTTTTTCGCTTCGTTTTTACTGTTGTGTGTTTTGAGGTAAGTTTTTTTCCCCTGTAACGTTTTAGCTGGTTTTCTTCTGTCGGTGCGTTTTTCACTGTCAATACGTCTTCAGAAACATTTTACACTCACTTAGTTTTCATTTATAAATGAATTTCAGTGTTCATAGATTTTCAGCCGTGTTTGTATTGTGGGTATTATTATTTTTGTCATTTCAACTAGGGTCTCCAAGAACCGCGCGGGCGCGCGCGCGCACACACACGCACACACACACACGCACGCACGCACGCACGCATGCACGCACGCACGCACGCACGCACGCACGCACGCACGCACGCACGCACCACACACACACACACACACACCACACACACACACACACACACACACACACACACACAGAGCGAGCGAGCGAGCGAGCAAACGAGAGAGAGAGAGAGAGAGAGAGAGAAGAGAGAAGAGAGAGAGAGAGGAGAGAGAGAGAGAGAGAGAAAATCTGACAACTGAAGGAATTGAGCTCTACAATCATAACTACAAATTGATGTAGAAATACAGGCAGAAGCACTGTGAAAAGGAATACGACACACCATGATATGAGTGTCATGTCTGACGTAGTTGAAGTCATGGATTTCTTTTTTATTTTTTCAAAAATCCCTTTGTGCTGGCTTCTTACCATGCACCATGTTAATAATTTCTTTTTATTCATTTTCTTTAAAAGGAAGCTGTTGTTATTTCAAAAGAAGTATCAAACTTACTTCATTCATCAACCATAGAAGATATTCCTCTTGTCTTTACCAATTTCCTCATTGGTTTCAACCATTTGTGCAGTTGATCAAATTATGAGGGGCTCCACTCAGGAAAAATACAAAAATCACTGAAATTGTTTTAGGAAGGTCTGGATGTCCCTGGTCCTCATCCCTACTCCCCCTCCCTCCTCCGTTCAATTCCCACCCTCCCTACCCCCCCTCCCCCACACCTCATCAAATAAACAAACGAACAACAAATAGACATGTCTATTGACTGAGGTTATGTACAAGACATTGTTAGTTGACTGAGGTGATGTACAATAGACATTGTCCTAGTTGACTGAGGTGATGTACAATAGACATTGTCCTAGTTGACTGAGGTGATGTACAATAGACATTGTCCTAGTTGACTGAGGTGATGTACAATAGACATTGTCCTAGTTGACTGAGGTGATGTACAATAGACATTGTCCTAGTTGACTGAGGTGATGTACAATAGACATTGTCCTAGTTGACTGAGGTTATGTACAATAGACATTGTCCTAGTTGACTGAGGTGATGTACAATAGACATTGTCCTAGTTGACTGAGGTGATGTACAATAGACATTGTCCTAGTTGACTGAGGTGATGTACAATAGACATTGTCCTAGTTGACTGAGGTGATGTACAATAGACATTGTCCTAGTTGACTGACGTTATGTACACCATAGACATTGTCCTAGTTACTGAGGTGATGTCATTACATTGTCCTAGTTGACTGAGGTGATGTACAATAGAACATTGTCCTAGTTGACTGAGGTGATGTACAATAGACATTGTCTAGTTGACTGACGTTATGTACAATAGACATTGTCCTAGTTGATGACGTATGTACAATAGACATTGTCCTAGTTGACTGACGTTTGACAATGACATTGTCCTAGTTGACTGAGTTATGTACAATAGACATTGTCTAGTTGACTGAGGTTATGTACAATAGACATTGTCCTAGTTGACTGAGGTTATGTACAATAGAATTGCCTAGTTGACTGAGGTGATGTCATAGACATTGTCTAGTGACTGAGGTGATGTACAATAGACATTGTCCTAGTGACTGAGTTATGTACAATACATTGTCCTAGTTGATGAGTTATGTACAATAGACTTGTCCTAGTTGACTGAGGTTATGTACAATAGACATTGTCCATTGATGAGGGTATGTACAATAGACATTGTCTAGTTGACTGAGTTTGTACAATAGACATGTCCTGTTGACTGAGGTTATGTACAATAGACATTGTCCTAGTTGACTGAGGTTATGTACAACCGTGCCGCTCATCTTCTCTCCTTGGGTTTCTATTGACTGAGGTTATGTACACCGTGCCGCTCATCATTCTCTCCTTGGTTTACTAGTTGACTGAGGTTATGTACACCGTGCCGCTCATCATTCTCTCCTTGGGTTTCTTCAACCTTGACATGGTCTAGTATCGCCCGGAACATTTCCTTTAGGATTTGTTGCATCTTAATTCAGCCAGTTCAGCCAATGGTTCCACATGTAAAGCCAGCGCTACGAACACGACAAAGCGAACAGATTTGTTGTATTCAATGGCTCAAAAGCAGTCTGTCTGATATTTTCATCATGCAGTATTCTCCGAGCTACAATCTATCACGCATCAAAGGTGAATATTTTTTTTTTCCTTTTCTTTTTTTTTTTTTTTTTTTTTTTTACAGGGAATTCTGACGAGTGCATTGTTGACAGTGACTACAAAGAGAGTTCCAGTCAGATTCTATCTCTCGGTTGAGTGCGTTGAGTAGAAAGGAAGATCACCCCCTCCTCCCCCAAAAAAAACAAACAGACAAAGAAGAAAACAAAACGGATGCCACATTGAATGAAATCACAGACTGCGCTCTCTGTCCTGTCTCTGTCTCTGTCTCTCTCTCTCTGTGCTACATTGAATAAAATCACATATTGCTCTCTCTCTCTCTCTCTCTCTCTCTCTCTCTCTCTCTCTCTCTCTCTCTCTCTCTCTCTCTCTGCCACATAAAATGAAATCGCACATTGCTCTCTCTCTCTCTCCTCTCCTTTTCTCTCTCCCTCTCTCTCTGTGCCACATTAACTGAAATCACACATCTCTTCTCTCTCTCTCTCTCTCTCTCTCTCTCTCTCTCTCTCTCTCTCTCTCTCTCTCTCTCTTGTGTGTGCTACATTGAATAAAATCACACATTGCTCTCTCTCTTTCCTCCCTCTCTCTCTCTGTCATTTGGAGGATGGAGGGAGATGGTGGAAGCTGGGAGGTAGGAAGGTGTTTAGGAAGGGGTGGGTGGGGGGGGGGGGGGGGGGGGGGGGCTGACACATTTGTAGTTTATAAATGTACAGATATCTGTGAGACAAAAAAAAAGGAAACGGATATAAGTGTATGGCACCAGAAGGTTGTTTACGTGAGTCATGGAAACATCCCATCGTCATTTTTCAAGACAGGAGGAGCAGACATACTACTATCAGTAGAACTTGTTACAGTAGCGTGACGATATTACAGGGTTTTTGGTCTTTTGACCTCAAGCAATAGAAAAGACGATGTTCGAAAACCTACAAGAGAGGTAATCTGTGTTAGAGCTCGCGTTCAACGAGAGTGATT
>CM031597.1:20666940-20669440 GCA_018398815.1 Conus ventricosus
AGACTGTTAAAGACATGTGCCTCCCAGCTCTGTGATGTTTTTAGTAAAATTTTTAATTGTCTGTGAAATAATACACTGTTCCTCGCATCTGGAAAAATTCGACTATCTCCCCCATCCCAAAGAAAAAGAATCCTACCACATTAAATGATTACCGTCCTGTTGCACTGACTTCAATAGTAATGAAATGCTTTGAAAAAAATTGTTCTTCATCATCTCCTTACCTTTACAAATCAACAACTTGACCCCCTCCAATTTGCCTATAAACCCCATAGAAGCACCGATGATGCCATTCTTACACTCCTTCACAATGCTTTCTTTCATTTGAATAACTCCAAATCTTTTGTTCGTGTTCTCTTCATTGACTTCTCCTCCGCTTTTAACACAATACAACCTCATCTCTTGGCCTTGAAACTGTTAACTTTACAGGTAGACCCGAAACTCATTCTCTGGATCATGAGCTTCTTACTTAATAGAACACAGTCAGTTCGTTTCCAATCTGCAATCTCATCTGAACAAACTACTTGTACTGGTGCTCCTCAGGGTACAGTGCTGTCCCCTGTACTTTTTACTTTATACACCAACGATTGCAGAGGTACAGAGAAAACTCCGGTCATCAAGTACTCTGACGATTCTGCTCTTGAAGATTTGTCAAATTTGATACGGATTATTTTAGAGAGGTAGAAAAGTTATGTTCTTGGTGCAAGGACAATTATCTGGACCTCAATGTTACAAAAACAAAAGAACTGCTTATCGATTTCCGTAAAGATCCACCACCAGTTCCAAAACTTACTATTGATGGAGAAACTGTTGAAAGAGTTGATGAATACCGATATTTAGGTACAGTTATAGATAAAAAACTTACTTTTGACAAAAATGTTGAATCTGTACACAAGAAATGTCAATCTAGAATATTCTGCTTGCAAAACTGAGAAATATTGGTGTTGCTCCTGAGATTCTA
This sequence comes from Conus ventricosus, assembly GCA_018398815.1. Lineage (NCBI taxonomy): Eukaryota > Metazoa > Mollusca > Gastropoda > Neogastropoda > Conidae > Conus > Conus ventricosus. Next base: position 20,667,899 of record CM031597.1, read on the forward strand.
CAAACCTATTATCGATGCTGTGTTGAATCTGTTCTTACCATTTCTTTTATGTGCTGGTATGGGAGTTTGAGTTTGCGATGTAAGAATGTGCTGAATGATGTTGTGAGTGTGTGTAGTAAAGTTGTAGGTGCAAGACAAACCAGTTTGAAAGCGTTGTACGACAGGAGAGTGCTGAACAAAGCCAGACAGATAGCCAGTGATGATAGCCATGTCCTGGCTAAGCATTATGAACTGTTACCATCAGGACGCCGGTACAGAACCTTGAGAGTGAAAACAAGAGCTCAAAAAACTTTTATTCCCCAGTCAATCCATCTTTTAAATCAGTAACCTTTATCAAGCAAAACTTGTTTTTTAACCTATGAATTCTGAATTTGTATTAGGTGAGAGTGCGCATGTGCATGTTTGTGTGCGCATGCGTGTGCACATGTGAGTGTATGTTTGTGTATGCATGTGAGCGCGCGTGAGGGCGTGCACGTGTGTGTGGTGAGCAGGGATGGATGGATACCTGTCTGTGAGTGTGGGGATGTTTGTGCAAACTTGTGTATGTGCATGGTGTATTTGTGGGCAGTAAATGTGTCATATAATATCATTTATACACAAATTTGTTTGATTTAATCGTTAAATTTACATTTATAAGCATTTTTATTGTGATTTTTTTTTCTCTCTTGATAATATACAATGTAAAATGATGTGACTATGTATATGAATGTGCAATATAAATGATATTATGTATAATATAATGTGCAATGAGTTTATGAAATGATTGTGTTCTGTGATGTGGATAAAATTTTTTTTTTTTTAATTTTTTTTTTAAATATTGCTTTGTGTTTGGTCGGTTTTTAGTGCTGTGTTTTTTGTGTGAAATGCACCTGGACCAAATTTCTCATGATGAGATAATAAAGTGTTTCTTATCTTATCTTATCTTATCTTATCTTATCTTATCTTACACACACACAGACACACACACACACACACACACTACCTCACACACACAAACACGCACACACAGACATACGCACACACGCACGCACGCACGCACGCACGCACGCACGCACGCACGCACGTACGCACGCACGCACGCACGCACGCACGCCACGCACGCACGCACGCACGCACGCACACACACACACACACACACACACACACACACACACACACACATACACACACACACACACTCTCTAACCGTCATATGCAGGCGTTTCATACGGATGGATGTTTAACTGGCAGACAAGAATGTTCTTGATATTGATCTTGAAGCCTGTGTCCCTCCCATACGGTGTGTGCAGAAAAAATCGATGCATGCTTGAAGGCATGGATGCATGACAGATTTTCTGTCATCAGATCAAAATGTCTTAGCACTGGCAATTAACACGATCCTCTCTCTCTCTCTCTCTCTCTCTCTCTCTCTCTCTCTCTCTCTCTCTCTCTCTCCTCTCTCTCTCTCTCTCTCTCTCTCTCTCTCTCTCTAGCTATCCTCTGAAATCTACAACAGACAGATCACAGGAGATCCAAATGCATTAACAGTACAGGATTCATCAA
>CM031597.1:20694440-20699440 GCA_018398815.1 Conus ventricosus
TGATAAGATCTCACCAGCCATCCCCTGCACGAAGATGTCACCCCATGGTATCGACCTGAGTCTGTGATGAACACTTTCAAACAAATTTCCAATGCCAACAAATCATCTTGTTTTGGAATTATCAATTACGTCTCTGTGCACCAGTAATAGGCAAGTTAAATAATATCATATACAAATAGTGTTACAAATGTCAGGTTGTTTTCTATCAATATCTTACTTCAACGCCATTTTTCCAAGTAAAAGTACAGATACAAGTGTACGTATGACCAGATATAGAACTAAACAGACTGTACACAACTATATCTTGCAAATTCAGCGAAAAACGATTATATGGGTGTGTCATTTATGGTGAATTAAGCGAGTGAAGACGCATTAACGCCGCAAACACAACAGTCTTTCTTGTTTCAACACTAACAGATGATCACACACACACATACACACACACACACACACACACACACACACACACACACACACACACACACACACACACACCACCACACGCACGCACGCACGCACGCACGCACGCACGTAGCACGCACGCACGCACGCACGCACGCACACACACACATACACACACACGCGCGCACACATAAAGATAAGAAAAAGAAAACATCGTTCATTTTCAAATTCATCGTAAATGTTACATTGCCGCCAAAATTACAGAAAATAGGTGCTAATCCTGAGAAAATCCGAAACGCGCGCTTCAAATGCAAGAAACCGTAATTGTATATGACATAACATAATGTCATATGTGACATGATTGTTTTTTTCCTGACGTCTATTGGAGTACAACACACACACACACACACACACACACACACACACACACACACACACACACACACACACACACACACACACACACACACACACACACACTCGTGCCTACGCAGGTGCGGAAGCCGATTATGTGCTTGTAGACGTTTATTTGCCTTTTTGTTTGTTTTCTGTCTCAGACCTCCCTCCTTGATTTTGTTAAAACAAGCTCTCTTATATGGGAGGCATGCAACGTGAAAGTTTATTGCGTTGTTATTTTTCGTATTCGCAAAAATGTGATATTCTTTGCCTGTTTTGAACTGTTTGTTTTGAATACATTTTCAACAAAAACTAACAAATCAAACAGCAACTTCAACCGATTCATAAAAAGAAAATCTAAAATAGTTAACAGGATGTAAACAAATTGAATGTAAAGACACCCCCTCACCCCCAGCCCCCATATCCCAAGCGACGGAAGAAAACAGAGAGAATTCTAAGACTTATCCGTTTAACATTTCAAAAGAAATATTAAAAAAAAAAAAAAAACAGGTAAGCTTACCTTCTCCTAGGACTCTGTGTTACGAAACAAAAGTTTGCATAAACATCCACGGCGAGGCTGGACTCCCCCCTCCCCCCCCCCCCACCAACCTCCCCTCCCTCCATTGTGAAAGAAACTGATAACTCCTTTAAAAGTTGCCAGTTTGGTTTGATTTGTTGTTGTTGTTGTTGTCGTTGTTATTGTCGTTGCTGTTGTTGCTGTTGTTGTCGTCGTTGTTGTTCTCGCCGTCGTGGTGGTCATCGTTGTTGTCATAAAAAAGCAACACGAACACGAACACAAGCAATGAAATACTTGGGGATAAAACGATGCAGTTCATTCGATTAGGAGAAAAAAAGACAGAAGATTTTCAGAAAACAAACAAGCAAACAGACCATCCTAGCACTGAATTTCCTTGCGTAATACAACTGGAAATGGCAGAAACCAATAGCAACACAAAACTACATTTAACAGCTGAAGAGATATGCATTTTCCAACAACAACAACAACAACCTGCATTTTCCAACAACAACAACAACAACAAGTACAACCACAACAGCAACCAATAAAAACAAAACAAACGAGCAAACCAACCAACCAACCAACCAAATAAACAAAACCTCAACATTTTCCCACCAAACCACATCTGAAAAAAAAAACAATCTGCCTCGTGTCTGTCTATCTGTCTGTCTGTCTGTCTGTCTGTCTGTCTGTCTGTCTGTCTGTCTGTCTCTGTCCCTCTCCTCTCTCTCTCCTCTCTCTCTCTCTCCTCCTCTCCCCTCCGCCCCCCCTCTCTCCCCCCCCCCCCTCTCTCTCATCATGTAGAAATACACCCCCTTGACACTAGGGCTGATAAAATGTTAACGTCAATAGTAAAAAAAAAAAAAAAAGAAAAAAAGAGAAAAGAATCTCTGTGTCAGTCCCTGTCTCTTGTCATGTGACTTTGCTCCAGCTGCCTTCACCCCCCTGACAAAGCACCACATCAGCTAATCGGCTGTCAGGAATAGCCTGGTCACCTTAGGTCAAGCGCTAGAGGATGGATGGGTTTGAAAAGCTGTTGACCCGTCACGCCAACGCCAGGACATAGGCTACACCGCCTGGAGTGTGCAGTCCTCGCCTGACACTGTGTCAGACAGGTGTCAGCAGTGAGATATTAAAACGCATGTGTACGGGGGAATTGTCCGCTCCATCCAGACATACAGGTTTAAACAAACAAGCTGTGATGTATTGGTTCTATAAGTGAAGAAGAAGAAGAAGAAGAAGAAGAAGAAGAAGAAGAAGAAGAAGAAGAAGAAGAAGAAGAATTGCCAAATTTTGCTCAAGGGGCCAACAGGCTGAGTCGCGTTCTCTTTTTTTTAACATGCGCGCTGGTGACCTACTCATTTGTGAGTGAACCAGTTTTTTAAGGACGAAGAAGAAGAAGATGAAGAAGAAGAAGAAGAAGACGAAGAAGAAGAAGAAGACGAAGAAGAAGAAGAAGAAGAAGAGGAAGAAGACGAAAACTAAAGAGGGGTCGTGGGGTAAAGAAAAAAAAAGGGTATGTCTAGTTATCAGTAAATACATGAGGCATGTGATTTTCGTAGCAAAACTCTTTTTTTGTGTGTGAACACATCCTGGTGATAATATACTCTTATCTTAAAAGAACTGATTTACAAGAACAACTTCTACAAGTTTGTCTATGCATTCTTCATGGCATATTTTCTGCTGATGGATTGAAATGCTGACAAAAATTGAAACAGAACGGTCTTTGTCTGTTGGTTTTGTTGAATGAACGTTGAATTATATTGATCCACGGTAAAAATATGTAATGTAATTATGTATGTGTTGATTTTGTCTTTATGTGCACAAGATTGTGTGTGATGACCACAGTGACGACCTTGACATCGAGGTTAACCCATCTTGGCTGATGTTACCCGGATGTCAGAGAGACCCCCCCCCCCCCCCCCCCCCCCCCCCCCCCCCCCCCCCCCCGTCCTCACCCACGCATGCATGCGTAGGATATTGTATAGTATGTATGTACTATTGCGGAAAAGGCAACGCCTGCATTGCCGCGGGTAGAAACAAGCTAAACAATTAATCAATAAGCGTCTTTCCATCACATGATTAAACCTCCTTTTATTTCTTTTTTTTCAGCTTCGTTCCATCAATTACTTATCATCTCTGACTTATGGCTACGTAGGCACTGCAAGAAGGAGGTGGGGGGTGGGGGGTGGGGGTGGGTAGGAGGGGAGGAGGAAGGATAAGCGCGGGGGGGTATGGATTAAGGGAAAGGAAGAAGAAAGAAGAAGAAGAAGAAGAAGAAGAAAGAAGAAGAAAGAAGAAGAAGAAGAAGAAGCAGAAGAAGAAGAAGAAGAAGAAGAAGAAGAAGAAGAAGCAGAAGAAGAAGAAGAAGAAGAAGAAGAAGAAGAACAAGAACAAGAACAAGAAGAACAAGAAGAACAAGAAGAACAAGGAAATGAAAAATGAAGAACACACACTCCATAAGTATTCAATCCTTGAGCTTTTGTAAGAGAAATAAAAGCTGGGTTAGCTGACCATCGAACGACTAGACCTTACGACGTGTTTCGACCTGCAGGGCCTCCTCCACATGCAACACAAAACCATGCGCTGTACGTATCTTTGTTTCTTTTTTTCTTCTCAAAGAAGGTTAGTACTTTGGATTGCATTCATTGAAGGCTTGAGATGACATCATCGTCAGAGCTCCTTTTTGTTTCGTTTTTGTTTGTTTGCTTGCTTGTTTGTGTTTTGACTGGACGACCGCGGGGGCCATATCTGGACAGTGTATCCTCAGTGATCTTTCATTACACTTGTTGTTCTCAGACATTTCATTCAACAGCACTCAGTTCTGGACCATGTTGTTTCTAGCCCAGCCGACCGCAAGGGCGGGAGGGAGGAGGAAGGGGTGGGGGAGAGAAGGGCTATATCAGGGCTTTCATCAGGTGAAAATCGATTTTTTATAGATAACTACAACAAACCTGAACATTTCTCTCTAGAAATCTTGTGTTTTCGTGTGGGAACAACTTTATCCCAGTTTAGGGGAGCGAGTGGACTTGGTACGGGGGAGGCTAGGCAGGGATGGAGGAGGGGGGGGGGGGCGGGGGTTAGGTCTGTCGTTGCACTAGGTTAGGGTCACAGCAGGGAATGGGCAAGAGGGAAGGAGGAGGCGAAGGGAGAGAGAATGTTTTCTTTTCCTGCCCTGAAGTTTGGTCACAGTGCAGAGCTGTGTCATAGTGGGACTGAGGTCTTCCTCAGCTGGCTGAACCCTCCTGCCTCAACTGGCTGAACACTCCTGCCTCAACTGGCTGAACACTCCTGCCTCAACTGGCTGAACACTCCTGGCTCAACTGGCTGAACACTCCTGGCTCAACTGGCTGAACACTCCTGGCTCAACTGGCTGAACTGGCTGAACACTCCTGGCTCAACTGACTGAACTGGCTGAACACTCCTGGCTCAACTGGCTGAACACTCCTGCCTCAACTGGCTGAACACTCCTGGCACAACTGGCTGAACACTCCTGGCTCAACTGGCTGAACACTCCTGGCTCAACTGGCTGAACTGGCGGAACACTCCTGGCTCAACTGGCTAAACTGGCTGAACACTCCTGGCTCAAATAGCTGAACACTCCTGCCTCAACTGGCTGAACATTCCTGGCTCAACTGGCTGAACACTCTTGGCTCAACTGGCTGAACACTCCTAACTCAACTGG
>CM031597.1:20709440-20726940 GCA_018398815.1 Conus ventricosus
TGATACTTAGGCTGAGGTCGAACGACAGTTTGGATTTGACCGAGAGGAACACTTTTGAAAAAATCGTGAAATACAGATGACAGGAGAAGAGCATTGTAAAGTAAGATGACAGGAGAAGAGCATTGTGAAGTACAGATGACAGGAGAAGAGCATTGTAAAGTACAGATGACAGGAGAAGAGCATTGTAAAGTACAGATGACAGGAGAAGAGCATTGTGAAGTACAGATGACAGGAGAAGAGCATTGTGAAGTACAGATGACAGGAGAAGAGCATTGTAAAGTACAGATGACAGGAGACGAGCATTGTGAAGTACAGATGACAGGAGAAGAGCATTGTGAAGTACAGATGACAGGAGAAGAGCATTGTAAAGTACAGATGACAGGAGAAGAGCATTGTGAAGTACAGATGACAGGAGAGAGCATTGTGAAGTACAGATGACAGGAGAAGAGCATTGTGAAGTACAGATGACAGGAGAAGAGCATTGTGAAGTACAGATGACAGGAGAAGAGCATTGTAAAGTACAGATGACAGGAGAAGAGCATTGTGAAGTACAGATGACAGGAGAAGAGCATTGTGAAGTACAGATGACAGGAGAAGAGCACTGTAAAGTACAGATGACAGGAGAAGAGCATTGTGAAGTACAGATGACAGGAGAAGAGCATTGTAAAGTACAGATGACAGGAGAAGAGCATTGTAAAGTACAGATGACAGGAGAAGAGCATTGTGAAGTACAGATGACAGAGAAGAGCATTGTAAAGTAAGATGACAGGAGAAGAACATTGTAAAGTACAGATGACATGAGAAAAGCATTGTGAAGTACAGATGACGGGAAATAGCATTGTGAAGTACAGATGACAGGAGCGGAGCATTGTAAAGTACAGATGACGGAGAGCAGCATTGTGAAGTACAGATGACGGGAGAGCAGCATTGTAAAGTACAGATGACAGGAGAAAAGCATTGTAAAGTGCAGATGACAGGAGAAGAGCATTGTAAAGTACAGATGACAGGAGAAGAGCATTGTTAAAGTGCAGATGACAGGCGGAGCATGTAAGTGCAGATGACAGGAAGAGCATTAAAGTACAGATGCAGAGAAGAGCACTGTAAGTACGATGACAGAGAAGGCTTGTGGGTACAGTGACAGAGAGGCATTGAAGTACAGATACGGAGAATGGCATTGTAAAGTACAGAACGGAGAGCACTTGTAAAGTACAGATACAGGAAAAAGCATTGTAAAGTCAGATGACAGAGAAAATCATTGTAAAGTGCAGTGAAGAGGAGATCATGTAATACAGATGACAGAGAGAGCATGTGGAGTACAGATGACAGAGCAGAGCATTGTAAAGTGAGATGACAGGAAAGAGCATGTAAAGTACAGATGACAGAAAAACATTACGTTTTAGCCATGCCCAAGAGGCAGTTTTAGACAGTCATACCTGGTAATGCGTTTGTCTTTCATCAGTTATGATGTTTTTGCATGTTAATTCTGGTGAGCTTTGTAAATCTGAGTAAATTTGTGAAAGAAGTAAAACTGTTTACACACACACACACACACACACCACACACACACACACACACACACACACACACACACACAACACAACACAATACAACACACACACACACACACACACACACACACACACACACACACACACACACACACTATCCCTTCGGCCCTTGTTTGCAAACTCTCTCTCTCTCTCTCTCTCTCTCTCTCTCTCTCTCTCCCCTCTATATATATATATGTATATGTATGTATGTATATCTCAAATTGTTTCCCGTGGACACGCACGCACGAAAGTTTGCTTCATTGTGTCTCAATGGGGCTTGTTACGGTTCAACTGAATCCACATAAAAGGAAATTAAAAATTATCAGTCCATTGACGTCATCAAAAATTTGAATAATCTAATGTAAAAAAAATCAACAAAAAACGAACGAACAAGCAAACAAACAAACAAACAAACAAACAAACAAACAAACAAACAAACATCCCATCCACAGACAAAAAGCAAAAACAATGTCTTGACCATTTATATATGAAACCGATCTAATTCTTTGGCCTGCGTGTGGTGCATTTGTTTTTTGTTTTTTTAATAAGTAAGGCCCAGAGAGAATTTTTGATTGCTTGTGAAACAAAGCGAGTTTAGGTGATCAATCTATTTCGGTTTGTTTTTCTGTACGCTTGTGTGTGTGTGTGTGTGTGTGTGTGTGTGTGTGTGTGTGTGTGTGTGTGTGTGTGTGTGTGTGTGTGTGTGTGCACGCGCGTGCGTGTTTGTGAGCGTGCGTGCGTACATGTTTGTTTGTGAGCGTGCGTGCGTACATGTTTGTTTGTTTGTTTGTGTGTGTGTGTGTATGTGTGTGTGTGTGTGTGTGTGTGTGTGTGTGCGCGTGCGTGCGTGCGTGTTTGTGAAAATATGTTTTTAGGCATCCATTGCATGAAGATGTCATCGAATAGTAAAAGCTCTAAATCTGCAAAGAATAATTTTTACAAATATTTTCAACATTGCTAAATCAACATTTTCATAGAAAAACAAACTGTAATCGGTTACGTTTATTGCATTATGCATGCATGAAAATAATGTTAAAAGATATTTATGCAAATATTGCAATAAATGCTGATCTACACGGCAACGTAAAGATAACGTTGCTTATAGCCCAGCCGACCACAAAGGGCCATATCAGGGCTGTCACCGCGTTAAAGTCAACTCACAAGTCATTTTTAAAATATCTACACGTTACTGAGATAAGATCATTTAATGCAAAATGTACTAAGCAGAGGAGCAGATATAATTAATAATATTAATCAACATAGAACAAAAATGACGCACATGCAAATACATTGTACCAAATGTAGCAAAGAAAGAGTAGCAGATTTACTTACACATCTTAATCAACATAGAAAAAAGATGGTGCACATGCAAGTATATTGTACCAAATATAGCAAAGCAAGAGTAGCAGATGTCATTAAGCATCTTAATCAACATACAATAAAGATTAGGTACATGCAAATATACTGTACCAAATGTAGCAAAGCAAGAGTAGCAGATGTAATTAAACATCTTAATCAACATGGAACAAAAAATGACGCACATGCAAATATATTGTACCAAATACAGCAAAGCAAGAGTAGCAGATTTCATTAAACATCTTAATCAACATAGAACAAAAAATGACGCACATGCAAATATATTGTACCAAATATAGCAAAGCAAGAGATTATCGTTCGTGGTGAATTAAGCAATCGAAGCCACATGTCAGCAGCAAATGAAAAAGCCCAACTTGTTTTTTACAATCGCGGTGACCACACAATACGGAAACTTCGTAAATTTGCCCCCATTCAATTGATCAAACAAACTTGAACGGCACTGATGATAACCGACAGGGGGGGGGGGGGGGGGGGGGGGGGGGGGGGAGCAATCCGAAATGGAAGCGTCCAATGAAATATACATTCTCTGCCCATGATGATCAGTATGAGATGACGGCCAACGTTTAGAACAAGTCTGGGCTCGAAGCAGATCGATTACAACAGCAGCCTTGCCCTGAACCATGATTTGCTGGCAGTATTCAGATCTACAGACGGCATTTTGACTCCACCACCCTGCTTCGCTCTTTTTTGTACTCTCAGTTCTTATAGAACAGGGAGTACTTTAGAATGGGAACGCGGAAATGCTGTCTGTGTGTGTGTGTGCCTGTCTGCCTGTCTGTCTGGCCGTCCGTGGTCAAAATGTATTCCACTCGCTCCCTAACGGCTATAACGTCCCATAACAGTTTTTCTTCTTTATGGAATATCTCAGAAAGTACTTGGCCGATCTTTCTGAAAATTTGTAGGTATGTTCATTATGAGTCACGGATGATGCCCAGTGTTTTCTTCTACCGTTATATCCGTTACTAACGGCTATAACGGCCCATGACAGTTTTTCTTCTTTATGAAATATCTCAGAAAGTATTTGGCCGATCTTTCTGAAAATTTGTAGGTATGTACATTATGGGTCACAGATGATGGCCGATGTTTACCAGAATAGCCGTTACTAACGGCTATAACGGCCCCAAACGGTTTTTCCTCTTTATGGGATATCTCACGCGTATTCAAGATAAACTGGGAGTACGTTTATATGCTTTGCATCTTGTTTGTTCTGCTGTCCCTTCCTCTCTGCTGCCCCTTTCATTGCACGCGTCGTCTGTCCTTATCGTACGCACTCCCTAACTGGAACGAACGCGTTTTAACTGGCACTGAGTGAGGGAAGTATCTCATTGAATGAAGCAAAGAGAGCGCTAGCTCAGTGATAGCTTTAGCTTTTCGACACGGCTCAGAGCGTTCGGTATTGGCCAGGGTCAACGACCATGACACTCTTGGTTTGAGATTCGAACGGGCGCTTTGCCTTTGTTGTTTTTGTTGTTGTTGTTGTTCATGTTTTTGTTTATTTATCTATTATTCATTTATTTGTTAATTTATTTATTCATTCATTTCTGTCTTTCTTTCTTTCTTTCTTTCTTCCTTTCATTCTTTCTTTCTTTCTGTATTTTGTAAATACTTTTTATGGTGCATTACTAACCATATGATTCATAAACATAGAAGAAAGATGATGCACATGCAAATATATTGTACCAAATTTTCAGCAAAGCAAAAGTAGCAGATGTAATTAAACATCTCAATCAACATAGAACAAAGATGACGCACATGCAAATATATTGTACCAAAAAAAGAGTAGCAGATATAATTAAACATCTTAATCAACATAGAACAAAAACTGACGCACACGCAAATATATTGTGCCAAATATAGCAAAGCAAGAGATTATCGTTCGTGGTGAATTAAGCAATCGAAGCCACATGTCAGCAGCAAATGAAAAAGCCCAACTTGTTTTTTACAATCACGGTGACCACACAATACGGAAACGTCGTAAATATGCCCCCAATCAATTGATCAAACAAACTTGAACAGCACTGATAACCAATAGGGGGCGGGGGGGGGGGGGGGGGGGGGGATCCGAAATGGAAGTGTCCAATGAAATATACATTCTCTGCCCATGATGTCGGTATGAGATGACGGCCAACGTTTAGAACAAGTCTAGGCTCGAAGCAGATCGATTACAACAGCAGCCTTGCCCTGAACCATGATTTGCTGGCAGTATTCAGATCTACAGACAGCATTTTGACTCCATCACCCTGCTTTTTTTTAAATTCTGCTGTCTCTTCCTGTCTGCTGCCCCTTTCATTGCACGCGTCGTCTGTCCTTATCGTACGCACTCCCTAACTGGAATGAACGCGTTTTAACTGGCAGTTAGTGAGGGAAGTATCTCACTGAATGAAGCAAAGAGAGCGCTAGCTCAGTTATAGCTTTAGCTTTTCGACACGGCTCAGAGCGTTCGGTACTGGCCAGGCTCAACGACCTTGACACTCTTGGCTTGTGATTCGAACGGGCGTTTTGCCTTTGTTGTTTTATTTGTTGTTGTTGTTGTTGTTGATGTTTTTCTTTATTTATCTATTATTGATTTATTTGTTCATCATTTATTCATTCCTTTCTTTCTTTCTTTCTTTCTTCTTTCATTCTTTCTTTCTTTCTTTCTTCCTTTCATTCTTTCTTTCTTTCTTTCTTCCTTTCATTCTTTCTTTCTTTCTGTATTTTTAAAAACTTTTTATGGCGCATTATTAACCATATGATTAATAAACAAAATGCTTACTCAAAGTAAGAAGAAAAACTTTTTTTCCTGTGAAAAATGGATCAGTCCATGCCTTCATTATCTACATCTTCATTGACCTTAGAATGAGTTTGGAAGTCTGTAGTCCTTCAAGCGATTATCCCAGAATACCACATAGTGTCATCTTCATTATCCACATCTTCATTTGATCTTAGAACGAGTTTGGAAGTCTGTAGTCCTTCAAGCGATCATCCCAGAATACCACATAGTGTCATCTTCATTATCCACATCTTCATTTGATCTTAGAACGAGTTTGGAAGTCTGTAGTCCTTCAAGCGCTACTCTCATGGTGACCTCAGTATTGATTTCCTCTCCACCGTCGGTGAGGTCTGGCGTCTGCCGTGGGGCCGGAATAGCTTAGTTGGTAGAGCCCGGACTCCAAATCTTGGTGATCCTGGGGTTGCAGGTTCGAATCTCCGCCGGGCCGTTTCGGTGCAGGGGGATTTTTCCCTCGGAGTTAACATTGGTTCTGACTCCATTTCCCGTACAGTCTTTCGAATGAGACTATAAACCAAGGTTCCGTGTGTGAACGCACGCATAACATCTTGCACACACGTAAAATCCCATCACCAACTTTCGGAAGAGAAGGCCAGTTTGGCCGTTGGTATGGATGACACGTTACACATAGCATGCACCCTGCGTGAGAAATGGAAAGAATGAAGGAAGTAAGGAAACTGAGTGAACAATATTGACCGGATGACACGGGAAACGACTGATGATGCGCCGGCAGGCAGCTCTTCAGTCGGCGCTACCCAGGTAGGCAGCCCGTTGTGTAAATTCAGTTCAGTTCAGTGGTTTATTTAATGTCTTTTCATCGCCACATGATGTTAGACACTTGTAAAAAACCACCTTCACACTCAATTTATCTTGTACTTGCAAAGGCACATCTAATATGTGCATATTTACGTAGGTGAAATGCCCCAGTGGTACACAAAGTTGTGATCTTTACATAAATTTTGCAACCTGTGACTGCGAAATAACCATGGCAATTTCAGCAACACATAAACCATATAGGACAGTATTGACGTTTTCAAAGTTATTCACCTCAATACCTTTCTCCTGATAGAGCGAGGTCAACACTGAGAATTCAAACAAAAGATGACGCACAGAAATGTTTTCTCTGCAGACACAAGTAATACCATGAGAATATTTAGTGTTCCAAGTTCCCAGCCTTAATTTATGAACTAATCAAACAATGTGCCTTGGGCACAATGGTAAAGCAGCCATGTTTTGACTAAACTTCTGCTTATGTATATACTTTTCCATAATTTGGATTTATTCACAAGAGGACAAATCTAAGGGATTTTTAAAAATAAATTTTCAGCGCTGTGTAAACGACAGTGTTTATTATATTATGTGTAAAGCGCTTAGAGCCCTAATCTTTAGATAATAGGCGCTATAAAAAAATTAACATTATTATTATCATTATTATGAACGTGGTGGTGTCCCTAAGAAGAAGCTCCGTGACGGAGCGGTTATTGCGGTCAGTAGGGAACTCCTCACTCAGTGTGGCCCTGCGTATCTTGGATCAACACAGGTCCCACTGTACATGACACAAAGTGACTCGGCAGCAGGATCTAGGATCAACACAGGTCCCACTGTACATGACACAAAGTGACTCGGCAGCAGCATCTGGGATCAACACAGGTGGCACTGAACACGACACAAAGTGACTCGGCAGCAGCAGTGCAGGATCTCCTCAGGTGGGTGGTGTCATGACGACCTGAAACTGACTGCTCACTGTGGACTGCCGTTCTGGGAATGAGACACACAATCTGTGTAGCTGTGCGTATGGGAAACAGGACGAGTGGTGTTGTTGGGGTTGTGCCATTTGGGGAAACACGGAAGACACGACTGAAGAAAATAACGTGTATGCTTATATGTCTGCTGTGTGTACCTGAGCTTTTGTCTGAAGCGAGAGAGAGAGAGAGAGAGAGAGAGAGAGAGAGAGAGGAGAGAGGAGGGAGAGAGAGAGAGAGAGAGAGAGAGAGAGAGAGAGAGGGGGGGGCGAAAGTACAAACACATATACGGAGAGAGAGAGAGAGAGAGAGAGAGAGAGAGAGAGAGGAGAGAGAGAGAGAGAGAAGAGAGAAGAGAGAGAGAGAGAGAGAGAGAGAGAGAGAGACAGACAGACAGACAGAGAGAAGGGGAGGGGAGTGAAAGTACATACACACATACAGAGAGAGGGAGGAGGGGGGAGAGAGAGAGAGAGAGAGAGAGAGAGAGAGAGAGAGAGAGGGAGGGGGGAGGGAGGGAGAAAGAGAGAGAGAGAGTTGTGAAATGTGTTTTGATTTCAATTTCTGTAATGGATCACCCGTTGTATCCGGTCGACCCTGTATTGTTGTTATAGATTATCTAAATTATGCATTAAAGTCACTGATATGCCTTCTGTCTGTCTGTCTGCCCATATGACATGATCGATACTTAAAAGTATCTGTCTGTCTATATGACATTTTCAGTACTTAAAGGTATATCCAGATAAACTGATAGAAAATATCGTGAGGAGCTGCCAGACAAAATGGATCTGCATCTTCGCAGACTCATTTACTGACAGTTTATTCCAGTAAAAGAAAGGACAATGGCACAATGTACATGTAATATATATGTGTGTGAAAGCAGTAATCCAGTATTTCTGTAAATGTCATCTCACAAAAAAGTGCTAAAATAGTTCGCTCGTCAAAAAAGTGATTTGATTGTTTATAAACTACCAGAGAGAGAGAGAGAGAGAGAGAGAAGAGAGAGAGAGAGGAGAGAGAGAGAAACGAAACGAAAACGATTTATTGCTATAAAGCGGTACAGCTTCCTTAGCAATATGGCGCGATCAACAACAGCACATCAAAACAATGAAATAATGCCGCGCGGTAAGTCCGACATGGAAACCATGGCAAACAATGTTAATTCTCCTCACTAGGCTGGCATATGTCCCATAGGAACCCGTCATGCAAGTCTCGTGAACACAGGCTGTCATCCCAGGTAGAACTGGATCAGGCCGTGTAGCGTCTCCATCGCCCGTGCTGCACGTGCTTGGATCTCGGCGTGTTGTTTATTGTCAACACGTTTCCCTCTACGAAGACTGGCAAGTTTTACACGCTCCCCTGTCAGCATGTTTTTGCTGTCCTGCTTGACAAACCAAAACACACACTCGCCGTCACCAGATGCAGCTGTACAAGAAAACTCGAGGACGAGATCGTCTGACTCACGGGGTCAGCTCTATGTTCCCTAGCTCTATGTTCCCTAGCTCTATGTTCCCTAGCCATGTCTCACTGGAAAGAAAGTCAACGGGAAAAAAGTCACGGAGGGACCCAGTCTACTCCAAAGCAGAATCGATGGTCTTTAGATTAGAGTAGGGCGAAGCCCGAGAGAGGACAAGGACGAATGAACGAAGGCCGTTAGGCCAAGTCGTGCTCACAGGGAACATAGAGCTAGGGAACATAGACATGCTCCCTGACTCACACATTAGCAGATCAGCATCCGTGGATCGCTGCACTGTCACTTTCCTAAAGGATTTGTTCCTATCCTTGTCCCTCAATCGTCTTTGCACAGACCTATCTGTGAGGGTAGCGACATAACTTTTCACCATGTTGGTACTGAAACCACCAACAGAAGTCTCGATCGCTGACTCGATGTCCACGTCAGGCTGCTGAATAATAGTTCATCGTGCCAAACGTGTCGCTGGTGCCATGCACGTGGAGCACATCAGACGGTGCTTCGTCCTCGTCCTGCTCGCTGTCAATCCGGTTCGGCTGTGTAGTCAAAACGTGCTCCTGTGTACTTGACGTTTCCGACTGTGTGTCAGGTAAAAATGACACATCCAGTGGGCGTACCGCATCAAAGTCACACTCATGCTTGCGCTTGCCTGTTTCTGCTGCTGCTGTTTGGCCCTCTCCTGGTCTCGTCTAATCTGACTGGGTGGTTTTCTTCTGTCATACTGCACCGTGTGTGCGATTCAGGACGGGATCCGCCATATTTGTTGACATTGGCGGGCTGGCAGGCTTGAGGCGCAAGACAACCACCGTGTTGTCTGCTTCTCCCGCCGCTTTCCAACTGCATGGTCACCGTGTTGTCCGTCAGCAGGGCGGTTAGGGTCTTCTCCACAGTCGCTGGAAGTCCAGTAACTGGCATGTTGACAATGAAATTAGTAAATTGACCACAGCTCTTTCAGTGTGCGCCCTGCTGCTTCGCTTCACGTCACGTGAGCAGAGAGAGAGAGAGAGTTCATCCGTGATTGCATGTGTGCGTGTGTGCGTGCAGGGGAGCGCGCGTGCGCGCGCGCGCGCGTGTGCGTGCGTGCGTGTGCGTGTGCGTGTCTGTGTGTGCGTGTGTGTGTTGTGTGTGTGTGGTGTGTGTGTGTCTGTGTGTGTCTGTTTGCACAGACGCACGCGAGTTTACTTGTGTGAGTGACTTGAGTGAGTGAATGAGTGAGTGAGTGAGTGTGTGTGTGTGTGTGTGTGTGTGTGTGTGTGTGTGTGTGTGTGTGTGTGTGTGTGTGTGTTGTTCTTCAGTTTAACGTCCTTCCACTAAATGTGATTCAGACAATATTATAGTGTAGAGTGAGCTTAATGTAAGGAATGAGAGAGATGCATTTTTTTAGGGAGTGTAAGGGAGTGTAAGTTTTAAAGTGGTACGTAATGAATGTAATCATAACCCTCCACCCCACCCTATTCATCAGAACATTTAACTTAAACTAAAATTGTAACTGTAACAATCACAAATGCTAAAGATAAATATTAAGTGAACAGTCTAATAAACATTTAGAAATAGATTCAAGAGTAGCAAAATTGTTTAATATACTAGATAGTGGTAAAAGAGTCGATCCATCAACAAAACCCTCAATACCTGATTTATTAAAAAGCTCTTTTGTTTTGGGACAATGAATCAGTAAATAATTGACACTTATAGAATCCCCACACATACATTTAATATCTTTGCAATATTTTGTTGTGTGTGTGTGTGTGTTCGCGCGCGCGCAGTGTGTATATGCGTGTGTGCGTGCGCGCGCCCGCAAACTACTATTTCTAAAAATTCTCGTCAACAGCTTTTGAATGTGATAAATATCAGCCCTGTACAAAACGATATAAAGTGAAATAAACTGAAATACATGTTTCTGAATCGTATCTTTTCTTTTGTCTCTTTGGTTATATTTTTCCAATCGGTAACGAGCATTACATCTAATCAAAAGCGTCTTAATGAACACAGTGTACACCGTAACGTTCTAGATGCATGAGAAAGTTCATCTTTGATTAACTACCAGGGCATGCGGATGATTTGTAATCATCCCGGTGCGATTTACAATTATCATTTGTGGTTGGGAGATTGCCAATCACTCTTGGTTGTTTTTGTTTGTTCCCCTTGACATTTGTTTGCATGCATTTTTCAGTGTTGTGCCGTTGCTGTTTTGCTATTGTTTATTTGCCAACCTTCGAAACAATTCTGTTGATATTCATATATTATCATGCTGTGTTGTGTCTGACTCGTTCGAATTGTACTGTATCGAATTGTGTTATGTTGTACTGTATTGCATTGCATTATACAATGTTACGTTGTCTTGTACTGTAGCGTGTTGTACTGTACAGTGTGTGTTGCACGATGTTATGTGATATGATACTGCACGATTTTATTTGTTGTGGTGCATTCTTCTTATTTAATAGTCATACCCTATTGCATTATTGCATTGAGTTCAGTTTTGTGAACACTGTTCATCATCATCATTCATCATCATCATCATCATCTCATCATCATCATCAGCATCATCAGCATCATTCGGCATCATCATCATCATCATCATCACCATCACATCGTCGTCGTCGTCGTCGTCGTCGTCGTCGTCGTCGTCGTCGTCGTCTTGTCGATATCATCATCATCATCATCATCATCATCATCATCATCATCATCATCATCATCACCATCATCATTCTTTTTGTTGTAGTAGATGTTTTCATTGTTGTTATCCTCCTCCTCCTCCACATTATCATCATCAACATCGTCACTGTCCTCCACCTCCTCCTCCTCCTCCTCCTCAACATCCTGACATCATCATCATCATCATCATCATCATCATCATCATCATCATCATCACCATCGTCATCATCATTGCTGTTATCATCATCATCATCATCATCATCTCTCATCTCATCATCATCATCATCATCATCATCATCATCATCATCATCACATCATCGTCATCATCGTCATCTATCATCATGCTATCATCATTCATCACCATCATCATCATCATTCATCATCATCATCATCACCATCATCATCATCATCACCATCATCATCATCATTCATCATCATCATCATCGCATCATCATCATCATCAGTATTATTGCAATGATATCATTGTGTGTTCAGTTCCATTGTACGCATTAGACTACACTCGTTGCAGTATTATACGATACTATCTGCTGTGTTATGTTTCATCAGCTATATTCATTCTGTGGCTGTATGTAGACGCATTATATTGACATCGTTGGCATGTATTGTATGGAAAGCTTAGACTGCGTCACTGATTCATGTACTTTCCATATTTGTGCAGTAGGTTTATTCATTGCCTTACGTCATCGAAAAGAAAATCAGATATTTTTTTCCTACACAGAAGTCCAGCCATGTTTGGCGTGTTTGTGCAGTTCGACAAGCTGACTCACTTCAACGGAGGAGGGTAAGAAATAGAGGAACCAGAAAAAGAGAAAGAGCACGAGGAGACCGAGGAAGTGGAGACACGACACGACAGACAGAGGAGGGAGAGACAGAGGGAGAGAGAGAGAGAGAGAGAGAGAGGAGAGAGAGAGAGAGAGAGAGAGGAGAGAAGAAGAGAAGAGAGAGAGAGAAGAGAGAGAGAGAGGACAGACGAAGACAGAGAGAGAGAGAGAGACGAGAGAGAGACAGGAGAGAGAGAGAGAGAGAGAGGAGGAGAGAGAGAGAGAGGAGAGAGAGAGAGAGACAGAAGAGACAGACAGACAACAGAGACAGAGAGAGAGAGAGAGAGAGAGAGAGAGAGAGAGACAGAGAAGAGAAGAGACAGACAACAGAGAGAGAGAGAGAGAGAGAGAGAGAGAGAGAGAGAGAGAGAGAGAGAGAGAGAGAGAGAGAGAAGAGGAGAAAAAAAATCTGTCTCTACCAGGAGAAACAGGTCAGGTCAGTGGTGAAGGGGCTGGGGGGAGGGGGGGGGGGGAAGTGTATGCGGAATGGCGATAGGAGTGTGGGGTGTCGAGGATAGGGAGTGGGGTAAGGCTGGGATTAAGGGAGAGGTGTACGTGTGTGTGTGTGTGTGTGTGTGTGTGTGTGTGTGTGTGTGTGTGTGTGTGTGTGTGTGTGTGTGTGTGGTTTGGTGGGAAGGATAAGGAACAGGGGGAGGGACAGGCACAGTTCACAATGAGGCGGATTCCACTGCCATTTGTCAGGCTCTCTCATTAGGCAAATGCACGGCTGATAGCCTTGACAAACGAGCGGAGTTCTATGACCATTAAAGGAATGGACTGAAAATAAATTGAAATGAAAAATTAACCAAAAACAAACAAACAATGCAAACAAACAAAATGAACTAATGAATAAATAGACAAGACAGAAAAGACAGAAAAGTAGATTATCAACAATAGAAAGATTCATAGAAAACCACGAGACAGAGGAGAAAGGAAAGCGAATAAATCAAATAAATAAATAAATAAAAGAAAGAAAGGATAAAAAGAAAGGAAAAAAAAAAAAACAGGAAAAAGAAGCAAAGAAAAAGAAAAAGGATTAAAAAAAAGAACCCCCTCCTTGAACTCAATATCATGGCAATGATACTAAGGGTTGTTTTCTGTTTGTGGAGACGAAACTTTCGGATCAATCAAAACAAGAGAGAGGAGGAAAAGAGAGAGAGGAGAGAGAGAAGGAGAAGAGAGAGAGAGAAGTTGGTAGTATTTAGGGAAGGGGAAGGCGAGATTGGGGGGGAGGGGGGGGGGGGGAGGGGGGGGGGGGAATAGCATTTTAGAAATCATCGTAAATATAACTCTTCCTGACTTTTGAAAATTTGTTGCACAAATGGCATTTTGTCTTTACGATTATCGTTGAGAGAGAGAGAGAAAAGAGAAGAGAGAGAGAAGAGAGAGAGAGAGAGGAGAGAGAGAGAGAGAGAGAGGGAGGGAGGGAGGGGAGAGGAGAGAGAGGGGGGGAGAAGTGAGATTAGGAGAAAAAACCACCTCCACCCCCTTTTCCCAATTGCTTCAGAGATATAGAGGTGGCACAAACCAAGCAACAAAGAAAAGAAATTGAAGGAAGGAAAGAGAGAAAGAAAGACAGAAAGAAAAAAAAACAACCCGAAAGAGCTAGCAAAGGCGAACCCCAAAACTCAAATTTCCTGTCTCCTCCAATGCAAATATCACACCGACACCAAATACCTCAGAAGCCGTATTTGATGTGTTCGAACTACTTGAACAAGTAAGAGTGTCCCGGGGGAAATTAAAAACTGTCACATCAGGGATTTGGGGTTAGATTTCTAATTGGAAGGCGACAGCGGAAAGGCATCCAAGTGTCATTGACAAGGACAACTCAGAATAGACACGGACATGGTTTTTTTTAATCTTTTAAAACCGTTTGTGAAAAAGACACCTACATCGCACTGTCGTTTTGTTGTTTGTTTATCCGACTTAAAAGCTGGTTTGAAGTGTTAAACGAGGGTCGGGAGAAGGAGGGGAGGTAGGGAGAGATAAGAATGCTTGGGAAAGTTTTCTGAATCTAAAAAGCAATTAAACAGAAAATAGGACAGGACAATGGACAAAGAAATGGCACACAAAGGAAAGGACTGGCGGGACCAATTAAAAATTGAAGAGGGGAACCAAATGGAAAAGGGGAAAAAAATGCAAACAACTCAAACTGAACGAGGGGGAACCGAAACAGTAAACAGAGATAAGGAAAAATTTAAAACAAAGAAAACTGAAAGAAAAAGGGAAAACGATGGGAAAAAAAAAAAAAATCAATGGAACGAAAGTGGCAAAAAAAGGAACATTGACAAACAAAGGGGGAACTGAAAATAACAGAAACTATAAGGGAACAAGAACAATTTGGAAAAAAAAGAACAAAGAAAACTGAAAAAAACCAGAAAACCCAAAAACACCAGACAACTCAAACGGCCAAAAAATACAAGGGAAACAACCAAAAAAAGGGAACCAGGACAACCCCAAAAAAGACCGAAAAAATTTAGCCCAAAACAACCCCAAACGGCCAGAACCCCAAATAAAGCCCAGACAACTCAAAACAAACAAGAACAATCAACAAGACAAGAACAACTCAAAAAAGACAAAAACAACTCAAAAACAAGCCCAAGAGCAACCAAAACAAGACAAGACAACTCAAAACAAAAAAACAAAAAAAACTCAAAAACAAGACAAGAGAATCAAAACAAACAAGAAAAACTCAAAACAAGACCAGAACAACTCAAAAAAGACAAGAACACTCAAAACAAGACAAGAAAAACTCAAAACAAAGAAAAAAAAGAGCAAAAACCAAAACAAGAAAAGACAACTCAAAAAAAGACAAGAGCAAAAACTCAAAAAACAAGACAAGAACATCTCAAAACAAGACCAGAACAACTGACAACAAGACAAGAACAACTCAAAACAAGCAAGAACAACTCAAAAAAAACAAGAACAATCCCAAAACCCCAAAACAAAAACAACTCAAAACAAACAGAGTACAAAAACCTCAAAACAAGAACCAAAACGACCAAAAACCAAAACAAGAAAAACTCAAAACAAGACAAGAACACCTCAAAAAACAAGACAACTCAAAACAAGACAAGAGCAACTCAAAACAAGACAAGAACAGCTCAAAACAAGACACGAACAGCTCAAAAAAGACAAGAGCAACTCAAAAAAAGGGACAAGAACAAACTCAAACAAGACAAGAGCAACTCAAAACAAGACAAGAATAACTCAAAAGACAAAAGACAGGAACAACTAAAAACAAGACAAGAACAACTCAAAACAAGGCAAGAACAACTCAAAACTTGGCAAAGAAACGTGAAAAGGGGAAAACTAAAATACCAGAACGGGACAACGCTCACAGTTCGGGACAACGCTCACAGTTTGGGACAACGCTCCCAGTTCGGGAAAACGCTCCCAGTTTTCTGTCAAAATTTTTTGAAGAGGGCCCCTTTTTTTGATGCTCCCCGCCGCTTTCGTGTTTGTTTGAACCATTTGAAAGCGGGTTTTTGAAATGCTAACAAAGGAGGCCGGGGGTGGGAAGGAGGGGGTGGGGTGTGGTTAAAATACCTTAAGAAATTCTGAGAAAGAGGGGAAAACAAGAACGATAAACCCAACAACAAAACCAAAATTTGTTTCGTGCAAGAATCCTGTGATTTGACGACCACTCCTTTCGGTGTATGTACACCAAACCCCACACGAAAGAGACAGCAAAGAGAGACCGTGGCCATGGCTTGATCATCCTTGTGCCCTGAAATCAGCACTCTGTAATTAGGCAAGCCAACGGGGACAGGACGGCGTAGGGGGAAGGGCGAGAGGGATGGAGTGGACAGGAGGGGTGGGGGTGGGGGGAGGTGATGCAGGGAGGGTAGGGGCAAGAAGGAAAGGTAAAGAAGGTGGGGAAGGGAGTTTAATGCGGAGAAGGGGATGAACGGGGTTACAAAAAACAACAACAAATGAATCCACAAATGCCCGACTTCACTTCGGCCCCGCTGACGTGTTAGGTTAAAATCCCCCCCCCCCCCCCCCCCCTTCTCTCCCCCTCCCAGGCTGAGGTTTTGGCCCCCAGGGGTGAATCAATCATGATATCCGCGGGAGATCATTGCCCGCGGGGGAAGGTGACACAAAGAAGGGACGAAAAAAAACATAACAGACAGACGAATAAATGTAAACATACAAAGAGAGAGAGGAGAGAGAGAGAGAGAGAGAGGAGAGAGAGAGAGAGAGAGAAGAGAGAGGAGGGTGGAGAAAAAAATCCATCACACCAAAACCCAAAACACAAACGACGCACGCAACGACCCAACGCACGCACCCCGCACCACGCACGTACAACACCACCACCCACAACCCCACACACACACCAAACCCCACACACACACACACACACCACACACCACCCACACACACCACAAAAGAGAGAAGAGGAATGAAAGAAGAGAGAGAGAGAGAGAGAGAGGAGAGAGAGAGAGAGGGAGGGGGAGAGAGGAGAGAGAGAGAAGGAAGAGAAGACAGACAGACAGACAGAACGAGGGGGGGGAAAAAAAAGAAAAGAAGAAAGACAAGAAAAGAAAAAAAAAACAAAAAAACAACAACAACAACAACACACAACACACAAAACACAGGGACAAAAGAAAGAAAAAAAGAAAAAAAAAAAAAGAAAAACACAAGAGCGCTTTTTAAACTTTGGGAAAATACCACCCACCCGGGGAAAGCCATAATTTACGTTCTGATCGTGTTTGCAGGGGAAACCGGGCAAAAATAACAATTTTTTGCATTGAATTGGGGAAAAATATTTTTTATCTGACCTCCTCGATCTACCTTTCCCGGGGCCCAACTGACCTTAATCCCAAAGGCCCTATGGCGGGACCAAAACATACAATATTCTGAGAGGATTGGAGGGTGACGAGAACAACCTTAAAATATATTCTTAAAGAGGGCATGGGGTTAGTACTCCAGACAACTTTGTTTTTGGTGGAGATCACTTTTTTAAAATGTAGGGGTTTGGCGTAAAGTTTTTTTTTATTTTGTTTTTGCCAAAATTCTTAAAATTGATTTTTAAGTTGGTGATAATATTTGCAACTGGGTGCCCAAATTTGTCGGGCGTTGTTAAGGAAAATGAC
>CM031597.1:20744440-20751940 GCA_018398815.1 Conus ventricosus
CAGAGACAGAGACAGAGACAGAGAAAGAGAAGATGGGTGAGGGGGGGGGGGGGGGGTAAGCTGTACATGCTCGATCAAGTGAACGAAAAAACAGAATCAAGCAAGATTGCAAACAACCAACCTAGAAGCAGACACCATCACAGATGAACAGTACACGGATCTCTCTCTCTGTCACGGACAAAAAAATAAACAACCAAAGTCGTGGTCCAGGTTGTGTGGACATAAGCTCAAACTCAAATATTCTGAGCGCCAGCCAGACGGACTAAGTAGCTGACCGATGCCTCGATGTCTGGTCAAACGAGTCTCGACGCCCGGATCAGACTCATCCAGCCAATTTGAGCACAGCGAGTAGACTAATCCTAATCCTCTACGGAGACGGTACGGTCCAGCCAGTCAGACTAAGTAGCTGACCGACGCCTCGATGTCTGGTCAGACGAGTCTCGACGCCTGGATCAGACTGATCTAGCCAATTTACAATGTCGCCGGAACGAAGAGAGGAGAAGGTAGTGTGTGGTGGGGTGAAATCAAGCTAATCAATTAAATGACCAATTGACCACCACAGAGAGTAAGGCGTGTAGGCGTGACTGTCATGATTTGAATATCCAATGGAATTAGAGGGAGATAACTTCGGGTATGAGGCGGTAAAAATACTGACCAATGGTACTCACCCTTGGACACGTAGGTGGGGGATAAAGTAATGCGTGAGTGAGAGAGGGGAGGGAGAACGAACAGACAGAGAGAGAGAGGAAGAGGTTCTGGGTGTAGGTCTGCTGGAGAGAGAAGCAGAGAGATGAGGGGAGGAGAGAAGAGAACCAAGTTGAGAGATTAGCACGAGATAGTCTGCAGAGGAAGGACTAAGGAGAGATGTGGAGAGAGAGAGTTGCTAACTAATGAAGAGAAAAAGAAAGAAAAGAAAAGGAAAAGAAAGCAACCATGTCCATCTGATAGAGCAGACTAGAAGAGAGAGAGAGAGTGCAATGCGTTAATGCAGGAAGAAAGAAAGGAGAACAGATCGATGTTGATAGTCACTGTTCCATCTTAACTGGGGTTCGACCTCATACTTGGCCAGCGCCACTTTCATCGGCAGTCCAATCTGACCATGCCAGCGGTCTAACCTGACCAGTGCCAGCAGTCCAGCTCGACCGGTGCCAGTAGTCTAACCAAGACCAGTGCCAGCAGTTGTGTCGTGCTTGTGAAAGTGACAGTGAAAAGAAAAAAAAGAAAAGAAAAGACAGTGATTCGTGAATAGTTAAGATCACCTGGCCAGGTAAAGTAGAAATCTATTTATACCCGGGTTAGTTAATGATGTTTTAGATAAATGATTTTGTGAAGCTCAGGAAAGAGAGAATGTTTTATTTTGTTTGATTCCATACGCATTGATGTTTCGTTCTATGATCATGTGCAGTAAAGTTATAGACTTTACTAGTGGTTTGATGTGACGAATGCATGATATATGAATGAGATCGTAAGCAAGCTGTGAGTGTGTTTGCGCTGTGCGCTAGTCCTTCCTCCATCGACATCACCCGAGGTTGACAATTTATTGGCGAGCCTGCCAGGATATTCTGGCCCATTTATTATAATTGTTCAACTTCTCAGAGAGGAAGCTGGGTGGGATTCAAGTATTGTAATCCTAAGACAAGGGGTTGTCTTACTGTATGTTCCCAAGATAGTTAAATACTAGGCTTGGCATTGCTTCCAAGATAGTTAATACTAGGCTTGGCATTTCAGCCCCAGAGTACTTATTTCGCACAGATTGCCTATAATTCGCTCTCATAGTTGGGTCAGGCGCTGGGCGTCTTATAAAAACTAACTACGTTGTCCCAAGCTATTATTATCATTCATAGGATTGTGCTATTACGTCACTCGTGTCGGTAACCACCAGTTTGGCTGTCGTAGTTATAAAATCTTGTTCAAAAAAAAAAAAAAAAAAGAAAGAGATATAATGGCGGAAGAAAAGAACACCCTATTGAACAACTTGTGAGCGTCACTCGTGATTTAGGCTACTCAGGAGATGAGTTGCGTGCATTCGTTGAAAACCAACAAAAGATGGAAAGAGATGAACGCGCGGAAAGACGCCGTATCGCAGTAGAAGCGCAGGAAACAGAAAGAATAAGGGAAGCGCAGGAAACAGAAAGAATGAAACAGGAAACAGAAAGATTAAGGATTCAGGCTAATGATAATCAGGCTAGGGAAACGCAGGAAACGGAAAGATTAAAGGTTCAATTAGAGTTAGAGAAAGTGAGAATACAAAGGGAGACTACCGATGATGGTAGCTCAGTTTCCAGTAACTCTGTGCGCAGTTACGCCCCCCGACCCAAGTTGCCAAAATTCTCTGAAGGAAAACCGATTCGATTGATGCATACATCAGTCGTTTCGAAACGTTTGCGACCAGTCAGGGTTGGCCTCCAGAAGAGTGGGCAGTCATTTTGTCAGCGCTATTGACGGGTAAGGCATTGCAGATTTTCACTGCGTTACCAGCAGACCAACAATCTGATTTTGATGCTGTGAAGGAATCATTGATGAAGGGATTTGACCTCACAGAGGAAGGATTCAGAAAGAAATTTCGTTCAGCTAGATTGCAAGCAGGGGGAAACGTACACTCAGTTTGGTGCACGTTTAGATCACTATTTTGATAAATGGTTAGAGTTGAGTGGTACGAAAAAGGAGTTCGCTGAATTGAAAGAGCTAGTTATGAAAGAACAGATTTTGTCAGGTTGCGGCCCTGAGTTAACTATACATTTGAAAGAGAGACAGCCAGAGACAGCAGGGGAGTTGTTGAAGTTCGCAGAGGTGTATAGAGAGGCACGTTTGGGCACTAAGGTGCAGGAGAAACAGGTGCCAGGCACAGGTGAGAAGAGTGCAAGGAGACAAGGGGAGTTTTCTGCAAAGTCTGCAAACCCAGTGTGGGGCAGAAGGAAGGGCAAAGGGACATTAGGTGTTTCATTTGTCACAAGAAGGGACATGTGGCGAGGGATTGTCGCATGAGGTTCCAGAAGGCAGCAGCCTTGCAAGAGGTGGATAAGGGTCGTCAAGGGAAACGACCTGCAGTGGAACCAAAAGGGATCCAATCTGAAGAGGGTGGAGTGCAGCCTATGGCTAGCACTGGACAGCAGTCAGTGTCAGGGATGGAGGGCACTAGGCTGAGTGGTTCGTTACCAGGGAAGAAGGGTGGATTGGCAGCAGAGGGTGAAAGTGTTACGAGACAACTGGTTGTTCATGTGGTGTAGTTAGAACAACGCTGGTCGAGAAAGGGGATTTGACAGGGCAAATCCAGACCTGTACTCTAATCGATGGCACTGTGAGGGAGTTTCCAGTTGCTAAGATAGAAGTACGTACCCCTTACTTCTCAGGCGAGTTGTCTGCGTTGGTGATGGAGAAACCCCTTCATGATTTGATCATCGGAAATATTCCAGTGCAAGGATCCAGGGGATCCTGAGTTGTTGACTGCTACAGGGGCAGCAGTTCAAACACGGAGCAAGAAGGAGGAAAAGGTTGATAAACCGTTAGTCGTTCCAGCAAGGAAGTCAGGCATAGATGTGTCGCCTGATGAGTTTAGGGCAGCGCAGGAACAAGACCCTTCGCTCGTGAAGTCTTGGGAGTTGGCAAGAGGTGGAGAGAAACAGGTGGTTAGGAGGTGAGACAGAATTTCTTGTGAAAGGCGGGCTGTTGTACCGAGTGTTCACCAAGGGGAAGACAGGTAAGGTGACCACTCAGTTAGAGGTACCAGCAGGTTATCGTGACACTGTCATGTCAGTGGGTCACGAGTCGCTCATGGCGGGTCATCTCGGCACCAGCAAAACAGCTGACCGAATCTTCGATGATTTTCATTGGCCAGGGCAATGGCAGACATAAAGCGTTTCTGCATGTCATGTGACGTGTGTCAAAGGTCAGCCACAAGAGGGGTGAAGAGGAAGGCACCTCTTAAACATCCCCCTTTAATTGACACACCATTCAGGAGAGTGGCTGTTGATCTGATTGGCCCAATCGCGCCCTGTTCCAAAGGTGGGCACAGGTTGAGACATGCAAGTTGCAAGGGAAGGTTGCAGGAGGCTAGGGTCGTTCAGAAGAAACAATATGACAGGAGGTGAGGAAGCAATCCCTCAAGGTGGGAGATCAAGTCCTGGTACTGCTTTCCCACGGGTCACAACAAGCTGCTGATGCATTGGAAAGGACCATTCACCATCACTGAAAAGGTCGGTCGGGATTACCGAATTGATGTGAATGGGAAACCAAAACTTTTCCATGCAAATTTTCTCCGCAAATAATTCAGCGTGAGACTCAGCACATAGGCGCAGCAGCAATCATTGATGAGGTGAAAGAGACCCAGCAGAAGAAGGGGAGATTTTGTTGCCTAAGTTTCCAGAAGAGTCATACAGGGATGTGTCACTGTATGAAGGGCTAGACAGTAGGAGTTCCTAGGTTTTGTTGTCGGAGCGACACAAAGCAGCCGGAAAGAGGAAAGGTGGAGAAGATGATGAATTCAGAGAGACCAAAGACCAAAACAGAAGTCAGGAGTCTGCTAGGTTTTATTGGTTTCTATGGGGAGTTTGTTCCAAATTTCGCAGCAATCACGAGTCCTCTCAGTGATTTGGTCAAGGCAGGAAACCGGGCAGTGTCGAATGGTCAGACGCTGCAGAGCAAGCACTGCAGACGTGTTGGGAAGACTAGGTTCCCGTCCCATCTTGAAGCTACCAGATATGTCCAAACCATTTTTGTTGCGGACAGATGCATCAGGTGGTGGGTAGTGTGCAGTATATTGTTGCAGGAGCATGAAGGGGTCGAGTTTCCTGTGAGGTATGCTAGCAGGAAGTTGACACAAAGTGTGAAGAAGGTACGCAACTGTAGAGAAGGAGTGTTTAGCCGTTGTGTGGGCCGTGCAGAAATTCCACAAATACTTGTATGGGAAAGAGTTCGTGATAGAGACTGATCATCAACCACTCAAATTCCTGCAGGAGGCGCAGTTGAAAAACAGCAAGAGTGCTGCGTTGGGCAATGGCATTGCAGCCCTACAGGTATCGAGTGCAGTACATTCCAGGTCGACAGAATGTCGAGCTGACTATTAAGCCGTGTAGTCTAGCAAGCTGCAACTCAGAGGAAGTCAGTCATATCCGGGTGCTTTGTTGATAATATGTGTTGATTACAGTTATGTTGATTGGATATGGGTTCATTCCCAGTTGCTATGGTTCATATTTTCTGTGTGGGACTTGTTCATATTTTCTGTGTGAGACTTGTCATGTGAATGTAGTTATGTCGGAGCATACAGTCGCTTGTGTAGTAATGCATTATTGCCAATAAGTGAAGGATGGAGATTCCTCAGTGAAGTGTCATGGATCGTGATCATATATATTGTGCTTTTCATAAGAATTGTGAAGAGGAGAGATGGCAAATCCGCAGGTAGGGGAATTGCATAGGTGCCCCACAGAGGTCGTTATAAAATGAGTCGAAATAACCAAGAGCGCACGTCAATGATAACCATTGGAGTGGTATTCACTAATGATATATTTTATAATTTAAAACCTTTGGTTGTAAAGTATTTTTCAAACTTTGCACGTGTACTGTGTATCAGCAAATTCGGTTTGTTGTCTTTTTGTACCGTTGTTTTGAGACAATGCGGTGCATAGTTCTTTTGCAAGGGGAAATTGTCACGGACAAAAAATAAACAACCAAAGTCGTGGTCCGGGTTGGGGTGGACATAAGCTCAAAACTAAAATTTATTCTGAGCGCCAGCCAGACGGACTAAGTACTGACGACCCTCGATGTCTGGTCAAACGAGTCTCGACGCCCCGGATCAGACTCATCCAGCCAATTTGAGCACAGCGATAACTAATCCAAATCCTCTACGGAGACAGTACGGTCCAGCAGTCAAACTAAGTAGCTGACCGACCCCCTCGATGTCTGGTCAGACGAGTCTCGACGCCTGGATCAGACTGATCTAGCCAATTTACGACGTCGCCGGAACGAAGAGAGGAGAAGGTAGTGTGTGGTGGGGGAAATCAAGCTAATCAATTAAAATGACCAATTGACCACCACAGAGAGTAAGGCGTGTAGGCGTGCTGTCATGATTTGAATATCCAATGGAATTAGAGGGAGATAACTTCGGGTACGAGGCGTAAAAATACTGACCAATGGTACTCACCCTTGGACACGTAGGTTTGGGGGTAAAGTAATGCGTGAGTGAGACCAGCCGCCGTGGGCGAAGTGGTTAGCGTCACGGACTCCCCGGGTGGGAGGTCGTGGGTTCGAATCCCATCAGAAGTCATGTGGGTTTTTCTGCCCCGACCGGCTTCCTACCCAGAGTTGAGTTTGCTGCGGACTCAGTTGGGAAGACTGGGACCACAGAGTCGAGTTTCAACCACTAATGGGATGCGTTTCTGAGAGTGTTTTCTCAAATTTCCTGACCAACACTGCAGGTGGCTGTATCTCTCGGGCCTGGTTGATTTCCCGGGGTATATTTTGAAAGGAAGCGTAAGTACAGCCCTGTCATGTAGTCTCAGACCGAATGGAAATCCGTTACATCATCTTAATCATCCTCATTCTCATTGCCCGCATTAAAAAAAAAAAAAGGGCTCAAATTCTGTGGCCCTTCATGCCCTCCTCATGGTGACCTCAATTTCGATGTCCTCTCCACGTCTGTGGCCTTGGTTTGGTTCCGTCGGGGCCCCCGGTCTCGGTGAGTCCATGGGGGCTGTTGTTGTACGGTCGTGGTGGCGCCCTCCGGAGGGAGAGCTCACTCACGCCGGCTCCGCGACTAAGCAATTATTGTCGTCAGTAGGGGGCTTAGTAGGTGGTGTCCTGCGTATGTTAGATCAGAACAGGCGCCACTGAACACCACCGAAATGACTCGTCAGTAGTGCAGTGTCTCCTCCGGTGGGTTGCCTCTTGACGACTTGACATTGACTGCTCCCTGTGGATTGCCGGTTCCGGGGCTGCGACGGGGCTGACCGGGCTGTGACTGTGGGCGGGGTGTCGGAATGAGTGGCGTGGGTCCACTGCCTCTGAGGTGGCGCAGAGGTTGGGACAGCAAAAAAAAAAAAAAAAAAAAAAAAAAAAAAAAAGCGTGAGTGAGAGAGGGGAGGGAGAACGAACAGACAGAGAGAGAGAGGAAGAGGTTCTGGGTGTAGGTCTGCTGGAGAGAGAAGCAGAGAGATGAGGGGAGGAGAGAAGAGAACCAAGTTGAGAGATTAGCACGAGATAGTCTGCAGAGGAAGGACTAAGGAGAGATGTGGAGAGAGAGAGTTGCTAACTAATGAAGAGAAAAAGAAAGAAAAGAAAAGGAAAAGAAAGCAACCATGTCCATCTGATAGAGCAGACTAGAAGAGAGAGAGAGAGTGCAATGCGTTAATGCAGGAAGAAAGAAAGGAGAACAGATCGATGTTGATAGTCACTGTTCCATCTTAACCGGGGTTCGACCTCATACTTGGCCAGCGCCACTTTCATCGGCAGTCCAACCTGACCAACGCCAGCGGTCTAACCTGACCAGTGCCAGCAGTCCAGCTCGAC
>CM031597.1:20764440-20771940 GCA_018398815.1 Conus ventricosus
TTCTTTCTGGAATAGCTCAGAAAGCACTTGGCCGGTCTTTCTGAAAATGTGTAGGTATGTTCACTATGGGTCACAAATAATGCCCGATGTTTTAGTTTACCGTTATAGCCGTTAGTAACGGCTGTAACGGCCTGTAACAGTTTTTCTTCTTTATGGAATATCTCAGAATGCACTTGGCCGATCTTTCTGAAAATTTGTAGGTATGTTCATTATGCGTCACAAATAATGCCCGATGTTTTAGTTTACCATATGTACCGTTAGTAACGGCTGTAACGGCCTGTAACGGTTTTTCTTCTTTATGGAATATCTCAGAAAGTACTTGGCTGATCTTTGTTAACATTAGGAGGTATGTACATTATGGGTAACGAATAATGCCCGATGTTTTAGTTTACCGTTATATCCGTTACTAACGGCTGTAACGGCGTGTAACGGTTGTTTTTCTTCATGGAATATCTCAGAAAGTGCTTGGCCGATCTTTGTGAAAATTAGCAGGTATGTTCATTATGGGTCACGGATGATGCCCGATGTTTTAGTTTACCGTTATAGCCTAGCGGCTGTAACGGCCTGTAGCATTATTTTTTCTTTATCGAATATCTCAGAAAGTACTTGGCTGATCTTTGTGAACATTAGCAGGTATGTTCACTATGAGTTACGGATGATGCCCGATGTTTTAGTTTACAGTTATAGCCGTTATTAACGGCTGTAACGGCCTGTAACGGTTTTTCTTCTTTATGGAATATCTCAGAAAGTACGTGGCCGATATTTCTGAAAATTAGCAGGTATGTTCATTATGGGTCACGGATGATGCCCGATGTTTAAGTTTACCGTTATAGCCATTACTAACGGCCCATAATGGTTTTCTTCTTTATGGAAAATCACAGAAAGTTCTTGGCCGATCTTTCTGAAAACCTGTAAGTATGTTCATTAAAGGTCACAGACGATGGCCGATGTTTACCAGAATAGCCATTACTAACGGTTACACCAGTCCAAGACGGTTTTTCCTCTTTATGGAATATCTCACGCGTATTCAGGATAAACTGGGAGTACGTTTATATGCTTTGCATCTTGTTTTTTTCTTTTCTGCTTCTCTCCGTTGCCTACAAGTTTCTCTGCTTCTCTGTCTGTGCTTGTCTGTCTCTGTTTTAATTCATCTCTCTCTCTCTCTCTCTCTCTCTCTCTCTCTCTCTCTCTCTCTCTCTCTCTCTCTCTCTCTCTCTCTTTCTCTCTCTCTCTCTCTCTCCCTCTCTCTCCCTCTCTCTCTCTCTCTCTCTCTCTCTCTCTCCTCTCTCTCTCTCTCTCTCTCTCTGTCTGTCCGTCTATCTGTCTGTCAGTTTCCCTCTCCCCCCCTCTCTTCTCTGTCCGCCTGTCTGTCTTTCTGTCTGTCTGTCTGTCTGTCTGTCTGTCTCTCTCTCTTCTCTCTCTCTCTCTCTCTCTCTCTCTCTCTCTCTCTCTCTCTCTCAGATAATTAAGAACGCTTGCAAGTCAGAAATGGTGATTGGTTTTCTAAAAAGGCTTTTTAATACTTTGTTTGACAGGGGTCTTTTTCCAGAAATTTGGGCAGAGTCAATTGTCCTTCCTTTATATAAAAAGGGTGATGCCAATGACCCAAACAACTATCGAGGTATATGTTTGAGTAATGTATGTAGTAAATTGTATAGCACTGTTATTAATAGAAGACTCCAGGAATGGGTAGAAGAAAATAATTTAACTGGCGAATTTCAAGCAGGATTTAAACAGAATTATTCAACAATTGATCATATGTTCACTTTAATGTCGTTTGTGGAAAAGCAATTTGGATTGAATCGTAAATTATATGTAGCCTTTATAGATTTTGAGAAAGCATTCGATTC
Organism: Conus ventricosus; assembly: GCA_018398815.1. Taxonomy (NCBI): domain Eukaryota; kingdom Metazoa; phylum Mollusca; class Gastropoda; order Neogastropoda; family Conidae; genus Conus; species Conus ventricosus. The sequence goes on from CM031597.1 coordinate 20,766,291, forward strand.
CGTTAATAGAAGTATCCTTTGGCCTATTTTGTTTAAGAATGGTGTTAGGGGTAAATTATATAAGTGTATTATTAGCATGTATAATTCTGTAAAAACAAGAGTGCGATGTGGAGGCTGCCTTACAGATTATATAAACTGTACATCTGGAGTAAAACAAGGAGATGTTTGCAGCCCTATTTTGTTCTCATTATTTATTAATGAATTAACGTTTGAAGTTATTAATTCTGGAAGACATGGCGTACGGTTTGTAAATGATGCTTTAGAGATATTCATTCTCCTTTTAGCTGATGATGTGGTATTGTTATCCGAAACTATTATTGGTCTGCAAACACAACTGAACAGTTTAGCAAGGGCTTCTGCTTCACATCAGTTAAAGGTTAACATGACTAAAAGTAATATAATAGTGTTTAGAAAAGGAGGTTACCTTGCCGCCAGGGAAAGATGGATGTATAATGGAAATACAATGCCAGTAGTAAATGTGTACAAATATTTGGGTATATTCTTTTCAACACGCTTGAGCTTTACATTTGCCTGCAAAGATCTTGTGAGCAGAGCTAAATACGCCTTGTTATGTATTATGAAAAAATTGACAATATTGAATAACAATTCTTTGGCCCTATTTCTAAAATTGTTTGATTCTCAAATTCAGACAATAGTACAATATGGTGCTGAGTTGTGGGGTATCAGTAGTGCTGCTTTTGAAGTGGAGAAGATTCATTTATATGCATTGAAGAAGTTTTTGGGAGTATCTATGCATACGCCTAATGATTTAGTGTATGGGGAGACAAATAGGTATCCTATATATTTAGCATCTGTAGTCAGCACTATTCGTTATTGGTTAAAGTTAACGAGAATGCAGCCACATAGGTTACCCCATAAAGCTTACAACATGTTAGTTGAGATGGATGCCAGAGGCAAGATGAATTGGGCCTCGCGAGTAAGATCAAAGCTGTATGAGTGTGGATTTGGCTTTGTATGGGAAAGCCAAGGCGTCGGAGACATAGCTAGTTTCATTCTTGAATTTCGTCAGAGATTAATAGATTGTAGATGGCAAAGCTGGTATTCTCATGTTCAGGAAAGTGACAGGTTTGATATCTATCGTATGTTAAACGCAGAACATAATGTGCCCGTGTATTTTTCTATGAACCTCGACAAATATTTGAGATACATCTTAACAAAATTTAGATTCGGTGTAACAGAAATAAATAGACATTTCAATTGCTATAGACAACGCGGTGATGATAATCCCCTTTGCCCGTTATGCCACGAGGCACTTGATAATGAAGTTCATTTTATTTTCTCTTGCCAGGAACTAAGTAATGTTCGACAAGAGTTTATTCCGCAAAAATACTATAGACAACCATGCTTATTTAAGCTAATTATGTTAATGACATCAAGGAATGAAACACTTGTAAAGCAGTTCGCATTATATTTGAGCAAAGCATTTAAGATTCGGAGGTTCGTCGCAGCATAGGTTAATTTTTCATCAGTGTATTCTTGATTGTTATTTCTGTGTAATGGCATTTGCAAATAGTAAACTATGTGCAGTGAAATTAATTAATGCTTCGAAGGTTTAAACCTTAAAAAGATTGTTTTTGTGGTTATGCTTTATTTTGTTCGATTCTTTGCTTTGGTTATAGAATATTGTTCTATTTTTGTACCCCCTTCTGAGGGGCTATGGCCTAACAGAATAAAGATCTGAATCTGAATCTGAATCTCTCTCTCTCTCTCTCTCTCTCTCTCTCTGCCTACACGAGAGGAACAGGCAGTTGCGTTCAATTCAGTTTTCAAGAATTATTCCCCTTCTTTGGTTCTAGTTTATAGGGTTCAAAATGAGAGAGAAGAAGAACAACAAGAGAACAAGAACAAGAACAACAAGAGAACAAGAACATGAGCTAGAAAAAAGATCCAACAGCTCTTGCTAACAGCCACAGATTATCATTTTCTGTGAGGAGATGGGATAGGGGGCTCGGTGGCGGATTTATTTTTTGACTTCCAGCCCATAAAGACAGCAGTCCTGTCCGAATCAAGCGGTCAAGTGACTTTAAATGAACAGAATATGAATCATAATCTTGAGTGTTAAAACTTCGTCTTTGATTCTCCAGTACGTCTCATTTAGCTATAGATTTTAATAGAACACGACAGCCTGCGTGATTCGCCGAATCTGTCATTTTTCTTGCGATTGGTGAGAAGAGCCATTGTTCGTGTATTTATTACATTTTTACAATGTTCAGATGATCCTTGATGTTTTCAACTATTGTGACTTCGCATCGCCATCAATTCAGTTAAGACTTCCAGAAGGGTGAAAGGTGAAACGGACTGTATTAGCCTACAAGCTTGGCTATAAATTGTCAGCTTTAGCCTCCGATCACTTTAATGGGGTAAGAAATATGTTTTGTTTCTTTTTGTACATGGCTTCTATGATTGCAATTCATTTCCTTTGTTGTTTGGGTACGTTTCACAAGGCGATTATCTACGCTGTTTTATAGATCAGCGTCTCGATTGTACCTTTTGAACATACTGGAACTAAAAAAAAATCTGATTTCATGCTTTTCTAAGTCGAAGCATAACTCGGTCTCACTGATATGAAAATTGCTTTATCTGGTCTCCTTGACATCTTGGTTGAAGTGAATGTAAATATGTAACCATTCAGATATCGTTCCATTTTCAACATCCAAATCACTGCTTTCAACTCACGTAAGCTTTACACTACCCGAGAAATGTCAAGCACAACATGCTCGGAAGAACTCATCTTCCGTGCCACCTCAGTGGCACCGCATCCTCGACGCTTCTTCAAGTCCCCCGTCCACAGTCATAGCATAGCTTGTCTCCCCGCAGCCGCGGCACCAGCAAACCTCTGGGAGCAGTCTGTGTTAAGTCGTCAAAATGTTGAACATTTACTGAATGAAAAATGCAGATACATCTTCAATGCTATGATCACTTGTAATATTGTAATTTTTGGTGTGGATCATCATCATAAAACAGGCAAAATATTTGACTTTATATCATAATGTTTGCAAAAAAATTGTATCTATAAATGTAAATTTGAAAAACGTACCCCATGTGTTACTGGATTCCAAAATCAGCTGAACAACAGATTTAAAGTCGAGTTACACAATGCCAGAGTTAATGATAATCAGACAAACTTTAAAGCCTCATGGAACAATTATACACCGAAGTTTCTTCAGTCAGATACACAATAGGCGCCTACCTACCTGTATTATGCTCCCTCTGTACCCAGCCTACAGTGTTAATTCTTGATTAGCAATCCTCCTTGGGGAATAATCACACTTGATAAAAATTGCATACAGATCAGCGACAAGTAATTATCAAACCCGGCAGACTGTCCATCGAAACAGGAATTTTTTTTCTTTTAAAAATCCTTTTGTGTATACATGGATCTATGCTTTATTTTTATTTTTCTATGTGCTTGTTTCGTCTCTTTATGTCTCTCTCCTAATAAAAAAGACAAGTTTGCGCACTGTCCTCTTTCTGCGCACTTGTAAGCTCTAATATTATTTGATTAAAAACAAAACAAAACAAACTATAAATTTGACAACGGTAGTAGCCGTAAAAAAAAAGTCGTTAGAAGGCAACCCACCAGAGGAGACACTGCAACGTGTGCTGCTGCCATGTCACTTCGGTGATGTTCAATGGTGTAGGGGTGGGGGATGGGGGTGGGGGTGGGGTAGGAAGCATGAAGCGGGGGGGGGGGGGGGGGGGGGGGGGGGGAGGGAAGCGGGCGGGGGGATGCACCACCCACATCACATCCCTCCAGCGACAGTCCTCAAGAATTTTGAATTGACGGACCCCCGACAGAACCAAACCAAGGGCACAGAAACGGAGAGGTCATGGAAACTGAGGTGACCCTCAAAGCAAGGCATAAAGGACCACGGGATTTGATATATCAAATAGGGTGATCGATGAGGATGAGAATGACGAAGGTGATGCCACGGATTTCTGGTCTGGTCTGAGACTGCACAAGACGGCTGTACTCAACGCTTACTGCCCCAATATACTCCGGCGTCAACCAAGCCCTAGAGATACAGATACCTACGGTGTTGGTAAAAAAAAGTGAGCAACATTCCCAGAGAAGCATGTATGAAATGTATGAAAACTCCACTGTGTGGTTCCAGTCTTCCAGCGGAGTCATAGCATACTAAACTCTGGGTAGGAGCCAGGCGGGGCAGAAAAATCACATAAAATAGATGGCTGTGATGGAAATCAAACCCACAACCACCCTGCGGGGAGTCCTCGATACTAACCACTTCGCCACGATGGCCGGTGAAAAGTTTCAATTTTTATCCCTGCCACGAGCGGATCTATCCATACATCTCTCACATGTTCCTGCGGAAAACTGTGGCATAGAATCACACGGGAATATCGAAGAAAAAAAGATCATCATCAATCAAAAACGTTTATCACAGACATTAAGTGGAACAGCTATGACTATCGGGTTTCTTTTCCTTGCAATTCTAGTCAGTATGTATTACTGATACCCCTCAACCCCTGCCGCCGCCACCACACCACCTCTCTCTCTCTCTCTCTCTCTCTCTCTCTCTCTCTCTCTGCTCTTCTCTCTCTCTTAAACGAAACATTTCCAGTCACATGTTCAGAGGACAAAAATCCCACACTATTCCTTCTATCAGTTCAGAAATGAATCATCATGAAATCGATTCATCAATCGCGATATCGCGAACTTCAGTTCTCATCACTGTCTTAGCGATCTGTTCCCGTCCACGCGAACCAAGAGTGACCCTAGTGGAAGAGGTCACGATCCGAAGACGAAGGAGACAACGCCTGTTTGACGTATGGCTTGTCGTTCTTGGCTGTGACAGAAGCCATTGAAAGCGATGGATGGTGCGTGGTGCAGATCGAGGACCAGTGGGGGACTCGTGTGACCGGTTTTTTTGTTTTGTTTTGTTTTGTTTTTTGTATCGTATTATTTTGCAAAGGCGTGGCCTGTATCACAATCAGTTCCGTTTTTTTTTCTTTATTGATTTTCTCTGCCTTCTCCTATATTCCCTTTCCCTCCTCCCCCTCCTCCTTTCCTCCTCCTCCTCCTCCTCATCGTCATCTCATATCGTCGTCGTCATCATCATCATCTTTATTATCCTCCTCCTCCTCCTCCTCCTCCTCATCATTTTTAAACATCATCATCATCATCAAAAGTTTCAGTCGTTATCGTGATCGTAGTTGTTGTCATATCCCCCCCCCCCCCTCCCCTCCCCTCCCCCCTTTCTCTCCACTGCCTTCGTTGTTGTTGTTTTTTTTCCCTCTTTCTTCCCGTTCCTTGTTCCACTTCTGTCTTTCGCTTCTTCTTATTTTTCTTTCTTTTTCTTTCTATTTTTCTTTTTGATCTTTCCACTTGCTGTGCTTTTTTCGTCTCCTTCCGTGGTCCTTCTGGCTTCTTCTTCCCTCTTCCCTTTCTTCCTTTTCTCATCTTTTTCCTTTCCTTCTCCTCCTCCTGTCTTCTCACCCGTCCTTTCGCCTTCGTTCCCTCCCCCACTTCCCTTTTTCTTGTTTCTGCTCTTGTTTTGTTGTTGTTGTTCTTCTTCTTCTTCTTCTTCTTCTTCTTTTTTCTTCTTCTTCTTCTTTTCTTCTTCCCCCGCCCCCCCCCCCTCCCCTCCCTCATTCAATCTTCTCGCCC
>CM031597.1:20776940-20784440 GCA_018398815.1 Conus ventricosus
TTGTCATGCATTTGTCATTTCAGTGCATGCTAATCATGCTGACAAATCAACATAACTGCAAAGAGAGAGAACACGCACACATACAACCGTAGAGAGAGAGAGAGAGAGAGAGAGAGAGAGAGAGAGAGAGAGAGAGAAGCTTAGGGGAAATCAATTCAGCTGCTCTCGAGTTTTTCGGAGTAGCGTTTGTCTCCCTTGCTATCGTAAACGCGGCGGATGAAATGAAGTTGAGAGAGAGAGAGAGAGAGAGAGAGAGAGAGAATGAGCATTAGTTATAGACCTAACTATTTATTTATCTATGTATTTATTTTTTATTTATTTATTCCTTTATTTATTTATTCATTTATTTAACATCAAACAATGCAGAGGAGAGCCACACCAAATAGCAGAAAGTACATTGCCACTTCCCGTTACTCTTCAGTCATTGCAAGCGAAGTAAATAAACTGTTGATCGGAAGATCCGACATAGGTACTTAAATGTAAAACACTTCCTTAAAAACACAAAAAGAGAATTCTGGAAAAAGTAATGAAAGAAATATAATTATCAATGAATCACACACACACACACACACACATACGCGCGCGCGCACGCACACACGGAGAGAGAGACATAGAGACAAGGACAGACAGAGACTGATTGACTGATCAGTTGATTGATCGATGGATTGTTTATTGATTCACTGATCTATAGTTCTCAAGGATTTTAGGCCATGATCTCTTCTTACAATTTGTTCTGGTATGCAAATATTATTTCAACACACACACACACACACACACACACACACACACACACACACACACACACACACACACACACACACATTATGAATAGCACATCATCACTAGCAGAAGGATTGCCAACAGTTATATGAACAGCAGCAACATTTGCGTAATACTTACAACCATAAGGATTAAATACACAATCTGCATTCATCAACGGATGCGCGATGAATGTAACAACTGAGCAGTATCATCTATGGAAACATGCCTACTTTAAGCAATACGAATTTCTGTTATTGTTAGTGTCACACTCGAACGGTGTTTTAGGCATGCTTCATATTCACTTGAATTTCAGTTTCGTTCAAGGTTTATGGTGACATAGAAAGAACTCGAACTACTAGTAGTGCTAATTGGTGGGATTTATTGCTTCATAGTTGCATTTTCACACAAGTGTGTTTTTCACAAAGTACTGACGTATAAAGAACAGAAGGTTGAGGCAAACGAAACGCTTTGAAGACTTATGTGAGTCGACAAGATGTGAAAATGGCCTCGTTAACATCCAAGCAATTCTGTCTGACTGTATGTTTGTCTGTCTGTCCTTCCTTGTGTATGTATGTGTTCATCTGTCTGCCCGCCAATGCTAGATACTCACCAGACATGCATATACCCTGATGTAATTGTAATATGCATATTTTATTGAATGATACTTTATTTGATATCGCATTGTTGCCTTGGAAAGGATGTTCGACCAACATTTTGTTACAGCTTAATGAGAGGAAGGGGGGAGAGTGGGGGGAAGGGGAGGAAGGAGAGAGTGGATTGGGAGGGAAGGGGCTAATGGGTGTTTGTACGTGGGGGAGGGGGGGTTAGGTGGGAAGAGATTTTTTTCTCCTTTTTTTCTCTCAATGCAAAACATTGTAAAAGGTAAATAAAACGTTTTTGTTTGAAAGGATTGATACGGCAATCGTTCGTAACTGGATACTCATACGACCGCAACCAAGAGAATGCCCCAGTCCTCAATAATTGACTGATCTGAAGCGCTTGCAAACCACATCACGTGAACTCCGTTCTTCTCCTGATCCTTGTCTCTTCCATATTCCCTTTGTTCGTATTAAAACTTTGGTTTTTTTTTTAACAATCTCCCACAATAACTCAGATACTTTGTCTCTCTTCTTCTGATGTCACTCGTTTCTTCCATATTTCCTTTCTTTAAATCGAACTTGAAACCTGTTCTTTTCCCATCTGACTTATGTGTGCAAATATGTGCTAGTGCTGTTTTCAGGAGTATTGTTGTATGGCAGCACCAGAGAAAAAAAAAGTTGGCAGTAGAAGGGCATCTGGGAGTCATGACCTGGATGCGACCTGGCCCCCTTAGAGTGTAAGGAGTTCAGGGCCGAAACGCTTGTCTGAGGGGGGAGGGGGTTCTTCACTAAAGACCTTCTGCTATCAAGCTCACCCTAGAGTTTTTTCCTACTGAGTTTGGATGCCTGTGTTTATTCATCTGATAGTAATCATTTGTGTTTGAGAGATGGTTGATAGGTGAAGAGTATGTGAGAGGAGGAGACTGGGTGGGGGTATGCGTGGATGTGGAGCGCCTTTTGTGACTGCGGGGTGGGTTTTTTTTATATATATTTCCTGTTGTTCGGAGGTATTTGGCCTGTGATTTAATGTTGAGGGCACTCTAGACTGAGACATCACGTTCACACTTTTCCACATTGGCGAATCTTTACGTTGCCCATGCGGCACAGCCCCAACGACAGTGGAACACTTCCTGCAGGATGTCCCACACATGAAAAGCTGAGGGCAGAGACCTGGCCTGCCAACACACCTATGAGGGAAAAGATTTTGAATCACTGGAGGGCTTCCGCCGTACAGCAGTCTTCGTCAGTGCATCTGGGGTTCCTGTCTGAGTGAAGAAGTTGTTTAGCGTAAGTGCCTAAGGCATTCAGTTGGCTAGGCATGAAAATGCTCTTAATCACCACCCCCACCCCCACCCCCCACCACCCCCACCACCATAATCATCATCATCATCATCATCATCATCATCATCATCAACATCACCACCATTACCGTAGTTATAATTATTAACGACGAAGAAAGGTTGCAGGAAGACACTGATGGATGAGCAGTAGCGCACTGAATCAGGAGACAAGACTTCGGAAACCCAAGGCCGGCATTCAGACCTCAGAGCCAAGAAAGTCCATGCTGAGGATTCAGACGAGGAATTTGGACAGGGTGCTGACGCTGGACGCCAGAAACGCAACTTGCCTCCCGTAAGTGCGAAAGAGAAATGGGAGATACTGAATGAAAAGCAAAATTTCATAATTTAGATTCGCTGATCGAACTGAGCACACAGCGACACGAAGTAGAGACACGAGGAGACACAATCTTTTGCCACCAGTGGAGTAAAACATTGAAAGTTCAGGACACTCGTCAGAATACCTTAGGCCAGCGAGAGATGTGTAAAGTCCAGAAGGAAAAAAAGAAAAGGATCTCAAGAAACATGATTGCTGCGTCAGAATTTGAGGAGATGGAGAAGATCTGAAAGCTAAACACAGTATCTCTAACAAAGCTGTATCAGCAAGGTGGAGAATGGGCATAAAGAAAAAGGACCGCAGATTGCTGTTTCTGGGGAACCTTCTAGTCTGCCAAATAACTTTGATACTGTTGATGCTTTTGACCGTTCTAACCATTTTGTCCATACTAAATCTTACCTTTGGTATATCAGGTGCTTCTCTTGCTTGGTTCTTCTCATGTTTGTCAAATCAAACACATGCTGTTGATGGCCACTTGTCCATCTATGAACCTCTCAAGGATGGTATCCCGCAGGCCGTCGTGCTTGAGCCCGTCCTCTATTACTGTATACTTACCCTCAGTCCAATGTCATTTCTGAATATGGTAGTCAGTTTCCAAGGAAATTCAGTGTCCACCTACACAATCAGAAAAAAAAACATTAACTCTCTATAACTTAACACAGGTGACTGCTGAAAGTTTGCACCCGCTTATAAAGAGCTTCGAAGACAAGTCTGTAATTCTTTACGGCGCACTCCAGGCCTACGTTTTTCCAGATAGTTTTATGTGTTGGCATTATATTATATCAATGCCAACAAATTGTTACACCTACAACAATGAACACCATCCGATAGTACTGTTTACTTTTCCAATAATACAGTGTGCATGAGTTTCCCATCCCTCCTCCCTGTGCATACGTATGTGTAGACGGAGAGATATGGGCTTTCCCTCCCCCTTGCCCTCTCCTTTGTGTAGACGGAGAGATATGGGCTTTCCCTCCCCCCTCCCCCCCTTGCCCTCTCCTTTCTTTTGTCTTTTTTTTTTTTTTACAACAACGATAGCCCTTTATCTATTGATCACTTCCATTCCTTTCCAATCATTATTTTCATTACCCATACCCCCACATACAACTACGATCACCACCCATTTGTTTTTTATTTTATTTATCTATTTATTTTTTTACATATCATCTACCATAATCACCACCATCACAACTATATCGTACCATTAAACAATGATTACAAAAGAGACAAACAAAACCTACTGTTTCACCACCCTCCACCCTTCTTTTTCTTTCTCCCCTCCTCTTATTATTTACGTTCTCGTCATCGCCACTATCATCGCTATTATTGCCATTGTTACCATTATTATCATTGTCATTTCAACTCCCATGATCCCCTCCTTAACGGCCTCGTTTTCATCCGACAGCCTTTTTGCGCCGAATATGACAAGATAAGTGATTTCTCGTTCTTCGTTTTCATTGTCCTAAATGTTGTTGGTTTTTTTGGGCCTGAATTAGACCCAAGAGGTCGAAATGCGTTGTGTTTTGTCCTGTAATCTGTTTATCTGTATCTTGCGGTGGAACCAATACCGTTTCTTTTAAAATTTGCTAAAATTACGTTTGTGCCGCATTTGTGTATCCCCCACATCTATGTATGATCCCGTCTGTGTTTCTCCTAGGTTTATGTTTGGCCCAGGTCTGTGTTTGCCACTGGTCAATGTTTCCTCAGGACTATCTTTGGTCATGGTTTACGTCCCCCCCTCCCCCGATCTCTTTTTTTATTTTGTGTTTATTTCTCACAGGATGATGTTTGCCTCATATTTATGCCCCTCCCCCCCCCGGTCTATGTTTGGTCTAGGACTGTTTTTTTAAGGTTTGTTTTTGCCCCAGCGCAGTACAGTGTTTGACCCGTGTTTATGTTTGCTCCCATAAGACTGTTTACCCCAGGTTTATATCTCTCCCCGATTTGTGTTCCACTGAAGTCTATGGGTAAAGGTTCCTCGGGGTCTGTATTAATCCAGGTTTGTGTCTCTGCCAGACTGATCATTGCGTCGGGGTCTGTGTTAATCCAGGTTTGTGTCTCTGCCAGACTGATCATTGCGTCGGGGTCTGTATTAATCCAGGTTTGTGTCTCTGCCAGACTGATCATTGCGTCTGGGTCTGTATTAATCCAGGTTTGTGTCTCTGCCAGACTGATCATTGCCCCAAGTGTCCATTCCACCAGATGTACGTTTGCCCCAGTTCTCTTGTTGTTCAAAGTTCATGTTTCCTCCGGCTCTAGGTTCCCACTACCACCACCCCTCCACCCATCCCCCCAAGTCTATGGTTGCCTCGGGGTTATGTTTTCCCAGTGTCTTCATCTACCAGACTGATGTGTTCTCTAGTTTGTTTGTTCCAAATTGCCCCCTCTCCGAGTTCCTTCCCCCTAGGATAATCCCCCCCCCCTTCCCCAGTGTAGTTTACCTTTTGTTAATCCCTCTAACCCCCTCCCCCCCCCCCCCCCCCCCCCGGAAGTTCTATGTTCGTACCAGGTTCAAGCTCCTCTAGGTTTATATTTGCACCAGATTTATGTTTCCCCAAGATCTATCTTTCTATAGGTCTATCTTTCCCTCTGGTCTTTCCGTTGATTTGTTCAGATTCACGTTTTTCCCTGACCTGGCCCCTGAGGTTATGATTTCCCCCAAGGGTTATGTCCCTCGATCCCCCACCTATATCCTGTTCTCTCCCCCAGTTATTATTTGACCCGGAATTCGTCCGTCCCCTGGTGTATGTTCCACGGGTATGTGTTCGCTCAGGTGTAGGCTCAGTCACTCCGGAAGGCGTGGGGGTGGGGTGGAGGTGGGGGGTAAGGGCACGAAGCGCGGAGAAGGAAAGGGGGTCAGTTAGAAACAAGACTAAACAAAGAGGTGAATGGAAATGGCCATGATAATGATGATGATGATAATGATGATGATGAAAATAATGATGATGATGATGATGATGACGACGATGATGAAAATGATGATGATGATGATGATGATGATGATGATGATGATGATTGGGATTATGATGATGATGATGAAAACGATGATGGTAACAATGCGGAGAAAATGGAAGAAAGAGACAGGAAGAAATTGGAGATGACATACACAGCCAGACAAAGAAGGAACAAGAGGAGGAAGGTGGGGGAGGAGGGGTGAAGCGTAGGGAAAAAAAAAAACAACCAAATAAACAAACGAAAAACACCAGGCACACAGTCAGTTCCGTTTTTATTCCCACAAATCTGTCAGCTCTCAACTATGATTTTTTTTCTGCATCAGACAATACACAATCAACACCATCTACATATTGGGCATAGGCCTGTAACATATGTTGCTTTCTTCTTCCAACCGCGTGTAAGCATACAATGTACAACTGAAATGCAGAGAGAGAGAGAGAGAGTTATAAACATAGACTGTACGTTCATAGAGAGATTAATACTTCAAATGCCAAACACACTGGAAAGTCAGAATAATTTATTCGAAAATTTGCAGCGTTTTTCGTCTCACATTCTTCTTCTTTCTTTTATTATTTTTAAAAATACAACATATCTGAACGTTTTCAAATAAATAGAAAATAAGAGGAGAGTACGAAGTTTGAAACATTGGAGGAGGATGAGTTGGGGTGTTACGACACTTTGAAGCAAATACGGAATGAAACCAGGAGAAGACGAAGACTAGGTGGAGAGGGTGAGATAGAGGAATCCTAGTAATTTTGCCGACGCACCTTCCTTCGTCCATATAAAACGAACAAACGAAAACCCGCACGCAAAACTCCGAGCAATGTAGTCAATAGGTAGGAAAGCTGGACGTTTGAGCTTCCTACTGTTTGACCGTATGATCGGATTATGTAGAAACATTTTGCGTCTTTGGAAAAAAAAAGAATCTTTCTGATTTATAAGACTGGAGAGGCACTTATCAAACAAACACACACACACAAACACACACACACACACACACACACACACACACACACACACACACACACACACACACACACAGAGAGAGAGAGAGAGAGAGAGAGAGAGAGAGAGAGAGAGAGAGAGAGAGAGAGAGAGAGAGAGCGAGAGAAAGAAAGAGAGAGGACGAGGGGAGGGAGGGAGGAGAAAAACAAAGAACGAGTAAAGATGAAGAGGAGACGCCTAATAAAAGAAAAACCAGTAACGTGTACTAAATCGCTTCCCTTCTTCTTTCCTTAGCCTTTATATTGATGCCAGCATTTGCTCCGTTTGGTTCCCTAATCTTTCTGATCATTTGCCAAAGAAAAGGAGAACAAAGGGGAGCAATTTTAAAAAGAAATATCACGCAGGTTGCACAAGGCTTTCTTTCATTGATTTCTTCTTTTGTTTCGTTTTTCCTCCCTGTCAGTGGCTATTGCATTTTGGTGCGTGAATTTTTTTTTTCCAGTATATGTCTTTCCCCTGCTTTCTCACGAAGTGTTATGAAGAGGACGAAGAATTTCGTTCATAC
>CM031597.1:20789440-20791940 GCA_018398815.1 Conus ventricosus
GGAAGCACCGGAAACTGAGCTTCATTTTCTACTGATTTGTCCATTGTACGAGAAGTTGCGCTTTGAGTTGATTCCAGCTAAATATTACAAACACCCTTCTCTATTCAAAATGTCCATGTTGCTAGCCTGTTCTATTAAGACTACTATTACGAGTGTTGGTGATTTCATTTATAGAGCAATGGCTGTTAGGAACGGAGTACTTAATGCTGCAGTTGCTTCATGAATGTTTTCTTTGTTAACTTTGAACACAATTCAGCTGCGTTTTCGTTAAGAGTGGCTTGTACCGATTTATTTTGACCTTGTTCACTCACTTTGATATGGGCCTGTGGCCTGTCAAATAAAATATTCTGAGTTCTGAGTTCTGAGTTCTCTCTCTCTCTCTCTCTCTCTCTCTCTCTCTCTCTCTCTCTCTCTCTCTCTCATTTTCAAAAATCTCCCACCTCCCAATACACAACACACACACAACACACACACACACACACACACACACACACACACACACACACACTAACGCGCGCGCGGACGCACGCACTAAGCTATACTACTGCAGCTACGACCGCTCTTGCTTCTGCTGATGTTACCACTTCAATTTCTGCTGCAACTAGTTACTGCTGTTATGACATACTTCTGCTCCTACACACTGCTGTTATGACATACATCTCCTCCTACACACTGCTGTTATGACATACATCTTCTCCTACACACTGCTGTTATGACATACATCTACTCCTACACACTGCTGTTATGACATACTTCTACTCCTACACGCTGCTGTTATGACATACTACCACTGCAGCTGGAACTACATACTAGTCCTACAACATAATATTGCTGCTGCTGCTGCAGCTACTGCTGCTGTTGCTGTACACTACTGCTACAATATGTTACTGGAGGCGAAAGTTGAAACATAAGAGCAAAAGTGAAATTACTGGGCCGCCGAAGCCATGGAACAAATACATTAACAAACAAACAAAAAGAGAAGAAGAAGAAAAAAAAATGACACAACGCGTTTCGACCTGTTGATCTGCGTCAGACAGAACGAATATCGAAAGAAGCCGAAAAGGCCGGAACGCGTCTTTTTTCTTTTCTTTTTGTTTTTCTTTGTAATTTGTCCGTTTCATTCGTTCGGTGGTCCTGTAGTTCCACTTTGGCTCTCGTGAATTAGATACAGTTCCTCTTCCACAGAAGCAGAAACTCTCGACTTCGTGGTTAAGTAGTGGGTTAATGTGAATGACTGATCGCTGACAGTAGTTTTAACCAGACAGACTGATCAAAAGAAGCAGGAACGGACCGATGGCGACTTCTGACTAGACAGATCCACAAATGTCCGAGCGCTCTTTCGAGGGCCCAGGTGCTGTTGGACTGGGTGTAGTCTACAGTGGAACCTCTCGTACGACACCTCCAAAGATCATGTAACATGGAGCTTCAGTCTAATACAGGCACAGAGTAAAGGAGAACATGCCAGAACTCCCGTGGGTTATATACATCAGCTGACGACATGACGTCATATCAAGCCCACTCTATCTCAGAGAACAAAATTAGAACACCACCACAAGCTTTCAAAAGGAGGGAATTCGATGGAAATGAAAAAAAAAAAAAAACACCCAACCTCACACGTGTTGAAATGGGGGAGAGTTTTTGTTCAGTCATTTTTTCTTCTCCTTATTTTTTCGCATTTCTTTCTTTCTTTCTTCTTCTTCTTTCTTCTTCTTTCTCTCTCTCTCTCTCTCTCTCTCTCTCTCTCTCTCTCTCTCTCTTCGGGAAAAGTGGGGGACTATTGGTAAAAAGAAAAAAAAATCAGAATTTGAAAAAAAAAAAACCCGAGAGGGAGCGTTTCTTTTGAATGATAGTTCTTCTTTGGAGATTTCATTGTATGGACTAAGAATTTTTTTTTTTTTTTTTTTTTACAGAAGAAAAGGACGAAGTCTTCACTGGGACGAGGAAGGATGACCGTAATCGCTGAGAAAAAAAAATCCACATCATTTCAAAGGGAGTTAACTTTTAGTCAGAGGTCGTGCCTTCTTCAGGTTGTCGCAGTGCCTACCGTGGATCTGAGAAACAACCATGCCTCGGAAAATCCAGCTACAGGTCAGAGATGGCTGGCTTACTAGGCCCCAACCCCCTCGCTCTGGCATATTTCTTGCAGTAGGGACGGGACAGGCGATTGCCCAGGGACAGCCATGTTCTCTGGAACCGGCTCTCGTTTGCAGAAAATAAACTGTCTCACTTCAAGGTGATGGGGACGGTCTGAATCATTTGGCTCGCTGCCTGTCCTCCTCCGTCTCATCCAGACGATTGTTCATCTTCCGGAATACATGGACCACTGGTGCCAATCGCAAGGGGATCCTACTCTATAGCAGATTATCCGTGTGGAGGAAAAAAAAAGAGGTGAAAGGAGAAGAGAAGGAGGAAGAAGAAGACGACGACGATGAAGAAAAGCCAGAGAAAGAGAAGCAGGAAGAAAAGAAAGACGATGACGATGATGAGGGAGAGTAAGGAA
>CM031597.1:20804440-20831940 GCA_018398815.1 Conus ventricosus
TCTGCAGAAGGAACTGCTGCTGCTTCTCCCGAAGGTAGTAGAAGTCGGGGGCTTCCTCGTGTACCTCCAGATTCTGGAACCCTCCCGCGAGGGTCTGCCGCGGAGTCTTGCCACCAGGACCTTGGTGGTCCTGCGCCACCTTCGGCGCCTTGTTCTCCTCCTCCCACATGCCGTCCATGAACGTCTGGAGGGTCATCGGGTAGTGGTCCAGGACGAGGAAGGTGGTCCGGCGGGCCATGTCCACGGGCACGTCCAGGCTCGGGGGCACCAGGAGGTGGAGGCAGCGCGCGAACTGGCTCGTGTCTCCCTGGTAGTGGTGGCGCACGCGCACGATGTTGGGGTGGCGGTGCAGGAGCAGCGGGGCGAGGAACTCGGCGCCGAAGCAGTGCAGGAGGTGGGCGTCCAGGCTGCGGCCCTGGGAGTGGCCCTCGTAGGACAGGTTGATCAGGTTGGTCAGCATCTGCGGGAGCCAGCAACGTGCGTGGTGACAAGTACACGCATGCAGACGCGCGTTCATGGGGTTGGCACACGCGCATGAACGTAAACGCACGCACGCACGCATGCGCGCACGCACGCGCGCGCACACACACACACACACACACACACACACACACACACACACACACACACACACGTAAGCACACACACACACACACACACACACACACACACACACACACGCTCACGTTTTCGCTCTCACACACACACACACACACACACACACACACACACACACACACACACACACACACACACACACACACACACTCACTCACTCACTCACTCACTCACCCACAAATGCGCCCATGCACGTGAAAGCGCGCATATTCACATTCAGGCGCTTCTTCTTTTTCTTCTTTTCCTACTTCTTCCACACACACACACACACACACACACACACACACACACACCTCTCTCTCTCATGCATGCGCGTACGCACGCACGGACGGACACGCACACACACACGGACAGAGAGAGAGAGAGAGAGAGAGAGAAGAGAGAGAGAGAGAGAGAGAGAGAGAGAGAGAGACAGACAGACAGACAGACAGACAGACAGACAGACAGACAAACAGAGACAGAGACAGAGACTGAGACAGAGGCAGAGACAGAGACAGAGACAGAGAGAGAGCTTCCCCTTCATTCAACAAATATCCATCGGGATGGGAGTGAGTAGAAAATAGAAACAAAAAAGACGGCATGCAATAGAAATTGAAAAATAAATATAGCGCAGGGAGAGGAGGAAAGGGGAGAGAGAGAGAGAGAGAGTGGGCGGGGGAGAGAAAGAGAGAAGGAGAGAGGGAGGGGGAGAAGGGGGAAGAGAGAAAGAGAGGGAGAGAGAGAGAGAGAGAGGGGGGGGGGGGGGGGGGAGAGAAAGAGAGGGAGAGAGAGAGAGGGAGAGAGACAGGGGGTGAGAAACACAGAGAGAGGGCGGAAGAGAGAGAGAGAGAGAGAGAGAGAGAGAGAGAGAGAGAGAGAGAGGAGAGAGGAGAGAGAAAGAAAGAAAGAAAGAAAGATGGGGGAGGGGAGGTAGAGCAAGAAAGACGTGGGTAAACTGGCGTCTGCAGACGAGTCTGTACTACAGACAGCATTAATGATGAAAGGGGAAACAACCGGCAGAGGGCGCGGGGTACCTTCAGCATGTACTTGCGTCCCTGATGCCTGATGCTGAACACCAGGGAGCAGGAGCCCCGCCGCTGGCCGTCCGGGCCGCAGTTGACGGGCTGCAGCTCCAGCAGCTGGAACTCCCTGCCCACCCTCCACTCCCGCCCGTCCGCGTCCAGCTTGCCCAGGTCCGCCGACTCCTGGAACTGCCTGGACACCGCCGCCCGCAGCCGGCACTGCTGCAGACCCTCAGCCGCACGTTCTGACCGAGAACATGGAGGTGGAGAGCCCGCGAGGGCGACTCCGAGGACGTTGGGAACGTCACGCCATCCTGCGCCGTTCTTCGCGAAGCTTCTGACCTGGGCAGGTGGTCCGCCTGCGTTCGAGCTGATTGTGTCAGGGCAGAGGGCCGAGTCGAGGACTGATCACAGACTGAAGACACGGCTGGCTTGCTCGAGGGTTGAGAATCACCCCCAGCCGCTGGAGTTTCCACTACAGCGTCAGCCGTGATGCGAAGTTTGTCTGCAAGCGGAACGGGCGGCTCGTGAGCCGCGGATCTCTCCGCTGCAGGAGTAACAGGATGTGCCGAAGGGGCAGCCGCCTTCTGAGTCAGCTCGGCCACGCTGCTTCTCAAGGCGGCGATCTCCTGATCCTTGCCGGCCAGGATTCGCTTCATCGCGTCCTGCTGCGTCATCAGCAACTCTTGTAGACTAGCGTTCTGCCGCTCCAGGTCGCTGATCCTACCCGTCAGCTCCAAAACCTGAGAGTCTCTTTGTGTGGACATTCGGCTCATGCTCGTTTGGCATTCAGCGACAGCGCGTTGTAAACACTCGTTCTGCTTCTCCAGGTCGCGCAAGCTTCTCCTCAGCTCGCATATCTCGGAATCTTTGGTAGTCAGCATGTCTTTGGACTCGGTTTGTTGCTCGGAAACCATCTGCTGTAGTTGTGTGTTCTGCGTTCTCACGGAGGAGACCTGCTTCTCCAGTTCCAACACGTAACGGTCTTTGCCGCTTAAACTGTCTCTCAGCTTCACGACCTCCAGCTGCAAGGACTCGGCAAACAGAGTGAGGTCTTCGTGCTTGAGAAAGCCCCGAGGGTGATGTGTGGGAGGGGCCACGTAAGGGGGTGGATGTCCGTTTGATAGGAAAGGGCTCTGTTCACCCCGTTCACATTGTCCTGACCGTTCTGATGCCTCCACGTGAAGATTGCAGGTGACTGCGCACAGTGTCTTGCAGGTTCCACAGAAGCAGCATTGTCAGTTCCACGGTAGCCTCCGTCCGTGGGGCGACTCAGATGGTTCAGCCTCACGCCGTTAGTGGGATGGGCACTCTCATGGCGCCAGTCAACAGCGACGCCATGAACATGTCTGTGATGCTCGCTGTGTGCGTCCTTCACCCCCTGCACCTTACCCCACTCCCCGCACTCGTCCGCGTGCTCCTGGGGGTCACTGAGCGCGTGCACGGGCTGAAGTCTCTCCCCGGAACCGGCCACCAGTCCGGCAGCCCCTTCAGACCCGTGATACCCGTAAGCTGATTCAACCTGGTTTCGCTCCCAGCCTCCGCCCGGCTGGGTCCCTGAAGGAGGTTAGAGCCGCCGAGGCCGTCCACGCCGTGGGAGAGGTTGTTGACGAGCAGCGGATGGGTGTGGGGCCGCGAGGGTCGGCGGGAGGGGCGGGGTCGGGGAACTTGGGGAAGGACTGGTACCTGGGCCAGGACTGGGCAGGGGCGGAGGACGCCGGCTGCTCCTGGGGGCACGCCGGTTTGCCGGACCCTTCCGACGTCGGCAGCGACTTGAAGCGATGACAGCCTGCCACAGCATGTACAAGATAAGTCGTAGTTTGTAGACGCACATCAACAACGCTTACAACCACCTCTGAAGGTGAAACGACCAGCACCAGCTTGCTAGCAACCTGTATCGTTACGTGAGGACATGCTGCGGGATAGTCTTAGCTACGGACGCCACGGACTGCTTCGACAATAACAGTGATCAAAAACACAATATGCAGTCGCATGACATTTTTAAAGGCGCCCTATACTAATACAACATAGCTTCATCTGAGGATGGATATACTCTCACAATAACCCAAAGCTGCCGATGCGTTGATGACAAGTATCATCATTTAAGGACACACTAATAATCAGACATTCCTTATTCTGTTGAACCATACTATTATGCAAAGTCTTCCTACAATTGTAGACGATGACATTAAGTAGACACTTTCTACACTGGCCAGGGATAACATGACTTAGAAACTTCCTACACAGGTAAAGGATAACATTTCCTACAGACTCTCTATGCTGGTAAGGGATAACATTAGCTGGAAACCCCTTAAACTACTACACGATCACATTTCCCCTCCTTGTACGGGTAATAGATAAAGTTAGCTAGAATTCTCTGTACTGTGAAAGATAACAACCCCTTAAACTACTACAGGATCACATTCCGCTCCTTGTACGGTAATGGATGAAGTTAGCTAGAATTCTCTGTACTGTGAAAGATAACAGTACCTGAAAATCCCAATATTGCAACAATATACCATGACCTACAGACTGTTATAAAGTGCTGTAGAATTCCATGACATAGAAGCTCACTATACTGGTTCATTATACAATTACCTAGACTCCCCATACTACTTCAAGATACAATCACCAGAGACTTCCTATACTGCTTTGAGACATCGTCACTTAGAGACTCATCACAGTGCTCCAGAATACCATTACATAAAGACTCCCTATGCTGCTTCAGGATACCGTCATCTACAGACTCCCTATGCTGCTTCAGGATACCGTCATCTACAGACTCCCTATGTTGCTTCAGGATACTGTCATCTACAGACTCCCTATGCTGCTTCAGATACCGTCATCTACAGACGCCCTATGCTGCTTCATGATACCGTCATCTACAGACTCCCTATGCTGCTTCAGGATACCATGGCCTAGAGACTCCCTATGCTGCTTCAGGATACCGTCATCTACAGACTCCCTATGCTGCTTCAGGATACCGACATCTACAGGCTCCCTATGCTGCTTCAGGATACCATGGCCTAGAGACTCCCTATGCTGCTTCAGGATACCATGGCCTAGAGACACCCTATGCTGCTTCAGGATACCATGGCCTAGAGACTTCCTACACAGCTGCAGAATACAATTGCCAAGAAACTTCCTATAGTACTTCAGAAAACCATGACCTAGACATCCCTGTAGCACTGCATGAGAGACTCTCTATCATCCTGCTCAATGCAATTCCTCAGAGACTCTCTATACTGCAGCAGGACACTCTGACGTAGACTCTTCTTATACTACTGAAAAATACAAAACCTTGACTCTCCTTACAATGCTGTAGGGCACAAGGACCTAGACTCTATACCGCTGCAGGATACAAGGACCTAGACTCTCCCCACACTGCTGCAGGATGCAAAGACCTAGACTCTCCCTACACTGCTGCAGGATACAAGGGGCCCAGACTCTCCTTATATACTGCTGCAGGATACAAGGGCCAAGACTTTCCCTACACTGCTGCAGGATACAAGGACCTAGACTTTATACCGCTGCAGGATGCAAAGACCTAGACTATCTCTACACTGCTGCAGGATGCAAAGGCCTAGACTCTCCTTATATACTGCTGCAGGATACAAAGACCTAGACTCTTCTTATATACTACCGCAGGATACAAGGGCCAAGACTCTCCCTACACTGCTACAGGATATAAGGACCTAGACTCTCCCTACAATGCTGCAAGATACAAGGACCTAGACTCTCCTTACACTGCTGCAGATACAAGGACCTAGACTTTCTCTACACTGCTGCAGGATACAAGGACCTAGACTCTCTACACTGCTGCAGGATACAAGGATCTAGACTCTCCTTATATACTGCTGCAGGATAGAAGGACCTATACTCTCCCTACACTGCTGCAAGATACAAGGACCTATACTCTCCCTACAATGCTGCAGGATACAAGGACCTATACTCTCCCTACACTGCTGCAGGATACAAGGACCTATACTCTCCCTACACTGCTGCAGGATACAAAGACTTACACTATCCCTATTCTGTTCCAGGATACCAGGACCTGGACTCTATACTGCTGCAGGACACAAAGACCTACTCTATCCTTGTAGACTGCTGCAGGATACAAGGACATAGACTCCCCATACGGCTGCAAGGCAACAGGACCTACACTCTCTATACTGCTACAGAATACCGGGACCTAGACTCTCCCTATACTGCTGCTGGATACCAGGACCTAGACTCTCCCTATACTGCTGCTGGATACCAGGACCTAGACTCTCCCTATACTGCTGCTGGATACCAGGACCTAGACTCTCCCTATACTGCTGCTGCATACCGGGACCTAGACTCTCCCTATACTGCTGCTGTATACCAGGACCTAGACTCTCCCTATACTGCTGCTGGATACCAGGACCTAGACTCTCCCTATACTGCTGCTGGATACCAGGACCTAGACTCTCCCTATACTGCTGCTGGATACCGGGACCTAGACTCTCCCTATACTGCTGCTGGATACCAGGACCTAGACTCTCCCTATACTGCTGCTGGATACCAGGACCTAGACTCTCCCTATACTGCTGCTGGATACCAGGACCTAGACTCTCCCTATACTGCTGCTGGATACCAGGACCTAGACTCTCCCTATACTGCTGCTGGATACCAGGACCTAGACTCTCCCTATACTGCTGCTGGATACCAGGACCTAGACTCTCCCTATACTGCTGCTGGATACCAGGACCTAGACTCTCCCTATACTGCTGCTGGATACCAGGACCTAGACTCTCCCTATACTGCTGCTGGATACCAGGACCTAGACTCTCCCTATACTGCTGCTGATACCAGGACCTAGACTCTCCCTATACTGCTGCTGGATACCAGGACCTAGACTCTCCCTATACTGCTGCTGGATACCAGGACCTAGACTCTCCCTATACTGCTGCTGGATACCAGGACCTAGACTCTCCCTATACTGCTGCTGGATACCAGGACCTAGACTCTCCCTATACTGCTGCTGGATACCAGGACCTAGACTCTCGCTATACTGCTGCTGGATACCAGGACCTAGACTCTCGCTATACTGCTGCTGGATACCAGGACCTAGACTCTCGCTATACTGCTGCAGCATTAAGGTTGGCGCAGGGCACCGTTATCTGCAGACTCTCTATAGAGCTGCAAGATATTATGACCTACAGACTGCAGACTCTCTATAGAGCTGCAAGATATTATGACCTACAGACTGCAGACTCTCTATAGAGCTGCAAGATGTTATGACCTACAGACTGCAGACTCTCTATAGAGCTGCAAGATATTATGACCTACAGACTGCAGACTCTCTATAGAGCTGCAAGATATTATGACCTACAGACTGCAGACTCTCTATAGAGCTGCAAGATATTATGACCTACAGATTGCAGACTCTCTATAGAGCTGCAAGATATTATGACCTACAGACTTGCAGTATTTCCGCAGAATACCATGACTTAGAGACTCTCTCTCTCTCTCTCTCTCTCTCTCTCTCTCTCTCGTTCTCTCTCTCTCTATCACACACACACACACACACACACACACACACACCACACACACACACCACACACACACACACGCATGCGCGCGCGCACACACACGCACACACACACACACACACACACACACACACACACACACACACACACACACACACACACACCTCACAAAATAAATATCTCTGATGGGAGAAAAAAAATCGAACCCACACGAACTCCCTCCCAGCCAGGCAGGCAGTCCTCCTGGCAACCTCTAAACCGCTTCGCCACGGCGGCTGCTAGACACCCCCCTCCCACCCCCACCCCCACCCCCACCAGCACCAAAAACCCCTCCTCACCCTCCCTCCCCACCGCCCCCACTCTTACCCAAGGATTCCATGTATTGCTGCAGGATCTTGGCGGCACCAGTGTGTTGCTGCGACTGGGCTTCCTGCAGGGGTCTTGCTCTGGGCGTTCTTCAGGAAGGGGTCGGCGCGGCGCGTGGCCACCAGCAGCTGCACCAGGTCCTTGTAGCCGCGGTAGGCCGCCAGGTGGAGCGCCGTGTCCCCTCGCTCGTTCTGCACCTGGACGTCCGCGCCACTGTGTCGTCGTGGTGGGTGAGGATAAGTGGTGGTGGTGGTGGTGGTGGTTGGGGTGGTGGTGACGGTGTGGTGGTAGGTGATGGGAGGATGGTCCGTCCATGGAGAGAGAGAGAGAGAGAGAGAGAGAGAGAGAGAGAGAGAGAGAGAGAGAGAGAGGACGAAGTCTCGATTAGTGAATATGGTTTTATTTATTTATTTATTTATTTATTTATTTATTTATTTATTTATTTATTTATTTATTATTTGTTTAACATCTGTTGTTGTTCAATATCACTGTCCCTGTTCGTTGTTCCGATTTTTTAAAATTTAAATATTTTTTTCATTTATTTGATTATTTATCTATTTATTTTGCCATTCTCTGTCTGTCTGTCTGTCTGTCTGCCTCTCTCTGTGTCTGTCTCTGTCTCTGTCTCCCTGTATGTGTGTGCATGCGTGTGTGTGCGCGGGCACACTTCTGCGTGTCCTACATCCACACCTCCGTCCCCCCCTCCCTCCCTCCCTACCTACCTAGCTACATCCAACCTTCATCTTACCCACCCTCACCCCCTCTCTCCCCCCGCCATCACCACTCTCTCCTGCAAGCCCCCCCCCCCCCCTTCCCCCCGTTTTCCCCTTCCCCCACCTCCCTCCCGCCTCCTCAGCTCTTCACACATCCGCTGTCGTCAGACCCAACCAACCCTTTGCAGGAAGCGCTCAGCACAACAGTGACCTCGCCAACTAATTGGTTCTGTCCAACTCGCTGAGTAGAACACGCTCGTAGCACGTGCAACAACAACAACAACAACAACAACAGTCAGCGCCAACAACCGCACAAACGTTGCACCACCAGGGCTAACCTTTGTAAGCACTGTCCCCCCTTTTAACGGACACGCTGACGTTGCGGCCAGAGACTCGACGACGGTCAAGCCACATCGAATGGACTTCGTGAGGAGGGTGGGGTGGGGTGGGGGGGTGGGGGGGGGATGTACACCGAGAAGAGATCAGAAACTGACGTAATTTTTTTTTAATTTTTTTTTTTTAAGAAGCTGAAAGATAATGGCTGCTATAACACGCAGGCCCAGGAAGAGAAGATAATCCATTGCCGAAGAGAAATTCTACGAAAAAAAAAAAATAGGAAAGTTTCTTTCCGTCCGAAGATTATTTCTGTTGTGGAGCTAATTGTTAATAGGCAGTAATGATAATAATGATGACAATAATAATAATAACAGCAGCAATAACAACACTAACAGAACGACAGGAATTACAAACAACACCGACAATAAAAACAATGATTATAATAATTAAGTAATAACGAGAAGAGGACGAGAGTGAGGATTTAAAGAGAAAGGAAAAAAATATCAGAAAAGAAAAATCCTAATGTTATCAAGAAAGTCGAATTTAAATGAAGTAGGCAGGCTTCTATAATTCTTTACCAAAGACTAAGAAGCCATGATCTACTGGAGAAAAGAATTTCAACATTTTTTAAAAACTTTTTTTTTAGAAAGTGTTTCTTTCTGTCGATGAATTATCTTACCTTACGAGGCTAAATTTTCATACAGACATCATTATCATCAATTTGGATTTTCATCACTTGATTAAAAGAGAGAGAGAGAGAGAGAGAGAGAGAGAGAGAGAGAGAGAGAGAGAGATTTTCATCACTTGATTAAAAGAGAGAGAGAGAGAGAGAGAGAGAGAGAGAGAGAGAGAGAGAGAGAGAGAGAGAGAAGAGTAGAGTTGTGTTTTTAAATCTCGAAGCTGATAAAACAGACAAAAGAGACGACCCGAGAGAGGAACTAAATCCTTCACCAAAGACCAAGAGTAAATTGAGGCATGAAATAAAAATAAGAAGATAAAATGAAAATAAATAAAATAAAACAAAATAAAAGGTTTAAGAGTAAACTGAGGACGAAAAACATCAAAACTGGGGAAAGGCAAAATTCCTCAAAATTGGGCAACAGAAGAGAATTGTAAGGAAAAAACAAACAAACAAACACTTGTTCTCCAAGAGACGGCGGAAGGAAAATGCACATACATACACGCACCGGACGATCAAAATTAAAAAAAATAATGATAATAAAACAATCGAGACAAACTGAAAAGAAAATAAATTCCTTCATTGCCAATGAAGGATAATTACATCTAGAAATTCTTTACCTTACCTAAACCTGTTGTTTTTAAGAGCTATACTACACTTTGACAAGAACTTCCACTAAATATTTTCATTTAACTTTCTATATGCTAATCTCACTCATGTGTTAGTGTTCTGAGATCTGTTGGGAAAGATGGCATTAAATTCCAATAATAATAATAGCAATGATGATGATAATCTTCATTGTCATTATTTCATAATTGTTGTAATTGTTATTATCATCATTATCAGTATGATTATTCAACTTTGTCAAGGTGTTCATGTCTCCATTAAGGCAGATTTTCCACATCTTCATTCTTGTCAGACAGTTCACGTCTTGTTGTTATCTATTTACCCATTTATTTATTTATTTATTTGTTTATTTGTTTGATTTATTTATTATTCATTTATTCATGGGGTGGGGGTGGGGGTGGGGGGCTTCGACTTTTTGAGCAGTGTCAGGTCGTGTTTTTTTGTTTTTTTTTTTGTTTAAATTTTTTTTTCACTCATTCGGCCTTGTCCAGGTCATCATTAAAAAAAAAAATTAACTTAGGTAGAACTTCCACTTCTTCACCGTTTTCAAGTCGTTCACTTTTTCATCTTTTCACAAAAAATGTCCGCTTCTTCCCCGTTGCCAGACGCCTGTTTATATGTCGTCTCAGCTTGACGCGTCATTTACTGGCTTCAGCGTGAAGGGTCGGTTCTCTTTTCGCGTGTCGCTGAGACATTGGGTCTCTCTCTCTGCTGGCACTTTCGCGCTTGTTCGTATGTATTTCAGTCCATGGCTTAAAAAAAAAGAAAAAGAAAAAAAAGACTGGTACTATTTTCTGTCGACCCCCCCCCCCCCCCCCCCCCCCCCCATCCCCCCAAAATCGTGTCTCCTCCAACAGACCAATTTATGATAAGTTCAGGGGCAGATCACCTAGTCCTGGATGGGAAGATGGAGAAGGGTGGAGAAGAGGGGAGGGGTGGGGGAGGAGCGTTCAATTTGGTTTTAAATTAAAGCTGTCCCAAGCGGCGGTCAAAAAGTCGATGACCGGAGGTAATGGGGAGGAGTGGGAGGGGGCGGGGGGGGGGGGGGGGGGCGCAGAAGCCCCCGGACCTCTAGAACCCTCTCCCGATAGAACAGTGCCTCTCTTTGTCTATGTGTGCTCAAGTGAGACAGACGTCTTCTTTTCCCTCCTCCCTCCCCCTCCTTTCCCCCCCCCCCTCCCCCCGCAACCCCGCCTTTCCTGCTTCTCACCCCGGTTCCTGGGGCCGGAATAGCCTAGTGGTAAAGCGCTGGACTCGTAATCTTGGGTTGCACGTTCAAATCTCCGCCGGGCCGTTTCGGTACAGGGGGATTTTTCCCTCGGAGTTAACATTGGTTTGACTCCCATTTCCCATACAGTCCTTCGAATGAGACTATAAACCGAGGCCCCGTGTGTGAACGCACGCTTAACATCTTGCACACACGTAAAATCCCATCACCAACTTTCGGAAGAGAAGGCCAGTTTGGCCGCTGGTATGGATGACACGTTACACATAGCATGCACCTTCCCCGAAGTTGGAGTATGGCTGCCTTAATGGCAGGATATAAAACGGTCATACACACAAAACTCCACTCCCTTTGTTGGGTAGATGGGATCTATCCTTGCCTGTCCATACAGGGAGTGTCCGCAGAGTATGAGCCTGTGTACGCGAAAAAAAAAAAAAAAAAAAAGAAGAAAAAAAAAAAACACAAAAAACCCCGGTTCCTCCTCAAAGTCATCAGCGGAAGTTTTTTTTGTGGTCAAAATATAGATGTGAAGCTCTTTCAAACAACAGATTAAGATAAGATAGAGATCAATCAAAATATAGATGTGAAGCTCTTTCAAACAACAGATTAAGATAAGATAGTGATCTTTTAGAGGTAATTATCTTTAGTTGGTAATAAAGGATTTTTTTTTCTTTTCAGTTCGTCTCGGTTGTGTATGAGCGTGTGTGTGTGTGTGTGTTGTGTGTGTGTGTGTGTGTGTGTGTGTGTGTGTGTGTGTGTGTGTGGTGTGTGTGTGTGTGTGTGTGTGTGTGTGTGTGTGTGTGTGTGTTGAAATCGTCCAGTGTGTGTATGCATATTCTTTCCGCCATGTTTGGAGAGAAAGGTTTGTTTTTTGTGTGTGCTTTTTTATGACAATTTGCTTCTATGTGTCCAATTTCGAGGAATGTTGCCTTTCCCCAGTATTGACCTTTTTCGTCTCACACACACACACACACACACACACACACACACACACACACACACACACAATAAGCTAACAACAAACTGCATGATTTGCATTGAAAAGGCGCTCCAAAATGATCCCCCTCCCCTACCTGGCCTTTCCCAATACCTCGCCCCCCCCCCCCCCATTCATTCCATCCCCCCTCCCCCGCCCCCGCATCCCTACTCCTGTCGCCGGCTGGAATAAGGAAGGAGTGTCAGGTTTTATGGAAGGGTGTGTCTGGTATTTCCCATGTTTGGAAAGTGATCTGTCAATGTCTGAGCGAGGCGAGGTCGACAGTACTGGACAATTCTACACGTCATTAACGAGGCGGGTGGTGGGGTGGCGGTGGTGGGGTGAGAACTACCAAGTGTCCTGTTCTTAATCCTCTCACAGGAAGCGTGCACTTTGTGAAGAAATCTTGCCTTCTTAATCCACGACATGGGATACCCAGGATTTTTTGTTTGTCTTACAAGGACTTTTTTTCTTGGCATGCAGATTCTTCACACACACACACACACACACACACACGCACGCACGCACGCACGCACGCACGCATGCGCGCACGCACACACACACACACACACACACACACACACACACACACACACCCTATCCCCTCTTCTCCATTCTCCCTCAGCCCCACTCTGTTCCTTTTCCTGCAACTCCCCCCCCCCCCCTCTTCTTTTTCCTTCTTCACGTTCTAGACTTCTTTATCTCCTCTATGCAATATTTCCTCATTGAATAATTGAAGGCTTTTCAATTCAAGTTTTCAATCATTCAGTCAGCAGGAACACTTAAAAAAAAAAAAAACCAGTGACAAGACCCTCTACAACGTGAAGAAGAAATCAAAACACATATGAATGGATCATGTAAATCATGTTTCAAGAAATATGGAGAGAGAGAGAGAGAGAGAGAGAGAGAGAGAGAGAGAGAGAGAGAGAGAGAGAGAAAGGAAGAAAAAACGACGATAACCTATAACCCGTGATGAAATAATGACACGCCTATAACTCCAAACCTATGCTGCGTACGACAACCGAATCGCCCGGCAGCAACGGCAACACACAACACACAGCATAAACAACACACAACACACAGCATAAACAAGAAACTTCCTCCTTGTTCGTTCGGTTTGCTCGATGTTGTCACTTCTCATTACAGGCTCATAACTCCCAAAGGGGCGCGCGCTGCTTACGACACCAACTCGCCCAGCGGAAAGGACAGCAAACACACACCACGCAGAAGAAACACGAAACGTCCGCCTTGTTTCTCCTGTGTGCTCTGTGTGTTCATTTCTGCCAGGCGCGATTTGCTGTCGTAAGCAGCGTTCCTTTGGAGTTATGCGCTCTTTGATAATGACTGAATTCAAAGTTTAAAAAAAGAAAAGAAGAAGATATGTAGAGATGAAGGAGGTCATTTCATTCACATAACTGCCAATACTATGGGTATAAACACAACATTTATACACGTATAACCCAAACTGAGACATATTTAAAAGAAGAATGCATGCAAAGAAAAAAAAAAGAAAAAAAAAAAAGAAGTACACGCACAGTTGTAGGTGGGAGACTGGGATTTAGTTAGGGACCCGAACCTTGGTTTATATACCACACGTATAAAAACACCAACAATGCAAAGGTTGCTGAAAATGAAAATAAGACGTGATGATAAACTTGCGTACCCCCACACATACCCCTCCCTCTCGTTCCCCCTTTACCTCCCCCTCACACCTCCCCTTCCACGGGGCCGAGAAGCAAGCAGCTATGTTTCAAGGCGTGGTGAGGTCAAAGCTCGGAAATTTTTGTTTGTTTGTTTGTTTTTTTGTTTTGTTTTTGTGAGGGCGTAACTGTTAAAGTCTCACTTAACACAGGAAGGAGACTTCACCGCGTGCGGCGGACCAGGTCGTCATAATACGATGCAAGCCCATCTGCTAAGCTCCGAGACACAAGAGTTTACACGGGGTAAAGAAATATCTTAACATCTTAATTCTTTTTAATGCGGGAGGAAGCCATGGGTTAGGGCGGGAAGTGGGAGGATAAAGGGAGAGGGCGGGGCGAGGGGGGGTGGGGGGAGTAGGGGGAGCGGGAGAGGGAAGATGCCCGGGGTGGAGATGGGGATGAGGGCCAAACTGAGTTATGCCCAGGTAGAAACACCACCAGCGGAGGCCGAATGGGGGACGGCAACCACGTTCAAAGATACTACCAGGCCTAAATTAGAATCTAGCGACCCATCCGACGCCCCCGCCGGGGGAGTGCATCAACCAGGGCATGGCAGAAGTCTCAGAGTCAGCAAGAGGATGGGCTCCGCAACGTCCAGCGCTTTTGGACCTTTTTGCCAAGCGTTCGGGAAACCCCCACGGCTAACGTCAGATTGGACCTTTTGCCAAGCGCTGAGGAAACCACCACGAATAACGTCAGATTGGACCTTTTGCCAAGCGCTGAGGAAACCACCACGGCCAACGTCAGATTGGACCTGTTTGTCAAGTGCTGAGGAAACCACCACGGATAACGTCAGATTGGACCTTTTGCCAAGCGTTCGGGAAACCACCACGGCTAACATCAGATTGGACCTGTTTGTCAAGTGCTGGGGAAACTACCACGGATAACGTCAGGTTGGAATTCACTTCCAAAAACAGATGTGGCAGGGGACACAACCCTATGAATCAGACAAAGTGTAAATTGTTTCTCTCACCCGTCTGTCCCTAGCAGTTTTATTTTTCGATGCATTTTTGGGCCAGATTCTGTGTCAGTGTGTGTCGGAATCAGAGAGTCCTTCCGCATGAAATCCAAAAAGAATCATGCTGATATAAACTAAAAGTGTACTCCTCAATGTCTTAGGTTTTTTGTCTTCTCTCTGTGTTCCTGCTTTTCTATCTATAACCCATAAAACGGCAAAGTCAGTAATGAAACAAAGACATTTTGTGACCGTCCAATGAATGGAGATGATGAAGACGAAGAAATTCCCAGATTGAAAATCCAACAAGGGCAAGCGCTGAAACTCAAAGATTGATCAAAAAGTGAAACAAAGTTTAATCATCAACAGTGTTTCATTCAGATATTAAAAACAAAAAAGAAAAGAATAAAAGAAGAAAAAGAAGAAATAAAGGAAAGAAAGAAAAAAAAAAGAGAAAAAGACCGATCTCTGAAAACAAGAACAACAACAACAACAAAGGAACCAGCAACTCCTTAACCACACCAGGTGGAACATCTGGGAGCAGAAACGTCATGGAATCCGTGGTAAACAATGTTTGCCCCACCGCCGCAAGGCCGTTCATATGATAATCGGGGCGGGCTCCAATGGGAGTCTGAGGTGAGGAGAGGGGGGGGGGAGGTGGAGGGGGGGGGGGGGGGGGTCCGTCCCCTGTGGGCGAAATGAGTGTGTGTGTGTGTGTGTGTGTGTGTGGTAAAAATGCCATTGGTGCAAGCCTAGGAGGGGGAGGGGAAAGAGAAGGAGGGAGGGGGGGCATAGTATCCCGGACCCCCACCTCCCCCTCCCCCAACACCCACCCACTCACCCACCCAACCTCACCCCCTCGTCAGACTCCATCAAACAAAAAACCAAACCAAACCAAAACAAAACAAACGTAAAGGGAGTGCACTCGTGACAGCACAGGTCCCCTGCCAAGGTCTGAACAGATGCCGGATCTACCCTTCGATCCGGATCTCCTCCCTGGCCTGCATGCCCTCTCTTCTCTTTTTTTCATGTTTTATCTTTTAAACCCAATACCATTGAGCTCGGCTCCGTACTGTTTTTGCCGTCATCTTGCTGACGACAGACATACAGATAAACGAGAAACCAACAGACGCTGGCAGAAAGCATCACATAAGTTGGGCGAAACTAAAAGGTTTGTCACACGCAGCCTCGGCGTCGGGGAACCACCTAAAGCCTTGAACGGTCAGAATGTGTAACGGTTCCAGTGTGACCAATATGTGGCCTGCACAATGCGAATGAGAATGGCGTTCATTTCATGGACCAATCGGAGGTCTTTTAACATTTCATGGCGCGAAGGGAGGGGAAGGGAGGGAGAGGATAATGGTGGTGCCACGCGTCCACAAAGGGTTCGTTTCTCCTTCTCCTTCAGACCTGAAAGACATGATTCATCTTGTTCGTTTCCAGAATGAGGCGGATATCAAAGCGATTGAAGTTGATTTGTCTCCTCGTTCATGTTAACTACTCTCTCTCTCTCTCTCTCTCTCTCTCTCTCTCTCTCTCTCTCTCTCTCCCCCCTCCTCCTCTTTCCTTTTCCTCCTCCTCCTTCTCCTCCTCTTCTTCTTCTTCTTCTTCTTCTTCTTGTCCTTTACCGCAGTGAAAATCTCATCTACTCCCTGCAGCTCTACAGTCTTTACACACACACACACACACACACACACACACACACACACACACACACACACACACACACTATTTCAATAATGTAATGGCAGATTTACCAAAAGGCTTATCTAAAGCACAGAGTTAGCTCAATTTGCCGATGATATATGCCTATGGATGAGAGTAACCATGAAACGAATAACCTCTTCGAGGTCGCTGAACTACATAAAAGCTTTATACCAGCGAGAACTCGATAAAATAAATGTATTTTTACAAGAAAACGGGCTTGCACTTTCATTAGAAAAAACTCATATAATGCTTTTCAATCAGGGTATGACCCAGAAAAGCTCCCAGTTTTCACTTTAGATGGCATTGAAATAAAATATGTTAAATCTGTCAAATTCCTAGGTATAATCTTAACTTCTAAACTGTCATGGAACCAGCATATTGACCACATATTAAATAAAGCACGGAAAAGTTTAAACTTTCTTAAGATTATAAACAAGCAACCATGGGGCCAAGATGCTTCGACTTTAATATCTCTATCAACCGCTCTTGTGCGATCTAGGTTAACCTATGCTCAGAAAGTATTTTTCAGCGCACCACAACATCTGTTGAATAAATTGCAGAGCATTGATTGCAAGGCTTACAAACTCGCTCTTGGTGTTCCCATACATACATCCAATTTAGGAACATACAATGAGATTGGAGTGCTACCTCTCAGCGAGGTTCGAAAAGTAGCTGCGTCAAAGTTCGTTCTGAAGAGTTTTACACAGAAAAATTTCTGTGCAAAAGAAGTTTGTTTAAATTCTGAAAAAGATTTTGGAAAGCGAGCTAGAAGAATACAATCTACAAAATCAATCTACTCGTATACTTCTCACCATATCAGAGATTCCAACATAAATAGAAATGAAATCGCTGTTAAACCATCCTTTTCACCAGTACCAAGATGGGAACAAACGAAAGCCTGCTTTGATACGACTCGTTCAGATATGTCAAAAAAAGATTCACCCAACATACTAAAAATTTCAGTATACTTACATTTGGAAAATCAGTACAAGAACCACTTAAAAATTTTCACAGACGGCTCAGTGCTAGAAGACAGTAGGACAGGGCAGCTTTTGTAATACCTGACTTAAACGTGGAGAAAATGTACCATCTAGGCAGAAATTTTCGATTTTCAGTGCCGAGTTTGCCGCCATCCTAATGTCCTTAAATTATATTCTTTATTTCCATCTAAATGTCAGTCACGTACTAGTATGTGTTGATTCTAGATCTGCTCTTGAAGCATCCGGTCTTCAAATTCAAAAATCCGTTTGGAGATAATAACAGAAATAAATCATGTAATACATCTTTTATCCGATAAAGGCACATCAGTTAGTTTTTGCTGGGTCCCCCTCTCATTGTGGCATTTCAGCAAATGAGAGAGTCGATCAGGCTGCAAGAAAGGCAGCTCGAAATGTTGAGGTTCAATTCCCCTTAATATTCCTTTGGATTTAACAGAATGCAATATTCTTCTAAACAAAACATCGGATGAAAGCTTCAGAAACTTGATAATGAACTCAGATACTCAGTATTATCAGAGTTGTGTTAAATTTGGTGGCAAAATCAACTCGAAAGCCTCGTCAAACAATCATCTTGCTTCTCTGTCTAGAGAGATTAGAAGTTTACTGCACAGAATGCGGTTAAATTCCCTTCGTACAAAGTTCTGTAAAAACATTAGATGCATGTGTGGAGAAACACTCGGAGTAGGACATCTATTAATCAATTGTCCAAGTGCAAGGGAATTATATCGTAAGTCGGGCGTTTGTAGTTTATCTGACGGATCAAGTCCGTCATCTGTGCCCAAGATTTTGAATGACTACGCTTTTCTTTCTTCAGTTTGTAAATGTTTGTTACACAGTCCAGTGGGCATTTACCTTTGATGTTCTATCCTTTAATATTAGATTGTTAATTACTTAGCATTACTTACAGTACTCTTGCTGCTATGTTACACTCAGTTTGAAGCGTACTTGCCTAATTCCGGAAAATGACACATTTACATACAAGCGTGCGCGCGCACGTGCACACACAACACACACACACACACACACACACACACACACACACACACGCACACACACACACACACACACACACACACACCCACTCACACACACACACACACACACACACACACACACACACACACACACACACACACACACCACGCACGCACGCACACACCCGCGCACACACACACACGCACGCGCTCACACACACACACACACACGCACACACACACACACACAACACACACACACACACACACACACACACACACACACACACACTCACACACACATACACTCACATCCACACTTTGTCCCTGTATCTGGCCATCTCCAGTCTCAACTCATATCATAAGAAATGTTTATTCATACAACACATTTTCAAGAAACAACCACAGAGTTAATACGCACATTCCACATACTTCAACACATCGTCTGATATCACTTTTAGTGGAAGGACGTTAAACTGAAGAAACTGAACACACACACACACACACACACACACACACACACACACTGACTGACTGAAACCAATTTATTGTCAGATTAACTCAAGGTTGTACTGACATTTAAGAAAACATTATGAACAGAATATGAACGTCTTTCATTCAACGCAAAGAAGCATAATTAACACACAAAAATACGTGCGCGCACACACACACACACACACACACACACACACACACACACACACAACACACACAACACACACACACGTACACACATACACACACACACACAAGCACAAACACACGCACTTACATAAATACACAAATACACACATCTCAATACAAACACACCCATACCCTCACATATACTCAAACTTACACACTCGCACACACAGACATACACACGCCCACACACACACCGCGCACACACACACCCGCGCGCGCCCACACACACACACACACACACACACACACACACACACACACACACACACACACACACACACACACGCACGCGCACACACACATTCATACTCGAGCACTCGTACACACATGCATTCACTCTCACAAACACACTCTTTCACGCACACATACACGCGCGCACGCACATACACACCCACGCACGCACACCCACGCACGCACACACACACACACACACACACACACACACACACACACACACACACACACACACACACACACGCACGCACGCACGCACGCACGCACGCACGCACGCACGCACACACAGAGAAAAAAAAATTCTGCCAATTATATACAATCCTGTACCCCTTTGCACCTCCCCCCCCCCCTCCCCCAGCCAGGAGCGACGGATCAAGAGAGATCGGAGCAGCAGAACGGACGACATGAACAGGTTGGAGCTGGTCTCGGTACCACTTGTGTCGCGAATGAACTGGCCGTACCTAACACCGAATTGGGTGAACATAGTACACAACACAGGAGGAACACATCAAGCCGATTCAAGATTATGATGACACGTCGCATATTCAGGATACGCTTCGGTGTTTGCGTTCCGATCTGTAGGAGTGAAACAGCAGGGGCCCAGAAATCCACCCGTCGGACATCGACACAAGTCTGGAGCAAGCTATAGACAAAATTATCGCTGGTTTTTGACACGGGAATGGTTAAGGGTTATGCCGTTACTCTTACAGAGCGACAGGTGCAGAGACGATTCCGAGATCCGCACAGAAATCAAGCTTTTCGGAAGGTCGTGCTCCATCAAACGGATGACGTGGGTGTGCTGCTGTGTGAATCAGACGACGTCGTTCTAGAATATTCCTGCGATCGTGTTCGGAAGACAACTGCTTATTCTGTTTTGACAAGCAGGAAGAAAGGCACATGTCATCGGAGGAATGTGTTAAATTGGCCTGCCTTCGGAAAAGAAGACGCAGCGGCAACACGAAGCATGCAGAGACCCAAGCATGTGCTCTATGGCGCCTGCACTCTGTCCACGGACTGATCCAGTTTTACCTGGGGTGACCGTCGTCTACAGAACTGACAGTGAATACCAGTGACATGTTCTCGTTCTCAAATTCATCATGTAAAGTGAAAGAAAAGGACATTGCTGTGTTTCCATGTTAATGAAATCGAAATTGAGTCGCGTTTTGTTGTTGTCCATCGCGTCGATTTGCTTAATGGGTATTACAGCCTAACATCATTAAACTTCGTTCGTTCGTTCGTTCGTCCACAAACATCAAAGCAATATGGCTATAGACGAGATAATTTCTACATACACAAACATAAGCACACACAAACACACACACACACACACACACACACACACACGCGCGCGCGCGCGCGCGCACACTAAGAGCCCATATATACTGGTATTCAGAAACACTAATTCTGTATGATTACATGTATATCCAATACATGGCAATCAAGGATCATTAAAGTATGGAACTGGCTGACATATTACTCATAAGAGTCGAACAGCTTATGAGTGTGTATGGGGAAGGGGAGAAGAGGAAGGAAGAGAGTGGGTGGGGGGAATGAAAAAGCCTTGCTCTACGTGCAAATTAGACGCCGAACCATACTGATATGGTTTTTGCCTAGAATAAGATTTTAACATTTCAAAAATTTGCAAATTGGAGAAGAAACACACACACACCACACACACACACACACACACACACACACACACACACACACACACACACACACACACCTGTTAGGGGGAAGGGAGGCAGTGACGAGGGGGTGGGGCGGTGGAAGAGTTAAAAATATCTTCCAAGTGGATGAGATTTAATAAGATAAACAGCCAACATTGCCAGACTCCAACCGTTCTTATAACTGGGATTGAAAACACTAGACATAGTCAGCGGAAGCTTGAAGGACTTCATCTTATCATGAAGAGGCTGAAAGTGATTTTTTGTACTAGTACAGTCAAATAAAAAATGAGGGATATCGAGAGTCTGACCACATGCGCAAGCAGGTGCCGGTTTTAAATACCTACATAACCAACCATTAACCCGCAGCCTATGTACAAGGTTACGATTTGGGATTGGCCCTGGAGGATTACAACATTTGCTTGTTGGTTTAGTCACATCCCATCTGTGCTTCCGAGCTGAATCTTCAAGGTACTGATTCTGTCTTATGCTCCAGATGAACTTGTCAGAATGTGGATAGCTTCAGATGAAGAAAGAGGGATATCACAATTCAAAACATCAGATTTATTTCTTGCAGCTTCCTTTGCATAAAAGTCAGCTAAATCATTGCCACGTAAACTGGAGTGTCCTGGGACCCATAACAAAGTTACATTGATACCCCGGGTTATTAGGTGATGAATGAGAAGTAAGATCTCACACACCAAGTCTGAACGACTAGATTTTGATTGACAATGTAGAGCCGTAAGCGCTGATTTTGAGTCCGATAGTATAAGTATTTGTCTATGTATAACAGGCATGTCAAGTATAAAATCTAGTGCTTTCAAAATGGCAAATAACTCTGCTGTAAATATAGAACATCCTTTCGTAATATGGTATTTCTTTCTAATGCTGAGCGCTGGTATTACAAAGGAAGCCCCAACATCGGAAGAATCTAAAACAGAACCATCCGTGAAAATGTGTAGATAGGAATCGTATTTCCTATCTATCAAGTCTTTGGCATAAGATGATAGTAACAGAGGATTATCTTTTTTATTCAGATCTCCGTAAGTGTAAATGATTTCAGCCTGCTCTGACAACCACGAAGGGTATGAACAACATGGAACCTCGGCAATACCATCAAGAGACAGGTTACAGTTCTGAAATAATGGGGAAACATAATCACCTAGGGACATGTATACCGATTTGTTACGGATCTCTCTTGAAACATACGTACTTCCATCCAGTTCAGTCATTACTGAATTTGGAATGGTTCTAGCTCTCACTGTAAAATTACAGGCGCAACTTAGCCTGTGTTCATTTAAGGGTAACACACCAGCCTCCTTGTACGTCAGATCAATTGAAGCCCATCGGGGAAGTCCTAATGCAATTTTAAAGGCTAACGAGTCAATACTGGTTAGCTTGTGTAAATCTGTCTTTCCCAGCTGTAAAAAAAACTTCTTGGCCATTCGACAGAATTGAACGAACTAGCCCTGAGCGACATGGACGAGATTAGATCCCCAGTTAATCAGAGGTATAGCAGATAGAACACGTAATAAACCAACTTTTTTTCCTAGCCTTTTCTACAAGGTAATTGATATGTTTACTCCAAAAAAGTTTATAGTGGAAGATTACACCGAGAAACTTAACTTGTTTGCTTGGGTATATTAAATTATTATCTACCTTTATAGAGACAGCTTCTCTGCCTTCAAACGCAATTGTTTTCTTTGTAAAGACAACAAAAACCGTTTGTGAGCAGATAAACCGAACCCATTTGATTTCATGTAATGAAAAATATTGTCAACTATTTCCTGATGCTGTTCAATGATTTTCTTTCTTTTGGTTTGTTGTTTGGAAAAATTGAAGTTTACATTTCTCCACAGAGCAATATCATCTGCATACAGAGCTATTGTGGCACCTTTTGTATTAACCTGTTTAATATCGTAAAGCATTAGCGAGAAAAGTGTTGGAGCGATTACACTTCCTTGGGGAACACCCATGTTAATAGTCTTAGAAGTTGATAAAGCTCCATGAACATTGACTTGGATAGTTCTGTCCGATAAGAAAGCTTTCAGAAATTGGAAAAAACGACCTCGTATTCCTACTTCATGTGCTTTGTACAACAAGAATGCCATACTGAATCGTAGGCTCTATGAACATCAAAGAACGTTGCAAGGGTCGAATGACGCTTGGCAAGAGCTTTTTTCACATTCGAGGATAAGTGGACAATGTGGTCTGTGACTCCTCTACCTTTCCTAAAACCAGCCTGAATAAAGGCAAACTCCATTTTTTTCAAGGAAATGTTCTATTCTGTTTTTCATGATTCTTTCAAAAAGTTTTCCAATATGAGGTGTTAAAGAAATAGGTCGGAAACTAGAGGGAAGAGTTTTAGATTTTCCTTGTTTAAGGATTGGACACACACACACACACACACACACACACACACGACACACGCACACACACACACACACACACACAACACGCACACACGCACGCAAGCAGGCAAGCACGCACGCACGCACGCACGCGCACACACACACACCTGTTCAGGAGCACCATCAAACATTCAGCATGGCCGCGGTCCGCCGCTGCGTGCAAGGCAGTGGAACCCCATTTGACGCAAGCATTGACGTCACAGCCCGCCTGCAGAAGAGCCTGTCAGCAGATCGTCATCACCATCAGCACCATCATCATCATCATCATCATCATCATCCTCATCATCCTCATCATCATCCTCATCATCGTCATCATCATCATTATCATCATCATGGATTTCGTTTTCATAAAGGTCTTTATTCGTGTGGTTGAAAATTGTTCTGGACATCGTCATCTTCACCTTCATCCTCGCTGTTGCTTTCGTCGTCCTTTCTGATCATTTACGTAATCATCATCTTCGTAATCATCGCTATCACCATCATCATCATCATCATCATCATCATCATCATCATCACCATCATCATCGTATGCGTCGTCATCATCACCATCATCCTCAAGTCAATCGTCCAGACTTTCTGTATGCTTATGTCTGCATTCGCCTGCTGGGGCGAGCGGTGGACCTGTGTGACCGATAAGATGTAAAGAACAACAAAGACCTGGCAACAAACACATCGACAACGAGACTACTAATCACAACAATAACAAATCCCACCACAATAACAATGATGATCGTAATGATCACAGTACTAATGGCGAATGTGTGCGAAGGAACCATGCTCACCAACCAACCAGCCAACAACAACAGAAGCAAACTATTTCAAACGCGTTTCATGCAATGGAACCCCCCAAAGGACCTGGCACTTGGCTAATGCATTGAGAGAGAGAGAGAGAGAGAGAGAGAGGAGAGAGAGAGAGAGAGAGAGAGAGAGAGAGAGAGAGACAGACAGACAGACAGACAGACAGACAGAGACTGAGACAGACAGACAGACAGACAGACAGACAGACAGACAAACAGACACACGTACACAAGACAACCACCAGAAAGACACACACACACACACACACACGCACACACACACACACACACACACACACACACACACACACACACACACATACACGCACGCACACGCACACACATACACACACATACAGAGCAAAGACGTGTACCTTTGAATACATATTTTCCAAACAGGCACACACACGGGCTCACATAGATAGACAGGCAGACAGACAGACAGACAGACAGACGACCACCAACCTGACAGATTCGGGCGTTACCGCGGCTGGCACTCCAGTAGAGGGGCGTGGCCTTGTCCTTGTCACGTGCGTCAACGTCACATGAGTTACTGCTCAGCAGAAAGACCACCTGCAACCGACACCGACACCACTACAGGCCTGCTCTGTGTGTGTGTGTGTGTGTGTGTGTGTGTGTGTGTGTCTGTGTGTGTGTGTTGGAGGGGGGGGGGGGGGGGCGTGCGTGCGTGCGTGCATGTGTGTGTGTGTGCGCACGCGCACACGTGCGTGCATGCATGTTTCTGAGTCTGTGTGTGTGTGCGGGTGTGCGTGCGTGCGTGCATGCCTGCGTGCGTGGATGCGTGTGTGTTTGCAGTAAGGGTCTGCCAGTGCATCTCACAGAAATACATCACCTCATATTCAGAGATGGTCACATCATAAGGGGAAAAAAAAAATCACAATCTAAGGACAATCCAGTGGGGGCTGGTGAAGATGGTATATCAAAAATACGACGAAAATGTCCTGAAGACGTCAGAGGCAAAAAAATAAAACAATCAAGTGAAAAGAAACTCTTCGAGCATTGTGCTTCAAATGCTGAAAGGATGTAAGGGAGATAACCTATATCAGCAACGAGAGTGATTTGTTCCACTGTTAGGTAACGTGTGAGAGAGAGAGAGAGAGAGAGAGAGAGAGAGAGAGAGAGAGAGAGAGAGAGAGAGATGGTGTATTCGTGTATAGGCCATGAGAGAGAGAGAGAGAGAGAGAGAGAGAGAGAGAGAGAGAGAGAGAGAGAGAGAGAGAGAGACGGATGGTTAATTCGTGTATAGGCCATGGGGAGAGAGAGAGAGAGAGAGAGAGAGAGAGAGAGAGAGAGAGAGAGAGAGAGAGAGAGAGAGAGAGAGAGAGAGAGAGAGAAGCTAAGAACAGGTACAGATAGATAATCTGTTCATATAGCTTATACATCAGAAACGAGACTTTAAATTCTTGAAAGCGAAACCATAGAGTGACATTATCATTTTACCTGAACAGATTTTTTTATGTACAGCAGTCAATAACAGCAGAATTATCAGTCTTAATTAACCCGTATTAATCGCCGTCTCGATTTATCCCGGAAACTGCATAAAAATGTGGCTGCTTAAGATGAGTACAGAAAAATTATGGTTACGTATTACGCAAAGAAAATCCGACTCACCCGCTCAAATTTACGATCGACGTCTTGTTCATTTCTTCTGTGGTGGAACAAATGAACGAATGAGTACATGCTTGTTATTCATTTATTTATTTATGTATTTGGTTGTTTGTTTATTCATATACTTTCTTATTCATTCATTTGTCTATTTATTTCTTTATCTATTTATTCATTCATTTATGTATGTATCTATTTATTCATTTATTTCGTTGTTGTTCCGCGAGATTTGACCGTTGTTGAAATACCGGGCGGAAGTATTCTATGAACATGTGTAGCTCAGAGGAACCTACGGACATGCTCATGTTTCAAAGTTAAATGCGCTTTTTTTCTCCTCTCTCAGATCAGTTGAAGATTTAGGGCGCAGTTCCACTTGTCCGTTTACGGTTACGGTTACGGCTACGGCATAAATCGCGCGCAAGTAGAAATGAAAAGACCATGATTCCATAATTATGTCCGGATGCAGCTATGGCAACGCCTACGGTTACGAACGCGTGTATCTTGACGGGAGCATGCAACGATTGATGCTGTACCGGACGGGTAAACGGATGGACCTGACTATCGTTATCATTTCTCGTCATTTTTCGTCCTGCGTCCATTTTTCTTTCTTTCCTTCTTTCTTTCTTTCTTTTTTTTTTTTTATTTTTTAACATTGTTCCAAGATCAGACTGATACGCTCCCTGGTCATTGCCATATTTCTCTATGCCTGTGAGACGTAGACGATGACAGCTGGACTTGAGAGAAGGATTCAGGCAATACAGATGCGATACTTCCGCAAGATCCTTGGCATCTCATACAAAGACCCCAGACTAGAGTACGGCAAGCCACTGGGCCATACCAGTACCTGCTGTCCACATTGAAAAAAAGGAAAATGAGATGGTATGGTCGTGCTTCAAGATCAACAGGACTCGCCCAAACCATTCTACAAGGAACAGTGCGGGCAGGCACACGGAGAGGAAGACAGAGAAAGAGATGGGAGGACAACATCAGTGAATGGACTGGCCTCACACTCAGCAACTGCCTAAGAGCGTCTGAGAACTGGGAGGAGTGGAGAAAGCTGCTTGCAAAGTCTTCTGTGGCGCCCAACGGTCTTCAACACTTCGGGATAGGTGATAGGTGATAGGGGTGAAAATCACGTTGGAACAAGTGAGGAGGCTCGCAACAGCTGAGACAGAGCAGTTCATTAGAATTGGTGAGCAAAACAAAACAAACGAAAAGACAGCACTGTATGCCCACAGCTCGGAGGACAACAGTAAATATTAGTCCCATTCATTTCGAAAACACAAGACAGCATATCTGCAGAAAGGGGAGCGGTTTTTCGTGAAGTGGTGTCATGACTGCAAGGAAAAGGGAGGTAAACGAACAGCTCAGTCTGTTAACACGCACGCTGTTGTGAAGGCTTCATAGTCAGTCATCATGGTGCACACACAAAGGTTTGCCGGAAAATGTAACGGACAAAGGTTTGCCGGAAAATGTAACGGATGTCGTAACTGTGAGACAGCCAAATTGAATAGCGCCGTGATGCGCTTGGGTGAGCTCGTTAACTGAATAATCAACAAGACAGTGATTGAAAACTCAGACAGTGATGGTATTTCATGTTGGAAACAGTTATTAAGTACAACCAAATTTGAAAAAAATTATTGCTAAAGCTCCGCCCGAAAACGTTGACAAACGAATCACAAGACAAAAC
>CM031597.1:20866940-20869440 GCA_018398815.1 Conus ventricosus
CCATGAACTATAAACTCAAAACACCTAAAACTCACAGGACCACATGCATCTTTGACGACCGCAACACAGTGAAGAATTTGAGTTTACCGTCGGCCGGTTCTTCTTGCGAAGCGAGGCAAACCTCTTTTCTCTAAAAAGAAAAAAAGTATTTGTCTACCTGCCAGTGTGAAAAAAAGGAGATTCTGTCCTTGAAACCGGGGTTGAATAACTTGAGATGAATGCTGGACGGCAGCAGAGACGGTTCTCTCTCTCTCTCTCTCTCTCTCTCTCTCTCTCTCTCTCTCTCTCTCTCTCTCTAAAATCTTTTTTTTTTTTTTTTAAAGTGTATGTGTGTTCTTGCACCAAGCTGCCGAGGCGGACAGATTATGGGAGTGAAGAGTCGCGCAGACGACAGAAAAATGAAGGGCATGTAAATGTATATGTCTGCAGAACAGAGCAACAAAAAAAAAAAAAAAAAAAAAGAAGAAAAAAGGGGGAGAAAAAGAAGAGTTCTGTCAAAAGGAAAAGAAGAAAGAAAGAGTGAAAGACAGAAAGAAAAGTCATTTCAAAAGCTACAGTCAAAATTTAAACAAAACTCTAACCTTTAAACACGAAAAGAGGAAAGAAAGAGTGAAAGACAGAAAGAAAAAGTGATTTTAAAAGCTACAGTCAAAATTTCAAAAATCTGATCACTAAACAGAAGACATTATTAGGAAATTGTGCACGAGGGAGGAGGGAGGGAGGGGGGGGGGGGGGGGCGATGTTGGCTTTCTATAATTGGACAAGATTTCCTAATCTAACCCGTAGCTCTAACAGTTAACCGTTCTCACCGTCTGCATCGAGATTCGTTGAATTTGAAACGGACTAGTCTT
Organism: Conus ventricosus; assembly: GCA_018398815.1. Classification (NCBI taxonomy): domain Eukaryota; kingdom Metazoa; phylum Mollusca; class Gastropoda; order Neogastropoda; family Conidae; genus Conus; species Conus ventricosus. Next base: position 20,867,792 of record CM031597.1, read on the forward strand.
AATCGGACGAGATGGGGGTAAGGATGGGATCCAGGATTCAAGGGATGCCACCCCCACCCCTCTTTCCCCTGTCGGGCTAAAAATAACAAATGGGGCACCAAAAAGGACAATTGAAGCAGCAAAAATGACAATTGGGGCACCAAAAATGACAATGGGGCATCAAAATTGACAATTGGGGCATCGAAATTGACAATTGGGGCACCAAAAATGGCAAATGGGGCACCAAAAAGACAATTGGGGCATTATAAATGAAAAGCAGGCACCAACAATGGCAAGTGGGGCACCAAAAATGACAAATGGGACCCAAAATGACAATTGTGGCACCAAAAATGACAAATGGGGCACACAAATAACAAATGGGGCACCAAAATGACAAATGGGGCATACAAAATGACAATTTGGGTACCAAAATGACAAATGGGGCATTAAAAATGACAATTGGGGCACACAAATGACAAATGGGGCACCACAAATGACAATTGGGGCACCACAAATGACAATTGGGGCACCACAAATGACAATTGGGGCACCACAAATGACAATTGGGCACCACAAATGACAATTGGGGCACAAAAAAAGACAATTGGGGCACCAAAAAAGACAATTGGGGCACCAAAAATGACAATTGGGGCACCACAAATGACAATTGGGGTACGTTTTCATACTCTCTCCTCCTTCCCCTCGCCCAGGTGAGAACCCCTACAGATTCTTTCCCCTCGCCCAGGTTGAGAACCCCTACAGATTCTTCCCCCTCGCCCAGGTTGAGAACCCTACAGATTCAGTGAAAGACGAGGTTGCTTGAAGTCTTCGTGTCTGTCTCTTGGATTCATAATTTGTTTTCTCTCTGTCCCATCCTCTGTGCCACCTCAGTAGCATTGCACCTAGGCCGTTCAGTCAGACCCCCTGTCCACAGCCACAGCCAGGCCGCCCGCGCAGCCCCGGCAAGGCAATTCACAGGAAGCAGTCAATGTCAAGTCGTCAAGAGGAAACCCACCGGAGGAGACACTGCACTGCTGCCGAGTCACTTCGGTGGTGTTCAGTGGCGCCTGTTCTTATCTAACATACGCAGGACAGCACCTACTAAACCCCATGCTGACGACAAGAATTGCTTAGTCGCGGAGCCGGCGTGAGTAAGCTCTCCCTCCAGAGGGCGCCACCACGTCCGTCCAACGACAGCCCCCATAGACTCGCCCGATACCGGTGACCCCGACGGAACCAAACCAAGGCCATAGACGCGGAGAGGGCATCAAAAGTGAGGTCTCTGTGAAAGCAGGGCATGAAGGGCCACAGAATTTGAGACTTTTTTTCTTCTTTAATGCTGACAGATGAGAATGAGGATGGTAAAGATGATGCCCCGGATTACAAATGATAGTGTTTGTCGTGCGTGCGACGTGGGTTTGCCGAAGTCTGTCAGCTTTCTTGCAAACAGGTACCTGACCAGATGTAGTTCACCTGTTGTGAAACTCAAAGACTGGACTGTACCCAGGGGGCCAGAATAGCTCAGTTGGTAGAACGCCGGACTCGTAATCCAAGGGTTTCGGGTTCGAATCTCCGCCGGGCCGTTTCGGTACAGGGAATTTTTTTCCCCTCGGAATTAACATTAGTTCCTGACTCCATTTCCCATACAGTCCTTCGAATGAGACTATAAA
>CM031597.1:20876940-20904440 GCA_018398815.1 Conus ventricosus
TGTGTTGTCTGTGTGGGTGCGTGTGTGCGTGCTGTGGGTGTGTGTGGTGTGTGTGTGTTGTGTGTGTGTGTGTGTGGGTTGTGTGTGGGTGGTGGGTGTGTGGGTGTGTCTCTGTTATTGCTGTTGTTTCAATCGCCAACGTCTCCCCCCATCCCCACCCCCCCACTCTCCCTTTTGTCTCCTCGCCCAGCGGTAATCAGGCCTAACTACCACGGCATACTACAGTGGAAATTCTCTCCGCGAGAAACCCACCAAAGAACACACTGCAACGCCGGCTGAGTCACTTTCGATGGAGTTCAGTGCGCTGCTTGTTATCCATCCATTATACACATAACACTACCAACAAAGCCTCAGCCCCCCCCCCCCCCACAACCCACCCACCACCACCCACTCCCCCCCCCCCCCCCCCTCGACCCTTCTTGCCACAACTCTCAAAGCCCCACCTCTACAATCAAGCGCGAACCCGTACTAGTGAGCTCCTCCACCACCCACCCCCACCCCTACCCCCACCACCACCCCTCCCGTCGCTCTGCCCCTTCCGAAGGGTACCACCACCACAAGTTCGTCTATCGACAGCCCCCTCCCAACCCTCACCCCCCCCCCCTCCCATCCACCCCCCCACCCCCCTCCCCAATGAATTTTGCTGCTGATTGACGACGTCGGTGACATGAATGCCTGCTACGGGCGCCGAGAACCTGAGAGAACGTATATATACCAAATCCTGGGCCACTTCCCCCCCGCCCACACACTCAGTTCGGCGAAAGTAACCCAGGATTTGGTATATCTACGTTCTCTGACAAGTAAGAACTTCAAACTACCACACACATGCACAAACACACAAAAAATGCACCACTTCACAAACACAAGACTCAACACTCCACACACACACACACACACACACACCACACACACTCATTGCACAGACAGCACTCATACACGCGCGCGCGCGCCTCACACCTCCGACAAACTAGAGAGCTAAAAAATCAATACTGCGCCACCCCGCTCCTCCCCTCACCCCACTCCCACACGCCGCTTGCGCATAGCAATATATATACATCACTTTTTCTCTGCCAGCCTGAGGCGCTTTAAAGCGCTCACATGACCCTTTTCCAACACCGTTTCATCATTCTTCTACTGACTTCCGACATAGCAAGGACGCGTTTACTTCGGCTGAGTACTGTGCCTTGGTGTCTTATTCCTAAAAATGCTACCCGTTCACTGAAGAGCAGGCTCTGCAATAAACTCCACAATTTTAACCATACTTTCCCATGCCAAGTATTTGTTGAAAAAAGAACAGGTGAGCCGTTCGTATGCCGCCGAAACCGAATAGAAGTATGCTTTCCTAGAAGAACAGAAAAAGAAAAAAAGTGAACCGACCTGCTTTTGGAAATGGACGACTAACTTAAAGTTTGTTTGGTTCAAGGAATGAAACGGTGTGAAGGCAATATTGCAGAACAAAATATAGCCATTTCAAAATTGTTTGACTATCGAAGAGATGGTTCCTATTTAATACAAGCGCAGCATTGTTAAAGCCGCCAAAGCAAAACAATCCATCACAGCGTTGATAGTTGGAACTTGGCTTAGACAGCCCAAGTCATGTTTAAAAAACAAAAAACGAAGTCAACAAACATGGCGTTAAATTTTCTTAAGGACGCAGGTGAACATTCTGATTCGTAATGCTAGGAAACTCATCAACTTTCTGTGTGTATTTTATAACCTATCCAAATTCCACAAAGCTAGGAATCAGTATAAATAACTGAGAGCACACCCAAACCATTAATAAACTTATGCAACTGAATGACGATTTCGAATGTTTCTGGCAAAAACTAATAGGGCTAAATGCAGCCTTGGTACATCTACCAGTATGGAGGAGGAGTAGTGTGTGGGCCACACTATCTTCATATAAATCTCCAAAACAAACAATGACGGATTACTACTACTGGCGATTTAGAGCCGCCAAAAAAGCATGGCTACAGCAGTAATTGCTGTAACTAACTCAGCCAGAAAGCCAGTTGCAAGCCTGGTTGAGAAAAGAGGAGCACAGCAAACAAGGCCAAACAACCCTATGTGATCTCGCTTGCCGCATGAGACGTTAGCACCTGCAAAAGCTCGTGTCGCAAACGAGTACCAACGACCCCAAAGTGATCCTTAACTCAAAGCGCGGCAGCACCTCAAGCTCAGCGGCAAACTAGGCCAAACGACCCTATGTGATCACTTGGGTTGAATGAGGTTTGCCGCGCGAGACACAGCCTGTTTTTAAGTCACAAAGCCAAGAAGTGGCCCTAGGAGTTCTACTTTTTTGTTTGTTTTGAGTTTTTTCCTACCCCACGCACGCACGTCCCCCCACCCCCACCCCTGGACTGTCTATTGTGTGTTTTGTTGTTTGTTGTTTGTTTTTTGTCCTGCCCCCACGCATGCACACCCCCCACCCCCAATCAGCCCACACCCCCACCCACGCAATGCACACACTCACGTTCCCTTCTAAGTTTTATTAAACAAGTATTCTCAGTTCTTACTTACGGTTACTTCAAGTTTGTCCTTAAGTCCATTCTTAAGTTATCCCAAGTTTTTAATAAGATCTTGATCAAGTTAGACTTAATTAAGTTCTAATAATTATTGATCAAGTTCTTGATAAGTTCTTGATTAAGGTTCATCCTATAAAGATACAACCCAGTTCTATTAATTTATCTTTATAATAACAAAAATACCAGCTATGTATTTATCTTAAATGATAATTCTAATATAGTACACACACGCCCAAAAACGCGGCATCGTTGAGGCTGGCTTGCGTCAGAGCGTTTCTCTGCAAGATCTTAAGGAAGTTCTTACAGCCGAAGCAACCGCATAGATTACAATTCGGTCAATGGAAATATTCTTTTATAACTCCATGTCTTGATTTATTGACTTTATCATTTTATAATACGCCATGTGATCTATTTTTATAAAAATTTAAAATATTATACCATTATAAATGATCAAAAATATGCTTGTTATTGGCGTTTTTGGCTGCAGGTTGTCTCTTTCTGTATTTTAATGTATCCCGATTTTATTGATTTGCTTTTGTTTACCTGTTGCCATCGGATATATATATTATAAACCTAATAACGCCCCAGACAGCAGCTATGGCGTTAAAAATGGCAACAAGTTTTTAAGTTCAATATTCCATGAAGACTTTGTGCCCTTTGTATCGCCATGGAGTTTTATATGCGGTCATTGAATCAACATTGTTCTGGCGCGGCGGTGTTATGTTTTCATGATGAGTCATATTCAGTAACATTAATTTTGGGGGGCGTGGGTCCTCTCTGCTAATTTTTTTTTCCGCTTACATCTGCTTCAACACGCCCAGGATTTTTAATGTCTCCACCTGATTCAGCGTTTACCTGCTGATTTTCTGGCTTGTTACTATCTCCACCTATCAGTGTATCTGATTCTGCAGATTTTCCAGCCACATCATTTTGAAGGGAAACAAAATCTATATTATAAAGTTATTAATCCCATGATTCGCTGGCGACAATAATGTTTCCAAATCGTTAATATAGATCACAGCCTAGAGACTCTAATGACTTTGTTAAAAAACAGGATCTTGGCATTAAATCATGAATAAAATCTTGTTCAGAATCAATGGCGCAAATCACTGACTAGTTTATGTACAAACTAAGAACCCGATTGCCCCACACTTTTTTACCATGCAGACCCCCGCGCGCTTCATACCGGTATATACTATAAAATGTCTAGCGGCGACTTCTGTTGAATCTTATCACTGCTGAATTCAGTAGGTCCGAGGGAATTTTTTGTTTTTTCCACACCTGCCAAAGAATACAACCTCTCCTTTAGGGGCATAACCGCTTGGCCATCAACTTGGTCTTCATAAGTTTGGGGAAGTTTAGAGCCGCCTTGTACTGTAGTAGATAATCACTGTCATGTTTTTTAGTAATTATAATTATTTTATTTTATAAAAATGCGCACCGAAAAAACTGATACCCAAACCTTATGTATTCCCATTCTGTGTATTGGAGCCTAAGTGTAGGATAGCGCAATGCTATGGTAAAAGCCAGTAAAGAATTAAACCAGCAGATCAGGCAAACTAGACTCTGAGGATTCAGCAAAAGCTAATTGCTATCAGTTGCAGCTTCGGTTGCCAAACGAACGGTTTTCTAGTCAAGCAAGGAAATAATTCCAACAAAATAAATATGAAAAGAAAAAAATACATATAAAAAAATGCTTCACTCGCAATAATGATAGGCGCGCTGTGGTTAATGCGCGTGCATAGGCGGAAGTAATTTCGCAACTTAGTAAACGGGAATGACGGCGAGATAAAAGAACATAACCATAGCTATGGAGCAACTAGCAGAGCTGCTCAAGAACGCCCTATGAAAGGCAGAGACTTGAGCAGTTAGATTTTATTAATGACACACCTGAAAAGACAGGGGCAATGCAGCTTACATATCTAAAGATGTTGATCAAGCACTAAAACAATATTATCAATAAAAGTCAAACCGTTCCAGACATTGGCCCCGATCCAAAATTCCGTGGACTTTTAATCACCAACAGATAAACACAAGAATGCAAGAAATGCGCGTTTATTGTCGTGTGGTATGACTGTTGTGTATTTTGTTGAGTCATAATATCAGCTGAATACAAAATGAACAAAAACTATTTATCAACCAAACGGAATGAAGGCATCACAGCAATTAAAAGCTAAGCCCATGCGGCAGAGTCCTGAACAAACAGCAAAAGATGGTTACTTAAACAATCGATTTGGCAAGATTTATTAACCTGCACCTAGGCGAAATACAGAGACCACACTCTTGTCAATACAACTCCAAACGACACCCAACCAAATGGATCTTCTATATTTTACGCCACTGAAGGAATAGACGAAAAAGATTTAAGTAACCACTCACAAGTCATTGACATGCTTACAAGATAAAAAATGCGGAGGCCATTATAAACACAAAAGAGTGCTTCTTCTGTTGCTGTCGCTTATACAACTGATATAAAACCACGGAGGCACACTAACTTATCCTCGCATGATTCAAGTTGACGATGGACAAAAATTTAAAGGCCAAGTGAATCAATTAGTTGTTTACAACACTAGAGTACTATTAAAGAGGCATTCGGTGTTCATAGATCACAGGCTTTATTGAAAACTTTAACAAAACAGTTAGCCGAAAGATCTATTTCTCCTACAGTAAACACAGAGAGCTGAATGACAATTCTCGCAACACAGAATGGTTAAAACTGGCCCTCAGTTTTGCGCGCAATGAATAATGAAGACATTTAAAGGCTAAACCATATACAAGCAATCAAAAGATAAAACAATAAATGTATGTTGAAGGAGAGTCTTCATTCCGGCAAACATTACATTTGGTTGAACGTAAGTTACCTTAATTACCGTGAGGGAAGCAGAAGTGACCACCTCGCATCAGGGCCACCTATCCCATTTTGGAGTGTTGACCCGTACGAAATAAAAAGAATTGTAAAAATGAATCCGCCCGAGTATTATTTACGAATAAAACTGACACAACAAAAACAACCAGCTCCCTCAAAGAATCTTTTGTGAAAGAAGAACTGCGATAACCCCACCAGACACAGTTCCGCTTTAATTAATGTACGAATATATTTTGGTTTAAAATGGAGTGCCAGAAGAAGCGCAGAACGAAACAAGATATGGTACAGGAAGAGACCTTTGAAAATATACGGAATCATTTCATCGTATAATGCTATTAAGGGAAACAATTTCGAGGATAATTCAACATTGCATGCTAAATCATCCAGATCACCTACAACTCAACCCCCAAATGGGAAAAAGAAAAGATCTTGAAATAATAAAAAAAACTCGAACTCGCAGCAAACATGTGAAAAGATTAACTGAATTGGATGAAGCTACGATTGAACTTATAAATCAACGTTGATGAAAAATATAAAAACCCTCCGTTTATTTAAGTCGTCCTCCCATGCACAATCGCCTAGCAAACTCTGATTAACAAACAACCCTTTTATGTGTTTGTTCGATCTAATTACTTCTATGTTACAACGATTTGTTGATCACATGTAATATAGATCTGCATTTACGTTGTTACATGATGAAAAGTCATATTGCGCAAACAATGCTTCTTGAAGTTGTCATGCGCTATGATTAAGAACTGCACAACGCTTCGCGAGAAATTCGCCTTAGCTTTCTTAATGATTTATCCTCCCTGTCACGAAATACTGTACATATGTCGATCTAAACCCGCACATAATCCTTGATACCTTTCCCTGTATAATTCATCCTTCATCTTATCCTAAAACCTTCATGTTAGTAAATGAATCAAATGCGAATCTTTAGGGTAATCGACGGACGTGTCGTCCCATCCCTCCTGCCCTTTAGGCTACTTCCATTTCTCATGTCTTTATAGATGTCTTCAGAGGATATCTATAACACAAACTATCTCGTAACTGTGTAAAGTACCTGGACTCAATACGAGCTTAAAGTAGTCATACAGAAACTACTAACATCAAACGCTTGATAATTCTAAAACAGTAACCCAATAAAAACAGGGTTTGTCCAATTTGACTTTCTTTTTTTTCATCATTATGCCAAAAAGCTGATCCATGAAATCGTGCTGAAGTCCCTGATAGATTAGGTTTTGAAGATCAGCTTTAATTGCTTTCATTCTCTCTGGGTGACCAATCAGACCTCCTTTGCGTTGTGCGATTCTCCATAGTCTATCCCAAAACCGCAGATGTTCATCACTTGAAAAAGTCTTTTTCTGAACATCTGTGGATTTGGTTCTGAGTCAGTGTTCTTCATGATGTATGGTTTTCATGAACTTTTTTCTTGGTCAAAAGCATATGCGATGAACAGCTGTTAACTTTAAACAGGTCTTAAATAAAATTGTAAATCTGTAATGGCAGACATAATTTTTCTTGCCTCGAAATTAGGCACAAGTTTAGGTGGCTCTCTGGATCCATCTTTAGACATTCTGCTGCTAAAGGATAGGTCATTTATGCAGTCATGGATTCATGAGGATATTCTAAGTCAACTTCTAGAATTAAACCACGCTGTTGGTCAGGCGTAAAACTGTATCTACCACTTAAAATGCCTTTTGAATATTATTCGTAACCTTGTAACCATTTAAAGTTACTAATGAATGATTGCGCCATTGCCCAACCATCCAGATTGTTTGCGTCCCTAATACATGAGATAGTAGACCTTTTACTGCGGATCATAATCGTCCAAGTATTTTGTTGTTTGACTACATAATGATGCGATGCCATACTAATTCCTCCCCGCAATCACGTTTTCGCAATCATCTGAAGCATTGGTTAAATCTAGACAAAAAATCAATCTGTAATCTCAGTAAACTTTAGAGAAAGCTCCCAACTCATCCCGGTGCAGAAATATAATGCCAGGATCCAAACCCGAAATGTTTTCGATGCAGGTCTTTTCTATAATTTCAAGACGTCCGCATACAACAACCATACATCTGCCATTAAATAGGAGTCCCATGATACCGTTCTCCCATGTTTTACACTCTAAACTTCTGCTCACGCATCTATAGCATGTTGGTAATATCGGAGTCGCTGATGTCCTTTCCTCTAAAGACTAAAAAGAACGCGCCTTTAGGGTGGAAGTGATACTTCATCAAACCTTTCCCACTGTTCATGTATTCCATAAGGGTAAACACCCCTTTCTAAACAAGCGTTAGTCAAATATTCCTTTCCTTATTGGGCCTGGACTTTAAGACATAGCCAGGTGCCTCTAATGAGCCCAATCATTGTTTGCATAGAAGTCGTAGAAAGACAAGTTATTTAAAGTGAAACACGATGTAATTATACAATACTGTGCAAGCATGCTACCCCTGAAGGCGCGGTTACTGCTTGCAATATAAATGAGAGACGTAAACCTCGCAAGTTATGAAAGAAGAATGTGGCAGCTTCCCAAGTCATTTGGTTCCAGAACTTTAGTTGAAGATTGCATTTACTGTGTCGCCTGCACCTCTAAACTTCCACTAAATGGATCAAGGTCTCTTACTGTGGGGTTTAATCACTCCTTCATGGGCGTTATGCTCTAAACCCAAATCCAACAATGCGTGCTGAGTCCATACTGTTGTTGGTCTTCCAGGCGCCATTATATTTCAGATAAGTTTAGATTATTGAGAACAGCTCATTGCGCACTTGCTGCCATGCGTTTAAGAATGTTTTCTGCAGCATCTGGTCCCTATATTAATTCTGGCGTTGAAAAACGCCATCCGAAACCTAACAATAAAGAAGGCAAATGAACAAATCTATGATAACCTCAATAAGACTGTTTAGTTCCGAAGTTTTTTGTGCGTGCGCTGGCCCTTCAATAAGAAAAATGAGTGATCGAAGTCTGCGTAATACAACATAAGGAGAATGTTGCCAGTTTTTTCCAGTTCTTAAAACTAACTTTAGATCCAGGCGGGGGCGTAATTCGATCTGTATTACAGTCTATCAGAACAGTTACAATGTTTAATAATGTTCACCAGCGGCTTGCACAGATGGCATTCTTGTTAATCATTTTCGGCCGAAATTCTTGTTTTTGCCCATCTTTTGAAGTATGCTGTCAAATAGTTTACCTCATTGTTCGTACAATGTGTAATGTGGCAGCCCCGCTGGTGAAAACATTCGAAGTAAGTCAACATGATTTTTGTCTGGCATCGCCAATTGTTGGACTGTTCTTGTGACACTTTAAATCGGCTGTAGATTTGTATCCTCATCCCATTTTAGATATTGACGTTATTGGTTTGTTTTGCTCATCCACTGAACAATTTGGTCTACACTAACAGGAAGGATATGCCATTGAAGTTATGTCTTTGGAGTAATTTCCGATGAGTTAGTCACTCTCCACTGCGTGGTCGAGCGGACATGATGCAGCATTGCAAGAACGCACCACATGAAACATTTGACGTCGAATTCTTTATGTTATAAAACTGCTCCTCTTTACAACTCAACTCTCGAGGTAGCGTAAATGTAAGCCATGCCATACAATCGGTGCAAACACTTGCCTGTTTTTAATCTATTCTCCTAAGACTTATCGGCCCTCTGACTCAACCAGAGCCTCTCATTTTAAGCTTCTTCAGCGGCAGCGTCAAACTGTGAAGCACTCGTCTGCCCAACCGGTGTTAAGTCATTACGAGAAAGATAGTCTGATGTTTAGTCGAGACCCCAGACTTCTGAATTTCTCCTTTATCTTCGTTATATTGTTACATAGTCATTTAAAACAAGACTAATACAATCCTTTTAACCGGGGTCTATTGTTAGGTTACTTGGAACTTGAGGAAATAGCATGAACAACACTTGCCTGTACGTTTGTTGTCCATGACTTCAAAATCAAATCATTTCAGTGCTCATGATAAACCTTCTCTCGAGTCAATCCTTTCAAACAATTCGTCTTTTCCTTCAAATACTTAGCCATGCTGTCTTTCTTTACTAAGCCAAAATAATTATTTAAATTAAAAAAAAAAACTTAATCAGAACCAATATCAACGGTCATTTGCCTTGGACTCATAACTAAAGTATAAACACCTTTTGGTGTTGGATAATGTGAGCTTTTATAGAACAAGTTTAATGTCTCGTTTTACTTTTTTTAAAGCATTACCTTTTTTATCTGCTCGGTGGTCTGGCTGTTTGAGAAAAACTTGCACCTCGCCTTTCATTGAAATTCAACTTTTGTACATTTGTATTCAACAAAATACACCTGAAAACGATTAAAATTCTTCATCCCGTGATGTTTGAGTCACCTTAGAGCGCTTTATTAAATTCATTATAAACGAGCCTAAGTGTAGTCTGTTATTAGTGAACCATAGCTGTGTGCTTTTTGGAGTTAGTTTCTATTTTTTTTGTCTGCAGCACCTACACTAATGAACACAGACCGAAAGCTAAAGACAACCCCCGCCTAGAGTAAAGCTGGCGGTGCGCCCCCGGCCCTTATGCCCGTTGCTAAGAGACCAACACTCGTTCCTGCTATAGAGAGCGCATAAAGTCGATGCCCCAGTATAACATCTGAAACAGCATTAAAGGCAGCAGAATTACCTTCGTTAATTGTTTTGCTGTATTTTGAAAGGTCCTGCCTAAGTTTTTGTTTGGCATTTGTTGTAATGTTTGTTAATCTGAAGGTTTTTAACTTCATGGGTTTCTATAACACAGAATTGCCTGCTATCTCATTCTTTATGGCGGCGCTGTAAGCACATTGGATAAACCTGACAGACATGCTTTATTAAAATAAAAATAATTTAGTATACTACATCTTTTATCTGATATTTCCAATATCAGTCTGCGCATCATATATTAAAAACAAATGTTACATTAAGCGTTATCGGCTTCTTCTTCATTAGCAATTTGGATGTTTATTACGTCCTCTGCACAGTTTCACTCCTTCTCCTCCCGCTTCCATAGCAACTGATTATCCTCTTTGACCTAGTCAATCCATAAACCGTATTTTCGTTGTTAAATAATCATCAAGCCTAACAATTGTGAAAGAATGTAAATCTTTAGAACGCAAGGTCAACTGTTTGGATTATTTCCTACACCTCCCGCCCCCAAACAGTTTTCTCTTATTTCACAAACTGCTGATACGGTTTAAGCCCGCTAGCGTAGATATTGTAAGGACTACCCCAATCGAACATTGTAACATTTCGTTATGTTTGGATTTAAAAACTTTTTCACATCCTCTTTTGAACGGTTCTTCATCTTCGCACAGCAATAAAATACCATTAAGCGATCTTGCTGAGACGCATAAAACTAAAATACCATATAGTGACCGCGCCCCTGCTTCTGATATGATGTATGATGACTCACTCTTCTGCGTAATAATGGGAATGTGACCAGATTGTGCGCATTCAGCCTTGCTAAATTAGGGTTGCTAACAACTCAAACCTCTAACGGCGAGTCAGAAAATGCAGTACTTTGCTTCGTGTCGTTGATTTGATAACACGTTGTATTCATTACAAGTTATTCATATGACATCTGTCTTTTAATGCTCCTTGAAAGTATGGCAAAGCCTTTTAACAACCTCAAATCTAGGGGAATGGAAAAGCGATTTCATACGCAAACATTTACGCTACATACTTGTTGACGACTTTAGTATCTACCAGCGCCAAATCTATGTTTTAGTGCTTCTTCATTTTCGATTCCTTGAAACGCAAGATCATCCTTTCATTCCCGTTAGTCCATAGATCAGAATAGGTTAAAAATATGACTGCATTGGGTAAAGGAAAATATTTCTGCCCCACAATTTTTATAGAAATTTTCTTAACGATGCCCGTCCCCAAAATTCTGTACACAACAGTCCTGTTTGGGTCTGTTGTGAATCGAGCTCTAGTTTGAAAGTAAGACAGCGCAGAGCCGGTGCACAATCAATTCATCCGCTCCTAAGTCTGGAAATTTGACAGTAAGAAATTGTGATCTGACATCAATAGTAGATGATTATTTGGAACAATAAAATTCCGTTTAAATTCCCTTCAACCCATGGGGCACTTTCTAGTTTTCAATGCGGGTCAGAATCGAGCAAGGCTTGTTGTGGCCATTTTTAATGAAGCAAAATAAAAAGTTAATTATTTAAAAACAATGGCAGGAATTGAAGGCGAAGGAAGTATTATGAATTTATTGTTCGTGGAGACGACATTATTGAAAGAACCCTTGACACAGCAACGCTCAACGCTCTCATTGCATCGTGAATTAACAGCAAGTACGTCGAAGCATTTTTCAAAAGTTTAGGCCAAAACCTACCGAATTTTATAGACCCAATAATATTATTGAATTAGAAGATGGTCCATTTGTCAGGAAAAAACGATCAAGGCAACTTGGTTCCCGCTTACAACTAAACCCGACCCATCAAAGTTTTTCGCCTGTGGGTTCTATTAGAAATAGACTCAGAGTGAAAGATCAAAACGCCTGGCATTGCTAGACCGACATTAAGGGCGAGCAGTTGCTAACTCAAAACACACTACAAGAACTCCCGACAGATAACCACATGCAAAACAATGGAACTTAAAGAATTAAATCAATCACAAGGCGAATTAATAAAACAAAGAAGCAGAAACCAGTTTTTTTCAGAAAAACAGCGGTTTAAATCAATTAATGATTCCCCAATTGCCTATGCGAGAATTATTAGCCCTTGATCTAAACTTTAGAACCATCAAGGCGAATTAACAAACAATTTAGCCAAACTATGTGAACTAGATGGCATAAAAAAGAAAAAAGAAAAACATCGTTTGAGCTGAAGACGCCAACTTAGGTACCTGTTATTAAAGAAAGAATAACCCAAATACCTAAAAGATCTTAAACAATGAGAGATCAGCAAGACTGTAAGTGACGACTACTACCGAGACCATTACGAACTACAAGTGAATAGAATAAAGAAACTATCGAAAAAATTTTATATGAAGACGCAACGGCTATCAAACGAAATAAGAAAACAATGTAAAGAGAGCAGGAGTTCACAATTAGCAAGCGTTATAACAGCCTTAGGATTTGCAAATAATACACTGGTGAATGGCATATTACAGCGTGGTGGAGAGGCAAAGTTCAGTGCAACCCCGCCACCGCCATCGCCCTCCACCCTGATAAATCATGGGTAAAAAAACAGCTTAACATCTTGCAAGTTTATTAAAAAAATTAGCTGTAAAGCTATAGGACGCTTTACCAGATTATTGGGGAGTAATGTCAGCTGGCTGTTTCTAACAGCAATCAAAGTAGTTGGCTTTATGGCCGAGCCATAATGACATTAGTTCTTGTAATAGTTTTCAACTATTTAGTAGATACAGCCAAGTAATCCTAGGCCAGTAAGATTCAAGAACAAGCGCAGTCTTTTCAATTCATGGTCAACGCGAACCAATTCTGCGAGCTTTGCGTGAAGTCTTCAAGGACTTTGGGGTTGGGACTTCGGGAATTATATGACTTAATCTTGGTGTTTGTTACTCTTTTTAAAATTACTGTCTCAGAATTTATGTCGTTTTTCCCAACCCTTCTGTTCATTGCCTGCTATAAGAATTTCATTAATAAATAGTTATATTATTATTCCTACAAGAAGTCTGAGTCAAAGAAGGCAGCATGTATAAACCCGAGCCAACAGAAATTCTACTTTCGATCTTGCTAATGTAAAACATTTTGGTATCTTTTAATCCTTGAAGGTAAATCAACTGTATGAATTAATGGCGTCCTCTAAATTTGCTAAGTATTGTATTTTTTTGCGGCGTCAAAGCCAGTAGAAATGCATACATTATGCTCGATCTTGCCTGTGCTTGCGACCTAGCAAACACCAAACGTAAGTACGAGAATAGAGCTCGTTTATTCGTCTATTCCCGCCCCTAAATAAGCCCTCTAGAAGTGTCTAAGATATATGTGTCCCTTGCTGTTTTAATGCACTTGCCTATGGACCAGGCTCAATACCACTTTTGAAAGGAGAACGCCGGTCAAAGTTATACTTATCTGTGCGTCCCTGAAAATAAATGACGCCTATGCCATGATTATGATCCAACTTTTTGGTCTAAAGTCTGTCTTTATGTTAATATTGAATATCGTTACAGATCACTTTCAAAAGCCTTCATGTCTATTCAGTGCCTGAATGTATTTAAAACTATTTGTCATTCGGTAATGGCGCATGCAGTTCAGTCCAAAATACGTCATGAGGTTAAAAAAAATGAAAACTTGTACACTGACCACACCAAAGGATCAGGATGAGTTCTAAATGATTAGCATACCGAACCACTCCACACCCAGTTGACACAAGACAAACAGCAAAGTTTAACTGTTCGATAAAACTGCATCGAAGCCTAAACCACGCTTTTACTTCCTGGATGTGCTCTTTTCACTAGGGGGGTTAAATAGCACTTCAATGAGTACTCACCTTTTTATGAAAATAGGCAGTTTGGGGACACAGCAAAGTCAAGAGTATCAGTTGCTATAATATTAAGATTTTAGTGAGCGGGCCAACAGAATATTTTGCATCAGTATATTTGAATCACCTCATGTTATATCTGTTTTAAAAAAATGTTTGGTAACATACAACCCAAGACCGTCCTTCGTTTTTAGAACATCTGTTGAAAACAAATGCGGAGACCAAAAGGTTGCACTTCATGAAATAATTACAAGTTGTATGGTTAATAAAACTAAAGCCAAGGGGAAAAATAAGATTACAAAATATGAAAGGAAGAACAAACGTCGTTAAAACAGTTAACAATTCCATGATGGTTATATTACGGTTTTGAGCTCACTAAAAGATGCAAGGAGTAACTTTAGACATTACTCTTAAAACTTAACAATGCAATTCTAAAAACTATTTTAACCATCCATCCAGAAGAAGTCAAAATACGTTTTGATAAGAGCTAGCTAAATGCAAGGCTTTACAACTAGCAATCTATCCCACTCATAGTTTAGTGTTTCGGCCAGATGACACCAACGTTTGAGGGGAAAGTCCGCTCAATCTTCATTACATTCATTACTCTATGTTTTCAATTGGATGAGCTAATGCACTGATAAAACTTATATGATGGAAGCCCTCAACTGTTATTAAGACCTGCCGTCAGGGAAAGCTGCATAGCCGATAATGAAATTATACAAATCCCTAATTTCCAGTTTAAAAGATTAGTTTGTGGAGGGTCGGATCCATTTAATAAATAAAAAATCAAAGACAAAACGTGGAAAGTCGTAAAATGTGAAACCCTCACATTGTTTTTTGGGGGGGTGGGAAATAAAAATAATACGCTACTAAAAAATAATGTCGCGTGGGCCAGAAGAACCAGGAGTTACATTAGCGCCTTGAGTGTTGTAAAACCTTAGAATTAAAAGACCATGCAACGTTGCGGACTTTGAACAGAACGGTGAATAGGCACTTTGTAATGGGTTGAGTACACTAAGATGGTATTATAAACGCAAAGAGGTTAGCGACAGTAACAAGTTTCACTAAACTAAACAGCTGCGCAATCTAGGGAGGCAAATAATGTTTGGCCAGTATGAAATATAAAATATATTATCGAAAAACCTACCTCAAATGCACTTAGAACCATATTAAGATGGGAAAATAAATTTGAATTCATAAGCCCATTATACAAATTTTAATAAGCCGTCAAAAAATTTTCAGAAAAGCATTCAACACACTGGCACCTTACATGTAAGTCTTAAGCCGGACGACAATAGTCGGAAAGAAATTGAAATATCGCCGTAGGAAAAAAGCAGTACATCCTCCACCAAAAGAAACAGTAGTAAAAAAAGCTTCTAACAAACATTACAAGTTCCCCCCTTTCCAAGCCGAAATTAGAGAACACGTTCACAATGATAATTGAAATTTTCTGTCTTTAAAGATGTGGAGAGGATGGGGTTTGTGGGCTTTAGTGATGACCTTATAACAGGATTAATATTACTGCAAAACTTAGACGTTTCAACGCCTTAACGTTGTTGTCGTCGTTCTTCACAATGGTGAGGCTATAAAATCATAACAACAACAACAGGAAATCACGTTGACTATAAATAGAAACAATCTTAACCAGAACTGAAATGGATTAATCTTTACACATTAAGGCCTCGTAGTATTTTATTATCTGAACAAGATTTTGACGGAGAGTATGATAAAATAATAACAGGATTAGATTAAATTCTGTATAAAACTATGGAGCAGTTGAACTTTATGATAAAATCCCAAATCCCCACATTGTTCAATGAGTTTGTGGCATGACTGGTTGTGGAAAAACAATATTGTCCTAACATATTAAACAAACATTTATCGTTAAAATATTAATCATATTGTGATTTCTGTCCAACACTTAAATGGAACAAAGCATATCAAATAAAGTGTTATTATATGGACAATGATGAAATATCTTTAGTTGATCCCAGCCATAAAACTGAGTGAATGTCTAGAACGCTTTTTTTATATGTTTGAGAACGCAGACGCTATTTATTATAGATGACTGTTCACCGAAAAACAAGTTAAAAAGAGAAACACATAGTCCGAAACGACTTTCAGCGAAGACATGCTCTGATAAGTGGTGGTGGATTTTATGTCAAAATATAACTCATGATTTGAAAAGACTTTAGAAACATTAAAGACTGTAGAGTATTTCACATGAAAGACCGAGACTCCTTTGAGAATGTTTGCGCGAAAAATGATGTTATTGAAAACGACCAAGAAAAACATAGAAAAAACAAAAACAAAATCCTTAAAAGTTTTAGTAAATTAGTATTAAAAACGGATAACCCTGCACAGTATTTTGGTTGTAGATAAACGTTATTTTTTTGGTTATATGACGTCTTCTTGGCAGGAGAACAGGAAACACCAATCCTGGTTTACTTTCGCCCGAAACTAGGTTAGAGGCGAAGTGTCCCAGGAAAGTGTTTCCCTGTTCTCCGTCCTAGAGAGAGAAGTAGAGAGGAGAGAGAGAGAGAGAGAGAGAGAAGAAGAGAGAGAGAGGAGAGAGAGAAGAGACAGACAGACAGACAGAGATAGATAGAGACAGAGAGAGAGGGAGGGTCAAGAGAGTGCGTGGAGCGAGAGAGACGGGGAGGAGGAAGAGACAGAGAGAGACAGAGAAGAGAGACAGAGAGAAAGACAGAGAGAGAGACAGAGAGAGAGAGAGAAGACAGACAACAGAGGAAAAAAAGAAGAAGAGAGAGAAGAGAGAGAGAGAGAGAGAGAGAAGAGAGAGAGAGAGACAGAGACAGAGACAGAGAGAGGGAAGCAGAGAGAGAGACAAGAGAGAGAGACAAGAGAGAGACCGACAGACAGAGAGAGAGGGAGAGTCGAAACTCAGTTCAGCACAACACAGGTTCAGAAGTGCCGTTTAATGAAGTCATTGAAATGGGGGACGATGAAGGTAGTTCGTATGGAGTTGCATTCTATCTAGTTTGACACTACACGACAAGGATTTCCGCTACCGTTTACAATCATATAGTATATATATCCCAGTGTCCTACCGCCCCCCCCCCCGCCCCCCCCCCCCCCCCCCTGCTATATTTATCGGCAAACATGTACAACAATCTTCCGAGACTATTCACTAAGTAAAACGACACTCTAGAATAACTGAGTGGTTCCACACTGTCGCATTGGGAGCGAGTTACGTCACACTCAAACCTCATGGAACATTCAGTTTCAATTTCAGTTTCAGTTCAGTGATATCTTAACGTCAGTTCATCAAACGATGCAAATTAGACGATAGTGGAAATAGTTGTGTGTGTGTGTGTGTGTGTGTGTGCGTGCGTTGCGTGCGTGGCGTGCTGCCCCGTGCGTGTGTATGGTGAGGGTGATGTAGTGTGTGTGCGTGCGTCCGCGTGCGCGCGTGCGTGCTGCGTGCGTGCGTGCGTGCGCGCGTGCGTGCGTGCGCGCGTGCGTGCCTGTGTGTGTGTGTGTGTGTGTGTGTGTTTGGTTGTGTGGTGTGTTGTGTGTGTGTGTGTGTGGTGTGCGTTGCGTGTGTGCTGCGGTGCAAGTAAGTACAACGATGGGACTCAAAACCCGAGCCGGACTCTGCCCACAAGACGCGACATTAACCACTGCACCACGAGAAGCTTGTTCCACATACCGTAACATCTGTTAAATCAGTGTCAACAACACAGGGTGAGTTGTGGCGCCTTCCCGTCCGATGACCAGGAAGTAGGTCAAGTGATATCATACTCACCAGAAAGAATAGGATAGACATTTAACAAGCACGGAGCCTACACACACACACACAAGCGCGCACGCACTCACGCCCATCATATACGCACAACATACACACACACAACACACACACACACACACGGACGTCCGACGTGGCATGTACGCAAGCGTGCACGTCACACGCACGACACACACACACACACACCACACACACCCCCACACACACACACACACACACACACACACACACACATAACACGCAGGGATCTTTGCGTGAGTCGCGGTTAACTTGACACACTCCATCCCTTCCTAACACACACGCACGTGATTGCACATAACAACAAAAACGAGAAGGAAAAAAAAAAAAAAAAAAAAAAAACAACAAAGCAAAAACACCCCCCCCCCCCCCAAAAAAAAAAAAAAAATAATAAATAAAATAAAATAAAATAAAAAGAAAAAGAAACATGCTATAAAAGCAGTGGATACATAAGAAAAAACCTAAACAAACCAGCCCCGTCGCGAAGTGGTTAGCGTCGCGGGACTCCCGCTGGGAGGTCGTGGGTTCGAATCCCAATCAGAGTCAGGTGGTTTTTCCTGCGCCCCGACCCGCTCCTAACCCAGAGTTGAGTTTGCTGCGACTCAATTGGGAAGAACTGGGACCACACAGTCGAGTTTCAATCCACATAATGAAGCGTTCTGAGAGTGTTGCTCAAATTTCCTGAACTAACACTCAGGTGCCGGTATCTCTCGGGCCTGGTGACGCCGTGGATATATTATGAAAGAAGCGAAGAGGAACAGCCCTGTCTGGAAGTCTCAGACCGAAATTGAAATCCGCAGCATCATCTAATCATCCCCATTCCTCATCGATCAGCATAAGAAAGTCTCAAATCTGTGGCCCATCATCCCTCTCTCATGTGCCCTCAATTTCATGTCCACTTGTCCACGTCGTGGCCTTGGTTTTGGTGGTTCAATCGGGAGTCACTGGTATCGCGAGTCCATGGGGGCTGTCGTTGACGGACGTGGTGGCCGGCCCGTCCGGATCCGGAGGAGAGCTCACTCACGCCGGCTCCGCCGCGACTAAGCATTATTGTCGTCAGTAGGGGGCATAGTCGGGTGGTGTCCTGCGTATGTAAGATCAGAACAGGCGCCCCAGAACACCACCGAAGTGACTCGGCAGCAGTGCAGTGTCTCCTCCTGTGGGTTGCCTCTTGACGACTTGACATTGGCTGCTCCCTGTGGATTGCCAGTGCCGGGGCTGCGGCGGGGCCGACCGGCTGTGGCTGTGGACGGGGTGTCGGAATGAGCGGCGTGGGTGCACTGCCTCTGAGGTGGCGCAGAGGTGGGACAGCAAAAAAAAAAAAAAAAAAAAAAAAACGCTAAACAAAGGGGGCAGAGGAGGGCGGGGGGGGGGGGGGGGGGGGGGGGGGAGGGGGTGGGGGTTGAGTCAAAACAAAATGAAGAAGAACGATAACAAGCGGAACATCAACAAGAATACAAACATCAGCAGCGGCAGCAAGCAGTAGAAGCAACAGATACAAAGAAATCCACAACAAAAACAAACAAAGGAAAATGCAAACACCACATGTGAAGTGCCGAGTCCACGCACAACATCAAAGACTGCCACAGTAATGCTTTCGTCATAACCACCAGCAAAGAGGCGGGGGACAGAAGAAAATAAAAAAGGAAGAAGAATTTAAAGAATTTAAAGAAGAAGAAGAAGAAGAAGTTGAAGAAGAAGAAGATGAAGAAGAAGAATTTGAAGAGAAGAAGAATTTGAAGAAGAAGAAGAGAAGAAGAAGAATTTGAAGACGAAGAAGAATTTGAAGAAGACGAAGAAAGAAAAAAAAAGAAGAGGAAGAAGAATTTGAAGAAGAAGAAGAATGTGAAGAAGAATTGAAGAATTTGAAAAGAAGAAGAAGAAGAAGGAGAAGAAGGAAGAGGAGGAGGAGGAGGAGAAGGAGGAAGAGGAGGAAGAGAAGGAGGAGAGGGAGGAGAGGGAGGAGGAGGAGGAGGAGAGGGAGGAGAGGGAGGAGGAAGAGGAGGAGGAGAGGGAGGAGGAAGAGGAGGAAGAGGAGGAAAGAGTGCGAAAAGGAAGAAGTGGATAAAAAGGGAGAAAAGAGAAGTGGATAAAGGATGACGACGATGATTATATTTTTTTCTGCGTACACACTCTGATACTCCAGCGGACACTTCCTGTATAGACAGGCCAGGATAAATCCCATCTACCCAACAAAAGGGTGGAATTGTGTGTGTATGACGTGGGTTTTTTTTTTTTTTTTATCCTGCCTTTCTTGCCGGAAGGTGCATGCTATGTTACCAACGGCCAAACTGGCCTTCTCTTCCGAAAGTTGATGATGGGATTTTGCGTGTGTGCAAGATGTTATGCGTGCGTTCACACACGGAACCTCGGTTTGTAATCTCATTCGAAGGACTGTATGGGAAATGGAGTCAGAACTCATGTTAACCCCGAGAGAAAAATCCCCTTGTACCGAAACAGCCCGGCGGAGATTCGAACCTGAAACCCAGAATCACCAAGATTACGAGTCCGGCGCTCTACCACTGAACTATTCCGGTCCCGATGATTATGACAATGACGACGACGGAGGCAACAAAGAAGAAAAAAAAGTGTGCGTGCGAACAAACAAAACTGCAAAGAAAGGGAAGCAACCGGAAAGCGATGCACGGGGGAGGGAGTGGGGGGGGGGGGGGGGGGGGGTTTTTAAAGGGGATGGGAACAAACAGACGACAATGTTTGTTGGTTATTGTTCGAAAAGGAGAAGGCAGAAGAAGGAGAAGAAGGAGGAGAAGGAGAAGGGAGAAGAAAGAAACAATTTTCGAGAGGAAGGAAAAAGCTTTCGAGAGGAAGGACAAGACATAGGATTTGTTTTCAACAAAGAAGAAGAGAACAACGAGAAGAAACAAGCAGAAAATAAAAGAAAAAAAAAAAAGAAGGAGGAAGAGGTGGAGGTGAAGAAGATGGGGAGAAGGAACGACAATCATTTTCTTTTCTTTTTTCTTTTTTTTTCTTTTTTTTTTTTGAGAGAGAGAAAAGAAGAAGCACAGAATAAAAGGAAGACAGAGGAGAAAATAAGATTAAATGAAACGAATCAGTATATCTATAAACACACACACACACACACACACACACACACACACACCACACGCATGCACGCACGCTCGCACGCGCCGCGCGCACACATACACACACACACACACACACACACACACACTACACCACACACGCACGCATGCACACACGCACACACGCGCGCACACACACATACACACTACATATGGCAAGAGGCTCTGTCACAGAAACTTGGACCAATAGTCTCACACATACACGCGCGCGCGCGCGCGCGCACGCACGCACGCACGCACGCACGCACACGCACACACACACACACACACACACAGTCTCTTTCTCTCTCTCTCTCTCTCTCGCTCATTTCATCTAACGCACCACACACCACACACACACACACACACAACACACACCACACTTTATTTTATTGAGCTCATGCTGGTATTTGATTTTGTGTAATTCAGAGATCGTAGAGAAGTTTGGCGTTTCATAGTTACTTTCACCCATAAACATATGTCGTCAGCAAACTGAGCTATTCTGTATCTTTTGAGAGACCTTTTGGTAGATCATAAATAAAATGTTGAAAACTTGGTGAAATTACAAAACCCTTTGGGGTAGCCCCTTCGTAAAGGCCGGGATTGAATAGTATTTCCTATTCGTTTTTGATAGACGGAAGAAGGGGGACTCTTGAATAAAATTTTAACAATTACCATTAATCCAATATTCTTAATTTTTTACAGCAAGGCTTATGCCATCATGTTCGTGGGCCCTTACGAATGTAAAAAACATGGGCTAATTGTTCTTGCGACTGCAAATTGGGTGTTTTACCTGGGTGAAATTTTAAACCCAAGTTTTCAATTGGGGTCTACCTGTTTAAAAATCGCTTGATTGAAAGGAATATGTTTGTTTTTGCAATTTTGAACTAATCTTTTTAAATAATTTTTTCCTTTAAATTTTAAGGTTTTTGACGTTAAAAAGAAATGGGGCGTAACTACTTATATTTTCATAGTTTTCCCTTTTTATAAATTTGGGAAACAACAATAGATTGTTTCCAATCTAGGCTTTTCCATTTCCCCAACATTTCTAAAAAAAACGAGAGGGAAAATGCATTCATTTTGGGAAGATGATTAAGGTTTTATTGATTGCATCTAAACCCACTGATGTCTTCATTTAAATTAAAACTTTTTAACTTTTGAATTGTTTTGGGTTTTAGGTAATGATTTAAATAGGATTGGTTTTATTATAAATGTTTTATTTTCTTCTTTTCTCGTAATTTTTATTTTCATTTGATAAATTTTCTTTGTGTTTTTTTTGCAAAAAGTAGCAAACCCTAGCTTTATCAAAATTGAAAAAAATTTTCAGTTTTGGTAAGACGACAAGGACAATTTGGTAGATTAACTCCACTTTTCTTTTTGTTTTAATTTTGTCCAAACTTTTGAAATTTTTTTACGTTTGAACTTATTTTCCCAAAAAGGGTGCCAATATTGTCGTTTTTCTCGAGCAAATTTTTCTGTTTTGTAGATTTTTATTTTTCTCCCAAATTTTTATGCTTTTTTTTTTTGATCTTTTTTTACCCAAAAAAAAAAGAAAAACCGAAAGGGGGGGGGGACCCAGAGAAGCACTGTCTTCACTGCCTTAGAGCAGTCCTGTACCCCCCCTGGAGGCCGCGCTGGTTGACGAGGGAAGGACCGCCGGACACCCATAAAAATTCAAGGGGCTAAGCTCCTGAACAGAGGTAAATTAGAAAACAGGAGCAGTCAACAGCCCCAAAGTAGCATCCCCATGGGTGTACCGCCCCTAATTTTTGCCTCCCCCGAAAAAACCACCCCCCCCCTGCCCAGACACCCCCCGGGCCCCAACCCCCCTGCCCCGGACAGATGAAGACGTGCACTCCAGACAAGCCAAGCTTTCGCCTCGGTTTATGTGCCTAAAAGAGAATCCCAAAATTTTTAGTCTTTTCCCCCTGTCAACGGACTTTCCCCGTGGTCAGTGGGTTTTCCCCCCGCCACTGGACCTTTTTTCCAGGGTCAGCCTTGTTAAAGGGAAAGGAAAAAGAAAACCCGAAGGTGTGGGAGGGCCCGAGAAGCCTGTTTCACCTGCCTTTGAGCAGTCCGTACCCCCCTGGGGCTGCGCTGTGTTGACGATGGGTACACCCCACGCGCAGGAAAATCCATTAAGATTTTTAAAAGGGGACATAAATGCTCCTAAAACAGAGGAAAAATTGGGGACTACAGGATGCAGTTCATAACACCCCCAAATCCCACCCCCCATGGGGTACCACCCCGTATTTCATGACTGCAGGGCCCCCGGCAAAAAACACCACCCCCCCTTGCCGGGCACACCCCACAGCCCCAACCACCCCGCCAGGACAGATGAAGACAGTCCCACTCCGAAACCCCAAAAGCTTTCCCCCAAACGGTCTTATGTGCCCCGGAACCCAAAAGTTGTAGTTTTTCCCACTAAAAAAGGACTTTCCCTGGGGGTCAGTGGGTTTTCCTCCCGCCACGGCCCTTTTCTCAGGGTCAGCCTTTATTTTTCGTTTATATTCTTTCGATTTCGCAATTTTCTCATTTTTTGGGGACGTTGGAAATTGTCTTTTCCACCGATTTCCCCCAAGATGTTTTTTAATTTTACAGATTTTACGGTTGGGTTGGATTCACATGAGCTGAATGTATGGTTTTTTTGAAATCTGTCAAAATTATTTGTAAACTTCTTGATTATTAATGGTTTTCTATTTCAATGTAGAATGAATTTAAAATAAGACGAAAATTTTTTCCCAAATTTGAAAATTTTGTAACCCAATTTTTGGAACTTTGTCATGTGTTGCTCTTTTTGTTTTACACTGCTGTTTTCAAATGAAATTTAAAAATTGGAAAATGGTCACTATTTAATGAGTCATCAAGGGTTTCCCCGTCGAAAAAACACTCAAAATTTGGAAAGATTAAAATGACAAGTCAATGGCGTTTGGGGTTTGGGTTTTTTTGGATTGTTGGGTGCGGAAATAAAACCATTGTTTAAAAGAAAAAGGGCATAAATCTACAATATTTTTAAAAAGCAAATTGTTCGTTACTTTTTGAAAACCCCTTTTTCCCCGAAAGGTGAATGGGCATTAAAACCCCCAAATTTGATAAGATTTTTATTAGAATTGCCCCAACGGGAGTAATCGTAACCTTCCGTATTAATATCTTTGGGGTTCCTTGTGGAAAATTTAAACAGATTTTTTGTTAACACACTTGAATTTGTTTGTACCCGGGCTGCACAGGCATGAAACCCGCAATATCTGAGGGGAATAGGACTTGCACAGGGCGTAAAATTTTTCCCCACCCTCATGCCCCCATATATAGCTGAAAAAATTTTTTCCCTTTCGTCGACGTTTTGGACAAAGGTGGAAAATAATATTTTGGTAATTAGGTATTTTCCCCCCCCCCTTCCTTCGAATTTTTTGTGTTTTCCCCAAAGCGAATATGTTTATTTTTCTTCAGCAAATGCTGTATAATTTGATCCTTCCCAGTTGGGAATGGATCGAAAATTTCCCCTTTAAAAAACCCCTTTAAAAAATCTTTGTAAAACTTTAAAAATTTTTCCCAAACAAGAAGAAATTTAGAAATTTGGAAAATAACCTGAAAAAAAAAACAAGTTTAAAAAAAAACAAAAAAGGGAAAATTGAGTTCCCCTGCCCCATTTGGTTTTAAAGGTACAAAAAACGATCAGCCTAAAAATTTTCCCAAAAAAAGGGAAAATAATTCAAACACAAAAAGGGCTTAATGTATCTCAGCCATAGTCAAGACTGGGGGTTTTTAACGTAGTCCAAGAAAGATCAAATCTACACTTTAGGAGTGGTGAGTTATTAGTTCATGAAAAACGTGAAATCTTTTTGGCCCAGGGGGGCCACGGGACCACCGTTGTCCCCCCTCAGGGTAAGGGTGGAAGCCCCTAGGTGTTGTAGGGGGGGAGGGTCTCAAACGACTTCCGGGGCTTTTTAAAAAAACAGGCCTTGATATGAGGGCCCAATGTTGACTGCAAGGGTTTCCTGGCCCCTTGGGTTTGAAGGGTAAACCCCAACGGGGAGGTTCCATTTGTTGGGGAGAGATTCGCAGGTGATGGGGGAGGGAATCTTTCACATTGTTCGGGTTTCTTCCCAAAGTAGGGAAATTAAAAAAGTCCACCTTGATGTTCAGTTGAAAATCTTCAACTGAGGCCCCCTTTGCTGCGATGATCTTGCCCCCAGGATGTTCCTTTTTTATGTTCGTGTTTGGTCTCCCCCAAAACTGATTGAGCATGCTTCGGGGGGATGCTTTTTTAAAAATTTCGTTTACCCCGCAGTGAACGACGACAGCATAAAAGCATCGTTCATGTTTCGACATGCTTTTTTTTAAAGGGAAAGTTTTTGGATGCCCTTCCCGTCGTTTTTTGTTTTGGGGCCAATTTAAAAAAAAAAACCCTATGTTTTTCCCCAAGACGGTTCTTTTCAACTTTGTAAAAAAGGAGTCATTCCCCCCCAGCCCCCCTGGGATGGCCCTTTACTTTCGTTCTTTGGTAACCCAAAAAGGGTTTTGGGCTTTTGGTTTTTTCTGAGTAAAGATTTCGATTTTGCGTCATTTTTTTGGCGTTCTGAGCTTGTTTTTTTCCCTGTTTTTCTCCCCCTTGTTTTTTTTTTGGGGCCGTTTTTTTTCGCAAGGCCTATTTTTGATTTTGTTTTTGATCGGCGAATTATTCGGTAGATTATTGTTTGTCTAGAAGTTGGGGAGAGTCGGGAAACGAGCAACCTCTGCATGGGGAACGGGTGGGGGAAATTGCCCCGGTTTGTTTTCCCGACACTTTTTTTAACTGTTGACCTTCGTTTTTTCCCCAATCGATCAAAGAAACCAAATTTTTTTTTGCCTTTTTAATTTTTTTTTTCGAGGAAAAATTTTTTTTCAACCCAAAAGCTAACTTACTGTCTGTGGGGGAAAAGACTCCTTCCCTTTTTGATGACACTGTCGGTCTCTTCGTGCTTTTCAACAAGGGGTTTTTTAAACGGCCCTTCCCCCTGGAATTTTTTTTTGTGATTTTAACCCTTTTAGTTCTTGCTTTTAGGGTGACCAAAGCACTCCGTTCGAAAGAAAAGGGAAAAAAAGCGCCCCCAAAAGTCTTAAAATTTTTTTTTCATTTGGGGTTTATTTTTTAGCTGAACCCCATTATAAAAAAGTCTAGAAGCCCCGTTTTCAGCTTCGTGATGCTGAAAAGGGTTTCCCTTTCAACAGAAAAAAATCACCTGTTTTCTTCAATTTTGGTTATGATCCAAAAAAAGCTACCAAAATTTACATTGGTTTGGGATAATTTTAAACATTTTAAAAAATTTTAAAAATTTTAGGAGTTAAAAATTAAGTAGCAAACTTACGTGGAAAGCACACAAAGATTACATTTTAAACCCCCCCCCCCCCAAAAGTTTTTAAAATTCCTTAAAATTATAAATAAACAATCCTGGGCCCCAAGATTCTAAACTTTAACCCCTCTTAGCAAATGCTTTGTTCGTTCAGGGCTTTGCTATGCTCAAGGAAATTTTTTTTAATTTCAAACCCCAATATCTTTTAAAAAAACTTCAAATTTTTGATTGCAAAGGGTTAAAAAAATTGCACTTGGAGGGCCCCCAAACATACATCCCAAAATTTTGGGGGATTTTCAATGAGGTAGGGGTTTTAAACCCCTAAAAGACTTCCGAAAAGTTCTGCTTCAAAGTTTGTTTTGAAAAGTTTCCCCCCCCCCCCCAAAATTTTTTTTCAAGAGGTAAGCTTAGATTCCGGAAAAGGAATTTTGGGAAAAAGCGTGCTCAAAAAATTTCTTCAAAAAAAATCTATCTGTTTTTATTTTGGCGATCTTTGAGAAAAACTAAAATTTGAAAAACAAAATAACATTGCTAAAAATCCAACGTTTTCTCCCAATGGCCCAAAAGGGGGAAAAAACGCAAACAATCTTTGATATTAAAAACCCGAATTTTTTTAAAAAAAAATCACCTAAGGTTTTAAAAAAAATACGTATGTCTCCTTTTGAAAAAAAATTACAATAAAACATTTAAAAATATTACGGATGGGTTCAGGGGGCTTGATAATTTAAATTTAGGGGGAGCTTTGGGAATCCCTGTTTACCTTTTAAAAGTTATTTTATCTTTGGGAAAAAAACTTATTAAAATACAGTTTCCCGAAAATATTTGCTATATTGAAGTCCTTGGGGTTTTATACTAACTTTTTACAATACAACAGTAACTTTTTTTTATGTGCTGGGTCGAAAGCGGGCTTCTTTCGATAAAGTTTTTCCTAATTTTACGCTACGCCAAGATTGATAATTTTAAATAAAACATTTAATACACTTTCTTTTTAAAAGAAGGAATTTCTGTGACTTTTTGGGTGGGTGCCCTTTTCACGCGGCATTAAAGGGAAAAGAAAGAGTAGGGTCCAGCCCGCAAACAAGCAGCCCAAAAAGTTGATGCTGTTTCCGTAAATTTTTCCATTAGATTTAACAGAATGCTATTAATTATTTTTTAGGGGAAAAACTCACGAAAAAGCTAAAAAACCCCTTAAATTTTTAAATTTCAGTGTACAGTATAGTCGAAAATTTTTTTAATCAACTGGCAGAGACAACAAAACCCCGGGGCCCCCAAGCATTTTATTTGCCCCATCTAGAGAGATTGGAGTCCTTTTCATTGACTTCGTTTTTAAAATTAATCAAAAAAAAATTTCTGTAACTGTCAGTGGAAAGTGCGGAGATTCCCTTAAATGTCAATCATATCCCGAAAAGTTTTTTTAAAACCCCCCCCGACATTTTTAAGAAAAATTTGGGTTT
>CM031597.1:20908822-20926322 GCA_018398815.1 Conus ventricosus
ACCCCCCCCCCCCCACCCCCCGTCGCCAACTCCCATCCCCAGCGCGCGCACACACACACACACACACACACACACACACACACACACACACACTCTCTCTCTCCCCTCTCTCTCCCTCTTTTCTCTCTCTCTCTTTCTTGCGCGCGCGCATACACACACACACAAAACACACACACACACACACAAAACAAAAAAACACACACACCCACACATACACCCCACACGCATACACACACGCATACACACACACACACACACACACCCCACACACAACACACACACACAAACAGACAAAACCGCGCGCGCGCGCAACACACCAAAACACACACACACACACACACACACACACACAGCATCACCTTCACGCCGTTTTTCCCCCTAAAGCGGACATGTCCAATTTAAACCCTTGTCTGCACTTGGCAGCGGCGCGACTGCCCGACGTATGACAGTACCTGCCAAAGTGACCGGGCAGTGTCAGCAGGACTCTATGGGGACGGCAACAGTGCGCGCGCGCGCGCGCCACACACACACACACACACACACACACACACCCCACACACACACGCACACACGCACACACACACACACGTGCACACACACACACACACACACAACACACACACACACACACACACACACACACACACCACACGTGCACACACACACACACACACACACACACACACACACACACACACACACACACACACCACGCACGCACGCACGCACACGCACGCACACACGCACACACATACACACACACACACACACACACACACACACACACACCACACACACCCCAAACACACACACACCACACACACACACCACACACACACACACACACACACACAACAACGCACGCACGCACGCACGCACGGGACGCACGCACGCACGCCCCACACACACACACACACACACACACACACACCCCACACACACACAGACCCCATACACACACTCGCAGGCACGCCCCGCACGCACACACACACACACACACACACACACACACACATCACAAAACACGCAAAGCACGCATGCGCACACGCACGCACACATTCACACACCACTCGCACACACACGCACGCACGCGCACACACACACACACACACACACACACACAAAACACACACACACACACACACACACACACACACACACACACACTGGGGTTTCAGGGGAAAAATAGTTCATGCCAGCTAAGCCCACGAGACAACAATAGCAAGAATGAAATATTCTGATTCTAAATGACATAAGTACTCACTGGGAGATGCCTTAGATTTTTTTTTCTTTTCTCTTCACTGTCTCGTCTTTATGCGCTAAGCATTCCAGAAACACATACACCTCCTTTCCCACCCACCCCCACCTAGTCCCACCCCCACCCTCATTCCCACACAGACATCTTGGAGGACAGCATGGAGAGTTTCACCTCCTGATCTGAGGCTGCGTGACTGGGACATACTTTGAACATCCTTTAGTCGTATCTCCTGCGTTAACCAGGCCCGAGAGATACAGATACCTGAGGTGTCGTTCAGGGAAACACGATTGTATAGTTGTAGTCTTCCCTGTGTGAGACCATCGTACACTCTACTCTCGATAGATACAGGCGGGTGGGGTATGGGGATGGGGGATTATAGATTAATAGTTTTGAATTCGTACTCACTCACGCTCTGCACCCAGTTGTCCGTCTTTCGTCCGCCTCCCACCATTCATCATCGTTACTGACCTCCGATTCCCATTATCAGATGTTTTTAATTAATTTTACTTTCCATTTAACTAATATATCCATCGTTGCCAACACACATACACACACACTCTCTCTCTCTCTCTCTCTCTCTCTCTCTCCTCTCTCTCTCTCTCTCTCTCTCTCCTCTCTTTTCATAGTAATGCTGACTTAAAATGTCCGCTTTGCAAAATGAAAAAGAAGATGATGTTCATTTTGTCTTATGTTGTCCTGTTTTGAGTGACTTAAGAACACAGTATATACCTAGTAAATTTTATGCAGATCCAAATATATTTAGACTTGCATTGCTTATGATAACAGAGCATAAACAAACTGTGAAACAACTGTCCATTTATCTTTACAAAGCATTCAAGTTGCGTTCTGTTCTGGTTTCTTGATTAGATACTAAATATGTGGTTAATTATGCATTTGTGTATAGAAGTTATGTACCCCTTCATGTTTCCGTTTCCGTTTCTCTCTCTCTCTCTCTCTCTCCTCCTTTTCTCTCTCTCTCTCTCTCTCTCTCCTCATACACCGCGCGGGGGTGAAGCCGTTCAGATTTTTTTTCTGGGCATGTTCTGGTTTACACTCCTCTGGCCAAAGCTGCCTTTACGTTCAAATCGGTCGCTGCGCCAACGACACCAAGAAGAATACAACTTTACAAAGCACAGGTCACTAAATGCAGAAAGTCAGCGGCGTTTCCGACATCAGTTCTTCATTCAGTAATTTAGTAGCATCTTTTAAATTGCTATGTTCTCATAGTTCTTTACCATTCAAAAGGGTTTAAGGCCCGAAACGTTTGGTCATTCTTATTCTTTTCCTTGGATTACCTTTTCCGCCCTGTTTTTTTTATATCATTTTTTATTTTTTCATTGTGTAATCCTGTGGTCAATTTCACCTTGTTGTTATTCAGTTATTTAGAACTTTTATTCCTCAAAATCTTCACCTGATGGTGGTGCGTCTTCGTGGGCCAAACCCTGATTTCCGTTCATTCCCCACTCCGCTGTTTTCAGCAGCTGCGGGAAAAGAAAAGTGGGGAGTTGGACAGAGGTGGGGCGGGGAGGAGGGAAAGGGGGGAGGAAAGAAGTTCTTCCTCGTTATCATTTACTGTTATGTTAAAGTTCCTCATATAACCTGTGTCCTTCGCTCTCGCAAACACTCGCTCAAATCGCCTTTAAATCGCATTTTCCGGGCCCAATACAAGCATTGTATGCAGTTCATGAAATCGAAAGCGATGCAGCGATCAAGAAACACGTAATGTTCTGGAATATTTTGAGAATCATGACATAGTATAACCGATCAAAATGTGTGGGACCGCTGAAAGGCTCAACGTAACCGTTACGTATGAAAGCTAATCAAAATCCTCAGAATATTCAAGGAACAAGTTCTGGAAGCTTGTTCTCGAGACTCTAATGAGACCACCACCGGAAATATTACTAAGTGGGTACACACGTCCTATAGTAAATCAACGTCACGAGAATCTTCACACATTTTAAAGTGAAACCCAAACACGAAAATCTGAATCAACAAAATGATAATAAGCAAAGCTGATCTGTTCGTGTCTTTGTATGTGTGTGTGTGTGTGTGTGTGTGTGTGTGTGTGTGTGTTTTGAAGTTCTTCTTCATCTTCTTCTGCTTCTTCTTCTTCTTCTTCTTCTCTCTCCGTGGCAAAATATAAATTTAAAAAGATTTCTTCCCTGGGTTAAAAGTTCAGCTCTTCTTACAGCCAGACCAGCCAAAGGACCAATGCACTTCTGGACATTAGAGAATTTTTTTTTTTTAACTGGAAAGCATCAGCACTCCACAACGCAAACGTGACGAATAAAAGGGTTTGGCCCATCTTAGCGTTCCTAACCTGTTCTTGTCAGATTTACACACTTCCTGTCAGCTGACGGACTCTCGTTTCCCTCTGAGAAATGACCCGTTTGGGTAGCAGTCTGAGCGATGAAGGTCGCAACGGTCGAGTCAAAAAGCACGACACTGATCACGCATGTTAAATGGGATTATGTCAGAGCGTCCACGCTTGGTTGACTACGAATGTGGCCGTTACCGCTGCGAAATCGCTTCACTCTTTATGCCCGGCTGTGGAAATAACTCTCTCTCTCTCTCTCTCTCTCTCTCTCTCTCTCTCTGTATGCTTGCGTGCATGCGTGCGGGCATGTGATATATAGTGCATATATGCATGCCCTCATGTGCGCGTGCAGTAGGATGGCAAATTTTAGACGTAGGGAAAATTGCTTTCGTGTGTGTGTGTGTGTGTGTGTGTGTTGTGTGTGTGTGTGTGTGTGTGTGTGTGTGTGCGCGCGCGCGCGCGCGCGTGCGACGTCATTATTTAGTCTCAGCCAAAGGACTTTGAGGGGGTTCGAATCCGCACAAGCGATGACTCCAAAGAGTAAAATCCCCTGAAACTTAGCTGTTTCAAACGAACATTGATCCCAGGAGCCCCAGCATCGAGGTACCAACACTTACCAGAGACTTGAGAATAGATCAAAACAAAAGGATAAGTAGCAGTAAGAGAAGGGACTCAAGCACGTGCGTCAGTCGCGATGCTATGTCACTGTCTTTCCCAGAAGCGACTACCAAAAAAAAAAAAAGAAAGAAGAAGAAAAATGTGGGCAAGGAAGAGAGGAACGCTGCAAGAAATATTATCCTAGTTACACATTATTTTTCCTTGTCCTCTTAAGTGTCAGGGATGTACGAAGGAAATGAGATGGGGTGAGGGTGGGGGTGGGTGGGTGGGGAATGGGGGGATGGGGTCCAGGGATGGGTTGCCAAACTCCCCTCCTCCCCTTCCCCCCCCCCCCCACCTCCTCCTCTCTCTGGCTAAAAGTACATTGTTGCTATGTGAAGGACCTCCTATGCCCTTGGAAACCACCCACCTCCCTCCCCCCCCCCCCCCAGGATTTCTGGACCTCCCCCCCCCCCCCCCCCGGCACCTTTCCTGCTCCTTCTTAAGAACCCCCAACGCCCCCCCCCCCCCCCCCCCCCCCCCCCCGCCACCCTGACAGACAAAACAATGACATTCGCCGAATTTTTGGGCGTGATGTGGGCTGAAAATGAAAATGATTCTCACTAGTTCCAACCTTCCCCCCATCTCTCCCTACCTCCCAAACCCCTTCTCTCCCGCCCTCATTTTTTTTCACACAATGTTCTGGAAAGAGAGCTTCGCTCCCCCCCTCCACTCCCTCTTGCTCTCACCCTCCCCCCCCCCCCCCACGCTTTAAAAACGGAGAGAGAGGAACCCCCTCCATTCCCTCTCCCCCCCCCCCCCCCCCCCTCAACTATCCACCCACTTCCTGCTGCTTTTGCAACACCGAGGACACACACACACACACACACACACACACACACACACACACACACACACCACACCACACACCACACACACACACACACACACACACACACACACACACACACACACACACACACACTCACACACACACACACACACACACACACTCTCTCTCTCTCTCTCTCACTCTCTCTCTGTCTGTCTGTCTGTCTGTCTGTCTGTCACACACACACACACACACACACACACACACACACACACAACACAACACAACACACACACACACACACACACACACACACACACACACACACACACACAAGAAACACCCTAACCCCTCAC
This sequence comes from Conus ventricosus, assembly GCA_018398815.1. Taxonomy (NCBI): domain Eukaryota; kingdom Metazoa; phylum Mollusca; class Gastropoda; order Neogastropoda; family Conidae; genus Conus; species Conus ventricosus. Next base: position 20,914,183 of record CM031597.1, read on the forward strand.
CCCCCCCCCCCCCACCCAGCCTAACCCCTCCCCCCCCCCCCCCCCCACCTCCCTCACCTTTTCCCCTTTCACCCAACTGATCCGGCAGGCCGTGGCTGTTGACACACAACGAGGAAGTAACATTAAGGTCTAGCAGCGTCGTCTGTCGGCCCCCAGAGAAGGTACAAATGATGAGGTGTACGTGGCGACAAGGCTCTAGGCATCAGGCGGCGTTGTGTGGAAGTGGAGGCCCTGGCTACTAAAGGCCACCACAGCACAGCAGAGATGGACGGGACAAGATGAACGGCCTGGCATCGTTGCTGCTGACAAGCGTGACGATGATCTGGGGCAATCTGTTGTGGGTTTGGGGGTGGGGGGTGGGAGGGTGGGGGTGGGGGTGGGAGGGTGGGGGTGGGGGGGTGGGGGTGGGAGGGTGGGGTGGGGGTGGGGGGGAGGGAGAAAGAGAAAGAGAGAGAGGGGTGGAGGGAAAGAGAGAGACAGAGAGAGAGAGAGAGGGAGAGAGAGAGAGAGAGAGAGAGAGAGAGAGAGAGGAGAGAGAGAGAGAAGAGAGAGAGAGACAGAAAGATAGACAGACGGAGATAACGGATAATTTATTCGAAAAGGCCATAGCCCCACATAAAGGAGGTAATACAACGCAAGAAATCGTACATGAGATACAGCCAAAAGGAGAACGATGTCGGTCATGAATACAAGAATCATGATATCGAGCACAAAGAAAGGGAGAACGAGACAGACAGAGATAGAGAAAGACAAAGAGAGACAGAGACACAGAGAGAGAGACAGAGACAGACAGACAGACGGACAGAGACAGAGACAGAGAGACAGACAGAGACGGACAGAGACAGAGACAGAGAGACAGACAGAGACAGATAGAGATGATTTTGATAGTGCTCGACCCTTGGGGAGCAACATTTGTTAAAATAGGTTTTTTAAAAACAGAATCTACAAATTTGTTTCGAGCGCGTTGCGCTGTCATCAGGATGGTTTTTGGTTTGCCCACCGCCGATGTTATATAGCGTGTGGGCTCCCGTTTGCGGTTTGCACGTGCGGGTTGGCTGCACGTGTTTTTTTTGGGCTTTCAGGTTTTTGTTTTGGGTGTATTCACTAACAACGATTTCCATTTGTGCCTGCACTTGTTTACTATTTCTGTTTTGGTGTTTAAAGTTGCTAAGTGTGGTTTGCATAGTATTAACCATTTTTCAGTTAAACATAGGTTGCACCTTTTTGAAACATTGCTGTATGGTGATGCTCTTTTTATGATTTTCCAGGATATATTGTAGCTTGTTTTTGCGTCTTTAAGTTTCCAGATATATTTGCTCAGTTCTGATGACAGCGCAACGCGCTCGAAACTAATTTGTAGATTCTGTTTTTAAAAAACCTATTTTAATATATATATATATATATATATATATATATATATATATATATATATATATTATATATATATATATATATATATAGATCAGTATATTTAAGTGCCTAAAACAATTTTTTAAGTGCTCAACCCCTTGGGGAGCAACATTAATTAAAACAAGAAAAAAGAGGAATCTTAAAACTATCTACAAATTTGTTTTCAAGCGCGTTGCGCTGTCATCAGGATGGTTTTTGGTTTGCCCACGCCGATGTTATATAGCGTGTGGGCTCCCTTTGCGGTTGTTTGCACGTGCGGGTTGGCTGCACGTGTTTTTTTTGGGCTTTCAGGTTTTTGTTTTGGGTGTATTCACTAACAACGATTTCCATTTATGTCTGCAGTTGTTTACTATTTCTGTTTTGGTGTTTAAAGTTGCTAAGTGTGGTTTGCATAGTATTAACCATTTTTCAGTTAAACATAGGTTGCACCTTTTTGAAACATTGCTGTATGGTGATGCTCTTTTTATGATTTTCCAGGACAAATTGTAGCTTGTTTTTGCGTCTTTAAGTTTCCAGATATATTTGCTCAGTTCTGTTTGGTTTTTATATTTTTCTTTATTAAATGACTGTTTGTGGTTTGCATATCTGGTTTTGAAGTGGTTTTCAGTGATCCCTATGTATGTTTCTTTTTCATTTTCTGATGTCACAGTAGCCTGGTATACAATGTTGTTGTGAAGACATTTATTGTTTAGTGGGCACTGCTCCATTCTGGTGCAATTGCAAGATTTCCTTTTTTCACCCTTCTTTGCTGTGTTGATTTTCATTTTGTTGGATGCATCAATTAGGTTTTTGAGGTTGGGCATACATGAGTACGATAGTTTGACAGTGTTTTTGTTAAATATTTTGGACAGTTCGTGTTCTTTTGGAAATGAAGTTGTTAGGATTTTGAAGAATTCTTTCCCTATGTTTGTTTTGAGTTTCCCGTCGTATGGGGGGTTATACCATATGATTTTTCTTTTCCTATTTTTCTTGCTTTTATTTGTGTTGTTGTCTGGGTTGTATTGTAATTTGTAATTGTATCCACTTATTTGTAGTGCCTCCTGGTATTCTACTGCTGCATTGTTGAACACTCTCTCACTGCATGACAGGTTTGATAGTCTCTTGTTTATGCCATGGGGTATGGTCTTTATACAGATGGTGGGTGGTTACTTTTGATGTGTACATAAAGAGGTGTATCGTTGGGTTTCTTGTATGGTTTATATATGTGATTGTTGAGATCCAGTGTTATGTCTAAGTAGTTCACTACCTTTTTGTTGTTCCCACTACACCACATGAACAACCAGTGTCCTGTAACACTTTCACCTCTGCTGGCCAATCCACCCTTCTTCCACTGGTAATGAGCCACTCAGCCTAGTGCCGTCCATCCTGACACTGACTGCTGTCCAGTACTAGCCATAGGCCGCACTCTACCCTCTTCAGATTGGATCCCTTTTGGTTCCACTGCAGGTCGTTTCCCCTGGCGACCCTTATCAACCTCTTGCAAGGCTGCTGCCTTCTGGAACCTCATGCGACAATCCCTCACAACATGTCCCTTCTTGTGACAAATGAAACACCTATTGTCCCTTTGTCCTCCTTTCTGCCCCACCACTGGGTTTGCAGACTTTGCAGAAAACTCCCTAGTCTCCATGCACTCTTCTCACCTGTGCCTGGCACCTGTTTCTCCTGCACCTTAGTGCCCAAACGTGCCTCCCTATACACCTCTGCTAACTTCAGCAACTCCCCTGCTGTCTCTGGCTGTCTCTCTTTCAAATGTATAATTAACTCTGGACTGCAACCTGACAAAATCTGTTCTTTCATAACCAGCTCTTTCAATTCAGCGAACTCCTTTCTCGTACCACTCAACTCTAACCACTTCTCAAAATAGTGATCTAAACGTGCACCAAACTGAGTGTACGTTTCACCTGCTTGTAATCTAGCTGATCGAAATTTCTTTCTAAACCCCTCCTCTGTGAGGTCAAATCCCTTCATCAAAGACTCCTTCACAGCACCAAAATCAGATTGTTGGTCTGCTGGTAACGCAGTGAAAATCTGTAATGCCTTACCCGTCAATAGCGCTGACAAAATGACTGCTCACTCTTCTGAAGGCCAACCTGACTAGTAGCAAACGTTTCAAAACGACTGATGTACGCATCAATCGAATCTGATCCTTCAGAGAATTTTGGCAACTTTGGTCGGGGGGCATAACTGCACACAGGGTCACTGGAAACTGGACTACCATCATCGGTGGTCTCCCTCTGTATTCTCACTCTCTCTAACTCTAATTGAATCCTTAATCTTTCTGTTTCCTGCGTTTCGTTAGCCTGATTATCGTTAGCCTGAATCCTTAATCTTTCTGTTTCCTGCTCTGCTATTTTCTACTGCGACACGGCGTCTTTCCGCTCGCTCATCTCTTTCCATCTTTTGTTGGGTTTCAACGAATGCTCGCAACTCTTCTCCCGAGTAGCCTAAATCACGAGCGACGCTCACAAGTTGTTCAATAGGGGTGTTCTTTTCGTCCGCCATTATATCTTTTTTGTTTTTGGTTTTGAACAAGATTTTACTACTACAACAGCCAAACTGGTGGTTACCGACACGAGTGGTGCAATAGCACAATCCTATGAATGATAATATTAGCTTGGGACAACGTAATTAGTTTTTATAAGACGCCTAGCGCCTGACCCAACTATGAGAGCGAATTAATAGGCAATCTGTGCGAAATAAGTACTCTGGGGCTGAAATGCCAAGCCTAGTGTTAACTATCTTGGAAGCAATGCCAAGCCTAGTATTTAACTATCTTGGAAACATACAGTAAGACACTACCTTGTCTTAGGATTACAATACTTGAATCCCACCCAGCTTCCTCTCTGAGAAGTTGAACAATTATAATAAATGGGCCAGAATATCCTGGCAAGCTCGCCAATAAATTGTCAACCTCGGGGTACGTCAGTGGAGGAAGGACTAGCGCACAGCCCAAACACACTCACAGCTTGCTTACAATCTCATTCATATATCATGCATTCGTCAAATCAAACCACTAGTAAAGTCTATAACTTTGCTACACATAATCATGGAAAAAACATCAATGCGCATGGAGTCAAACAAAATAAAACATTCTCTCTTTCCTTGAACTTCACAAAACCATTTATCTAAATCATCATAACTAACCCGGGTATAAATAGATTTCTACTTTACCTGGCCAGGTGATCTTAAACTATTTACGAATCACTGTCTTTCCTTTTCTTTTTTCTTTTTTTCTTTTCACTGTCACTTTCACAAGCACAACACAACTGCTGGCACTGGTCAGGTTGGACTGCTGGCACTGGTCATGCAAATTAGCTGTATCAGTCTGACCTAGACGCAGAGATTCGTCTGGCCAGACCTATTGAGACGTTGGTCAAGCCACTCAGTCTGTCTGCAGGACGGTGCCGTCTCCGTGAAGGACTAGAAAATAGCCTCCTCGCCGTGCCTAATTGGCTGACGTGACACATGAAGTCGTCTGCCTGGAAACCAGGATGTTTGAGTTTGGAACTTATGTCCAATTGAACTGGCTGGCGACTGACTACGATTTCGGTTTTTCTTTTTTTGTCCGTGACATCCCTTGCGGATTCATTCCAAGAACTGGCCCTCAGCACTTGTGTCTTAAGAGGCTATCTTTTTATATTTTCTACTTGTCACAAGAAAATGTAGCTTGTTTTGCTCTTTCATGATTTTCTTTTGCTTCTTAGGAGGCACCTTTGGTTGTTTTTTAAAAACCTCAACAAACATACTACGGTATTGCACACCAGCTTTTTCTGGGATAGCATTCTTCTTAAAACCGAAAAGGCAGAGGAGTCAAATTACCACTTTCCGCGGTCACTGAGGAGAAACAATCAGGTTTCGAAATATCGGTATCTGACCAGGAGTTATATGTTAGTGGGTTTTCTCCTCATTGGAGACTGTCTCCCTCTTGGAGACTATAAGCTTGCTGAAGGCTCATTTTGAGAAGCATTTATTTTATTTTTTTTTCCCCATTCACCCACTCAAGCACATACTGTTAGTTAGGCAGAATTATCTACCACTGCAGATATGAATGCTTATTCCCCCTATTTCTTCAATCTAAGACATAAGAGCAAACTTTGTTTATACTTGAATATATATATATAACAGATGTTGCTCCCCAAGGGGTTGAGCACCTTCAGATTTTTTAAGGACACTTTTATATCGTTCATATATATATATATATATATATTATATATATATATATTACAGTATAGAATAATACGGTACAGTGTAAAAATAACAGTACAGCACAGTGCAGTATAATAAGATTCGGTACAGAGTTGTATAATAGAATACAGTTTAGTATGATATAATCCAGTACAGTTCAGTATAATATAAAACAGCACAGATTAGCATAATTGCACAGTACAGTGCATTATTATACAGTACAGTTATTATAATACATGTGAGTGTAAATAAACAGTACAGTGCAGAATGATATAACATGGCTCTGTGTAAAATAACGGAGTAGTATATCGCAGTATGATATGATACGGTACAGTGCAGTATACAGTACAGTAGAGTGCTGTGTGATATACTGCGTACAATGCAATATAATATAATACGGTACAGTGCAGCATAATACAATGTAGTTCAGTGTAGTATGACAGTACAGTACAGCGCAGTATGAACAATTAGTTCAGTGTAGTATGACAGTACAGTACAGGCAGTATGATGCAATGTAGTTCGTGTAGTATGACAGTACAGTACAGCGCAGTATAATACAATGTAGTTCAGTGTAGTATGACAGTACAGTACAGCGCAGTATGATACAATGTAGTTCAGTGTAGTATGACCAGTACAGTACAGCGCAGTATAATACAATGTGGTTCAGTGTAGTATGACAGTACAGTACAGCGCAGTATAATACAATGTATTTCAGTGTAGTATGACAGTACAGTACAGCGCAGTATGACCCAGTACAGTGAAGTACAATACCGTATAGTGTAAAGAATGCAGTACAATACAGTGTAATGTATTACATTACATGTAGTGCAATGCAACACAATACAACACAGTGCCCTAGAGCAATAGTGCAGTCGAGTACCATAGATGACAAAACGGTATATTGAATACAGCAGAGTGCAGTGCGGATAGCACAACGTAATGAAGTACAGTAGAGTAGAGTAGAGTAGAGTAGGGTAGGGTAGGGCAGAGTAGAGTAGGGTAGGGTAGGGCATGGTAGGGTAGAGCAGAGCAGAGCAGAGCAGAGCAGAGCAGAGCAGGGCAGGGCAGGGCAGGGCAGGGTAGAGTAGAGTAGGGTAGAGTAGGGTAGAGTACAATAGAGTAGAGTAGAGTATGGTAGGGTAGAGCAGAGCAGAGCAGAGCAGCGTAGAGTAGAGTAGAGTAGAGTACAGTACAGTAGAGCAGAGTAGTGGGTGGGGCAGAGTAGGGCAGAGCAGAATAGGCGAGATTCTGAGTGTTACACCATGCTCTCTCTCTCTCTCTCTCTCTCTCTCTCTCTCTCTCTCTCTCTCTCTCTCTCTCTCTCTCTCTCTCTCTCAGTCAGTCTGCTTGTCATGTCTGTCTGCCTGCCTGTCTGTCTGTCTGTCTGTCTGTCTGTCTCTCTCTCTCTCTCTCTCTCTCTCTCGCTCTCTCTCTCTCTCCTCTCTCTCTCTCTCTCTCTCTCTCTCTCTCTCTGACCTTCCTTTCGCGCACCCTCATGCATCCAGTCTGTGCTAAGAGATCCCACAGATCATCGTCATGCTTTTCAGGAGAACCTTGTGAATAACTTTGCCTGGTTTCACCTTGCCGTCTGGTGAGGACACATCATTTTGTTCTGTCGGTGTTACTAAAAAAAAAAAAAAAATCAGCACCACTTCCTTGTTCTATGAACAGCTAGCTAGGATAATCAAGTACTGTCTGGCTTTGGTCATATTTCGTGTCTCCCACCTTCCCTTCTTCCCTCCCAACCCTTCCCTTCCAACCCTTCCTTTCTTCTCCGCTTCTTTTTTCAAAGCGACAGTGACATATTGCTGCTGGGACTTCAAATTGAGTAGCACTCACCAGTTGTTCCTATTGTAATCGCTTTTTGTGTGGCATGCATGCTCCTTTTTGTGCTCCCAGTTCTTATAGAACGGAGTACTTTAGAATGGGAAACGAAGAAATGCTGTCTGTCTGTCTGTCTGTCTGTGTGTCCATGGTCAAAATGTGTTCCACTCGCTCCAGACAAAACTACTGGGCCGATCTTTCTGAAAATAGGTATGTTCATTATGGGCCACGGATGATGCCGATGTTTTGGTTTACCGCTATAGCCGTTACTAACGGCTGTAACGGCCTGTAACGGTTTTTCTTCTTTACGGAATATCTCAGAAAGTACTTGGCCGATCTTTGTAAAAATGAGCAGGTACGTTCATTATGGGTCACGGATGATGCCCGATGTTTTAGTTTGCCTCGTTATAGCCGTTACTAACGGCTGTAACGGCCTGTAACGGTTTTTCTTCTTTATGGAATATCTCAGAAAGTACTTGGCCGACCTTTATGAAAATTAGCAGGTATGTTCATTATGGGTCACGGATGATGCCTGAAGTTTTAGTTGGCCCCGTTATAGCCGTTACTAACGGTTGTAACGGCCTGTAACGGTTTTTTCTTCTTTATGGATATCTCAGAAAGTACTTGGCCAGTTTATAAGCGGTTTGGATGACCTTGTGACAAATCGGAGCTTCTGTCCATATGTAAGTGATGTAATGCTGAAAATGGATTAAACAACCGTTAAAAACCGTTATTCTGCCGTTATTTCTTATATATAGGTGGATTTTAATGAAATTTGGTATATAGAAAGGTTGTCACACACAAATGGCACTTCTATATAGGGTTTCAAAATTTGACCGTTAAAAACCGTTATTCTTGACATATTGTCCGATTTGGATGAAATTTGATATGTACACAGGCTTCAGCCCAGTGAGGACTAAAATACCAGTTTCAAAAGTGTATATCGGTTATATAACCGTTAAAACCGTTATTTTGCCGTCATTTTTTATATATTGGTGGGTTTTAATGAAATTTTGTATATAGGAAGGCTATCACACACAAATGGCACTTCCATGTAGTGTTTCAAAATCTGACCGTTAAAAACCGTTATTCTTGACATATTGTCCGATTTGGATGAAATTTGGTATGTACACAGGCTTTAGCCCAGTGAGCACTAAAATAACAGTTTCAAAGTGTACATCGGGTAAATAACTATTAAAACCGTTATTTTGCCTTTATTTCTTATCTCACAAAGCACCTGGTCGATTTATAAGCGGTTTGGAAAACTGGGAGTACGTTTATATGCTTCGCATCTTGTTATTTTTATTCTCTGAGATTTTATTTTCACAGGAAACATGTGGTCTGATGGATGAAGGCTTTTTAAATATTCTGTTGGAGCTAATTTCTGTTTATTTCAAAGCATCCATATTATTAATATAAAAATATCAAAATGTAAACATGATAGTGGGCTATAACATATTAAAAGTATATAATACTATGCATGTAAGTGTATGTTTCAAGCAGAAAACGTAATCTTGCATGTTTTAAAAACGTTTTGTCACAGTACAAAGTTTAAGTATTTAACTGACAAAGCCTCTCTTTGAGTTTCTCTACACTGGATTAAGTGTATACAGAACAATCTTAAACGGACGAGTCGCGTGAATCTAGAAAACAAATGGCTGAAACGTAGGGTAAAACATAAAAAACATACATTTGGAAAATATATATTATCGATCTGAAAACTATCATGAATCAGTCAAAGCTAAGCACGTCCTCGGAATCAAGGAAACCGATTTGAACAGAATGAGTAATGTACGTTCAAGACTCATTTATGGATTCTAGAAAGAGGAAATGCAACTTTGCTATGGTCAACATAATCGTACGAAAGAAAGGCTAATTGCCAGTGTCTGCCTACCTTTCGTGTGTCTCTCTGATTATTTGTAACATCTCTAATATTTTCCATATTTCATGTTTTTATTGTTATACTTCGTTGCTGCAAATTATTTTAGATGAAATATATATTTTCTTCATCGAGGTTCTGGAGAAGATAAAAGATATTAATGAAAGAAAAATGAAGAGCACTAACGTCATTTAAACAATTATGAAGTCATGTTGTTGACAGCCAAGCTGACCACAGAGGTCAAGTCGGACCTGCAAGCAATCGGTCAACATGAAGATTTCGCAGCCACCTTAATCCACTCCTCCCAGTTCTCAGATGCTGTTAGGTAGTTGCTGAGTGTGAGGCCAGTCCATGCATTGATGTCCTCCCATCTCTCTCCCTGTCTTCCTCACCTTCTGCTTCCTCACACTGTTCCTTGTAGAATGGTCCTGACAAGTCCTGTTGTTCTTGATACAGGACCATACCATCTCATTTTCCTTCTTTTCACCGTGGACAACAGGTCTCCGTATGGTCCATTGGCTTACCTTACTCTGTCTGGACCTCCAAGCTGGTAACGTGGTCATTGTGTGAGATGCCAAAGATCTTGCGAAAGAAAAATCTATATGCATCAGTACAGTATACACATGAGTACATCCGAGTCAAAAACCGTGACTCTGATCACATTATGTTAAATGGGGGTTGAGTCAGATTAGCCACGCTTGGCTGATAATGGACGCAGTCACCTCATTTTGAAACTAATCCTGAACACAAATTGAACTTTATCTATTTGATCTATATCATAATATGAAACACGTTATATATAAAAGATTTTCTCTAATGCCTGAATCCCTCTCTCAAGTTTAGCTGTCAGAAAGAAAGAGTCCGTAAAAGAACAGGGGAGTTAACGTATATGCATCAGTGCAGCATACACGTTAATACATCCGAAATAGGGGAGGTGATGGGGATAGGAGTTAAAGGAAGGGGCGGGGATGTAGACAGGGAGGCAGGACAGGGGTAGAGAGAAACGGGCCGGGAGAGAGGAGTATGAACTGACACTGAAACTACATCATCAAAAAGATTCGTGACCATTGTGCTTAAACGATCTTTATTGATTAAAAGAGAGACTTTCAATACTGACTTAGGTACGCATAAAGAAAATTCGGTCAAACGGATTTAGAAGTAAATCAGAAACGCAGGGTGATTGGAGATCGCGGAGCACAATTCAAAGGAATGCATAGTAGGAAGAATGAAGAGTTTTGCAAATAGGTACCAGAAAGGTAAATATATTTCTTTCTTGTTCTTGCCCTCTTTATTCACAACTGTGCAGAAAGGAAAGATATAACAAGATTCCTAGTTCACTGACAACTCGCACAGAATAACTGACAACTCGCACAGAATAACTGACAACTCGCACATAGTAGGAACTGTTTGAAAATCTTTTATATAACTTGTTTCACATTATGATATACATGATATGGATAAAGTTTGATTTATGTTCAGGATTAATTTCAAATTGAGGTGACTGCTTCCACTCTCAGCCAAACGTGGCCAATCTGACTCAACCCCATTTAACATATGTGATCAGAGTCACGGTTTTTGAGCCGGATGTACTCATGTGTATACTGTGCACTGACGCCTATAGATTCAACGCCTATGTCACGCCGAATTCGAGAAGTTAAGTAATTGCTCGTTCTTCGTTTTCACTGTCCAGAATGTTCTTTATCTTGCCTATAGAAGACCTAAGAGGTCGAAACGCGTCGTGGTTTGCCTTCTAATTTGTTTGTCCATGTTAACCGATGGAGTTATTTAAAATTCCTTTAAAAATTAGGTTCAGGAGGTACACCACGAGAGAGAGAGAGAGAGAGAGAGAGAGCGAGAGAGAGAGAGCTTGCTTTATATCCACTGCCCAGCATGAGGAATGCTGAGATTTGCCCAGTGGTCACGGCCACATCCGTTATCAGCCAAGCGTGGCCAATCTGACATAACCCCATTTAACATGCGTGATCAGCGTCACGCTTTTTGACTCGACCTTTTAGACTTTCAAAGTTCACACTCCTCGAAAACGGCTCGTTTCTCACAGAGAACAAGAGAATGTGTGACTACAGGAAGTCTTTAAATCTGACAAGGACGTGACAGAGAAATGAGGAAGAAGGGGGTGAAGAGGGGATGGGGGTTGAAGGTGGCGGTGGTTCACCTTGTTCTCTCATATATTATGATTTTCTGCGAAGTCTCCAGGTTTTCATTTAGACTTCGTCTCTGATGTTAAAATCCCCAGTGGTCCTCTTCGCTGTGTTGAGGATGAAAGAGGATCTTAACAAAGGAGAACACGAAAAAATCTGAGCTATGATAATAATAAAAAAAAGGAAGAAGAAGATTAGAACTTAAATAAGGAAAAGAAGAAGATTAAAACTTAAAAAAAGGAAAAGAGGATTTGAACTTACACAAGGAAGAAAAAGATTAGAGCTTTCACAAGAGAGAGAGAGAGAGAGAGAGGAGAGAGAGAGAGAGAGAGAGAGAGAGAGAGAGAGAGAGAGAGAGAGAGAGAGAGAGATTTTAATGAAGTAAAAGAACACCAAACCTTAAGTTTCAGTTTTGTTGTCATGAATGAGAGGAGAGAGAGAGAGAGAGAGAGAGAGAGAGAGAGAGAGAGAGAGAGAGAGAGGAGAGTTTTTAATTAAGTGCAGTAAGACTGAACCTTAAGTTTCAACCTTGTTATCTTCGATTATGCATCACTATGTGCCGGCTAATCCATATACACTGAGCCATGTCTGCTAAGCTATGATGTCACAATACTTAGGGATTGATAGTCAAATGAATAAGTGAGTTAACCGTTGATGTGGTAATGAGCACCCTCGGACAAAGA
>CM031597.1:20931322-20946322 GCA_018398815.1 Conus ventricosus
TCCCAAAACTATCCTGAAGATACCGGGGACTAACGGATATCCCTAAAACTATCATTAACAGACTGGAGACTAAATAGATATCCCCCAAACTATCCTGAACAGACTAGGGACTAACAGATATCCCCTAACTGCGGTATTTTGAAATGCTTGAGCTTCCGATCGGCGTCTTACACGGACTCGTGACTGATATACTCCACATTTTCTCTAAGTATCTCGAGCACATCTGTTACATTTGATCTCTACGGTGACGGTATTTTGAACAGATTGATCACTGACAGATGCCCTGTTAAAGTGTGCTGAACGTCCTATTCATGACGGCACTACAACTATCTTGGACAAATTCGTGGCTTACAATTGCCAGAGCAGAAGAGGATTGTGACGGATATATTTTTTCTTGAACGTTTTGCACGCTTAGGTACTTGGCTGGCTCAGCGGCGGAGCACCGAGTGTGCAGCCAGAAGCTGCAAGTTCAAATCCCGTAAGCGTCAAACATAAAATGCTATTTTCGCCATTTATCTTAACGTCTTGTCTTTCAAGTAATGTCCGTGTAGCGTTAATAGTTACCTCCCCTCTGCCCCTCTCCTGCAGTCTGGTGGTCCCTGTCTACCATATCATTTTCAATAGGCGCGTGGACATTAAAGCTGAACGTAACTAACCAACTGTCTCGAACATTATCGTTTGTGGCACGCCCCCTACTTAACATCTTCTGAAAGTTGTTCTGTCTTGGCTGTCTCATCATTTAGTGTCCTACGACCCTTTTAACTTTTACCAGTCAGCTTACAGATCTGATCACAGAATCGAAACTGTTCAAATAAAAGTTGTTACTGAATTCGCTCTCTGTCTTGATTATCAAAACATTTCTACTTTGTTCGTGTTAGATCTTTCAGCGGCTTTTAATACAATTGACTATGACATGCTCTTCCTCGTTTAAAATACGCCTTTGATTTAAGTGACGCTCTTCTCCACTAATTCACTTCTCATCTTTCAAACCACACAAACATTGTTTCTATCCACGATAGTAACTCTGTTTTGGCATTTCAAGTGGTGTGCCGCAGTGTCAAGTACTAAGAACAATGTTATTTGTCCCGTACGTCTCCCATTCACCAGACATCGTGTCAAATCACTCAGTTCTCTATCATTCTTTCGCTGATGGTACAAAATTGAAAAAAATAGAATCTCCTGAATGTCGCCACATTGATGATTGTTCCATCCCAAACAAAAAACCATTCTTGGACTTAACTTCCGATTGACATTCAATATACTGAGCATAATGAGGACAAGGTAGAGGCAATTATCATCTCCACACCAAGAAGATCTATATCCATTTGAATTTCTGACTTACTCGTAGGTGACATTATACATCTTGAAGCTTCCCTGAATTCTCATTTGAATAAGCATTCTCACGTTGTGGATATCATTCAACACGTTATTTTTCAAATGTACCGCACAGTGCCATTCCTCACTTTCTTTCAACCTAAGTCATTAAGACCCTTGTATCAACATTTGTTCTATCTTGCCTCGACTATTTCAACTCATTACTTGCAGGCGATCCTCGAAATTTCTCTAATAAACTCTAAAACTTCCAGAACAATGCAGTTCGTCCGATACTTAGACTTACTCGAACCAACCGAATTACACTTCACGCCCGGACATCGCAACTAGCTTTCTTATGAAGCAAGAATTACACTTCACGCCCGGACATCGCAACTAGCTTTCTTATGAAGCAAGAATTACACTTCACGCCCGGACATCGCAACTAGCTTTCTTATGAAGCAAGAATTACACTTCACGCCCGGACATCGCAACTAGCTTTCTTATGAAGCAAGAATTACACTTCACGCCCGGACATCGCAACTAGCTTTCTTATGAAGCAAGAATTACACTTCACGCCCGGACATCGCAACTAGCTTTCTTATGAAGCAAGAATTACACTTCACGCCCGGACATCGCAACTAGCTTTCTTATGAAGCAAGAATTACACTTCACGCCCGGACATCGCAACTAGCTTTCTTATGAAGCAAGAATTACACTTCACGCCCGGACATCGCAACTAGCTTTCTTATGAAGCAAGAATTACACTTCACGCCCGGACATCGCAACTAGCTTTCTTATGAAGCAAGAATTACACTTCACGCCCGGACATCGCAACTAGCTTTCTTATGAAGCAAGAATTACACTTCACGCCCGGACATCGCAACTAGCTTTCTTATGAAGCAAGAATTACACTTCACGCCCGGACATCGCAACTAGCTTTCTTATGAAGCAAGAATTACACTTCACGCCCGGACATCGCAACTAGCTTTCTTATGAAGCAAGAATTGAAGACAAAATCGTATGTCTTTGCTTTTGTCCTGCCAACTCAACTGATCTGTGTACCTGTCTGATATGGCTCACCACCAATCTTTCTCTGCTCCTGTTCTGATAATCTTGCTCATTGTGTTCCATGTCCCGCCAAAGTTGATGAGTTCACGCTCTGTTTCCTTCTGCAGCCCTTCTGTTTGAAATTCTCTTTTATAGTATAGACTCTGCTCGTCTGCATCTCTTCCTGCTTTCCGCACAGCCCTAGAGATATATCTTTTTTTATCAGCGATACTTTTGATACAAGCATTGGTTTCAGCGCTTTGTTTACATATCCTGTGAGCCCCTCCCCTTTAATGCCTGTATTCGCAAAATGCAGATTGCAAATGTAGCTTCGCAGGATGTTTATTTCAGTGTACCCCCTCTCTCTCTCTCTCTCCTCTCTCTCTCTCTCTCTCTCTCTCTCTCTCTCTCTCTCTCTCTCTCTCTTCGTGACAATGTGGCGCATTAGTTATTTGTCCTGAACGTTTTATGGTGTCTGTATGCATACAACCGCTTTCCCAGTCTTTCTTGCCCCTCCCTGCCCACCCTCCCTTTCCATACCCCTCCCCCTCCATCAACACCCCTCCTGTCTCCGTCGCCCTTCTTCCCCCCGTGGCTCATCTCCTTGGCCCTGGCAAGTACAGAACTACCTTTCTATCTGTCTGACTTTTATTGTCTGTCTGTCTGTCTTTCCGCCACCACCCCCCCCCCTCCTTTCCAACCCTCCCCCCTCTTCCTCCCCCCATTCTCCCCAACCCCCATTATCTTCCTTATTTTTCAGACATGTGCTTTACATATTTGACACGGCTTTTAAAAGGGCCTTAACTTCAATGCCAAAGTTTGCATTTTTATATTCTTTTCTTTGTTGTTTTTTTTATTTATTTTTATTTATTTATTTTTTTAATACCATATGAATTTGTTCCTTGGATAAGGCAAGCTTTCTGAGCATCGTCAAGCAAATTTGATAAATGCTTCAATGCAGTTTATTGTGTTATGATAATTTGTTTATACAATGAAAAAAAAGTTTCCGCTAATGCCCTTCTCGTTTTGAAAGATATGCTACATATTCTCTAAGTTTTCCCTATTAAACAACAGTTGCTTTTTTTACATTTGAGACACAGTGGGAAGAAAGGGGGAGAGGATCCTTTTACAAAATACACATTTTCATTATATATTAGGGTCATACTAATTACATGTGGTTAGATACAAGTGGAATTGCCCAACTTTGAAAAACAAAATGTGATGTGGGTAGAAGGAGGAAGGGGGGGGGGGGGGCGTGATGTTCTGATGATGTCATTTCCTTTCGCCTCCCCCATCCCTCTTCTTCCTTGAAGCAGTTATCCCTGTCTGCTATGTCATTTTTTTTTCAAACATAATCTATAATCCACGTAATTGGAGAGTTGACAAGCGCACAAAGAGAGGACAGTTCATCAAGACGTGGGCATGTAACAGCACTTCTCTAGCCTTGGGTAGGTATAGATTTTGAATCTGAGTATATAATTGATTATAAATCTGAATATAATTTGACCAGCTTGGTCAACGCTGTGGGTGATTATACTGTGAACATTTATACTCCAATACAAAAATTCAAACCAATTAAAACTGAAAATGTCGCTGCTCATCTTACTGTGGTGTCGTGGATAGTGTCATGGTGTAAATGTGGTGTCGTGGATAGTGTCATAGTGTAAATGTGGTGTCGTGGATAGTGTCATTGGAGTGTAAATGTGGTGTCATGGATAGTGTCATTGGAGTGTAAATGTGGTGTCGTGGATAGTGTCATTGGAGTGTAAATGTGGTGTCGTGGATAGTGTCATTGGAGTGTAAATGTGGTGTCGTGGATAGTGTCATAGTGTAAAATTGGTGTGCGTGGATAGTGTCATTGGAGTGTAAATGTGGTGTCGTGGATAGTGTCATTGGAGTGTAAATGTGGTGTCGTGGATAGTGTCATTGGAGTGTAAATGTGGTGTCGTGGATAGTGTCATTGGAGTGTAAATGTGGTGTCGTGGATATTGTCATTGGAGTGTAAATGTGGTGTCGAGGATAGTGTCATTGGAGTGTACATGTGGTGTCGTGGATATTGTCATTGGCGTGTAAATGTGGTGTCGTGGATAGTGTCATTGGAGTGTAAATGTGGTGTCGTGGATAGCGTCATTGGAGTGTAAATGTGGTGTCGAGGATAGTGTCATTGGATTGTAAATGTGGTGTCGTGGATAGTGTCATTGGAGTGTAAATGTGGTGTCGTGGATAGTGTCATTGGAGTGTAAATATGGTGTCGTGGATAGTGTCATTGGAGTGTAAATGTGGTGTCGAGGATAGTGTCATTGGAGTGTAAATGTGGTGTCGTGGATAGTGTCATTGGAGTGTAAATGTGGTGTCGTGGATAGTGTCATTGGAGTGTAAATGTGGTGTCGTGGATAGTGTCATTGGAGTGTAAATGTGGTGTCGTGGATAGTGTCATTGGAGTGTAAATGTGGTGTCGTGGATAGTGTCATTGGAGTGTGAATGTGGTGTCGTGGATAGTGTCATTGGATTGTAAATGTGGTGTCGTGGATAGTGTCATTGGAGTGTAAATGTTAAACAGTGTTGTGGATAGTGTCATTGGAGTGTAAATGTGGTGTCGTGGATAGTGTCATTGGAGTGTGAATGTGGTGTCGTGGATAGTGTCATTGGAGTGTAAATGTTAAACAGTGTTGTGGATAGTGTCATTGGAGTGTAAATGTGGTGTCGTGGATAGTGTCATTGGAGTGTGAATGTGGTGTCGTGGATAGTGTCATTGGAGTGTAAATGTTAAACGGGTATTTCTCCGCCTCTGCTTGCACCTACCCCGTACTTTTCCCTCCCCCCTCCTCCCTCCCCCCACCCCCTTTCCTTATTCGCCTCATCCACCACTTGACGCCCTCCCCACCCCCCCCCCCTCTTCTAGTCCCTCTCTCTTCGTACCTGCCTGTCTGTCTGTCTCTTTCTCTGTCTGTCTGTCTGTCTCTTATACGTACGTACATACAAATATACCTATACACATGCATATATACATACATCTATTCATTCATACATACATACATATGTACATACATACATGCATACATATCTGCATACATATATACATATGCATGCATGCATAGTTACATACATGCGTACGTACGCACGTATATACATACATCTATTCATACATACATACACACATACATACATACATACATACATACATACATACATACATACATACATACATACATACATACATACGTACACAGTACGCATATACATACATGCATACATACATATACAGAGAGGAGAGAGAGAGAGAGAGAGAGAGAGAGAGGAGAGAGAGAGAGAGAGAGAGAGAGAGAGAGAGAGAGAGAGAGAGAGAGAGAGAGAGAGAGAGAATCCAAATAACTAAAGCAACGCCTAAGATGATCATAAAATCGTAATGATAAGAACAATGCTTAAATAATGGAGACATTGATTCACCTTTTTGCCAATAAAAATCCACTCCTGCTTCGACACAGGCACTTGCTGTTCATTACCGCTCAAAGTGCACTTCATCTACACCACAGGTACTTGTCGTTCATCATCGCTCAAAGTGCACTTCATCTACATCACAGGTACTTGCCGTTCATTACCGCTCAAAGTCCACTTCATCTACACCACAGGCACTTGCTGTTCATCACCGCTCAAAGTGCACTTCATCTACACCACAGGTACTTGTCGTTCATCACCGCTCAAAGTGCACTTCATCTACATCACAGGTACTTGCCGTTCATTACCGCTCAAAGTCCGCTTCATCTCCGCCACGGGTACTTGCTGTTCATTACCGCTCAAAGTCCACAAAATCTGCACTACAAGTACTTGCGGTTCATTACCACTCAAAGTGCACGTCATCTACACTACAGGTACGTGCCTTTTTCGCCGTTCAAAGTCCACGTCGGCTGCATCACAGGTACTTGCCGCTCATCGCCACTCAAAGTCCACGTCATCTACATCACAGGTACTTGTCGTTCATCGCCGCTCAAAGTCCACTTTATCTACATCACAGGTACTTGCCGTTCATTACCGCTCAAAGTCTACTTCATCTACATCACAGGTACTTGACGTTTATTACCGCTCAAAGTCCACGTCATTTACTTCACAGGTACTTGTCGTTCATCGCCGCTCAAAGTCCGGTTCATCTACATCACAGGCACTTGGCGTTCATCGGGCTCAAAGACCGCTTCATTTACATCACAGGTACTTACTGCTCATCACCGCTCAAAGTCCACGTCATCTACATGACAGGTTCTTGCCGTTCATTACCGCTCAACGTCCACGTCATCTACATGACAGGTACTTGCCGTTCATCGGCCCGTAAAGTTCACGTCATCTACATGACAAGTACTTGCCGTTCATCGGCCCGTAAAGTTCACGTCATCTACATGACAGGTACTTGCCGTTCATCGGCCCGTAAAGTTCACGTCATCTACATCACAGGTACTTGTTTATCGGCACGCAAGGTCCACGTCATCTACATCAGAGGTGCTTGCCGTTCATCGGCCCGTAAAGTTCACGTCATCTACATCACAGGTACTTGCCGTTCATCGGCCTGCAAAGTCCACGTCATCTACATCACAGGTACTTGCCGTTCATCGACACGCAAAGTCCACGTCATCTACATTACAGGTACTTGTCGTTCATCGGCCCGTAAAGTTCACGTCATCTACATCACAGGTACTTGTTTATCGGCACGCAAAGTCCACGTCATCTACATCGCAGGTACTTGCCGTTCATCGGCCCGTAAAGTCCATGTCATCTGCATCACAGGTACTTGCCCTTCATCGGCCTGTAAAGTTCACGTCATCTATATCACAGGTACTTGTTCATCGGCCTGTAACGTTCATGTCATCTACATCACAGGTACTTGTCGTTCATCGGCCCGTAAAGTCCATGTCATCTACATCACAGGTACTTGTCGTTCATCGGCCCGCAAAGTCCACGTCATCTACATCACAGGTACTTGTTCATCGCCCTGTAAAGTTCATGTTATCTACATCACAGGTACTTGCCGTTCATCGGCCCGTAAAGTCCACCTCCTCTACATCACAGGTACTTGCCCTTCATCGGCCCGTAAAGTTCACCTCCTCTACATCACAGGTAATTGCCGTTCATCGGCCCGTAAAGTCCACCTCCTCTACATCACAGGTACTTGCCGTTCATCGGCCCGTAAAGTTCACGTCATCTACATCACAGGTACTTGTCGTTCATTGGCCCGTAAAGTCCACCTCCTCTACATCACAGGTAATTGCCGTTCATCGGCCCGTAAAGTTCACGTCATCTACATCACAGGTACTTGTCGTTCATCGGCCCGTAAAGTCCACCTCCTCTACATCACAGGTACTTGCCGTTCATTGCCGCTCAAAGTCCGCCTCATGTACATCATAGACACTTTCCGTTCATCCCTGCTTGTTTTATTTTTTTTCATTATTTTTATCATGATCATTATCATCATCATCATTATCGATATCAGTATTTTCATTATCATCATGGTCACTCTAACTCGCATCGTCTGCTTCCCGGCGGTTAAGTCTTCATTTAACGCCAATTTTGCGCCGAATTTGACGAGGTAAGTGATTGCTCGTTCTTCATTGTCGTTGTCCTGAGTGTTGTTTACCTTGCCTGAAGATAAATGGGTCGTGTTTTGTCTTGTGATTCCTTTGTTCAGGTTTGGCGGATGTATCACTTGATCTGTTTAAGATTTGCCTATAAGGATGAAATGTTTCTGCACAAATGAAATCGTTTTGAATCATGCACCGCCGTTTCCCTCGGTGCACCATCTCTTCTGATTGGTGCACAGAAAAATCGGGATTCTTATTCTCCACCCAACCTGGGGCCTGAACGAACCATACATGACATAAGCTCCTCTGATTGGTGCACAGAATGATCGGTATTCTCATTCTCCACCCAGCTTGAGGCCTGAGCGAGCCATGCATGATATAAGCTCCTCCGATTGGTGCACAGTATGGTATGATCGGCATTCTAATTCTCCACCCAACCTGGGGCCTGAACGAACCATGCATGACATAAGCAAGCTTGGTGCACAAAATGATCAGGATTCTCAATCTCCACCCATCCTGAGGCCTGAGCGAGCCATGCATGATAATAGCTCCTCTGACTGGTGCACAGAATAATCGGTATTCTCATTCTCCACCCATCCTGAGGCCTGAGCGAGCCATGCATGATAATAGCTCCTCTGACTGGTGCACAGAATAATCGGTATTCTCATTCTCCACCCATCCTGAGGCCTGAGCGAGCCATGCATGATGATAGCTCCTCTGATTGGTGCACAGAATAATCGGCATTTCTCACTCTCCACCCAACCTGAGGCCTGAGCGAATGATAGATGACAAAAAGGACACTCGACATATCGGTACAGGCAACTGTTGTGTTTTCTAGGCACCGATCAGCAGTCATGGACATTGTTCTGCTGTATAATGCCCCCATTAGATGTCATTTCATAGAGTTAGGTTCTCAGGGATGTTACGTGGAAACTGGGCCACCGGCGCAAAGGCACGTCATGGGTTTTGTGTTCATACACTGTGGTAGAAATGTACGTGGGTTTGTATGTGCATGACGTGAACACTTCTTGTTGCTTCCACCAAACTAATTTAGGTAGGAAATAGACGCAAGAGCACACATATGCACGGAAATTCTGGCAGGTGCGCGCAGCACGTACGCACGCACGCACGCACGCACGCACGCACGCACGCACGCACGCACGCACGCACGCACACACACACACACACACACAAGTGCACAACGGGACGCGCGTGCGCGCACGCAGGCAAGCCCACACGCATGCACACGGACAGACAAACACATACACACACACTCATGCCCGCGCGCACGCACGCATGCACGCACGCATGCACACATACATGCACGCACGCACAAACGCTTGCACGCGGACACACACGCATGCACACACGTGCACACACACACACACACACACACACACACACATACACACACACACACACTATCGCTCTCTCACTTTCTCTTTCTCTCTCTCTCTCTCTCTCTCTCTCTCTCTCTCTCTCTCTCTCTTTCACTCATACACGCACGTACAAAGAGGAGAGAGAGAGAGAGAGAGAGAGAGAGAGAGAGAGAGAGAGTGCGTGCGTGCGTGCGTGCGTGTGTGCGTGCGTGCGTGCGTGTGTGTGTGTGCGTGCGTACGTGTGCGCGTGTGTGTGTGTGTGTGTGTAATGGTGGAGGAGCGGCATTCAGAACAAAGTATAGCGATGTATATGAACTCTTGTGCACAGAGCCATTTGTTACACCACGCATGAACCGCCTTTCGACTTCTGAACATGACTCGTCGATAACAGCACCTAGGGCAGTGATAGTCTCCCGACAGTTTCACACCACACAGTCTTGAACACGAACTTGAATTTAGTCCTTTCACCCACATGGGGGGGGGGGGGGGGGGGGGGGGGGGGGTGGGGGGGGGATTGGAGAATAGCAAGTCAACAAATCCAGTAAAGCTATTGCATGGACAATTCATTTTGTGAGTGTCATAGAAACAGACGTTTCCTTGTAAATACGTCACATTTCTCTGTGTATGTCAAATACGTAAAAGAGATCCAACAGTGATCATTTCTGGAATATGAAGAAGGGGAAAATTAGGCAACCTTACTATTTTGAAAAAAAATTGGCAACTTTTTTAAAATAGAAATTTCTAGCTCCAATATTATTATACAGAAATGATAGACATAATTTCTGTTGCAATTCTAAGTACGTGCGTACTGTTTTTGTACAGTATTATACTCTGGGCACCCAATCATAAAGCGATCACCAACAATATTCATATTATAACAATCTTTACATAACCGTTTGTTTCTTTCAATACCATGTTTTTCTTCTTGTCTCAAGAGGGAGTTTGGGATTACGATATCCGTGTTTCAAGTGTGACAACACATATACAGGAAGAGTACTTATGTAATTTTCTCTTTGAAATGAATGTCCACAGCGTCTGTAATAATAACTTTTACTGCTGTTTTGCATTGACGTCCCCCCATAACAATAACAAGGCACACAGCACGTGGGACTTTGTCGTATTTTCACCGCCGTGGGGAGATAATCACACTTACACAATCACACCCCAAGACAGCTAAACAATCAGAGAGAGAGAGAGAGAGAGAGAGAGAGAGAGAGGAGAGAGAGAGAGAGGACATACATACAGACAGACAGACAGACCGACAGACCGACAGAGAGACAGTGAAACAGAGAAAGAAACACACACACACACACACACACACACACACACACACACACACACACACACACACACGTTTGCGCGCGTGCAAGCACGCAATCATGGACATGCACACACACGCGTCTCTTCCTTCTCCCCTCCCCGCCCACCTCCCTCCAGATATATATAACATACAAAACACGAGAATAACACATATATTTTTCTTCAAAGTAACGTTGTTGTTTTTTTCTGCAATTTGCCTTGAACCAGTTTTTCGCAGTGGTGCCTTCTGCGTTCATTCCTTGAGAATGAAACACAACAGCAAGATGTAACGCAAGTATCGCAGGAGGAGAGAGAGGTGGAACTGGGGAGATCGAGAGGAGGTGGACGGGGACTGGGAAGTGTGTGTGTGTGTGGGGGGGGGGGGGGGGGGGGGGTTGTATGTCGGTATGGTCAGTGTTATTTGCTGGTTCTGTTCACACAAGACTGGGGGGGGGAAATGTCAGAGGTCGAAGAAAGGAAGGGGGGGCAGTGGAGAGAGCGTGGGTGGGGAGTGGGGGTGGAGGGTGGGGTGGGGGGGGGTGGGGGGGAAGGAGTGAGGGGAGGGGGGGGGGGCGTAGGAAGAGGGGTGAAGAGAGGCCTGGTATGCAACATAGGGAGAGATGTCAACACAAAAAAGGACGAGAAAAACAAATACAATGAAAAAGAAATACAAAAAAAAAAAAAAAAAGAAGGACGAGGACAAGGTGGGAAGTGGGATGGGAGGAGAGTTGTGATAGTATACTAACGGGGTAGGGAGAAGGGAAGGGAAGGGGGGGGGGGGGGGTGGCAAAGGGAAAAGAGAAAAGGGAAATAATGTTCACAAGTAAGGAAGATCTAGAGAGCGGGGGTTGGGGGGGTGGGGGGGTGGGGGGTGGGGGTTAGTAAGGAATAGTGAAAAAAAAATGGACTTGGATTGGAAGAAGAAGGAGGGGATGAGAGACACGTAGATCTAGAGATGAAAAGAAACTGTACGAGGATTCTATCCACTTTCACAGATGCCACTGTCGGAATGGAGAGATGGTGATGTAAGTGGGGCGGGAGTTGCAGGGGGTGGGGTGGGTGGGTGGGTGGGAGGGATGAACATGGCGTGAGGAGGAGCAAGAGTTTTTTTTTTTTTTTTTTTTTTTTTGGGGGGGGGGGGGGGGGGGTGGGGTAGGGATGGAATCTCCTCAATCTTGTTTACAACTACATTCCACCTCTGACAACTGATCAAGTAAACGACAAGAAGGGACAGGAGGGGAAAAAATGAAAGAAAAAAAAAAGAAGAAAGAAAGAAAGGAAGAAAAAGAAGGGGGAACAGGAGGAAAGGGAAATGACAGACAAAGAAGAAGGGGGGGGGGGGGGGGGCGGTGGACACAGAGGCAAGTGGAGAGGGTGACGGTTAGCAGTAAACAGGAAACATCGTAGAAAAAGGCGTGTGAGGTAAAGGGGAAAGCGGGGTTGAGAAGAGTGCAAAGGTTAGATGCAAGTGTGTGTGTGGGGTGGGGGGTGGGGGGGTGGGGGGGAAGGGAGGCAGAGGCAGGAAAATGGTTTAAAGCGGAAAATAGAAAGGGTGGATGTGTGAGGTAATGGGAGGGGGGGGGAGGGAAAGAGAAGAGTGTAAGGGTTAAATGGAGATGGGTGGAGGGGGGAATAGGAGAGATAGAGGCAGCACTGATAAAACCCCTAGGAGTATATACATCATCATCCCACAACACAACCGGATTGCAACACGATAAGCATGCAAGCCACAACTGACAAGCACCAAGCAGCAAGATTGCGGCACAAATGAAAAGCTATAATGGATGGACAACTCGTGCTCATAGAAATCAAGGGCAGGAAGTTAAGCGGCACTAATCAACAAAAGTATGAGAATGTCAAATCTATAGACCGCAACACCGTCAACTCATCATTCACAACCTCTCTGCATCTGCTTCGTGGCACAAGAACTAAACGCTACGATTGAATACAGCATCGCTTCAAAAAAAAAAAAAAAAAAAAAAAGCAGAACACACTAAAAAAAAATATGTACCAACATGTATCAAAGATACATCAACGCATCCTTATATCTGAATAGATAAAATACATCCGGGAGAAGGACGAGTAGGAGGAAGGAGGGGGCCGGGGTGGGGGAGGGGTGGGGGGTAGGAGGGAGAGACGGATGCAGGAAAAGAGGTTGGCGATAAGGAGGGGGACGTGCGGGGGGGGGGGGGGGGGGGGGGGGGTGACAGGCAAGAGGAATGACATGGACGCGGGTGGTTAAAAAAAAAACCGTGGGAAAGAGGTTTGAAATGGAAGAGGGAAGTGTAATGGTTAGGAATGGGGAAAATTGCAGGGATGCAAATAATCCAGTTTATGAACATGCAAGTCAAAGGGGCGGAGGGAACGGCACGTGGAGCAGAAGCCAGGAGGTGGTCGGCTGTGAGAGAGTGGACAGTTTTAAGGGATATTCTCGTCGCACGTTTAGTTTCAGACAAACCATGTGATTTATTCCAGACCACTGACTGAACGACTCTAAAGAGCAGAAGAGGATGAGAGGAGATATGTGGAAAACAAGTGAGGGAAGGGGAGTGCTTGTAGACTAAGGTGGACTTTAAAGTTAAATGAAAACGTGCTCTCCTTCTCTCTCTCTCTCTCTCTCTCTCTCTCTCTCTCTCTCTCTCTCTCTCTCTCTCTCTCTCCACTTTTTTTAATTCCTTCAGCGAATGACATTATAACCATGTGAAAGCGAATTTCCGTACCTCCTCCACCTCCCTTCAACCCCCCCCCCCCCCCCCCTTTACCTCTCTCCCCGTTTCTCTCTCCCCAATTCTGTCTTTGGCTTCTTGTAACACTGTTTCCTATTTTTCTGCTGTGTTTCAATTTCCAGTAATGAGCCCGAAGAAGCCTCCAAGGCGAATGTTCAGTTCATGTAAATAAAGTAGAGATCGTCACTTTGAAAAAAAAAAACTGTTTTGTTTTGTTCTCGAGTTCTATCCAGCCTGCGAATGCTGCTAGTTTTACTCAAGGTCACACAAACTTGACGCAGTTATTGAAAGGGGGCTGATCTTTTTCCCCCTTCTTCTTCTTCTTCTTCTTGTTCTTCTTCTTCTTCTTCTTCTTGTCCTTGTTCTTTTTGTTCTTGTGCTTGCTTTTCTTCTTCTTCTTCTTCTTCTTCTTCTTCTTCTTCTCCTTCTTCTTCTCCTTCTTCTTCTTCTTCTCCTTCATCTTCTCCTCCTCCTCCTCCTCCTCCCCTCCTCCTCCTCCTCCTCCCTCCTCCTCCTCCTCCTCCTCGTCCTCCCCCTCCTCCTCCGCTTCTCCTCCTTCTTCTCTTTCTTCTTCTTCTTCTTCTTCTTCTTCTTCTTCTTCTTCTTCTACTTGATCTTGTTCTTGTTCTTGTTCTTCTTCCTCTCTCTCTCTCTCTCTCTCTCTCTCTCTTCTCTCTCTCTCTCTCTCTCTCTCTCTCTCTCTCTCTCTCTCAAGCATATACATTGCCACTGATCCTGTGCCATAAGTGAAAGGTATCAACATCAACATTGACAAAGAGACGCTCTGTTCAGTCATGTAGATGAGGAACGTGGATCATTCGCATGGATGGTCCACCCATAGAATGTACTCACTCTAAAACCTTTTTCGACTCAAACTAGCTTTCTTCGTGAAGCTGTATTGAAAACGAAACACGCTTCAGCATCATTGTCAAAGTAACAGCCACGTAGAATCTTCTTTTAATCGATGATAACTTAAAAGATATAGAAGAGGGGCAAAGAGAGAGGAGAGAGAGAGAGAGAGAGAGAGAGAGAGAGAGAGAGAGAGAGAGAGAGAGAGAGAGAGAGAGAGAGAGACAGAGAGACAGACGGACAGACAGACAGACAGACAGACAGACGGAGAGGCCTCTGCCTTCTCCCCACCTACAAACCCGCTCCTACTCTCTTCTTAGTACATACAAATACAAAACTAAGCAAATTTAATTTAATATAGAGACTGAGTGGCAGAGACAAGAATGTGCATGGCGTGAAGAAGTGGGGGGGAGAAGTAGTGGGGGTGGTGGGTATGAGAATGTGCATGGCGTGGAGAAGTGGGGAGGAGAAGTAGTGGGGGTGGTGGTATGAGAATGTGCATGGCGTGGAGAAGTGGGGAGGAGAAGTAGTGGGGGTGGTGGTATGAGAATGTGCATGGCGTGGAGAAGTGGGGAGGAGAAGTAGTGGGGGTGGTGGTATGAGAAAAGTATGGAAAGAACTTGAAATATTCAAACTGAAAATGAAACAAGAGAGAGAGAGAGAGAGAGAGAGAGAGAGAGAGAGAGAGAGAGAGGAGAGAGAGAAGAGAGAGAGAGAGAGAGAGGAGAGAGAGAGAGAGAGAGAGACAGACAGACAGACAGACAGACAGACAGACAGACAGACAGACAGACGGACAGACAGACAGACGGACACAGACACAGA
>CM031597.1:20961322-20963822 GCA_018398815.1 Conus ventricosus
ATTCTAAGTCGGTGTTACGTGCGCCAGGAGATTCAAAGGCTGGGCAAAAAATCTACATAATAACAGAAATTCGCCGGCCTGTACATCAGTTAATTTCAACAGGTACAACTGTTACATTTCGCTGGTTACCTTTTTATCTATTTTTTTTTTTTTTGCTAAGGTATGGGGTGACAGAGCTGCCAAAAAGATGCAAATA
Organism: Conus ventricosus; assembly: GCA_018398815.1. Taxonomy (NCBI): domain Eukaryota; kingdom Metazoa; phylum Mollusca; class Gastropoda; order Neogastropoda; family Conidae; genus Conus; species Conus ventricosus. Next base: position 20,961,519 of record CM031597.1, read on the forward strand.
ACTCGAGCGGTGTTACAACATTTGATATATTCACCGTCTGTCTTGTAAATGTACTGTTTATTGAAGAACACCGCACGGAATCATTTTAAGAACATTCAGCTGGCGTGTGGATACAGTTCAAATGATTTTCTGACTAACACACTTGGTTCTCTAGATATTGTACCATCTCAGTCGCATCAAAATCTACAAAATGGAAGATAGAAAGTATTGTTTGCATACAGGCTAAAAAAAAACAACAACACATGCTTCTAAAGCAAAATGTAGCGAAAATACCACAAGCAGCTGCGGAGAAAAATAAACTGAGTCTCCTACGAGTGTGCTAATTTAAAACCTTCACTGCCAAAATTCTCTGAAGATTGGGTAGAAAAAGTCAATGAGATTTTCCCCTTGGTGTTTGAATTCATTTTTGTGAATGGGTATTTCATAGTAAACTGCAAATTTGCTTTGTTATATTTGTCTTGGGGAGGGGGGGGGGGGGGGGGGGGGGTTCGGTGTTAATTATTACTGACTTTTTTCAGCAGCTTAGCATCCGCTCTGATATTTCCATTCATCCCTCACGTCATACAGTACCACAGACCATCTTTTTGTTTTTTCTTTTTGTCTAAAACCGTATTATTGTGGGGGGGGGGGGGGGGGGGGGGGGATGCTCTTAACAATGCAGACAATGTGATATTAAAATGGGCTGCTAGTGTCAATTCTAGACAGTTTCACGGTTTCCCTACCGAGTCGATAGATTACTGCAAAAGACTGACCTAATAAAATATGTTAAGGCAGGCACACACACACACACACACACACACACACACACACACACACACACACACACAAATACACACACACGCGCCCGCGCGCGCGTGCGCGCGTACACACACACACACACACACACACACACACACACACACACACACACACACACACACACACACACACAAATACACACACACACACACGCGCGCGCGCGCGCGCACACACACACACACACACACACACAGACGGAGAGAGAGAGAGAGAGAGAGAGAGAGAGAGAGAGAGAGAGAGTCCGAGTCCGAGTCCGAGTGTTTATTGTACATCAGCCATAGGCCATAATACAAACACAAAAAGAGGGGTGGCTGGGAGATGGAAAAGGAGAATGGAGGCGTGGGGGACAGGGGTGATAAAAAAAACAAAAATCAAGCAAAAAAAAAAAAAAAAAAAAAATACTAGCTCCATAAGTAACAAAATATACACACAACTCATTAATTATCGTTTACGTGGTCAACTTCGAGAAACTGTTTTCGCATATTAATAGCATGGAAAATATACTTGGCGAGGTATTGACAATCTGTCCTTCTCACTGCTCGGGAGTAACGACTGCAAAGGCATTGCTGAGATTTGTTGTAAGAACTTCTTCCTGAGATCAGTGTATAAAGGACATTCAAATATGAAGTGATTTTGATCCTCAATTTTTGAAGCACATACCACACAGTTTCGGTCAGATGGACAGTTGCTAAATCTATGCAAATGATTATTTAGAGGAAGTGTCCCGAATCGAATTTGTGACATAGCTACTCTAAAACAATACGTGTCCATAAACGAAATGTATTTTTCTTTTTCGAAGATAGTTTTGAAAGACCTGTATGATTCATACCTGTCCTTATCTCGAATAGTACCCGACCATTCTTGAATGAACATATCAATGAGTCTTTGTCTAACTAGAAGTTGTAAACAGTTACTGCTATCTGGGTTACAATTTTTCTACAAAACTGAGTCACAAAAAAGGTACAGACCATTTAGCAACCAAGGGGAAAAAAGCAGTTTTCTTTCTGAATAGAGCTTTCAACAAATACAAGGAAATGACTGCCAAAACATATTTTACGATATTTGATGCAAAAATAAGATCAATATTATTGTATTCGTCTGAATATGGGGATATCAGAGACTCGATAGCTTAGAAAAGGCCCACCTAATGGCTTGTAAAAGATTTTTAGGGGTCCCTAGTCGAACACCAAACAAGATGGTATATGGAGACTTAGGTAGATATCCTATATTTGTTACTTCCAATGTTAACTGTGTCAGATACTGGATACGGCTGTTGGATATGGAACAACACAGAATTCCCAAACAAGCTTACAGAATGCTTCTTTCTTTAGATACAGAGGAAAAGACTGTTGGGTGAGTAAGATAAGACACATTTTATGTGAAACAGGATTCTCTTATGTATGGCTTTGCCAGTCGGTTGGAAACGCCAGTGCATTTGAGAGAGAGAGAGAGAGAGAGAGAGAGAGAGAGAGAGAGAGAGAGAGAGAGAGAGAGAGAGAGTGACAG
>CM031597.1:20968822-20971322 GCA_018398815.1 Conus ventricosus
ACAGCTGCCTCATACACCGCCATTGCAGCTGCCTCATACACCACCATTACAGCTGCCTCATACACCGCCATTAGAGCTGCCTCATACACCGCCATTAGAGCTGCCTCATACACCGCCATTAGAGCTGCCTCATACACCGCCATTAGAGCTGCCTCATACACCGCCATTAGAGCTGCCTCATACACCGCCATTACAGCTGCCTCATACACCGCCATTAGAGCTGCCTCATACACCGCCATTACAGCTGCCTCATACGCAAACATACTAGGAAACTGTCACAGCGAAAGAAACCACAGTCCTATGTGAGCGATCAAAATCAGGTCGACCAACGGCAGCCTTCCAGAGAAGATTCAGCACTGCTGCCGAGTCACTTCGCCGTAAGGCGTTCGGCATGTCAGCCGACTTTCCGTAAAACGACTATCCAGTGACAGTGAACGTGATTCACGCATCGTACAGACAGGTGCCATAGTGGTTTTCCCCCAGCAAATATGACCTGTGACTAAGCCACCAAACCTCGGCCAAATCAAATGGTTTCTGTCAGAGACCTACCACCTGCCCCGCGTCAGTCTGGGACCAATGTAGTCAGAGTACAGGAGCATCGCTGAAAATGTGAAAAGCATTTTTGGGTGACCCGTCATTGCTACTCTTGATATGAGTCAGTTGCTCAGTACGCCTGGGCTTCTTCTTTCTGTCTTTCTTTCTGTCTGTCTGTCTGTCTGTCTGTCTGTCTGTCTGTCTTTGTTTTGTTTTTTTCTTTTTTTCCTTCCTTCTTTCTTTCTTTCTTTCTTTCTTTCTTTATTTCTTTCCTCCCTTCATTCTTTTTGTTTCTTTGTTTTTGCAAACCTTTGGCCAAGAAGGTTCTGTGTTTACTCGTGTCTGTTTGGTTTGTTCGTTTGTCTGTCTGTCTGTCTGTCTGTCTGTCTGTCTGTCATTAAGATTGCGCCAACACTACTCGACCGATTTTAAGCAAACTTGGTGGTACCTTGAAATGTGACCTGAGGAAGAACCATTTATATCTTAGTGCGGATCCATAATGTAGATCTGAATCAAAGGACGAATCCAGGATTGGTCCAGGAGGGGCAGGGTAGGGTATCATTTTTTTTTAGACCAGTCTAGGGGCAGGTCGACGACGTTTTTACCCGCTTCATCTGTCCATTTATTGGCAACAAATCTGAATTCTATCAAAAAGTCAATGACGAAGAAAGAAAGAAAGAAAAAAACATTGTCTGCACCACTATCTTCATTGTGTGTTGTGTGTGTGTGTGTGTGTGTGTGTGTGTGTGTGTGTGTGTGTGTGTGTGTGTGTGTGCAGGTCAGTGGACACTGGCCAATGTGTGTGTGTGTGTGTGTGTGTGTGTGTGTGTGTGTGTGTGTGTGTGGCGTGTGTGTGTGTGTGCGCGCGCTCACGCGCGCATGTGTGCGTGCGTGCATGCTTATGCATATGTATGTCTGTGGACTTGTATGAGTATGTTCCTGCACGCAGTCAAGTGTATGTATACATGCCTGTGTATATGGGTGTAACTTGAAAATATAAAGGTCAAGAAAAAAGGTACCTTTCGGAGAACGCTTCAACGTGTCGTGCTGTAAGCACTTGGTCACGAAGTGAAGTGTTGAGGTTGTAGATAAGCTGGCAGGTTTCTTGTGACCACAGTTCAGCCAAAATGGTAGGGGAGGGGTGGGGAAAATGTGAACTGTGTTAATATGGTCAACAAAAGGGGTGGGGCAAAGAGGGGGGGGGGAGTGGGAGGGAGAGGATCATCTGGGTGGTGGTTTACAGAGAAAGGGGAGGGGGTGGTGGTAAGGAAAACATGGTATAGAACATGGTGTAGAACATGGGGGGGGGGGGGGGGGGGGGGGGGGCAGGAAAAGGGGGGGGGGGGGGGGGCAGGAAAGGGGGGGGGGGGGGGGGGGGGATTTTGCAGCTTGAGAGAAACACGTTTATTCCTTGACATTGAGTCCATAAGGACTCAAAGTGCCAGGCGTTGTATTAGCTGGCTTTCCATGAATTTCGGTATTGGCCCTTTTTGTCCATTGCGCCAAAGCGCTGTCACTCTGATGTGCAACAGGTTATGGTGTTCAGAAGTAAAGTGGTTGGCCACTGGTGTATCTTTTCCTGTCAGAATGTTGTCCCTGTGTTCTTTGAAGCGATCATTGAGTGATCTGTATGTTTCTCCTACATACATCATGGCACACAAGGTACAGGTCAGGACATAGACAACATTTTGAGTTTGCCATGTGAAATGGGATTTCACCTGAAACTTATGATCTGATGGGCCTTGGATAGTTGTTGCAGGGTCAATAAAAGTACAGGTTTTACATTTAGGTTTCTTGCAAGGGAAATTGCCAGCTTGAGCAGAAGGGTACGTAGAGGGGAAGGCAGCATGCACAAGATGGTCACCAAGGCTTTTGTCCCTCTTGAAAGCCACAAGTGGTGGTTGGTTGAATGTATCTTTCAGTGTTGGATCAGTTGCGACATAGAATGTTTTTCACGGGTATGTTG
>CM031597.1:20981322-20988822 GCA_018398815.1 Conus ventricosus
GGTGAGGTTCAGTGTCAGTTTCATCAGAGAGGTGTCACAGCGTGCGGATTAGTCCATGCACGCTACACCACGTCTACCAAGTTTTGAGACCACACACTGCGCATGATTCAAAGGTGATGGATAAAAGAATGTATGACTAAGATGAGGGAATTGAAGAAAAGGGTCTCGTGCCTACGACATTGCAGATGTGTGACCTACAGCATTAGCTAAACGCGCTGGTCAGACCTTGAGTGCCTCCCTAAACCTGGCTGTGCCATTGTCGTCATTGCATTGTGTGTGTGGTGAGTGTACACGTGGGTGTGTGTGTGTATGGGTGTGTGGGCACGGGCCCATGTGTGTGCACCAGTGTATGCAGTGCGAGAGCGCATTTTGCAAGTATGTATGATGTGTGTGTATGCTTGTGTGTATACGTGTGTGTGTGTGTGTGTGTGTGTGTGTGTGTGTGTGTGTGTGTGTGTGTGTGTGTGTGTGTGTGTGTGCGAGCGCGCGTGTTTGTGTGTTTGTTCGTGTGCGTGTATGTGTGCACATGTGTCTGTATGTATTGGTGGTGAAGTATGGTGAACAGGTGGCCAACCCGTACATAGCAGGCGCACACAGAGCCCATCGCCTCAACAGGAAGTATCGAATGCCTTCAAGGTGCGTGTAACTATGGAAGTCCAAGAACCTATCCTGTTCCCTCTATAAGAGATTTTTTTTTTTTTTTCTTGAAAGCTAACCTTCCTTCTTTTGGCCTGTATGGGCCTTTTGCCTGCATCTTGTGCTAGTTGAACAGGTACCAGCATAAGTTAAGAGCGATGTCATTGTCACTTGTTTTAGTCACGTTCTTGTATATCATTTACAGTTTACGTTTCCCGCTGCCTAACTTGTCATTTACTTTCAATACTTGGGCGTTACATGAGCAAACCTCTGAGCCACCATTTTGCTAAGTGTGACATAGCTGGGTGGAAGAGCTCAACCAGTCCAGAGAGAACCCTCATTTCCGTCACATGTCAGGTGGGCAGATGTCACAGTGTGAGTACACCGGCCTGTGAGATTTGACAGGGAAGAAGAGCTACGTGTCACGTGTCAGTTATTTGACGTGTGAACCTAGCCTTAAGAATAGGTCCTGGAACATGAAGACCCCGGGTCTTAGAACAGGAAATTACTGGAATGTCAAAACGTGCTATACTGGTATCTGCACATGTATGTGTACACACACACACACACACACATATATATATATATATATATATATATATATATATATATATATATATATATATATATATATATATGTGTGTGTGTGTGTGTGTGTGTGTGTGTGGTGTGTGTGTGTGTGTGTGTGTGTGTGTGTGCGCGCGCGCGTGTGTATGTGTGTGTTTTGTGTGTGTGTGTGTGTGTGTGTGTGTGGGTGTGTGGGTGGGTGGGTGGGTGTGTGGGTGTGTGTGTGGGCAGGTGGGTGAGTGTATATGCATTTGCGTGTGTGTATGTGTGTGTACATGCACACATGCGTGTATGTGTGTTCGTGTGTGTGCGTGTATGTATTGGTAGTGACGTATAGTGAACAGCCAACCAGTAAACATAAGGCAAACACAGAGCCAGTCAGCTCTGCATGAAGTATCGAATGCCTTCAATGTAATGTTTTTCAATTGATGAAAGTTGGAGAACCTATCCTGTTCCCTCTATAACAGATTCTTGTAAAGGGACATTTCCTTGTTTTGGCTTCTATGGGCCTTTTGCATGCTTTTCCGCCGGTTGAACAGGCACCACAAACCAGCATCAGTCCAGAGTGATGTCACTGTCATTTGTTTTCTTATTAAATCAAAAGTTATCGTTCTTGCGTATCATTTACAGTAAACGTTTTCCCTCACCTCACTCGTTAATTTCCTTTCCACATTTTGGCGTGACACTGGCAAGAAGTCATTCACTCCAGACAGAATCCTCCTTTGCCTCACATGTCAAGTGGGTAGATGCCACAGTGTCAGTACACCAACCCGTGAGATTTGACAGAAAAGAAAAGCTAAGAGTCACGTGTCGTTTCTTTCACACTAGCTTTGCTACATGTGTGTGTGTGTGTGTGTGTGTGTGTGTGTGTGTGTGTGTGTGTGTGTGTGTCGTTTCTTTCACACTAGCTTTGCTACATGTGTGTGTGTGTGTGTGTGTGTGTGTGTGTGAAAGTAGCCTTAAGAACAGGTCCTGGGAACATTCAGACCCCGGATCCTATAACTACTGACACAGGAAATTACCTGAATTTTCTAAACGTGGTATGCCCGTGTCCACTTTTCACTGAGACAGAGTAGTGGACACGGCAGCGACTCTGTTGACCAATTAGATGATGTGATTGTTGTTGTTTTTTGTGGTGCATGGAGACAAACAAACATGCAAACATGGGGGGGGGGGGGGGGGGGGGGTAAACATAATTTTAAAAGACATCCTCTTTGACTTTTCGCCATTTAACACAGCATTTACCTTGGTCTCGAAGACTGAGCAGATTTCAAACAGAAAGGCCACGTGATTGGTCCAGTTTGTCAACTTCCTTGATAATGAGACACGGAGTCTGGGCCATACACCTGTTGCAGTGGGCGATGTTGGAAATATTTGTGACACCGGGCCAAACACACACACACACACACACACACACACACACACACACACATTCACACACACACACATTCACACAACTGTGTTGATGTGCTGCGCAAACTGCGCAAACAATCAAAGTTGACTCTGCTCATGTTTTATTGCAAACACACACACACACACACACACACACACACACACACACACACACATACACACACACACACACACACACACACACACACACACACATACACACACACACACACACACACACACACACACACACACACACACACACACACACAAGAGTACTGTGCATGAGCGATGTTCTTATGCAATGATGTTCAGAAACAGCAATTTTTTTTGTTCAATTCAATGCCCATTTGTGATTTTCTATTTTGTGCGAACAAAGGCAACAGAACACAAAAATCCAATCCAGTCTTAGCTTGTGTAAACCGCTTGTTTGTATGTCTTGTTTGTTTGTTTTTAATTGCATCTCAAAGATCTCTGAGATTTTGAACGGTTTACGTTCCATCAGAGTACTAACTGACCCAGCCAGCACTGAGTGGAATTCAGCACTTTCAATGCATCTTTGAAGCTAGTAGCATTTGATCTTATGGACGCTGTGTATTTTTTTTCCTTGAAACCGAGAAAACGTGCAGTAGTTTTACAGTTGAAATATCGGTCGAGTGCACGTTTGCACACTGTCCCCCCCCCCCCCCCCCCCCCCCCCCCCCACAAAAAAAAAAAAAAAAAAAAAAAAAAGAAAAAAAAGAAAAGAAAAGAAAAACGAAAAACAGATCCATGTTATTTTCATCCCGCTTATCATTTTCCTTCTCCTGTGCACAGAAATTGTAGCGAATCTTCCATTGGCGATCGTGTTCTCGAACTTGATTTGCCACGGTGCAAATGACAAAAAAAAAAAAAAAAAAAAAAACAAGGGGGTTAATTAGTCAAGGTGGTTAGAGAGTAGCCATTATTTTGATTAGGTGGCCTGGCCAGATAGAACGCCAATTCATTCTCCTGCTGATGCCAGGTGTGCCTCAAATCCTGAGAAAGTCGGAACAAAGAGGCCAGGTGAAATGAGAGAATTCAGTGCTTCTGCAGTACACACGCGGAAGTCGTTGCGTCCTCTCTCTCTCTCTCTCTCTCTCTCTCTCTCTCTCTCTCTCAAGCAACAACCGCCCATCACTCTCTGTCTTTTACAAGAAAATTGAAAACTTACCTGTTCAACCAGTCGTTTTACCTGATGTGGTCCATCCATTCCCTAACTTCATTCTTCTCTCTCTCTCTCTCTCTCTCTCTCTCTCTGACGGGAGCGCGAGTTTGCGTGAGGGTAGACGTGCACATACATGTTATGGCGAAGGGTGAGAAGGTGAAAGGGTAGACAGATATGTGCTTGTATGGGTGACTGTGCATGCCTCTGTTGACAGAGGAATAGAGGGGTCGAAAGGGATAGAGGGGGGGGGGGGAGGATAGAGAAGAGGGTCGGGAGGGAAAAAAGGAGTAGAGGGTGGGGATGAGGGAGGGAGAGGGGGAGCGGAGAGCAGGAAGAGCAGGGGAGAACGAGGTCAGGAGGCGTGCTCAGCAATATGTTTGAGGGTAAATGTATGAGTGCGTCGGGACGCGCTTGGAGGTTTCGCAAAGGGCTGTTAAGAATGCATCATTATTACTGTTTCTTTTTAAACTTAATGACCCTTTTCATTACAACAGAACAAACCAGCACACCAGCCGCCACGGCGCAGTGGATAGAAGTGCGGATTCCGGGGCTGGGTGGTCGTGGGTTCGATTCCCTTAACAGCATCTATTGGTGGGATTTTCTGCCTCAGCCGCCTCCCGCCCTGAGTGGACTTTGCTATGGGCTCAGTTGGGAAGATATGAGCCACACACTTGAGTTTCATCTGCTTGAGTGGACTTTGCTATGGGCTCAGTTGGGAAGATATCAGCCACACACTCGAGTTTCATCTGCTTGAGTGGACTTTGCTATGGGCTCAGTTGGGAAAGAAAGCGCAGAGTACATACACCCTTGTCATGCAGTCTCAAAGCATAGTGGAACTCCGTGGCATGGTCGTCATCATTCTCATCCTCATCAAGCAGCATAAAAGACGCGAATTCTGTGGATTGCCATGCCATCATTTTATGATGATCTCATTTTCGATTTCCTCTCTGGACCTATGCTCAACGTGGGTTTGTATCAGGGTAGCCAGCATCAGCAAGTTCAGGGGGGTGGGGATGGGGGGGGGGGGGGGGGGAGAGACTGTCGTTGGACGGACATGATGGCACCCTCCGGTGGGGGAACGGCCACTCACGCTGGCTCCGCGACCAAACAGTTATTGTCATAGTAGGGGGCTTAGTATATGGTGTCTGCATATATATTGGATCAGAACAGGCACCACTGAATACCACCAAAGTAACACAGCAACAGTGCGGCGTCTACTTTGGTCAGTTGCTCTAGGGCGGCGACCTGACACAGACTGCATCCTGTGGATCGCTAGTGCCGCAGCTTCGGCGGGACAAGCTAGGGTGAGGTTGTGGACGGAAAGCTGGGAAAAGTAGGATTAGAGCAATGCCACTAGAGGGACATAAACAATAAGACTAAATAATGGCTACCCATCTAAACAAGTCACTCAGTTACAGAAGGCTACTCACTGTGTGCGTAGACTAAATAAACAAACAAATAAATAAGGAAATCAATCAATAAATTAATAAATAAATGAATAAATAAATCAATAAAAAGTAAAGAGCTGAATTGATGAATGAGTAAATGAATCAATCAATCAACTGAATAAATAGATAAATAAGTAAGCAAGAAAATGAATCAATACACAGGTAAAATGAAAACACAAAAAATAAAAAAACAGCGCTGTACTCAGAGACATTTACAGAGACACTTCAGTTGCGACTACAACTCCTTCAGCTGCTGTGCAGAACGGCGAAATGCCACAGAAAATAGCGCTGTTTTACGCAGATTTGCATTTTGAATACATTCTACTGCACAGTGTACTGCTAGCTGTCATTTTAACAGCGCTTTAGAAAACAGCGAACAGGTAGGTCCACTAATTCAATGATCATGACATCGGTTGATTTCTCGTCTTCCTATACGCTGAGGAAAAAGGCAGTCACGATGATATATGGTCGTGATTGCCTTTTGTTCTAAAACTTGGCCAGATGAAAAGCTGTCTGTATTCCTATTTACAATTTCTCTAGAACCATTATAGATTTTCTTCTGCGCGTTGTTTGGCAGGGAAGAATAATTATCTAGGCCCCCAAAACAAAGAAAATAAGCGCCCCCCCCCCCCCCCACCACACTTGGTAATTAACAACATTGAATTTGAGGTTTCTTTGCACGAACAAGGGCGAAAAAAAGGTCTGTTATTCTTACTGAAGAGAAACATGTTTGCTGTGGATAAGCTGCGAGAAAACCAAGAGAGGAAAGCCCCAAACGGTTGTAAAGCACCATTAAAGTCAAACCTGACTGAAAAGCACAACAACAACAACAACAACAACAACAACATCAAAAACATTATAGCAATGGCAAGTAAGTAGACCTTGAAGTCAAGCCTAGGGACGCCACAGAACAAATGGACTTCACATTTACCACCAAGAAGACTGCATTTACTATATACGTAGCCCAACCCATCAGCTCGACATCTTGACGATGATAAAGAGATTGTACTTTTTACGTTGCCCCCCGCCCTCTCTCTCTCTCTCTCTCTCTCTCTCTCTCTCTCTCTCTCTCTCTCTCTCTCTCTCTCCAGAAGAACAAGAATACACTTACTCGCTTCTACATCTGCTTCCACTGGAAATTTACCTCTCTCTCTCTCTCTCTCTCTCTCTCTCTCTCTCTCTCTCTCTCTCTCTCTCTCTCTCTCTCTCACACACACACACACACACACACACACACACAGACATGTGCGCGCGCACGAAGCTTGGGTATACTTTACCACAAGCGTATTCATAAGACAAAAAGTGCGCGTGCACACTTGCACACATGCATGCGCACGCGTACCTACGCGTGTACACATACTGTACATGCGCGCGTCTACACAGATTTAACTTCAAGTATACTTTCATAAAGGGTGCAAATGCCAGCGCGCGAGCTCGCACACACACACACACACACACACACCTCGCCCGGAGGATATACTCATCAGGGACATATGCACTCACCCTCCACCCTCACTCACTCTCTCCCACCCCCACCTCCCTCCCCATCTCGCCCTAGATCTGCTACTTTCCCACAACCGTAGCCCTCCCCCCTCCCCCTCCCCACTATCCCCTTTCTTAACCCCCGTCGCTCTCCTGCCTCGCCCGTGCATCCCAAGCGAGTCACCCAGTGGAAAGGGAGACAACATAGTATGTACTTTACAGCTCTCTGGCCAGTCCAACAAGCAACATGTAACCCACTTCGTCACCCAGAACCCATTCGTTGGCTTTGGCCCCTATCTGACCAATCAGCGTCCGTCTCGCAAGCTCTTCCTGGTTCATGCCTCTCGGGGTGGTGGGTTTGGGAGGGGGGGGGGGGGGGGGGGGGGGGAGGGAGAGCGAGGGGCTGGAGCCGGCCATTCGTTAACTGGCAGACATGATTTGTTCCCTCTACCTTCTTCTCCCGTGTCATTGAAGGACAAGATCTTGGTTTTTAACTTTTTTTTTAAATTACCTTTTTTTTTTTGTAAATGACTCGTTTGCTTGTTTGTTTGTTGTTGCTTTTTATGGAGAACTGAGGGAAAGGCACGCGAGACCTGAATTTGATAAACGCAGGGCACGGAAAAGGGACTCTAACTCGTCAGAGAGAGAGACAGAGTGGGCGGGGGGGGGGGGGGGGGGGGGGAGAGAGAGAGAGAGAGGAGGAGAGAGGAGAGAGGAGAGGAGAGAGAGAGAGAGAGAGGAGAGAGAGAGAGAGAGAGAGAGCGAGGAGAGAGAGAGAGAGAGAGAAGA
>CM031597.1:20996322-21003822 GCA_018398815.1 Conus ventricosus
AAACAATAAATATGTTATAAAGTGGAATGGCAAAAAGGAACAAAAGACAAAGAACAAAATAATCGTGAGCAAAACCAAAGACGGCTAACACGACGCAATCAGACTCTCATGCTTGGATTGGTAAGAGAGAGAGAGAGAGAGAGAGAGAGAGAGAGAGAGAGAGAGAGAGAGAGAAAGAGAGAGAGAGGTCTGTATGAAAATTTCGAGATATATTCCACGGATTTTGTGCCTATTCATTTTGCGTTCCCATCGCCCGTCGCTGCCATATTAGATATGAACATTAATCGTTATATTTAGAAGCTGCCAGATTCAAAACGGTTTGGATTATTTGATTAAGTGGCAGCGCATTGTTGTGAATGTATACTCATTTTCATTTCTTGTCAGAGTTTGATTTCCACGAAGAAGGGAATCTATGTGTACGAAATTTATAGGAAAAGTGAGATGGCCTAAAGCACCACTTTAAGACTGTTCAGCTTGATTTCTCTTCAGCTCATGTTGCTTAAAGCGTAGGACCTGAATTCAGGCAGAGCTGATGGCGGGACTTTGAACCTGACAGCTTTGCATGAGCAGACACCCATAGTGTCAACATCCTCTTATGAAAGTCGTCTGGTTTGTAAGTCCCCAACTGGCTCACCATTAACACCATCCAAGCTGACCGTGGGTCATGTCAGAGACGCGTTTCATGGAGGCGAGAGGCTAGCATTCTCGCGAGTTTGGCGAGTAGCTGAGACTTAAAGCAACACACTCTCAGCGAATGGGGCAAGAGCAATAGATCGCGAGATTGTCTTACAGCTTTCTCGTGGGAAGAAATTGCCGACAGTAGGCTACTAACGTTGGTTGAATGGTGCATGAAAGGTGGTAGCGTCCTGTGACTGGTGCGTGAAACGATCAGAAATCTCCCTCTCCTTCAACGATAAGAGCTTGAAGAGGTAGCCATATTGTTAAAAAAAAAGAAAAAAAGAATTCGCCTAGCTTCTGTGTCTTTGCTTACCTTGCCTCCTGCGGCAAGTCAGCGGCTTCCTTGTCGCCATTTCTCGCGTCATGAAACCCACTTCAGGACTGTTGTTTGAGGGGTAGGGGTGTGGGTGGTCAGAGGAGGGAGAAGGCGGGGGTAGACAAGGTCGTGCTCAAACGCGACTTTCTTTCGGCAGTTTATCAGTGTGACATGCCAGAGTGAAAATGTTGCTTTTAAACGTGCATAAATGGAAGGACATTTTAGTTCATGGCACAGTTTTAAGGAAGATGGAAGGGTGAGGGTGGAGGTGATGGGGATGGGAGTGGTATATTGATTAGAACAGATTTCCTTTTTGATCCCCAGCCCTTGAAGACACCATTTATTCTGTTTGCATCAAACATTAAATAAATGATAAACGGAACACGATGTGAAGACATTGCCGCCACATGGAACAGGAAGCCGTTTCCCACAGAACAGCTCCTCACCCACCACTGTGAAGAGATGGAGACGACTGTTTCAGTGTTCACTGTTCACTGCAGTGCCCTAATGGCTTATTGAACAGTGAACAAATGGTACTAAGCCACTGAATCAAAAAGGGGTTGTCTAAAACTTACTGTCTTATTTGGTCGGTTGGTTTTGTGGCTTATTGAACAGTGAACAAATGGAACTAAGCCACTGAATCAGAAACTGGGTTGTCTAAAACGTTTTCACTTTGTCTTATTTGGTTAGTTGGTTTTCCTTTTATCTCTGCTTTCTTTGTTACCCTAACATGGAAGCTGGGTTTTTTTCACCCACTTGTGTCTGGCTGTTAGTAAGATTATGCAAAAAACCAGTGAACTGTGTGGGGGGTGTGGGAGATAAAAAAAGAAACTCTAGTGAAAAGAATTGTAACTCGGCAACGAACCCATTAAAATTTGACATGGATCCATGGAGCAGATTCAAATCAAAACATGGATCTAGAATCTGTTTACTGGGATTATTTACAAATTATATGTAGATAAATCTTATACATAAATGCCATCGATCCTTTTTGATAGTGTCTACAAAAGGGGATTTTTTTTTCGGAGGGGGGGGGGGGGAGGGGTCACAGTATGACGTCAAAATGGCTGTAAACAAATGCCTGTGAATTAGTACACCCGGTCTTCAGCATTTTTCTCGGGAAATCTTATACATAACTAGCTACCATCTTTTTTTTTCTTTTTTTTTTTTTGACACAGCATGACGTCACAATTGCTGTGCACATCAGCCTACAATTAAGTAGCATGACCTTTGGTGTCCAACTTGGGTCAGAAGCGAACGTTCAAAGCATGAACACACTTCAAATTAGAGTAATTAGCCTTTGTTAACGTCACATGACATAGACAGCCCCCACTATCCACCCTTTCCACCCATCACCGTCCACTCTGTCACACACACACACACACACACGCACACACACTGCTCTTAAGGTTATCAGGTTTCTTTATTATATACAACACCAAACTCTACCCCCTCAGCCCACGGTTCCTCTCACTCACTCCCCAACGTCTGTGTAGCTGCTTGTGTTCCACGCTGACACGTTGCAAGTGGCGTGTGGCTTGTGCAACAGCCTGAGTACTTCCTGGGCCACACACACACACCACCACTGTGAAGGAAGCCGTCAGCACCCTGTTCTCCCTCCTACCCACCCAGGCTCGATGAACAGGCAAGGTTGCATTAAACGCTGTCCCCTCCGGCAAGTCAGTTGATCATGTAAATCCCGTGGTCTAGCCGGATGTTTTGTCAGCAGGCATGTCTGCACATTTAGGCATGCGAGGCAGACCCGATAACATCAAGGATCTTAGCAAGGGCTAAACGTATGCCGGGATCTGAGGATTTGTCGTGTCTGATACCAGCTGTAATATGTGACACTGCACATGTTTGGAGGTGACCAGTCTCCCTCCCCTCCCCATTTTTAAATGATAATCCCCACCCACCACCCCCTATCCTTTCCACAGTGAATATTAATTGCTGTTTCTCTTACAAGCTGTCAGTCAAACAAATCTCAGAATCATGATGATTAGCTTGACTTTTTTTATAAAAAAAGGAGAGAGAGAGAGAGAGAGAGACAGAGAGAGAGACACAGAGAGAGAGAGACAAGAAGAGAGAGAGAGAGAGAGAGAGAGAGAGAGAGAGAGAGAGAGAGAGAGAGCGTATCAGAATCTCGCTGATCCACGAAAGGCCATAAGAGTGAACACAGTCAAATTTCAGTGTTCAAAACTTAATATTGGCATATACCAGATAGGAAATGTTCAATATGTCTACTCTGAGATTCTGTGTCAAGTTTCACTGATTGTCCCAGAAGAAATGTTAAGTTAAACCTAGTTTGTATGTCTTGAGACTATGCATTGCTTGTATTTCTGTTTTATATTTAGATAGTATAACTGTAAGGTGGATGGTGGGATAAGGAGGGAAGAGGGGAGCAGGAGATGGGGAAAAGAGAGTGGGCACATCATCTTCCACACCAACACCAGCGCGCTGGTTTCCTCTCTCTTCTATTTCAAATCATAATTGGATCCAACCAACCATACCAACCACCGACCTCAGGACAGTGCGTGCTACACGCTATATAGCTCCTCGGGTTTCACCTGTCAGGCCTACACCCCAGCCCAACAATGGCAGTTGCTTTTCAGCCCTTTACATTTACAAACACCTGAATAACAGAACCAGCGCCACAGCCTTCACCACACTCTGCTCAGTGAAGAAAATGATCTCAGAGCCAGATCGCTGGAAGTATATAGGCCTTCCACCCCCTTTCAGCGAGATCTTTCGAGAAAACTCCTTTGTGGCCAGAGTCACAATAGAACTACTAGATACGTCTAAAGTGTCTAGGATCTGGCTTCACTGGGCTGCTCTTGAACAGACATTCTATCCCCCAGGGCCCGACAACCAGCGGGGCCGACCGCCATGTATGTGGCTGGGTCTGGAAAAGTGCAGAGGAAACAGACCCTTCAGACTCCGTACCTAGGGCAAAATCCAGCAACGACTCCCACCTGAGCATATTTACCTCTCTACAATCTCAAGTTCACCTTAGCAAAGACAACACCAACCACGGCTCCACGGCTCCACGGTCTCCCGGGGCTGTCTCTTCGGCCTATACTTAGTCTTCTAGGCCAAACCATCCAGACCAGCCATAGTCAAAGAGGGCTCAACACATCCTCAGCAAAAGCGACACCAATTACGATGTGGCTGCAGTCAAATGGCTGTCTCTTCAAAACCAGTCTGCCCAGTCCAGCCATGGGCAAATTGTCTGCTGAGTGACCAGCCTCTTAACTGGCATTCCAAACTACCAGCTCGCTGGGATATATAGGCCTTCCACCCCCTTTAAACGAGATCTTTTGAGAAAACTCCTTTGTGGCCAGAGTCACAAGAGAACTACTAGAAACTACCAGCCAGGTTACCCTTCACCGTGATCCTATGCCACGATTGAGGGGTTAACCACTACAAACTCTCTGTTCTCAAAAGTTGGGCAGAATCATCCTCTTTACATAACTGTTTGCCAGTACGTCTTAAAATCGCTTTAAGATGATCAATGACTACTGTATATTGACTGGATGACTTTATGCCAGTACTGGGGTACTGTTGATTGTTCTAATGCTTTGTACATTGACATATGTACTTGGAATAAGTGCATTCCAGTACTTAAGTACATCACTAAAGTCTTTGACTACATTCAAGACTTTTTCCCCTTTAATTGTTTTGCAGTTTCTGACTGTGTCATGCTACTTACTACAATCCATTCAAAAGAGTGACGAACTAAAGTGAAGACTGACACGTAAAGGTAAAACAAATAGGTTAGTATTACTTTTGCCTGCTGAGACCTCACATTTTTTTCTGAAAGTCACAGAGCAAGGTGAAGGCTCGTTGATCCGGAATCCTGACCATTTATCTACAAACCAGGTTCTGTGAGACTGAAAAGTAAAGGCAATACATATGTATTAGTGGTCACTATGCTGGCTGAGACCTCCCAATTTCCCTGAAAGTCACAGAACAATGTGAGGATTCGTCAAACCGGAATCCCAGCCATTCATCTACAAACCAGGTTTTGTCATCTCCACAGACCCTGGGACCCAGGTACATCTAAAAAATAAAAAACAAAACAAACAAACCCCACTGAACCAGCACAGGATCAAGAAATCCGGGCTACAACGCAGCCATGTGGACAACTGATCAACCAGTCAGCCTTCAGGCGGGGGACCAGTCACCAGAAACTGGTGAGAGATCTGTGCACCTCTCTTAAGGACAACCTCAACAACTGCTAAGTTTTTGTGCATCCACTGGACTCCAACTCAGATCATCAGACTGATTCTACTGAAGTTATGCTAATTTGGATATTCCAATCTTGTATAAATAAGCAAAGGTTCGAGGGTATTTTTAATAGTCCCGAGAAAAAATTTTTTTATCGACTAGTAACGAAACGTTGCTTCTTCCACCACGAGAGAGAGAGAGAGAGAGAGAGAGAGAGAGAGAGAGAGAGAAGAGAGAGGAGAGAGGAGAGAGAGAGAGAGAGAGAGAGAAGAGAGAGGAGAGAGAGAGAGAGAGTATTTTTAAATGAAAAACTGCTGTTGCTTTAATGAGAAAACACTCCCAAGTCCTTCCCTTAGAGGACAACACCTGCCACCCCTACTCGTCACGTGAGGTCATTTTGAAAAAAAAACAACAACAAAAAACAACCCAGGAGTGGTACATATTCAGCAGACCTCAGAAATGGATATCAAAAGCCCCCTCCAAAAGCCTTCATGGATGACACAATGGTCTTCTCCACCAAGGAGGATGAAACATAATAATAAGCTACTGAAGCAGTTAGACACGTTAGTTGCTTCATCCAGGATGAGTTTCAAACCAAAGAAATCATGAAGCGTCTCTGTGTGGAAACAAAAGTAGCTGAAATAGTTCCATTCACTGTTGCCACACAAACCATTCCAGCTGTGACGGAAGAACCAGTCAAGAGCATTAGAAGGTGGAAGATAGTATGGCGACTTACTGAAAGACAAAACTAGGGTAAAAGAAACAAAGCAAATGTCAGAAAGAAAAAAAAGATAGTCGACCAGTGTGCCCTCCCTGTTAAATACAAGGTCTGGTGTGTGCAGTCTATGCTGGCCCTGAAGCTCCTCTGGCCTCTACTGATACACGATATAGCCACTAGCACAGTGGAATCCATGGAGGCCAAAATCAGCTAATGCACAAGCAAACGGCTAGGTGTCCCACCGGACCTCAGTCACGTTGCACTGGACAGCCACCAAACGAAGTTCAAGCTGCCCCTGAAATCCATCTTGGAGGAGTACAAATTAGGCAAAGCAATGCCACTTCCCATGCTTGAGGGCTCCAGAGACAAGGTGGCGGTGAGATCATTACAGCCCAAGCTCAAAACTGGCAGAAACTGGATATTTCAGGGGGCAAAGAACATGGAACACGGAAACGCTGAAGATCAGGGAAATAACAGGACACACACAAACCAAGAAAGAAGGAATGGGGTCAACAGAAATGAAGTGATAGTCGATGGCAAAAGGGAATGGGGTCAACAGAAATCAAGTGATAGTCAAAGGCAAAAGGGGAGGGTGTCAACAGAAATGAAGTGATAGTCGAAGGCAAAAGGGGAGGGTGTCAACAGAAATGAAGTGATAGTCGAAGGCAAAAGGGAATGGAGTCAACAGAAATGAAGTGATAGTCAAAGGCAAAAGGGGAGGGTGTCAACAGAAATGAAGTGATAGTCGAAGGCAAAAGGGAATGCAGGAAGAGACACGTTAGTACAGACATTGAAGAAAGAAAAAGACGCCCAGAGAATCCAGAAGGCAGTCCAGCAAGGTCAACAGGGGCAGTGGACTGTGTGGGGAAATGGACTCAAATGAACTCTCAGCTGGAATGACATTTGGCACAAGGCACCTTTCAGTATCAGTTTCATCCCCAGGTCTGTATACGACCTCCTGCCCCCGAAATCAAACCTAGTCCAGGTCTGTATACGACCTCCTGCCCCCGAAATCAAACCTAGTCCAGGTCTGTGTACGACCTCCTGCCCCCGAAATCAAACCTAGTCCAGGTCTGTGTACGACCTCCTGCCCCCGAAATCAAACCTAGTCCAGGTCTGTGTACGACCTCCTGCCCCCGAAATCAAACCTAGTCCAGGTCTGTGTACGACCTCCTGCCCCCGAAATCAAACCTAGTCCAGGTCTGTGTACGACCTCCTGCCCCCGAAATCAAACCTAGTCCAGGTCTGTGTACGACCTCCTGCCCCCGAAATCAAACCTAGTCCAGGTCTGTGTACGACCTCCTGCCCCCGAAATCAAACCTAGTCCAGGTCTGTGTACGACCTCCTGCCCCCGAAATCAAACCTAGTCCAGGTCTGTGTACGACCTCCTGCCCCCGAAATCAAACCTAGTCCAGGTCTGTGTACGACCTCCTGCCCCCGAAATCAAACCTAGTCCAGGTCTGTGTACGACCTCCTGCCCCCGAAATCAAACCTAGTCCAGGTCTGTGTACGACCTCCTGCCCCCGAAATCAAACCTAGTCCAGGTCTGTGTACGACCTCC
>CM031597.1:21013822-21016322 GCA_018398815.1 Conus ventricosus
AATTGTATTCTAGTCTGTTACAGTAAAAGAAAGAAGTCAGATCTGTTGTTGTGTGCGGGGCGCATGATTGTCTCTGTGTGCATGTGAATGTGTGGATGATTGTCTCTTTGTGCATGTGAGTGTGTGGATGATTGTCTCTGTGTGCATGTGAGTGTGTGGATGATTGGTTCTGTGTGCATGTGAGTGTGTGGATGATTGTCTCTTTGTGCTTGTGAGTGTGTGGATGATTGTCTCTGTGTGCATGCGAGTGTGTGGATGATTGTCTCTGTGTGCATGTGAGTGTGTGCATGATTGCCTCTGTGTGCATGTGAGTGTGCGCATGATTGTCTCCATGTACATGTGAGTGTGTGCATGGGGACCATCGACTGACAACACAGATGAAATGACACGAGAAATATTCGAAGGTACATTTTCCCAGTCGGTAGTTTACACGAATCACAACCACGAAAAAAGGAAATAAAGAACTGTTGAGTAAAAGATACACCCGAAGGTGCGGGCAGGACCCAGATAAATACTGTCCTCAACCGCCAAACAAACCAGCTGGGAGCAATCCTGCGCCGCCTTGGAAGCCTGCGCTGTGTTCACATAGGGTGGAGGCACGCACAGCGCACTCCATTAACACGTCAAGGGACATAATTGCTCCCTGGCAGATGCTATTGTGTAATGGCCACCGGATGTGACACGACAGAACCTTCACAGGAGCGTTCCCATAGGGTGTACCAGCCCATATTTCGTGACTGCAGTGCCCACCGGCCAAAAAACAAAACAAAAAAAAAACGCCACCGTTAAGCATCTAACGTACATCAGTCGTATTCACCGGCACATTTGGAGAAAACGGAGCTCGGTAATGGACATCTATTCAATTCATGAGAGAGAAAAAAAGTTCATTATAAATTTGGATAAATATTTAAAAAAAAAAAAAAAAAGAAAAGCTAAAACGTACAGCTCGAGAATTGGCTCGAGAAGTTTTGAATTTGAAGCTCTCACGCCCCATACAACCTAAAGCACTTAACCTTATCCGTCGTTCGGCTGAGCTGGGACAGATGGTTAAGAAAGGGACTGTATTCACTTATGACTTCACACACATCTGCGCCCTGACTAACTATTTTTTTCCAATCGAGGTGTGTGCCCGTGAGCACTCTCAACACACACACACACACACACACACACACACACACACACACACACACACACACACACACACACACACACACACACACACACACACACACACACATATATCGGCCAAGAAATGTAACCGACAAAAACATGAAATATTACGACAAGGTTCCGGTGCTTGACACTCTTTTCTCCAACCTTCGCTCATGTCTCGATAATCCTCAAGCAGGGACATTTTGGGGACCTAGCAAAACAACTTCGCTCAGATTACAACAAAACGTAGCCGTCACAAATACCACATGGGGTCAGACTTGGACTCCATTGGAGCAGGTTTTCACCGAACCCGTTTTTTCCATGACGCATAATGAAATGTGCCCAGAGAATGCCGGTGTAACGTCCCATCTCGTCCCCCTCTCGCGCAGGTCCCCCAGGGGACCTATTAGTGTCCCAGATCGTCCCCCGGGGACCTACTGGTGTCCTAGATCGTCCCCCCGGGGAATTTCTGGGCAGTGCCCCCCGTGCTGTTCTGCCCCCCCCCCCCCCCCCCCCCCCCCCCCGAATTCACCACCATGCCTGTCACAGAGGAGAGAGAGACAGAGTGAGAAAGACGGAGCGAGAGAAAGACAGAGAGACAGACAGAGCGAGAGAGAGAGAGAGAAAGAGAGGGAGAGGCACAGAGAGAGAGAGAGAGAAAGAGAAGAGAGAGAGAGAGAGAGAGAGAGAGAGAGAGAGAGAAGAGAGAGAGAGAGAAGAGAGAGGAACAGAGACACAGACACGGAAATAGAGACAGAGAGACGGACATACAAGAGAGAGAGAGAGAGAGAGAGAGAGAGAGAGAGAGAGAGAGAGAGACAGAGAGAGAGAGAGAGAGGAGAGAGAGAGAGAGAGAGAGAGAGAGAGAGAGAGAGAGAGAGAGAGAGACGTGCACCTACAAGAGTACTGGGGGGGGGGAGACCTGGGATAGGCATGATGGTGAAATCAGGGGGGACCAGAACAGCACGGGGGGGGGGGGGGGGGGGGGGGGGGGGGGAGGGAGGGGGGGTACTGCCCAGAAATTCCCCCGGGGACGATTCAGGATCTAGGACACCAGTAGGTCCCCCGGGGGACGATCTGGGACACCAATAGGTCCCCCGGGGACCTTCGCGAGATGGGGACGAGATGGGACGTTACACCGGTGTAAAACGCAAGAATCACTCTACGCGAGAAGAGCTACGGCTCATTCGCCTTCAAACACAATTTCTTCGTAATGTTTTGTCTCCGTCGAGGATTGATATGAGTATACTTAGAAAATACTTCAATGTCTTATTTAAAAAAAAAAAAGCTTAATAATGAGAAAAGACAAATTGGGTAGGTTGATTTTTTAAAACGAATCCGACCTTCA
>CM031597.1:21021322-21031322 GCA_018398815.1 Conus ventricosus
TGTTAGGATAAAGAGATAGAACACACACACACACACACACACACACACACACACACACACACACACACACACACACACACACACACACACACGTACGCGCACACATACATCTTTCTAGAAGGGCCCTTGGGAGAGCGCATACCTCCACCACGATCAATGAGTTCTCTATACTTCATTCAAATTTTGACCGAGGTTCAGTACTATAACATCCACTCTTTGATCCAGATAAGATTCGAGCCAAAATCTGAAGGATTTGTGATAGTGCAGCTTTCCATCTTTCCACCAAATTTCCTTTCAAATGGTCCTCATGAGTTTTGCGTCATCTCACTGACAGAAGGACAGGAAAAATGACGCAGCAGAAAACATGAACTCTCTGGCGAAGATTAAAGATTGAAAGTTTTTAACGCAAGAATCAAAACAGCCAAAGAATCATGCAAAAGGTTCTATTTTCTTGGGAAAAAAATTGAACTGCATCTGACGCTAGTGTAGCGTGGTATAATCATTCCACTTGTGAGTACTGCTGTCCAAGGCTTTATTTTTTTTTGTCAACAACTGACCTGTTTTGCACTGCCTTTTACAAAATTTATCTCATACTCTTTTAGCGTTTTTTGTTGTTGTTGTTGTGGGTTTTTTTTTAACTGAGTTTACATGACGATGAAACAACAAACCAACAACAACAAGAATCAGCCATTAAATAAGCATACCCTCAAAAGACCAGAACCATCCGCCAAGACTCTTGGGTCGTAAAGTAATGCTGCTTATAGCCCAGCCAACCGCAAGGCTTTCACCATGTTGAAGTCATTCACACTACCCTTTAAAATACAGCATCTAAAAACACACCGGAAGTTTTGTGTTAAAAAAAAAAATCTTTCTTCAGTAAAATCTCAGATCAGATGACAAACGTTGATCTCTTTCAAAACTTCAAAGATCACATCTTAAATAAAATGTTAGCGAAACGCCAAGAGAAATGTGGACAAACGAGTCAAAAGACACAATACGACGCGTTTCGACCTCTTAGGTCTTCTTCAGGCAAGATTTCCGCCTGCAGTCGTCTCACTTTGCAACTAGATTCACAGATCACATCAGGTGAGGCATCTCTGAACAAGGTTTTCATGAAGGAGCCATGAATCAGATCAGATGACATGATAAAAGTCTAATCTCCCCAAACCGCATTGCGTCTCTCTTGGAAAAAAAAAAACAAAAAAAACTACGCAAGTGACAGTTATCTTACACAGTTCATACCTGCTGTCAGGGCTGCTGTGACTGATAATGTCTGGGTTCGTGAACAGAAATGCTGACCACTGAGACTGTTGGCACATTGTGACCTCGCTGGCATCATTTTGGGGGTCTTATAGCATGGTAGCAAACATTTCTTCTGGAACTGATGATTCGTGACTTATTTTGAACTGTTCATTTCGTTGTGACAGTTTATCCCCTTTTTACTCTCACTTTGATGGCGAAATGTTTGATAAGGTTCTTCAGTGAGAAAGAACTCGCGCGAAAATTCTCTCTGTATGGTTTGTGCTGGTCAACTGTACACACACACACATCTCTGTCTAGTCTATCTGTTTATCCATCTATCTATCTGTCAAACTATCTATCCATCTATCTATCAATATTATCTATCCATATCTATGTTCATCTAAACCTGTCCATACCTACTACCTCTAGTTAGACATTGGATAGTAAAAACAACCAACACTGTGTTATTGCAAAGTTTCAGTTTATTTAAAACCTTCAAGCTAGAATGTGGGAGACCTGCCCATTGCAGTGAACAGCCTTTTAAAACATGAAAACAGACAATCATCTCACACCTTCTTTCCATTGAGTGACTGTTCACTCACCCTATCCCTCTAGATAGATAGATAGATTTGCAACGAGCACACATTATGCGGAGAATTTTCACTCAAGTTCATTCTCACTGGGACTAAAAATTCCCACGTGAATTATCCCCCGCCACCAAACGGCAAAGTAGGTCAAAGGTGACGAACTTTCAAAACGAAATGTGTGTGTGTGTGTGTGTGTGTGTGTGTGTGTGTGTGTGTGTGTGTGTGTGTGCGTGCGTGCTTGCGTGTGTGTGTGCGTGTGCGTGTGTGTGTGTGTGTTGCGTGCGTGCTCGCGTGCGCGCGCGCGTGTGTGTGTTTGTGTATGTGTGTGTGTGTGTGTGTGTGCGCGCACGCGCGCGCGCGTTTTTGCAGAGTGTGTGTATTTGCAGCGATCTGTTGCAAAGAAATTCACGAGTAGACGTGGTTTCCAGGGAAACGTAGCAACAGTGTTGAGTAATATATCAGTTTGTGACTTTTTCAAAAGTTTAGCACTGCAAAAGGCATTTGTTACAGCATCTAATCTCACAATAGAGCAGCACAGACAGAAATGTGATCTGTGAAATAATGATGTGTGTGCGCGCGCGCGCGCGCGCGCGCGTGTGTGTGTGTGTGTGTGTGTGTGTGTGTGTGTGTGTGTGAGAGAGAGAGAGAGAGAGAGAGAGAGAGAGAGAGAGAGAGAGAGAGAGAGAGAGAGAAAGCATTGCGGAATTAGTTATATGTCATATGGAAATGTGCTTTTTGGTGATCCGTCATGAACATCAGCCTTTCTCCGTGCTCAATGGGTACTTCAAGACCCACAGGCGCAACAAAAGCACGCTATATATTGTACTTAACGATGAATTTGTGTGTGCGAATTAAAAACAAAGCCCATGATACGTCGAGTCATTTTAACTGCAGTCCAAATGTCCATGTACACGACCCGCCAAAACCCATCTTTGTTAGAAGTGAAGCAGACAGGAAGCGTTGAATTTGAAAATTAAAAAAGATAAAACTTTTAAGTTAAAAAGAACACAAAGAGAGCATTTGAATTTTAGCTTTTACAATGGAAATACTGTTTTAAAAATGACATGGTTTGTTTTATCCTGTAGTTCCACGTCAACTGCTTTCTTTCCCATGTCTTTTCTTAACTTTGACTGAGTTGACGGATGATGAATATTACATATTTAAGACTCGCATGTGTAAAATAAGTGAGTCTTAATAATCAAATAATATTATGCTTGTCTGTATGCATGCGTTTGCGCATGTATGTGTACCCATGGTAAATTTTAATAATGGCATTTTCAAAGTACATACAGCCTTATTGTTCAAATCTGTCATGCCAGTTGCACTGGTAAAGACGGCACTGAATTGTAACGGACGAAATGTGACATTAACAACAACAGTTTCAAAATAACAAAGTTGTTATTTCTTTGAAATTTTGTTCCTTACAATGACTGCTTTACATGCATCTAAAAAGACATTCTAGATGATGAAACATCTAAATAAAGTGACAAATGTTCAGTCACATTTTGTGAAAATTTACCACTTTGTAGCTAGCTGCAAACTGAGGCGACTGCAGGCGGAAATCTAAACAAATCTGAAATTTCAACGCCTGGCATCCTGGCATCCTTGCGCAAAGAGTGAGGAGATCGAAGCTGAGTACCAAATTCGTTCATTTTCGTTGTATTATTTGTTTTTGTCTTGCCTGAAGAAGACCTAAAAGGTCGAAACGCGTTGTGTTTTGTCTTGTGACTCGTTTGTCCACGATTCTCTTGGCGGTTCGCTAACATTTGTTGAAGATTTGTTACCACTTTGTAGTTTCCACGTGGTACAGACGCAGACCAAAATAAACACACAACTATATACAGGATCAATATAGGTCACTTTTAGGTGCATCTCGTCAATAATCGCAAATTCAAACAAAATGAGTTTATGATTTAAGGTAAATCATGCACGTGAATCCACATTGAACAGACAATTTAGACAGCTTCGCTTATTTCAACAATCACAAACCTTTATAGAAAATGTTGAATACCATTTTTTTTTTTACATTGTTGCTCTAATAAAAGAAAAGTATTCGCTATTCTTGGCAAAATGTCAAATGAACGTGACAACTCAGCAGATAAGACGTTCACACAATATCAGCATTCACACACGAGTGAGTAAGGACACCAAAGCAAAAATGGTGAATGGTGAGGAGCGCAGAAGGGCGAAAGGATGGGTGGGCGAGGAGGGAAGGAGGGGGAAGAGAGAGGTGTGTGAGTCCAGGGAAAAAGAGGAGGGAAGTGGGGCACCACTCGTCGCAGTTTGTATAGTATGCTAGCTGGGTGTCAAGGTTAGGGCACGGCTCCTGGCTTGACCTGTGGTAAGCAACAAAAAAAAAAAAAAAAAAAAGTAGACAGGGATGAGAGAGAGGGACAGCAGCGGAGGGGAGGAGACGAACCAACGGGAAGGAGGGGAGGGCAAGGGGTGAGAGAGAGAGAGAGAGAGAGAGAGAGAGAGAGAGAGGAGAGAGAGAAAACAGGGACGAGAGAGAGGGACAGCAGCGGAGGGGAGGAGACGAACCAACGGGAAGGAGGGGAGGGCAAGGGGTGAGAGAGAGAGAGAGAGAGAGAGACAGAGAGAGAGAGAGAGAGAGAGAGAGAGATGATTAAGACGAGAGAGAGAGAGAGAGAGAGAGATGATTAAGACGCTATGTGGATCGTTCGAATGGAACCTAATCGCCCGTCAATGTGCTATGCTGGCAGCTGCATGTTCCTTGCAGGTGGAATATCTTTGTTGGTCAGCTGATATATATATACTATACACCTGCGATTTTATGCCGAGATGTTTTACTGAACACAAAAACCTCGCGTCGTCTTCTCGAGTTACCTCCCTTGATTCCTGCGTCTACAAACATGGCGCCACCAAAAGTGTGAGACAGACACAGTCGCGGGCACCGTAGTGCCATCAGTTGTTTCAAGGCTCCACACAAGACGTCTTAAAAAGCGATTTCCTTTTGCAGGTTCCAAGGGGATCAGTGGGGATAGGTGTTTTGAAAATACAAAGCTTTTAATACTTCGGAATAGATCTGAAATGCCTGCAGAACTTTATCAAATTGAGCAAGGAATTTAATCAACATAACATAAACACTGGTCTGAATGTAATACATAGTCTAGAAGTAGACACTTTGCATATGTGTTGGCCTGGATATATCTCGTTTTAAATTCTTTAACTTTGTACGGTTACCATTCTCCATTGATAAGAGTTTGAAATCATGATTTTCGATGAGTTAAAAAGTAGAAAATAATTGAAATCCAGAACACACTGACTTCTGGTGTCAGCAAGAGTTGAGAATAGCATTGCTGGAAATTCTCTAACCTTAGATTTGTCATTGTTTCTCCGTGTACAGTGTTTGATGTAATAAGTTCGGGTTATTAAAAAAAAAAAAAATGTTGAACGTAAATCTGATCAAAAGTACGATGATTTCTTGTGTCGACTGCAGAGGAGAATGTGCTGATGTTTGGCTCATGGAGAAGTCTTCAAAGTGAACTGATAGCAAGAAAGTCAGTCTGAGGGAAAGTCAAGGTTAGGTATAATACTTACAGGATGTAAAGGCCCTAAAGCTGAGCGAAAAACCAAGGAGGGAGGTGGAGAAGGGGGTGGGGTGAAGACGGTAGGCGGGTGGGGTAGAAACTACAAAAGTAAGTATATGAACAGATAGATCAATAAATGATAAGAAAAAAGATAGATCAATAAACGATAAGAAAAACTATCAAAAATGAAAACTGAAAGGGAAAGCTGGGGGGGGGGGGGGGGGGGCAAAAAAGGAGGGAGGGGAAAGGACGAGTGAAAGGGGGTCTGCAGAAGGGGAAGAGAAGGGGATGGGGGTGTTCTTAAATATGCAGTAGCAAGAACGAGGAATTGTTGTAAAGGGGGGGGGGGGGGGGGTTGTCATTTAAATGACATGTCTGATATAAGGAAATAGACAAGCAAATATATGAATGAATAAATAGATGAATGAATAAACGATACGAAAAGCTATCAAACATGAAAACTGAAGGGGAAAGGTGTGTGTGTCGGGGGGGGGGGGGGGCGGGGGGGGGGGGGAGGGAGTGCGGGGGGGGTTAACAGAGAGCGAGGGGGAAGGACGAGCGTCAGGGGATCTGCAGAGGGGGGGGAAGAGAAGGGGATGGAGGTGGGGTTAAACAAGCATGTACTAGCGAGGAAGAGGAATTGTTGTAAAGGTCAGTGTGTGTGTGTGTGTGTGTGTGTGTGTGTGTGTGTGTGTGTGTGTGTGAGTGTGTGTGCGCGCGAGTGGGATGGGGGAGGGGGGGGGTGGGGGGAGGGAGAGAAAGGAGGGAGGGGGGAAGGATGTGTTTTTAAACGTTTACTTGGCATAGATGATATGAGAAAATAGATAAATATATAAAGAAATAAGTAGATCAATATATAAACGATAATAAAAACGATTAAAAGAAAGAAAGTTGAAGGGGGTAGGGTGGAGGAGCGATAGAGGGCAAGGGGAGAGGACTGGCGAGAGTTTGCAGAGGGAGAAGAGAAGGGGATGGGGGTGTGGGGTTAACGAACTTCTAGTTGCAGGGAAGAGAAGTTGTTGTAAAGGAAGAGGGGTGGGGGGGGGGGGGGGGGGAGGGGGGGGGGGAGGAGAGAAAGAGGAAGGATTTTCTTTTCAATCTTTACTTGGTATTAGGATACGACTATACATCTCCCCCCCCCCCCCTCACACACACACACATAATATGCACACATCCTTCACCTTTCCCCCCCAACCCTACTCCCCTCCACGTTCCCCTGCTGTCACCCTTCCCCGTTCTCCATCTCTGACACCCCCCACCCCCCTCCCACCGTTCCCCTTCTCCTCTTCACCCTTTCCCTATCCTTATTTTACTCCTGTTTCGCCGTATCCGCTTCCCCCTTCATCTCTCGTTCCCCGCTCGTCACCTCCCCCCTCCCCCTCCCCCCTCCCCCTCCCCCTCCCCCCACACACACACCTTCCCCTCACCCTTTGCCACAGACCTGCTTTGAATTCACCGAAGGAGAGAGAGAGAAGAAGAAGAAGAAGAAGAAAAGGGGGTGTGAACCCGGACCTTTGTGTCTTCAATCTAACGTTCTCCCGGCTGAATTACTCTGGCGGACATAAGCACGGTGTTTGCAATTTGTATGAACCGAACAGCGAAGCAGATTCGACTGTCTTGGAATCACGCCACCGCTTCAGTTCGCCAAATGTCGCATTGAACATGCGATATAACGCAGTCATGTGACTTTTAGCACAAAAGTGATATGCTCGTCATCTGCAGAATACCCTGACGAGTCACCTTTTCAAATTTGGAGAAGACCAACAAGCAAACAAAGTGGGTCTGTGTGACAAAAAGTAAAGACAGACTGCACTGGGCTCACAGACAAACGTACATACAGACAGGCAGACAGATAGAATGCGCTTTATATGAATTACGTATGTGATGTGTCCCGTTTAGAACGAGGCTAATTGTTGCCTCACCTTGTTTATCACATCCATACCAACCTCACTTCACACATGCACTTTAATGTAATGTAAAACTATAAAATCAATTCACTGGGGCTATTCTGACATTGGGTTATATATATTATATATATATATGATATATTATATATATATATATATTTTATATATATATAAAATAGTTAAAACAAGTAAAAAGAGGAATCTTAAAACTATCTAAAAATTTGTTTCGAGCGCGTTGCGCTGTCATCAGGATGGTTTTTGGTTTGCCCCCCGATGTTATGCAGCGTGTGGGCTCCCGTTTGCGGTTGTTTGCACGTGCGGGTTGGCTGCACGTGTTTTTTGGGGGCTTTCAGGTTTTTGTTTTGGGTGTATTCACTAACAACGATTTCCATTTATGCCTGCAGTTGTTTACTATTTCTGTTTTGGTGTTTTAAAATTGCTAAATGTGGTTTGCATAGTATTAACCATTTTTCAGTTAAACATAGGTTGCACCTTTTTGAAACATTGCTGTATGGTGATGCTCTTTTTATGATTTTCCAGGATATATTGTAGCTTGTTTTTGCGTCTTTAAGTTTCCAGATATATTTTCTCAGTTCTGTTTGGTTTTTATATTTTTCTTTATTTTAAAAGACTGTTTGTGGTTTGCATATCTGGTTTTGAAGTGGTTTTTCTTGATCCCTATGTTGTTTCTTTTTCATTTTCTGTTTGTCCCAGTACCCTGGTATAAAAAGTTTTTGTGAAGACATTTATTTTTTGTGGGAAACTGTCCTTTTGGTGCAATTGAAAAGTTTTCCCCTTTTTCCCCCTTCTTTGCTATGTTGATTTTAAATTTTTTGGATGCGTTAATTGGTTTTTGGGGTTGGGTTTCTGGTAGTTATTTTTAAACGTGTTTTGAAAATTTTTTTGGGACAGTTTGTGCTTTTTTGGAAATGAAGTTGTTGGATTTTAAAGGAATTTTTCCCCTAGGGTTTGTTTTTGAATTTCCCGTCGTATGGGGGGTTTTTATCCCATATGATTTTTTTTTTTCCTATTTTTCTTGCTTTTATTTGTTTTTTTGTTGTCGGGGGTTGTATTGAAATTTGAAAATTGTTTCCATTTGTTTGTATTTCCCCTCCTGGTATTCTATGTGCTTTGTTGAAAAAAATTTCCACTGTTTGGGACAGGTTGTTTAGTCCCTTGTTTATCCCAGGGGGGTATGGTTTTTTAAATACAGATGGTGGGGGTTTCTTTGGTGTGTACAAAAAACAGGTGTACCCGTTGGGTTTCTTGTATGGTTTTATATTTGTGATTTTTGGCCCCAGTGTTATGTTAAGTATTTTTACTCCCTTTTTTGTTTGCTTAAAATGGTAATCTTTAATTTTTTTAAAACCTAATTGACGCACCCCAACAAAATGAAAATCAACACAGCAAAAAAGGGTGAAGAAAGGAAATTTTTCCCCTTTGGGCCCCAGAAAGGACCCGTGCCCCACTAAACAATAAATGTCTTCCCCAAACATTGTATACCAGGTTTACTGTGACACCCGGGAAAATGAAAAAAAAACATAAAAAGGGATCATGAAAACCCATTTCCCCAAAACCCAGATATGCAAACCACAAAAAGTCATTTAATAAAAAAAAATTTTAAAAAAAAACCAAAAACGAAATGAGCAAATATCGGGAAAATTTAAAAGGGAGCAAAAAAAGCTACAATTTTTCCCCGGGAAAAAAATCTTTAAAAAGGCATCCCATACAGCAAGGGTTTTAAAAAAGGGAACCTTTTTTAAACTAAAAAGGGGGGGTTTAAATTTATTATGAAAACCCACTTTTTAGCAATTTTAAAACACCAAAACAAAAAATAGTAAAAACCAGGATAAAAAAAAATCGTTTCTTAGTTGTTGTCTTTGGGTTTTTTGTTTTACCGTGGCAAAAAGGACTCCGGGGATCATCCGAACAGCCAAAGATTTGAAATAGGGCCACAAATGCATCAGTGGGGATGAAAAATTTTCGTGTGTAAACCGTTTTTGATTACCCCCCCTTGGGCACCCCACACCCCGACTTGGGGGGGATTTGGGGAGACTGTTTAATTTTTTTGCTGGAGCTTGTAACGCTAAAGGGACAACCCCCAAAAACTTTTCAGAGCATAACAAACATTTTGAGGTACCCTTGGTGTTTTTGGCCTATGAAATTTTGGGTTGACCCCACCCTTTAAAGGCCAAGGAAATTCTCGTTTTTAGTGAATACACTCAAAAAAAAAAACTGAAACCCCCCCCAAAAAAACCCCGTCCCCACCCAAAACCCCGACGTGCAAACAACGAAAAGGGGACCCCACACGCTATTTAACATCGGCGGGGGGGAAAAACCCAAAAAAATTTGTGACACCCGAAACCCCCCCTCGAAAAAAAATTTTTTTAGATATTTTTAAAGATTTTTCTTTTACTTTTTTAACTAATGTTGCCCCCAAGGGGGTTGGGCCCCTTAAAAAATTGTTTTGGGGCACTTTAAATTTTACTGATTCTTTTCTCTCTCTTTTCTCTCCTCTCTCTCTCTCTCTTCTTCTTTATCTATAAAATTATATATTATATTAAAAACAAGTAAAAGGGGAAAATTTTTAAAAAACTATCTAAAAATTTGTTTCGAGCGTGTTGCGCTGCATCGGGGGGTTTTGGTTTGCCCCCGGGGATTTTAAAATTTGGGGGGTGGGTTTCCCGTTTGCGGTTGTTTGAAGTGGGGGTTT
>CM031597.1:21038822-21046322 GCA_018398815.1 Conus ventricosus
TAGCGTCATCATGTCTGAGACACTGGAAGTGTTGTGGTAGCGGTTGGTGACAAATCTGGCAGCTCTTCGCTGGACTTTCTCGAGGGTTTTGGTGAGATCGTCGGTGTGTGGGTCCCATACAGAGCAAGCATACTCCACAATTGGACGAACCATTGCTTTGTAGGCTAGCTCTTTGGTACGGCTGGAGCACACCTTCAAGTTCCTTCTCAGAAATCCCAGTGTCTTGTTAGCCTTAGCACAGATGTTCTCTATGTGTTTTGTGAAGTCCAGCTTTGTCTCCAGTATGACCCCAAGGTACTTTGTGGAGGTGACTCTCTCCAGTGTCTGGCCGTGGAGGGTGTAATTTGAGAGAACGGGGGGGGGGGGGGGGGGGGCGGGCTTTTGGTGAAGGACAGTACACAGCACTTGTCTGGGTGGAAGGCCATGTCCCATTCTCTCTCCCATTGTTCCAGACGCTGGAGGTCCTCCTGGAGCTTGGCTGGGTCTTCTGCACAGGTGATGAACCTGTAGACAGCTGTATCATCGGCAAAGAGCTATTGTAAATATCTGATGTGGTATCAAAGTACATAGTAATCTAGCTCTACAGTTTACGCGATCAGTAAGTGATGTACACTGCAAGTTTATTCCCCTCATACCTCTCGTTTAAAAACCAGAAATCTGGAAAAGAAAAAAAAGTGTCGTTTGAATACACACTGCAATATACATAACGCTGGTAGAAGAACAAGAGCATTCTCAGCATTCTCGTTGTAAGTCGGTTTCACCCCCTTGATTTCCGTCAAAAAATAAAACCGCATGTGGATCAAAGCAGAAGCACTGTAGAAGCACAACTATATAAAGAGAGACAATCAAGCATGCCATGATATTCTTCCTATTGACCCGTACTGTCGGTAAGTTGCGTCCCTTCGCAGGCTGAACAGCAAATTTCAAGTAAGCGAGCTCAGACGGTTTTTTTCTTTTGAAGGTGAAACCTGACGAAATATTGGGAGGGAATTCTCAGTTGGGTACGTCACCCAGCCTCATCAGAGATTTACAATAGCTGTACGTGCACAACTACAGTGACCCGCGCAATCAGATTGCACCGCGTTGCGCGTACGAAGTGACATCGTTTAATCTGGTTTTGTTAGAAACTGGCCCAGAGAAGGAAGTTATCAGCAGATGTAGGGGACTCAACGAAAATTAATTTGAAAAAGGATTATTGGATCGTCATTTCATAACAGACTAAATAATCGTGTCGACTGCTAAAGTGTAATAAGTGCGTCTTCCGTAACAGTATTAATCACTGTAATGAGGGCGTTAGAACTTTGCGAGTTCGACGTAGGTCTATGTCATCGTTAGAGTTCCGTTAAATAGGTGACAAGACAGTTAATGGGTCAATAATCTATGAGGAAATATTTTGATTTATATTTCTATTTTCTTTCATTCTATTTCATTTCATTATTTTGTTCATTTGTTGGTTGGTCGAATTGTAACGCCCATAATGACCAACATGTACTGCCGCCAGTGACATACGTAAAAGTATGTGCTAGCTCCCCAATTTATTACAGCTCTTTGGAATTGCGCTTCTAAACTGTTCTCATGCATGAATACTTGCCCGTGTGTTCCTTTTACATGGGTGATTTCAAGAAGGGAGCTTTTCTCGGTTGGGCGTTAATGGAACAACAAGACCCACTAACACTGGAAGAAAGAAAAGGAACGAAACTGCATCTTCACTCATTATTCCGGGGGTTGTTATCCACTGTAGGCTGTGGCCTGGAAGTACCTTTTGCACGGTCATTCGCGACCCGGAAATCCACCTTCCTGTCGAATGGGCCTTGTTCGAGCTCCAGCGGGTAAGAGCGGCAATGGTGGTAGTCTCTCTTCAAATGGTCCAAGGGCCCACCGTGTTCGCAGACGCACGGCTTGCACTCTCCCGATAGGCACTTGCTATCGCGCAGGTGAGAAGGCAACTCAGCGTACATGCCGTGCTGGGACACCGACGGGCTGAAAATACAAAACTGATGGAACAATAAAAAAAAAAAAAAAAAAAGAATGCAACATTTTCATTTGATCATTTGTTTGCTGCCTTCGGGCTGAAAATACGGAACCGATGAAAAAAAATTGTTACAATTTTATTTGTTTGCTGGTTTCTTTGCTGCCTTTTCTTCCGAGTCCTCTCAATGGTATTGATTCAAGGCCACTCATTCTGGCATTCTGACTACCCGCACACCCCCACACCCGTTTTGGGGGTGCTTTTTTTTGTCGCAGCTCCAGATCGGCAGTCCACAGGGAGTTTCCAATATTATGTCATCCAAAGGAAATCCATGAGAGGAGGCTGGCACTTCACTGCTGCCGAGTCATTTTAGCCGTGTTCAAAGGCCCCTATCCTGATTCAATGTAAGCAGAACACCGTGTACTCTATCTGGTCCTTATCAAACGGCTATCGAAAGGCATTGCTTAGTTCAACCACGGAATCGACCTGAGTAAGCCCCCTTGTCTGGAAGGCGCCACAACTTCCATCCAATGACAACCCCATGCACTTCCATCCAATGACAACCCCCATGCACTTCCAGCCAATGACAACCCCCATGCACTTGTGGACAACGATGCCCGACGCGAGCTTACTACGATCACGGACTTGGAGAGGACATCAAAACGGAGATCAACTCGATGATAACAAGATTTGAAGGGCCACAGAATTTAATTTCTCACCCCCCCCCCCCCCCCCCCGCCCTCATCACCCCCACCCCCAGTGATGATTAATGAGAATGGCAACAATGCTGATGATGCGATGGGATTCCATTGTGGTTGGAAATTCATTTCACAGAATTATATCCCAACAGGAGGAGGAAAGGTGGGCCGAAAGGACGGTTGGGGGAGGGGGGGGGGGGGCAGAGAGGTGGACGGAAGGACGGTGACAAAAAGATAGTCTGACGTACACATGCAAATGTTATACAAAACTGATACGCTCATTTTTTCTAAGTTTTCATAAAATATCTCAAGAGGTGATTGTCACGCCGCCAATCTTGCTCAGATTATCTATGGGTTCTAGCTGGCGTAACACTAACTTCAATCAGGTTTGCTTGCCTCAACCTGGCAATTGAACTAATATCCAACTTTTCCACATCATTCAGTACCACAGCGCATCTCCCAACATGTAATACAACAACAAATATAACAAAACAAAACAAAATAGACCAGCCCGATTAAGAATTCAACAATCGTTTTATTATTTTCAAACGACTTCTTTTCCTCAATTTCTTTTAAACATTACAACTACTTTCACACACACCCCAAGTCTAAATTCTGGCAATGAATCACCCCAGTGTCTTATTTTCAAGTCCAACCGACAACCAAGATCGGAGCCCCTGTTTCAGGCTCACTCATCACAGCCGCTGGATATTGGGTGGGGGGAAAAGTTTAAACAGTTGTGCTCATATGCCAGCGTAAATGTCCCTCAAGTAGAATGGAGTGTCCAGAGCTGCCCCAGTCCAGCCCCTCAGACACCCACCCAGGTGGCCAACTGCCGATGACAAACCGACGTCTGGACAACTGCCAGCCGAAAATCGAAGTTCAGAAGTCCTGGCCGCAGGATTCCAGTCCACCAGACACAGTCTGTCCAAGTCTCGCTGGATCTGGACAAGAGTGTCCTGGTTTACCCCACTTGTCACAGAATCCCCCCCCCCTCCCCCATGTCCGAGCCTCAATTCAGTGGCTCAGACAGAAACCAAATACAAAGGGAATGTTCTCTCCCACACAAACAAAATAAATTTACGAAATGCCTCGATGCAATTCTATATTCCAACCTCTCTTACATCAATAAACACTAGCCAAACTTAACTATACCAAAAGAAAAAAAAATATATTCAGCACCTATTTTTCCTCACTAATTCACATACTAGCAACAAAGAAAAAAAAAAAAAAAAAAAAATTTTCCCTTACCAGTCTCTCCAGTTAAACACAACACCTCCACAAAAACTATCCCTCTTAGTCTTGGAATCCTGGCACTGAGCAACCAACAGTGCCCCAAACACCAGATTCCACACCCAGACTAAATCCAACATTTATAACTAACCATACAACACCAACATATATTCAACAACTAAGATAATCTAAAACAATCATTCACTAACCACAAACTAGAAATAGCTCAGTTGGTAGAGCGCCTGACTCGTAATCTTGGTGATCCTGGGGTTGCGGGTTCGAACCTCCGCCGGGGCGTTTCGGTACAGGGGGATTTTTCCCTCGGAGTTAACATTGGTTCTGACTCCATTTCCCTTACAGTCCTTTGAATGAGACCAAAAACTGAGGTTCCGTGTGTGAACGCATGCATAACATCTTGCACACACGTAAAATCCCATCACCAACTTTCGGAAGAGTAGGCCAGTTTGGCCGTTGGTATGGATGACACGTTACACATAGCATGCACCCTGCGTGAGAAATGGAAAGAATGAAGGAAGTAAGGAAAATGAGTGATCGATATTGAACGATACTGACTGGATGACACGGGAAACGACTGAATGAAGCGCCAGCTGGCAGCTCTTCAGTCGGCACTACCCAGGTAGGCAGCCCGTTGTGTAGACGAGTGTTGATTGTAAAGCGCTTAGAGCTTGGCCTCTAGCCGAGAATAGGCGCTATATAAGTATTCATTATTATTATTATTATTATTAAACAGAGGATTCCATCAAGGGAGGTAATCGCCACTAAGAAACCCCCAGCCCAGGAAGAGTTGCTTCCCGTAGACCATGCTCTCTGTGACAGCGATTCCATCAGGCCCAAGTTTCCAAGTACATGACCATTCAAACACAGCTTTTATGACTGATTTCATTCATACAATTGGTTGTAAATGCTTCATCTGCGTGTTAGCTCTTTGAGTTTTGCAGGGTGACTGCACCACTTGGAATTTCAATCGCCATAAAACTGCAACTTTTGTTTAAACCATCCATTTTTGTTCATTTGCTTGTGTTTCCAGTAATGTGCATTTTTTAGTGAGCAAAATAAGAATGTCAAGTACACAAATGCAGATGAATCTCGGAGCATGCAAAATAGAGATAATGGGGCCTAATACAGAAGCCCTGTACTTTGCAGCAACAGGGTCAGGATGGAAGTTGGTTTTGTTTCTGTTAGTTTGCTTGTTGGCTTTTGACAACTTTGTTTGCAATAGAATGAAACCATGTGAGCCCAGTTAGATTCTGAAGAAAAAACAACAACAACTGAAACACAGATAGACCGTATTGAACGTGGCAGAAAGATTAAGGTGCAATGATTCAAACAATGTCAGAATCCAAGGCAGCAAGATCTTTCACTTCCCTGAGTGTAGTTTTTGGATTCTGCCCAATTCTGCATGGTGAATGAAGAGGATTGAAAAAAAGTATGATCACAGAAATGCGAAAGTTGTCATGATACGATTTTCTTCTCTTTTCTTTTTTTTTTTCTTCACAGGAAAAATAACTCATTCAAGTTATTTCAATCACTTAAATCACTGACAGATCTATGC
This sequence comes from Conus ventricosus, assembly GCA_018398815.1. Classification (NCBI taxonomy): domain Eukaryota; kingdom Metazoa; phylum Mollusca; class Gastropoda; order Neogastropoda; family Conidae; genus Conus; species Conus ventricosus. The sequence continues at coordinate 21,044,296 of CM031597.1, forward strand.
TTATTTTTCTTTATTTTTTTTAAGATAGACGATCTGGGTAAGAGGAAATGTCTCTTACAATATGTACATTATGTCACTTTCAGATCTCATGGAAAACAACAGAAATGGACGGAATGAAAGGAATCACCCATCATATGGAGAAGAATAGAACTAAAAGTCCCAAGTGCACTGCACAGTGGATACCGTCTGAGTCTATTCTTTTCCTTCTTTTTCTTTCTTTCTTCCCTTTTTTTTCCCTTTTTTAATTTTCAACTTTCGGTTACAGTTTTTTTAATAGTGATTTGTACTCCTGGGAAAAAAAAGACTGCTTGTCACTTTAGCGGAAGCAACGGACCAGCTAAGAAGAGAAGGAGACAGTCAGAAGAAGAAGAAGAAGAAGAAGAAGAAGAAGAAGAGAATACGAGGAAGCATGACTAAAATAGAGAGAAATCTGGACTCTCAACTATTTGTAGGCTCGTGTATCATTGATCCAAGGGTAAGTATAGGGTGTGCGAATATATATGATAATTTTTAACACAACAAAGTCCAGTTCTCGCTCCTCACGGAACAACTCCTTGACTATGGAGTCACCAAGACACTTGCACGATGGATAGCAGCGGCACTTCAGGAGCGAACCGTCATCCTACGATTTGGAGATTGGACGTCATAAACTTTCTATGGGGTAACGTCAAGGTTCTCCTCTCTCCCCTGTTTTGTACAATGTTTACACTAAAGGCCTTATAGACCTTAACAGAAACGGAATTGCTCGAGTGTTGACATTAGCAAATGACGGTCTGATCTACAAAACATCAAAGAACGCCCAAGAAAGAACAAAGGCAGTTCAGCAACAGTTGAACAACATTGCTCAGTAGTGTCAAGAAACTGGATCGTCCATCAACCCTACGAAAGCCCAGACATTAGTCTGCACTCTCAACAACAAGACATGAGGACAAGTACCCTCACCAGTTTCCTTCAATGGAATACCAACTGAATCAAATAACAACCTACGCTATTTGGGTGTAGGCTTTGACAGAATGCTAACCTTTAGATAGCATGTTGAGAATATTGTTCTTAAATGCAAAAAAGGCCAATCTGTCATGAAAGCAATGGCAGCTAAAGGCATTGAACAGCGCCATCTCTACTGACTGCATCACGCACTTGTACTCAGTGTGATTGGTTATGGATTAGGGCTTACAACACTGTCCAACAGCAACCTTCTCAAATTAGAAAGAAAATCAATATGAAGCAATGAGATTGATCCTGGGAACCACAAAGGACACGCCAGTTGAAACTATGCAATACCTGCTCGACCTTCCTTCAATGCAGACAAGACAAGCTGGAACAGGTGAAGACATATTTCAGAGCACTTGAAAATCCCCAAAAACCCACTTCATGCGACGGTCAAGGAAACAAAAGGCATTCGGCTAGGACGTGGAAAATCATGGATGGGACAGGCAGAAGACAGTATACAGCTTGTGTGCCAGTTAGCAGAACTCAAAGCAACCAAGGAATGGGAGAAATATCCAGACCACTTGAAACACCTCTACCAAACTGCCATCGCTCCAGAACTTGGAAGACATTGTCGAGAATGGCCAGAAGGCAAAACCAGCGCAGAAATTCAGATGCAGGTAGAAGACCTTTGCACAAAAGATGATATTGTAATATACATTGACGGTTCTGTCACCAAAGGTAAGTCAGGCTGGGGATACACAGTGAAGCAAAATGGCCGAACTATCCAGGAAGACCATAGTGCGCACAGTTTAACAAATTCAAGTCTAACAATGAAGGTAGAAGCAGTGACACAAGCACTCCACTGGCTTTCATCCACAAGCCAGTTTCAAACTCAACAAGCCATGAAACTGACTGACTCCATGAAACTACTTTAGAAAGTGAAAAGTGGAATGGGAAGCCCTGCTTGGAATGAACTAATGCGCAGCCTTCCATTGGAGAGACTCATATGGATGTACTGCCCTGGGCATGCTGGAGTGAAAGGAAACGAGAGAGCAGACACACCGGCTGAGAAGGCAACGATAAGAACTGGATTACAG
>CM031597.1:21051322-21078822 GCA_018398815.1 Conus ventricosus
TTTTTTTCTTTTCACTTTTATTCCTTAAGGGTATTTCCTGCTATGTATTTTATTCATGTGTATCACTTATGTTAGTATTCCTTTTTCTTTTCACTTTTATTCTTTAAGGGTATTTCCTGTTATGTATTTTGTTCATGTGTTTTGTTTTTTTTTCTTTTGTTTCAGATAGCTCGGTGGGTAATTTTTAGGTAGGGAATCTTCTGAGGGGAAAATTTTGAAATGAATTGGGCAAACATCATATCCAACTCGCCCATTTACCCATGGGGATGCTACTTTACGGCTGTTATGAGTTGCATCCTGTAGTCTGATTTACCTCTGTTCAGGAAAAGTTATGTCCCTTGATAACTTAATGGAGTGTCCTGCGTATGCCTGTACTCATCGTCAACACAGCGCAAGCCTCCAAGGGTGGTACAGGCCTGCTCAAAAGGTGTGTGAAGACAGTGGTTCTCTAGGTCCTCCCCCCCCCCCCCCCCCCCCCCCCCCCCCCCCAGCACCTTCAGGTGTTTCCTTTTCTGCTGTGAATGATTTCATCTGCTGAAATTCCTGAAAACAAGTGGGGGGGGGGGGGGGGGGGGGGGTCATATGACCTTTTTATCAGTATCATATCATTTCTTGGCTCAAATTTATGGTACGCCTCAAAACGTTTACATGGATTATAGGCCTACAAAAAATCCTAATTGTGGCGTGTGGCCACGCCATTAAATAACTTCTCGACGCACGCTAGTGCAGTTGTGTACTGCAGGTACCGCGCCGCCGTAAAGCAGCATTTAGTCGTGCCACTGGCATTTCTGTCTGAGCGAACAACGCAGCTTGGAGGAAGAACTGCTATAGAGTTTGAGGATCGTAAGGAAATGTTTAACTGCATTTTGTCTGTATGCAATGAAATCTCATCTTCTGTCTGGGCGTAATTATAGAACCGAGTGTGAGATTAGACAGTTGTGCGTAGTGTGTAGCAGCAGTGTATAGAGTGTACTTATAAATGGAAACATTCCGATAAATACTGCACAAAAACGTGAGATTACGCGCGCGTACGACACATTACACACACACACACACACACACACGCACACGCACACACACACACACACACACACCCACCGCGATATGTACAAATCCTGTTTTGCATTCGCCCTTCAAGTTCAAATTGCCTTCTGGCTTCTTCCCTTCCCTTTCAGTTGGAACTCCCATACAAAGCGTTGTCAGAGAGAGAGAGAGAGAGAGAGAGAGAGTGAGGAGGGGGGTCACCATTCTTCTCATACGGGGTTTGTGAAAGTCGCCTTTTCACTGAAGAATAGTTAGCCCTGGCGCGCAATTCAACGTCGACAACCTCTACCCAGCCTCGGCGTTTCACCGGCACGTCGACAACCTCTACCCAGCCTCGGCGTTTCACCTGCACGTCGACAACCTCTACCCAGCCTCGGCGTTTCACCGGCACGTCGACAACCTCTACCCAGCCTCGGCGTTTCACCGGCGGCTCATAATTTCGCCGCCTGTTCTTTTCGCCATCGTGTTCTGATCTTTTCGCTGTCTTGCCTGCATCTTTGGCCGCGCTGTCGTGTGATCTGGAGAACTGACTCACTTGGTCATTGTCCAATTCATGTTGAAAATTATTTGTTGTTCTGACAGTGCGAGGTTGTATTCATCTGCAGTAAGCACACAGATGCAGGAACATAATTCTTTGCTACGACATCGACAAACATGCTTGAGACGCACTCACTTGAAGAAATTGAGGCTGGTGTGAATACTGAAGAATGCTGATAGTGGACTTGTAAAAAAAAAAAAGCATAGAAAGATAAGGTTTAGAGAGATGGTTTCAGATATAGGCAACATAATTGTCCTTATTAAAATGATCATTAGCAACACATTTCCGCCTACTTTCTAGTATCCTGGTTTCAATCCCGCTAATAAAATCATCAAAGACTACAAAATCTCAAACCGCAGATTTGAAAAATTGAGCACTCATCTGTGAAAACTTAGCAGAGCTTTCATGATGTTTTTGCTGGCTAGTTTAAAATAATTGAGAAATAGTTTACTCCAGGTTCAACGTTGAAGAGAAATGTCTATGCTAAGACAACAAAATGAAGGAGTGTTTTATTATTCTTCACGTTTGGCAAGAAAACAATTTCATGAAAAAAAAAGTCTGTATAGCAAATGTGAAAACGCCAAATATTCACCATTTTGTGTACGTCATAAACACATAAAGTCCGTCAGGAGAGTTGTGAAACAATACATGCAATATCTATCGATTAAATGATAAGAACATGTCCTATCAAAGTCCGGTACTGATTTATCTGTACAATGTCTAGGGATCATCTTTTTTACATTGCTGTCAATGAAGATGTTCAATGTTCCGGAGACATTACTTCAAATCCAGTTTCTTTCATCAAATATAAAAAAAAAGTTTATGCAAACATACATATGCTCGCCCACACGTGCACACACATGCATGCATAGGCATAGAGGCTACGCAGGCACGCACGCACTCACAGGCAGATATACACATGAATGCATGGGAAACGAAACGAAATGTCAGCCAAAGGATTCAAAGAAGTCTAGGGTCTAAGTATAGCCAGCTGTAAAACTGAAAAGCACCAATGCCTTCGCACAGCCCATCGCAGGGCTCAAAAGAATCAGTTCTAGCCAAACCAAACCGTAAGGCTCAAAAGAATCAGCCTGAACACCGTCAGACTCACAAGAACCACTCTTAGCACAGCTAACCAGTAAGACTGAAACAAAAAACCAGTCTACTCAAAAGAATCAGTCTGAACACCGTGAGTCTCATAAGAACCAGTCTCAGCACAGCCAATTAGTAAAACCTAAAGGAACCAGTCTTAGCATAGCCAACCAGTAAGCCTGAAAAGAATCAGTCTTAGCATAGCCAACCAGTAAGACTGAAAAGAATCAGTCTCAGCACAGCCAACCAGTGAGACTCAAAGAACCAATCTTGGCACAGCCAACCAGTTAGTTTCAAAAGAACCAGTCTGAACACCGTAATTCTCACAAGAACCGGTCTTAGGGCAGCCAAACAGTAAGACTCAAAGCAGTCAGTCTTAGAACGTGAGATTCAATAGAATCAGTCTTAGTATAGCCAACCGTTTGGCTGGAATGAATCAGTGTCTCAATTAAGGCAGCCATATAAGTGGATCAGTGTCTTAGCCCACCAACTTGACGGATCAAATGATTCAGTGTCTTAATACAGTCCTGGTAAGTCTACTGTATGGCTCAAAGAAATCAGTGACTGACGGTAGTCCAGTAAAATCATATGCGCAGCGTCATACCATCGCACCTCATCCAATGGTTCAAACGAAGCATGTTGCAGCTCGGCGGGATAAAAAACACAGGCAGTGTCCGTAGGAGTATCAGCCTGCGTACTCAGAAAGAAAGAAAGAATACCATAGCACCTCATCCAATGGTTCAAACGAAGCATAATGCAGCTCGGCAGGATAAAAAAACCGGTCACACACACAAAACTCCACTGCCTGTCTATGCAGGCAGTGTCCGCAGGAGTATCAGCCTGCGTACGCAGAAAGAAAGAAAGAAAGAATATCATAGCACCTCATCCAATGGTTCAAACGAAGCATGATGCAGCCCGGCCAACCAATAAAAGCAGTTTCATGCTATACCCCACACGACCCAGGTGGTTCAAAGCAGTGTGTCAATATGGCCCAGCCAATCATGGGGTTCAAACAAAGCTGTGTCCTACAATGGCCCAGCCAGCAATATGGCTCCAATAAAGGTGTGCCATAATATATGGCCCAGCCATCCATATGGTTTCCAACAAAGCAGCGTTTTAATATAGCCCAACCAACTATGTGGTTTACAAGAAGCAATGTCATAACACAGGCCATCCAACTATATATGATTCAAACGAAACAGTGTCGCCATGTATGTGGTTCAAATGAACCTGTGTGATATGACGGCTGGGAAAACCATATGGTTTTAACAAAGAAGTGGTCATAATATGAAAACGAAAGCAAAAGCTTGTATTGTGAATTCTGAAGATCAACAAACAAAACAGACATGGATATGGTTCGCATTAAGCTATGTCAAATTATGGCCTGGACAACCATGTGGTTTAAACAAAACAGTGCTGTGAAGTGACGAAACAAAAGCATGTCTTGTATATTCTGAGGATCAACAAACAAAATAATGGACAAATTGTTCTGAAATAGAAATGACAGTGAGTGGCCCATTTACCGGAAATAATAATAAGAAAAAACAGAAAGCAAAGGAGGGGAGAAAAGGCAAAGAGCAGTAAAAAGATAAACAAAATAAAACAACACACACACACACACACACACACACACACACACACACACACACACACACACACACACACAAAGAAAAAAAGAAAAGAAAAGAAAGAAAGGATATTTCTTGCCAGAAATGTTTAAGGTGGGAATTCAGAAATGAAAGAGGTCCGGACATCCGCACAGGCGCAATGGAAGTGATTTTCACTAGAAGATAATGCCCCCCCCCCCCCACCCCCCACCCCCACCAGCACATCTAAATGTACGTACACTCAAATGTACCTAAATATCCTGAGTTAGTAGGGACAGTTTCTATTAGGCTGGCGAGGAGAAAGAGAGTTGTGTCCTATGACGTTATATCATACTGCCTGGATCGCATCCTCCTGACAAACTTCCCCTCTACGAGGGTCATGAGCTGGCAGTCCGTTTTGTTCAGCTCAAATTCAGTTGTCCAGTCTGTGGCAGGAAAACTCACGCTGTTATCTCCAGCTTCTTGACAGAACTGCTGCCCTTTCTCCCGCAAAGCCACAAACGTCTCCACCTCCTCTTGAAACCGCTGTCCTTCTTGCTCTACTTTACTTTGGAACAGCCTGACAAAGTGGTCATATAACCTGTAATCCGCCTGGTTGAAATTTCTGTGCGAAAGCTTTTGCTCTGCTGTGTAGTTGTGGTGGTGCTTGGAGAAGACGTTGTTCTTGATGTAGAGGACGTCTTGCAGCTTCCAGCCCAGCAGTCGCTTCATCAGCACCATGGACTCGTCAAATCGTTCGCTGATCATCACCAGGTCAAAGGTCTTGTTCAGGTAATCGATGTACCTATTGATAGATTCCTCGCTCTTTATCACAGCAGAATCCATCCCAAAGTCAAAACTCATACGGTTGTAGGTGAAAGATTTTCTACTTCCGTACTTGCCCTCATATTTCCCAGGGTTCTGGAGGTAGGTATTGAGAGGATCCTCCTCCGGAATCTTCATGAGGTACTTGGCCCTGAATCTGATCCTGTAGTAGAAAAAAGCGGAAAGAAACTGCTGGAACGGCTCTCTTATAATAGCGACAAACTTAGCGTCTTCAGGGAGACTCCTGTGAACAGCAGATTCGTTGAAAACCAAGTGATTGCATAGGACATCAAAATGGGTCGCTCCTCGGGGCAGAGGCATGGCTTTGTCGGTCCAGTGGGGACCTGTCTCCGACAGAAGGTTGCCAGTTCTGGGCAACATGACGTTGAGGTGACGACTGATGGCGAAGCGGTACAGTATGTTCATCACTGTCGTGCTGCCAGCCTTGTGGACCTTGAGGAAGAACACGTGACGAGCTTCTCCACTGGCGTTGTCCGTCTCACCTCTGTCCCTAAGACGGCTAGACGAATGCATGTCTTTCGAAGAATTATCGCCTCTCACCTCTGGTGGGTGTTCTGGTTCCGGACCAGCTTTCGCCATTCCTGAAACGTTTTCCGTCTGATCACCATTCACTGGAATCCTTCGCCTCTTACTCTGTCTCCTTCCTGATGGTTGTGGTGTCATTGGTTGAGGTCCTCTGAGTGCTGATGACTGGTGTGATGTGACTGGCTGGTGTTCAGGAGAATGTCTGACTCTCCTCAGAGAGAAGCTGGACCTGGCGTGATGGTGCCGCGCCGCTGACTGCGTCATGGTTCGTGGGTCAGACGTCAGGGCCAGAATCGCCAGACCCGTGGTAGCCAGCACCAAGATCAGTGTCGTCTTCCTCCTGTAACAGAGGTAAACACCTGTTGGCAAGTGCTGGAAAACATGTCACAACACACATACACAAATACACGCGCGCGCGCGCGCGCGCACACACACACACACACACACACACACACACACACACACACACACACACACACACACACACACGATAAGATAAGATAATGTTGCTTATAGCCCAGCCGACCGCAAAGGGCCACATCAGGGCTGTCACCACGTTAAAATCAACTCACCAGTCATTTAAAAAAAAAAACAAAAAAAAAACCCCAACTTTCACACACACACACACACACACACACACACACACACACACACACACACACACACAAACATGAAAATGCACGCTCTTCCTTGCCAGTTCACACACTCGCGCAGACACAAATACAATTACATGCACGCGCGCGCGCGCGCGCGCGCACACACACACACACACACACACACACACACACACACACACACACACACACACACATACGAGTGCGCGTGCACACCCTTGACAGTTTACACACTCACACAAACACAATAGCACACACACACACACACACACACACACACACACACACACACACACACACACACACACACACACACACGCAAACACACATACACACACACGCACACACACACACACACACACACACGCACGCTCACTCACTCATTTACATATCCCAGTACACACACACAAAAATACGCGCGCGCACACACACATACACGCACACACACAGACACACACAAACACGCACGCACGCACTCACGCACAAAAGCACGAACGCGCCTATGCACGCATTCAGGCACGCAGGCACGGACGCACGCACGTAGCACACACTCACACAACACCACAACACACACACACACACACACACACACACACACACACACACACACACACACACACACACACACACACACATTAAGCACTGACAAAGAGGTTTCAAAAATGCATTGTGTCGTGACCGTTATTAAGTATATTATTACGGCTCTAAGCGGCATGGACTCAGAGCTGCACGTGCTGTACGCTCAAACGGTACCCCAAAAATACAAGTGCAAACTTTCCGTACAGTATGAACGTGCAGCCAGTGACTGTATCTCTGTGGCCTAGTTGAAGACGCGAAATATATATATATATATATATATATATATATATATATATATATATATAATATATATATATATATATATATAGATATATATATATATATATATATATATATATATACATATATATCAAAGCGCAGAGTGTAGCTCTGTCGTCATAGTCTCAAAACAGAACAGAGCTCCATAGAATCGTGATATAGTCGTCACAGTCATCGAGCATTTCAACTCTGAAGTCTTGTCTGTTCATATCGTGATGTTAAGTCTTAATTTGACCTGCACATCAGCGTCTTGCGCTGTTAGATTCATCGAATGGAGTGTCCACATGCAGAGTCTCCCCAGTAGATGATTTTATAGCAGCAGCCTTACAGTCACCGTTCCCTATAGGAAGCACTAGCATTGAGACTGCATTGATGTGCGTAAGGAAGAAACGAAGATGATACAACAACAAAGAAAAAAGCAAAAAAAAAAAAAAAAAAAAATCACGCACACATGAAGACAGAAAAAAAGGGGGAAAATGATATAATGCGATCAAGAACGACAACCTCACGTCTAACACCTCACCTAAGGAGGGGGGAATAACAACAGCGGAAATAGCCAGTCTGCATCGTCCTCTTGCAGGAACACGTGCCAGGCATCGAAGGGAAGGTGCAGCTTACTTCACAGCTTACTTCACAGCGTTTCCCCAATGATCGTCACCCGCGTCGCCGGCTCCCTCAGCTGTCTGACGTCATGATGTCCAGTTGGGCAGTGAGCACGTTCAGTTCCTGACCAGTGAAGCTTTGCTGTTGGTCTGGTAGTTCTGGCAGGGCACAGTCCTGAGATGCCAAACAGAGTTTCAGTGATTAGTGTTCTGGCATTAGATTGTTCTGCTCTAGAGCGTCTTGCCGCTGTTTAGTAACGTTTAAGATTAAAGTTGTGTGTAACATTGACTGTTCTTTAGACAAAAGAATGTGTCAGAGTTGTAGTGTCTAGGCTAAAGCTTGTCTGTCACAAATGTAGCAACTGGACCAAAAGCTTGTGTGCCACAACCATAGCGTTTTAGGGCAATAGCTTGTGTGTGACAACTGTACCATTGAGGCAGAAGCGTACGTATCATAACAGAAGCATTTGGGAAATAGCTTGTGCTTCACATCTGGAGCACTGGAGCTTATGTTTGTGTTTTACAACTGTAGCATCTGGGCAATAGCTTGTGTGCCACCACTGTACCATTTGGGCTTAAGCTGACATTTCACCACTGTACCATTTGGGCTTCAGCTGACATTTCACAACTGTAGCATTTGGGCAGTAACTTATGCTTCACAACAGCAACAATCGCTAAGGTTTCTCTAGCATTAATTTTAGTGTATAGTTTACGTTTTACATCCGTAGCACTTGAGCTAAAGTTTGTGTTTAACTACTGTAGACTTTACACAATAGCTTGTGTTTCAGAACTATAGCATTTGGGCTAAAGCTTGTTTTTAACAATTGTATTATTTTGGCTAAAGCTTGCGTTTCACTGCTGTAATGTTTAGGCTGAAACTTAGCATTTTTGCAAAGCATGTATTGCAAAACTACAGCATTTTTGTTACAACCTGTGTTCCACAATTGCGTCATTTGCGCTAAATCACATTGGCAGGTTTTGGACTAAAGCTTCGCATGTATGCAAGGACGGATCAGGAGAGGAAGCCACACACAACGGAGGCAGTGGTGTCTACGTCAGATTTCCCGATGGAGAGTGCAGCAGCATCACATCCCCTGGGGGAAAGCTCTGTTCCAGTTTCAGAGCTGAAGTCCTGGCCATCACAACAGTAGCAGAATTCCTCTCCTCCTGTGGAAAGCCCCTTGGCGGCATCTCCATCTTCACTGACTCCATGTCCACACTCCAGGCCCTTGACTCCCCTGATCCTGGTCCACTGATCCAGTCCCTCAAGGCCTCCCTCGCAGCCCTCACCCAAACAGTCTTAACAACCCTCCAGTGGGTGTCTGCCCATGTAGGCCTCCCAGACAACGAGCGTGCAGACCACCTAGCAAAGGAAGGAAGCCAGCTCACACAGCCGACCGTTTCTGCCACGTATGAGGAAGCAAAAACTCTCCTCCGCAGCAGATTTCGGAGAGGCTGGGTCACCCTGAACGGAGGCTACCAGGCGCACCAGGATCCCACCAGGACACTGGAGAGGAGACACCAGACTACCATCTACCGCCTTCGCACAGGACACTGCAGCCTCCGAGGACACCTGAAGAGGATTGAAGTGGCAGCCACATCTCTATGTGATTGCGGCCAGGCTGACCAGACCCCATCCCATATTCTCCAAGACTGCCCCCTGCACGAGGAGACGCGGCATCAGTCCTGGCCCAGGGGTGTGGACCTCAACACCAAGCTCTGGGGGACGGCAGCCGATCTTCGCCGGACGTCCGATTTTGTGGCATCCCTCGGACTTCGATCCTGACTGCGTAGCTGTCGAACGCCAAAGAAAGAAAGAAAACACTAAAGCTTGCGTTTCACAACTACAGCATTTAGACTAAAGCTTGTGTTTTACAATACAGCATTTGGAGAAACGTTTGCGTTTCACAACTACAGCATTTAGACTAAAGCTTGTGTTTTACAATACAGCATTTGGACAAAAGTTTACGTTTCACAACTACAGCATTTAGACTAAAGCTTGTGTTTTACAATACAGCATTTGGACAAAAGTTTGCGTTTCACAATACAGCATTCGGATTAAAGCTTGGGTTTCATAACAACAGTATTTGGACTAAAGCTTGTGTTCCACAACTGTAGCATTTGGACTAAAGCTTGTGTTTCACAACTGTAGCATTTAGACTAAAGCTTGTGTTTCACAACTGTAGCATTTGGACTAAAGTTTGTGTTTCACAACTATAGCATTTGGACTAAAGTTTGTGTTTCACAACTATGGCATTTGGACTAAAGTTTGTGTTTCACAACTATAGCATTTGGACTAAAGTTTGTGTTTCACAACTATGGCATTTGGACTAAAGTTTGTGTTTCACAACTATAGCATTTGGACTAAAGTTTGTTTCACAACTATGGCATTTGGACTAAAGTTTGTGTTTCACAACCATGGCATTTGGACTAAAGTTTGTGTTTCACAACTGTTGCATTTGGACTAAAGCTTAAGTTTCACAAATACTGCATTTGTGATAAAGCTTGTGTTTTACAACTATAGCATTTAGACTTAAGCTTGTGTTTTACAACTACAGCATCTCGACTTAAGCTTGTGTTTTACAACTATAGCATTTGGACTAAAGCTCGTGTTTCACGATTGTTAACATTCGTGCTAAAACTTGTGTTTCATAACTATATCATGTGGGCTAAATCTTGTGTTTCACAACTGCAGCATTGGGGCTAAAGCTTGCGTGTCATCATTGTAGCATTCTGGGTTCAAGCTGTGTGGCACAGCTGTTGTGTTGGAGAAAAGAAAATGTCACAAGTAAACTGTTTAGACAAAAGAGTTCACGTGACAAACGCAGTATTCAGACATAAAGAGTATCGCAAGATTTGCATGTTGGAAAAACTTTGTGCCTCAAACCTGTTATAGTTGGCTAACTCGTTTGGTGCACTCTGTGGCATTTTAGGCTAAAGCTTGTCTGTCACAGCTGTAGTATGTGGACAAAAGAATCACACCTGTGGTACTTGGACAGATGAAGGGCTTACAACTGTAGTATTTGACTAAAAATGTAAAACACGAAGTCAAAACATGTAAGTCGCATCTGAACTATTTAGTCTAAATCTTGGTAAGTAACATGTGTAATATTTGGGCTGTACACCTATGTGTCAGTTTGCATTTTGTAGAGACTGCAGTCTAATCTTCCTGTCTCCAATTTAATGACTGGAAAATCTTAAATCCTAGAAAGATCCGTTATAAAATAACGCATATGGCAATTATCATTACATATTCGTTTCAAATTCGAAGAGCATTAGTTGTTAAAGGGAGGTAATTCCCACAACAGGTGACGCCCTTCATGGATGTGATGTTAAAGAGACTGCCTCTTTGTTCAGGACCAAACGTTTGAAGTTCGCTCTTCGCTGTCATCAAACATTGCGACATACTCAGAACCGACTTCCAGTACGCGATTGACCAAGAGCGGAAAGATTTCAGAATGTGGAACAGACTTGAATACGAATATGCTGAATGGTCAAAATGCGTTTTCAGTGATGAAAATGAGATGGGACTCGCACGTTTTGTTCTAATTAAAATTCAAAGCTTTATTTCTTGATGTTTGTGTACTTCAGGCTCATGTCACATACAAAACATTTTATACTCTCTCTCTCTCTCTCTCTCTCTCTCTCTCTCTCTCTCTCTCTCGTGTGTGTGTGTGTGTGTGTGTGTGTGTGTGTGTGGTGTGTGTGTGTGTGTGTGTGAAAAGGGCGCGCGCGCGCGCGCGCTCGTGTGTGTGTGTGTGTGTGTGTGTGTGTGTGTGTGTGTGTGTGTGTGTGTGTGCTCGCTCGTGCGCGCGCGTATGTATGTGAGGTTTGGGACATGAAAGAAAAGACCTAAAATTGCGCGTCACGGTTTCCTTGCCAATGAAGTCTTGTGAACTGTCATTAAAATCCTTTATATAAAGGCAGGAAAACATTTTCGGCGAATATTTTATGGACTTTTTCTCTTTCCATGGGAAAAGAAATTCTACGGTTTAATCATTTTCTTTATTATTTTTGCTATTTTGTTGATGATGATGATGATGATGATGATGATGACGATGACGACGACGACAAGGATGACCATGATGATGATGATGATCATGAGGGACCGAGACCGTCTTGAACGGAAAAAAAGGCAAAAGTAACCCCAGATGGAAAACAGAATAAAAGACGAACGAACCCAGGAATTCTACGTTAGCCAGAGATATGAAGAGTGACGCAGCACTTCACACCCAATGCTGTCTTCTGTCGGCCATTTTCACAACCTCGTGTCAAACACCAAGGCTCTCTTGACTTGGAACGTGTAGCCCCAGCGAGTTTTTATAACAATTCACCCCAACTCCCTCTCCCCGCCCACCTCTCATTGTATACAACCTCCCCCCTCCCCTTCCCCTACCCTCTAGGCCTATCCCCCCACCAACCCCCCACCCCAATCCCAATCCCTTTACTACCCAGTCCTTCCCCCTTCACCCGAAAGTCTATACGAAGTTTGCTCTAAGCTTAGCGGCGACATTAATGCATACGTGGGCATACATACTTCTTGCCTGTTCGTTTGCATTCGTATTTATACGTTCACATGTACAGGCAGGTAGACATACACACAAACAGACGCTCACGCGAAGGGCACATACTGGGACTTCTTTGAGACTCTGTCCGTTCTCGTTCGCAGTTGTTCTTTGTGTGTGTGTGTGTGTGTGTGTGTGTGTGTGTGTGTGTGTGTGTGTGTGTGTGTGTGTGTCTGATTTTATTATTTTACTTATAAATGTTAAATGTTTCCCTGTTAATTTCCCTTTATGATTTTTTTAAATGTCAGTACAACACTATGTTAATCTGATAGTAAAATGGTTTCAGTCAGTCAGTCAGTCAGTGTGTGTGTGTGTGTGTGTGTGTGTGTGTGTGTGTGTGTGTGTGTGTGTGTGTGTGTGTGTGTGTGTGTTCACACGCACATATCTATCCATCTATCTTGATCCCTTGGGGCCAAAGCTTGGAACAATGTAAATAGACCCTGTGGGAAAAGCTGTTCAACTTTTTCTAGCATTCATTTTATTCAACAAGGCTTGTTGAAACTGTTTTGTTGTGACGCGGTGCGGGTTTTATTAAAAATTCTGCTTGTGAAATTACACACACACACACACACACACACACACACACACACACACACACACACACCGCACACGCCACACGCACACACACACACACACACACACACACACACACACACACACACACACGCACACACACACCACCACCACCATCACCACCAACTACAACAACATCAAGAACAAGAACAACAACAAGAACAACAACAAGAACAAGAAGAAAACAAGAAGAAGAAGAAGAAGAATAAATAAAACAAATTGTATATCGCAGTTCTGGTTGAAAACTACTCATTGAGCTTTCATGCACCTTAATAACAATAATGATAACAAACAGTATTTGTATAGCGCAGTTCTGGTTGACAACTACTCATTGTACTTTCCTACACCATACAAGCGGCCATTCTTTTACATGTAACAATTATCTTGCTGTATAACTCACTGTCTACACACCATATAAGAAAAGTATCGTTCAAAATGCTCGACTGAAAAGATGAGGTTTAAGCTGTGCTTTGCGAACAGGCAAGGTGGGGGTTGGTTTCGTACACTGGAAGGCAGAGAGTTCCAGGCAGTTGGGACAGCAAAGCCACCAAGCGATTTTTTGCGTTGGTATTGTACACTACCTATGGTGTACCAGAGATTCTTGTGTGCTTCCACTGAGGAGTGCCATGGTTGATGTTTAGATTAACCGAGGGAGGTGGTCTGATGACCCCCGATGAGTTCGCCCAGTTGTGTGGCGATCTAAGGAGGAATCCCTTTGTAGGCACTGACCGGCGACGGGCCGGAAATTCCAAAGAGGGAATACTCTCTGCTAGACCGGGGAAGAGACCGGGGAAAGTTTATGGGGGTGCCAGCCCCATTATGTAAGAGGAAGACCAGTAGTTGTGGGATGGGCTTACTATTTAGGTTGTTGGTCATCCTGCACTTTTAAGGAAATAGTTCTGATTATTATTTTCTTATTTCAAACTTGTGAGACTTAGGATCACGCAATGTTTGAGAAGATGTTGTATGCTTAGGTTAGAGGGACATGTAGGTGATATGAAGTTTGTAGTTAATAGTTGCAGTTAAACATGTAAGACCCTTATAAATATTCATGAGGCGTAGGGATCTGACAGATGGCGTCCCTAGGTGACGCCAGGGAAGCGTGGGTGCTCTGGAAGTTACGGAGTTATCAGTCAGGCCCCAAATCTCAAACGGAGAGGACTACACCTTAGTCTGTGAAGTGTGGTGATGGTGTTCTGATGGCACCAGAAATGTAAGTTGATGCATTTTTTCCATTTCTGTATTCTGGCCGTGCATCTAAGTACTATGTACTTTGTGTTTTGCTATGTGTGCATTGTTATCATGAAATGAGATTTGATTGTTCCATGCTTTGTGTTCTTGACCCTTTGGGTTTTCTATAGGTTTTATTGAGCACTAAGATTTTGAAATTGTTTTAGAAGTCGAGTTCATATTTTGAAGGAAAGACCTACTTAATTGCAGGATAGAAATTCAGTTAAGGATTCAGTTCTGTGACAGTAAAAAATAAATAAATGAGATAAAATACAGAAGTTATGGAGTCCTTAAAAGTAAGTGAATAAGCAGATAGTATAGTGATGTGGTAGACAGATTGTTAGTGGTGTTTCTAGAATTTGATAATTGAGCAGTTGAGACAGGAGTCGTTAAATGATGGCCGGTAAGGAAATTTTGCTGTGTGTTATTGGCTTATGGGCGATTGTAATAGATGATTTTGCAGTGCTTTTTGACCGGAGCGATAAGCCATAACTCTCTCTCTCTCTCTCTCTCTCTCTCTCTCTCTCTCTCTCTCTCTCTCTCTCTCTCTCTCTCTCCCTACTAAGCATATTTCTTTTCTGAAGAACATGTTACCATACCGGCTAAAGGTATCTATCTGCCTTATATGCATGATGAAGGTTACAGGCTTATTGCCTATATAGGCTGTTTGCCTTTAATGTCGACTGAAATTCGCATGTTTCTTTGTTGCTGTTTCATGCTTTTTTCATTTCATGAGTCGAAGTGTTGCGCTTGATTATGTTCACAGTCGATTCCTTTGACTGGTTGTAATTTGGGGATGCAGTCTGTTATCCCATGTTGCTTAATTATAGAAGCGAAGGATGAGCAGTTATGATGGAACACATGGAATGAGATGGAATAATTGTGTTAGGGATGTGAATCCCACATAATTGGCAGTTGCTGTTCTGACTTAGGGCAGCACAGGGTTGAACCGTGTCTTTGAGGTTAGGTTCACCCTGGTTTCAGAGTGGTCGTTTTGTCACTCGGTTAGTTCTTGTTTGGATAAGTTATCATTGTTGATAACCTCTGCGCAAATCCAATGCAAGAGACTAAAAGAGCTATAGTGGTTGAACCTATGATTCTGAATACCATGGTATAGCACATTCCTGATTATGTGTCTCCTGAATGATATGCTCTGGCTCGCAGTCAGAATGGGGAATACCTTATCCCTGAGACTGACCTAGCTTCGTAATTTTGCTAAATGATGTTTTTCTGTCACGTGGAAGAACTTATGAAATGATTCGGATGTATGTGAGCTATGCAATGGTGTAAGATGCATTTGTGGTTAACGTTCGTTTGCATTTTCATTTACAGGCCACGGTTGCTAGAGCCCTTTTTCTTCTCCCCTTTATTTTTCCTTTTATTTTCCCTTTAGTTTAACTTTTTTCCCTATTCCCTTTTTGTTGGGCATTGTCACCAGCCCCTTTTATGTGCAAAAAGCCGTAGACCAAATTAAAAGAAAGAAAATCTTCACTGGGGCCTGACTCATTTGTCTTTTTTGGATGAACCTAGTCCAACTTTCTCCCGAACCCGATCTCCCCTTGTGCGTTTCTTTACAGTAGGAACAAGGGGAGGTTTACAGTATCTTCAGGAATATCGGATTGGAACAGTTCTAGCACCCTAGGCTCTCCAAGTCATTCGGGAGAAGATTGAGGATGACTACCACCTTCGTCACCGGTGTGAACTCACTACAAAAACAGGTGCTAGAACTGTTGGAACTGTGCCTCACTAGCACCTACTTTTCATTTAACCATGAGTTCTACCAGCAGAAACAAGGAGCTGCCATGGGTTCGCCAGTATCTCCAGTGGTAGCCAACCTGTACATGGAACATTTTGAAAAAGTAGCCCTTGAGACTGCTGCCAACCCTCCCAGCATGTGGTACCACTATGTGGATGACACCATGACCCGCATACAGGAGACGGAGGTTGACAGCTTCACCACTCACCTGAATTCCATCGACAACAGTATCCAATTCACTTCCGAAACTGAAGTAGAAGGGAAGATCCCGTTCCTGGACACACTCATCATCCGAACCCATGACGACAGGGTGGAGACCACCATTTATAGGAAACCCACCCACACTGACCAATATCTGAACTTTCACTCTAACCACCCCTCCAGCACAAGAGATCTGTTGTCAACACCCTCATGCATAGAGCCTCTGTACTGTGTTCCACTAAGGAGGAAGAGCTGAAAGAAGAAGAACACATCAAGACTGCCCTTTCCGCTAATGGATACCCTGCATGGATGTGGGACAACCCTCGAATTCGCTACCCTTCTTCCACAGATACGGACACTGTGAAAGTGGGGATCCCTTACATTAAAGGAGTCTCAGAGCGTCTAGCCAGGACCTTCCGACAACATGGATGCAAAGTGTTCCACAAACCCACCAACTCCCTACGCCAGCAACTGACTCATGTCAAAGACAAAACGGACCCCCTCAAGCAGTGTGGTGTAGTGTACCAGGTAGGATGTCAAGACTGTACCCATACCTACATTGGCGAGACAGCAAGACCACGCACCACCCGTCTACAGGAACACCAAAACCGATCTACTTCTCCCATACATGAACATCTACAAGCCACAGGCCACAGTTTCAGCCCCAAGAAACCAGGATCCTGTCTACAGAGCCCTTCCTCACAAAAAGAAAAGTTAAAGAAGCCATCGAAATTAAGACCAGACGCCCCAACCTGGACAGAGATCAAGGCTTTGAACTCCCCCCCCCCCAAAAAAAAAAACCAACAACAATCAGATCCTGACAACCGTTCACCCCCACCAACAGTCGTCCCATCAAGCCTCGCTGCCACAACAGCAACAGTGAGCTGAAGAAGACAGGGCGACCCTGTCGAAATATTCTCCAAGTAAGTTTTTGATTCTGAGTCTGTAACTACTTTTCTAATGTCGAATCCAGAAACCTATATTCTTATTTACTGGGCAGTTGGGTATGACTTTGTTGTAGGATTACTGGGCAGTTGGGTATGACTTTGTTGCAGGATTACTGTGCAGTTGGGTATGACTGTTGTAGGATCACTGGGCAGTTGGGTATGACTCTGTTGTAGGATTACTGGGGAGCTGGGCATGACTTTGTTGTAGGATTACTGGGCAGTTGGGTATGACTTCGTTGTAGGATTACTAGGCAGTTGGGTATGACTTTGTTGTAGGATTACTGGGCAGTTGGGTATGACTGTTGTAGGATTACTGGACAGTTGGGTATGATTTTGTTGCAGGATTACTGGGCAGCTGGGTATGACTTTGTTGTAGGATTACTGGGCAGTTGGGTATGACTGTGTTGTAGGATTACTGGGCAGTTGGGTATGACTTGGTTGTAGGATTACTGGGCAGTTGGGTATGACTTTGTTGTGAATATCTGCAGGCGTGGAGGTGGAGCGGTAAGGGGTGGGGGTGGGTAGAAAAGTGGTGGTGGATATAAACTAGAGACGGCGAGAGGGTGGGTGGTATGAAGAGTGCTGAGAGTGTGTGTGTGTGGGGGGGGGGGGGGGGGGGCGGTGCGTGCGTGCGTGCGTGCGTGCGTGCGTGCGTGTGTGTGTGTGTGTGTGTGTGTGTGTGTGTGTGCGAGAGAGAGAGAGAGAGAGAGAGAGAGAGAGAGAGAGAGAGAGAGAGAGAGAGAGAGAGAGAGAGAGAGAGATAGAGAGAGAGAGAGACTAATTTGTTTTCATCACTATGAAGACACATCTATTTTGCTTAGAATAGTATCATTTTACACTGCATTGTTCTGTCCGGAGAATGACATATCATTTTCCTCTCTTCAGTGTTTCTCTTATTCAATCATTTACCGCACTTTGCCGCAGTTTCACAAAGTACCACCTTTTCAAGAACAAGTGAACATTTTTAGTAATGTTTTATGTATGTCAGAAATGACACCACTGAATGTATGTAAGAAACGGACACCACTTTCGTCATGAATTCTCGAAAAGTGACACAACGCACCGCATGAATCGGTCCAAGATGGCGAAGGTGCAAGGAGCGGTGTCTTCTCTCTCCGTGAGAAGGCATTCACCACTTCCGGTTGATCTGATTGGCTGCGTATTCTGCTTCCTGTTCACGGCACGGCTGTATCTGCTCACCACGCGCACGCTTCCCAGCTGACGGCGACAAACTATCCAGTTTGAAGACTACAAACTGTGATTCGCCTGTGGGCTAAGGCAAAAACGCAGGTTAGTAGCAGGCCGACCTCGCTGACTACTGGTACTGGCACTGACATTTTTATTGTCCATTCAGCACTTGAGCCCTATAGACGAGGGGGGCGGGGGGAAAGGGGAAGGGGGGGGGGGGGGGGGGGGGGCGGGGACAATCGTGGTCACCAATACAAAAACTGAAATGTCATCTGAACACACGCTCACGCAAACACGCCTCTCCTCCACCGTTCTATCTGTCCCACCCCGTCCCCTTTCACTTTCTCTCTCCCCTTTTGCCTCCCCCCTTCCTCCCTCCCCCACTTCTCTCTCTCTCACACACACACACACACACACACACCACACACACACTTCATGATATTTCAGTGACGATAATAAAATCTTAGAGCAGAACACATTCTCTCTCTCTCTCTCTCTCTCTCTCTCTCTCTCCTCTCTCTCTCTCTCTCTCTCTCTCAGAGCGCTTCATAGTAAAGGTTAATAATGTGTGAGTGGTTGATTCGCATGCATTTTATTGTCTTTTGTGTTCTCTCTTTTCTTTGCTACTACCTTTTCTTATTTTTCCTCGATTTTGTACATGTTTTATTTATGTATATGTGTATGTGTAATGTATGTATGTGTGAATGTATATATTTATGAATATGTATACGTGTGATTATGTATATTTTTGCGTCTTTTGTTTAGTATAGTGACTTTAATAGTCTCCTGCTATTTCCTATGTCACATGTGTAATTATAAACATTTGAACACATTATAAGCATTAGCTTGTTGTTGTTCAAATTTTCACATTTATTGTAAATCTATGTGATTCTAAAGTCGAAATTAATTCATTTAAACCAAATAATTAGGCGTCGAATTTGTTTAGCAACAGCTGACAAATCAAAGCGGACTTTTCTTACTTGTTAAATTATTTCAATATTTCCATTTATATCTGTGACAGCATATCATCTATTTCTGCTATTTAATTTTGTTTGCTTTAGTATGCCTTCCCTACGCACGGGATTTGTGTTTTCTGATGCTTTCCCACTCTCTTCAAGGTTTCCCTGTAATCATTATTGGAACAAAAATGTACATGGTACAGTGATAATATATAACCAAGAAACACACACACACACACACACACACACACACACACACACCACACACACACACATTTTTTTTTTCTGAGACACATATTCGCTTTTTCTCTCAGGTCTGTAATAATTACGTGCGTTGCTTCGAATGATGACAGAGTTATGTATGTTCTCTGAGCATTTAACTGAATTCTTGAAAAAGTGTCTGTGATGAACTTGTTTCAAGTTCTCGTTTCCTTTCACGCTAATCCCATGTGTGGAAAGCTACAAGGATTTGTTGACCCTTCAAACGGTACTCAGAGTATGGTCTGTAAACCCTCTTTTTCTACCTCTCTTGTCTTCTTACATGAACTTCTCAGTTTCCTTCCTTTTATTTCAATTTGTTTATCACTTATTTCATTTGTAAGTTGCGGATGAGTTTCAGACACTAATACAAACAACCTTTTTCTGTTAAATGTTCAAGGAAAGTATACACATCCTCAAAACATACCTTATCTCTGCCCTTAAACAGACCCGTAGATAAATAAAATTAAAAAAAAAAAAAAGTACCGACACACCTTTCTTATCTGTCGCCCGTTTTCTACATGTCTAATCTCAACACATTCATTTCGTTTCCTTTCGTATATTTCATTGCATCTGTCACTGATCATATTTGGAAGTTGTGGATAAATTTCAAGCACTAATTCAAGCAACCGTTTCTGTAAAACATTAGAGGAATATGTACACATCCTCTAAATGTATCTTATCCATGTAACACAAACCCTATGAAAAGAACACCTACCTTTTCTGTCGCCCTTTCTCTCTACCTGTTATATCTTAACTTAAAGAGTTGTCATTTCGTTTTCTTGCTTTGATTTTACTGTATTTATGACTTCACTTTCTTTGACAGTTTTTGCGGACGAACTTCAAGCACTGATTCGAACAGGCTTTTTCGGTCAACATTTCAAGGAACATAGACAAATCCTCAAAACACCTTATTCCGGTGACAGATCCTGAGGTGGAAAAAAAACACACCCACCTTTCCTGCCGTCCTTCTCACGACCCAGTCCTCCGTGTCTTCAATCCGTCCCTGCCACCGCCTGTCCCCTACCCTCCCGTCTCCCCTGATCTCGCCACCACACTCTCCCCTACCCGCTTTTTATTTCTTTCTTTCCTTTGTGTGTGTGTGTGTGTGTGTGTTGAGGCATCGCTTTTCTGTTAATACAGGCTTCTTGTTTGCGGTCAATTACCAGAGTAAAGGCAACGAAGCAGAACGATCGGAACTTTCGCTCCCTCCTTCCCCGCCCTACCGTCACCGTCACCCCTTCTCCACTACTCCTCCCTACCTCTTCCTTTAAGAGTTGGACTACCACTTGGCGGGCGGGCGAACCGTGCGAAAGAGGGGCTGGACTGAGGAGAAAAAAAGAGCGAGGTGGGGAAAGGGGGGGGGGGGGGGGAGTGAGGGGGAGAGGTCGGGGAGCGGCGAAGGAGGTGGAGGTTAAGGAGTGGAAATGAAGAAAAAAGAAGGGGGTGGGAGGATGGGTGGAAGGGGCAATGTTTGTGTACCGTTGGGGCCCTTCATTTCCCCCTCTGTTCTCCCCCCCCCCCCCCCCCCCACACACACACACACCTCCGGCCCCTTCTCCTCCTCCTCCTCCCGTTCCCAGCGTGGAGAGAGCGCAATATCACTTCGGTCTGTTAGGACTCTTCAGCGGTGCAAACGGTACGTCACGTTTCCCAGATCCACGGTTGCCAGAATCCATTGCTCTCGGTGGAACGCGTCGACGTGGGAAAAGGGAACTGTTTCTTACTTTAGCAATGGAAACGCTACGACCGAGTACAAGACTGTGTACACTGTCTGTGCGACGACACACCGTGTTCAATTTAACAAATGAATATACAATACATGAATTACAATATGACGCAACACGAGACGACACGGCACAGTAAATACCATACAACACAAAGCCTCGCAACCCAACGCACAGCACATCGCAACGCAACGCAACAGACAACGTCACAACGCTACCCAACACAACGCACTACACCATGCCACAACGCAACTCAACGCAACGCAACGCAACGTAATACACCATGCCACAACGCAACGCAACGCAATACACGATGTCACAACGCAACGCAACGCAATACACCATGCCACAACGCAACGCAACGAAACGCAACGCAATACACCATGCCACAACGCAACGCAACGCAATATACGATGTCACAACGCAACGCAACGCAATACATCATGCCACAACGCAACGCAACGCAACGCAATACACCATGCCACAACGCAACTCAACGCAACGCAACGCAATACACCATGCCACAATGCAACGCAACGCAATACACGATGTCACAACGCAACGCAACGCAATACACCATGCCACAACGCAACGCAACGCAGCGCAACGCAATACACCATGCCACAACGCAACGCAACGCAATACACGATGTCACAACGCAACGCAACGCAATACACCATGCCACAACGCAACGCAACGCAGCGCAACGCAATACACCATGCCACAACGCAACTCAACGCAACGCAACGCAATACACCATGCCACAACGCAACGCAACGCAATACACCATGCCACAACGCAACGCAACGCAATACACCATGCCACAACGCAACGCAACGCAATACACCATGCCACAACGCAACGCAACGCAATACACCATGCCACAACGCAACGCAACGCAACGCAATACACCATGCCACAACGCAACGCAACGCAATACACCATGCCACAACGCAACGCAACGCAATACACCATGCCACAACGCAACGCAACGCAATACACCATGCCACAACGCAACCCAACGCAATACAATACACCATGCCACAACGCAACACAACACAACGCAACCTAACACAACGCAGCGCAACGCAACACAACGCAACATAACGCAGCACAACGCAACGTAACATAACACAACGCAACATAACACAACGCAACATAACACAACGCAACACAGCACACCACACCTCGCCACACCACACCCCACCACATCACAAGACAACCTAGAACCATACATCACAACTCAACGCAACGCAACGCAACGCAACGCAGCGCAACACAACGAAACACAACGCAACACAACGAAACATAACGCAACGCAACACACCACACCACACCACATCACAACGCAACTTAGAATCATACCTCACAACTCAACGCAACGCAACGCAACTTCAATCAACGCTACGCAACATGACACACCACAGCCCAAGACCGTCAAACGCAACATGAATAGCAGCTTTCCACTCACGAGAGCCACGAGGACAAAGACGGAGCGCACACAGCCAAGTATGCTCCTGTACAACCAACCAACCAAGCAACCAACCAACCATCCCAAAAGTGTCTTTTGACGGGCTGTGTGTTCGCAGACATGCCAAAGACACATGGGCCGGCTGCCTGGCAACGGGACTGGGAACTTCTTGACAGGAATTAACGGCGGCAACGCTGGTGTGTATGTGTGTGTGTGTGTGTGGGGGGGGGGGGGGGGGGATGATAATGAATAGGTAAGTGAGTGAACGAATGCTCACCCAGGGCTGAATGTTGTTCGGCTCGAAATTGGACAGTCGGGTTAAAAAAAAAAAAAAAACAACACCACACACACACACACACACACACACAAAACAAAGGCGCAAGTGACTATGTGTTGGGCGTGGAGGAAGGGGACGGGGAGGGGTGGTGGTTGTAGAGGAGGGGTGAAAGTGGGGGTGTGGGGAGAGACGAAAGAAGCAAGGGTTGCACAGAGAGTTCTTTGTAGGGATTTGTATTAGACATGCTATGCGGCTTAGTGTGTGTGTGTGTGTGTGTGTGTGTGTGTGTGCGTGCGCAGTCTTACAACCACGCATATGCACACACACACACACACACACACACACACACACACAACAATGATGGCCACACGCCACAATAAATCACTATAGAATCCATGAAAGCGTTTTGAGGCCTCCTAGCATAAGCTTTATTTCATTTTAATCTGCCTGCTTGGAACCACCTGGCATGTACCTTGGCGGGCATAGGAAAGAGAAATAAAAAAAAAAGGTCTATCAACTTTCAGACAGAATACAAATTCTCAAAACAATCGAATTATGCCTGCCTTTAAATACTCGACTTCTTAAGCAAGACCTTGGCGCATTATGTTTGGTTTGCAGCTTGGTGTACAATAAAGAACCATAACTCTAAAGACGTTCTCCTTCATTCCCGTGCCACAAGCGAGGCACACGGTATGATTGCACAACGCAGGCTATGGCAATGTACTCCGGGAGCACTCAGATCTGCGAACCCAGGTTGACAGCTATATTAACAGAAACTCCAACACACACACACACCACACACACAAAGGGGCCTATTGATCAGAAAGAAATCCATCAGAAAAATGTGCACGAGCACAAAACAGTTGAAAGCCGGGGCAAAATGAACATAGCTTGAAATAAGCTCGGGAAGGACGGGGGGGGGGGGGGGGGGGGGAGAGGTAAAGGGAAACAAAGGGGTGGTGGTGGTCGTAGTGGTAGTGGTGTTAATAGTGGTGGTGGTGGTAGTGGTGGTGGCCTTATCACGATAGGTTTTTAAAGGTTAATTAAAGGCCCATGGGGGGGAAGGAGGTGGGGGGGGGGATGTGGGGGAGGGTGAAAGGGGGGATGTGGGGGAGGGTGAAAGAGGGGGAGGGATTGGGTACATAGTCGAATGATGAGAGCGTTCAGCTGTGGAAGTGATAATCGTGAGGTCAAACCGGTCTTAGGGTTGGGTGTCCACGGCTTGGAAGCCCCTTGTGTCCGCCTAGTGACGGACGGGTACCTGCTTCAGTTCAGGGAAGATTAAGGCGGGGTGAAAAGAGAAGGATGGGCGCCGTCCTCCACAATGCCATGCCAAAGACAAATGTGAATATCTACCAGTTCACTGTGCCCATGGGGCATTACGCCCCATGGAACTTTAACCCTTACTTTCTTGGAGTTTAATTTTTCAAAATGGAGTGACTGATGGCGGCGAACGAAGTAAAATTTAGAAATAGAGTTTGTTTCTTACCGCCAATGACATTGACAAACAAGGCACATGACAAGACACGATGCATTTCAACCACTTGGGTCTTCTTCAGGCGAAAAAATAAATCACATTAAACATTTGGGACAGTACAAACAAAGAACGAAAAACGAAAAAAAGAACGAAAAATGACTCATCCGTTGTTGTCCATGTGGGAGAATAGCCGGTAAGCGGAAATGACATGGGGGATTATGGGAGAGGAAAAGGGGGGGGGGGGTGCGTAGGGGGGAGGTGTGTGTGTGTGATATGATAGGGGTGTGTGTCTAGTTTATTGGGATGGTGTGATATCTTTGTGATGGTTGTGGTAATGGTGGATAGATAATAATGGTAAGGGGGAAAAAAGGGGGGGGGGGGGACTGAAAAAAAAAAGTTTGGGTGAATAAATAAATGATTTCGTTGGGTGATGAAAGAGGTAGTGGTAGTTATGCGTGGGTAGTTGAGAAGGTGTGTGGGTAATGTTAGGGAGGGAAGGGGATGGAAGGTAATGGGTGATAAGGTATGATCGGGGGGGGGGGGGGGGGGGGGGGGGGGGGGGGGGAGGGGGGGGTGAGGTGGAAAAAAAGGGGGGGGGGAGAATGGGGGGAGGAGGGTAATGTGTTTGTGGGGGGGGGGGGGAAGGGGGGCGGGAGAAGGAGAGCTCATATCTCATCATCCACTATGGGGTGTGGGGTGGGGGTGGGAGGTTCATATAAATGGTGTTGTTTAAAAAAGTGAACAATGCTGTGGGATGAAAAAAAAAAAGAAGGTAAAGTGGGGGGGGGGGGGGGGGGATTTAAGGGGAAGGATAAAACAAAATTAAGATTAAATAGATGGAGGGTGGCTGTAACTACTGTATGAAGTGAGTGAAGGGGATGTGGTGGTGGTGTATGTATGTGTGTGTGTATGTGTGTGTATTGGTAGGGGATATTGCCAATGATGTGGAAGTGGTGGGTATGTGTGTTTGGTTATTGTTGGATATTGATGCCTTGGGGGTGTAGTGTGCCCAGTTTGGCAATGAGATGGGACTCTTGAGTTGTGCGTTCAAAGCTGTCACTCTGTGACTGCCAGAGTGCCATAACTTTGACATGGTCGATGTTGTGTTGGGTGTGGTTGAAGTGTAGGGCGACGGGTTTGGGTCGGTGGTGGCGGATATCAGCCAGGTGTTCAGAGATGCGTGTTTCAAGTGTGCGTGACGTTTCCCCTATGTAGATCTTGCCACACAGCTGGCAGTGGATGGCATATATAATGTTGCGGCTCTGACATGAGAATGTGCGTTTGACTGTGAAGGAGTCTTTGGGGCCTGTAAGATGTTGTCTGGTTTGATGAGGGGGCAGATTTTGCAGTTGGGTTTAGAGCAGGGGTGAGTACCTGGTGGTGTAGCTGTGGTTCTGTTCAAACTGGACCGCACGAGGAGGTCTTTGAGGTTTTTGTCACGTTTGAATGTGATCATGGGTTTGGTATGGAAGGCGGGTTTGTGGTTATGTACAATGTGCCAATTGGATTTGAGGATCCTACAGATGGGGAGGGTGTGCGGGTGGTAGAGGAGGTAGGCTGTGGGTCTGTCTGTCTTGGTTGGATGCTGGGTTTCCAGAGCAGATGTTCTGGATACAGCTATGGTGCGGCGGAGTGCTGTATTGATGATGGAACTGGGGTATCCGCGGTTGGTGAAAAAATGTGACATTTTGGCTGCTTGTATAGTGAAGTCTTCCTCGCTGGAGCAGAGTCTGCGAAGACGGAGAAATTGTGAGTATGGGATGCTGTCTTTAGTGTATGGGTTGTGGGAGGATGAGTAGTCTAGGTATGCATGTGCGTCGGTTGGGTTTGTAGAAAATGGAGGTTTTGAGTAGGCCTTCTTCAAGGGAGATGGTGATGTCTAGGAAGTTGACCGACTGCGAAATGGTGTAGGTAAGTCGGATAGATGGATGGAAGGTCTGGGCAAAGTTGAGGAAGTTGAGGAGGTCTTGTTTTGGCATAGATGTGCCACATCTATGCCACATCTATGCCAAAACAAGACCTCCTTTTTCTTGGAGTTTAGTTTGATGTTTAGATATTGAGTTGAAAGCTGGTTGAACAGAGATGATTTTTGATTAGCAAAAGAAACAATAACAAAACAACAGCAACAACAACAGCAACAACAACAACAAAACGATCTCAAAGCGATTGTAGCTCACGACCGTCAACTTCGCTGCCAAATGCTCTTTCTAACCATTTAGCTGTGAATTACTTTGGGGCACTTTATATAAACAAATAATAAATACATGAATAACATAACACCAGTAAAGCTCGTTCATTTCTCTCTGCCGCTGGCCGCCACCTGAATTTCCCGACAGACTGTCCTTAGTGATCACTCCTCTGTTTCAGTGATGTCCTCTTCGCTCGCTTCGTGCTTCATGCACTTGGGACTTCCGTGTACCACCGCGTACCTTATCCGAAAGACTAGCGCTCTGGCCATTTTGCTAAAATCTACCGGAAAAAAAGGAGCGTTTGGAGATTCCAGTCGCAGACCCTGACAAGTATGGGATCCTACACGAGGGCATGATCCATGCGTGAGTGCGTGTGTGTGTGTGTGCGTGTGTGTGTGCGTGCGTGCGTGCGTGCGTGCGTGCGTGCGTGCGTGCGTGCATGCGTGCGTGTGTGGCGTGTGTGTTGGTGTGTGTGTGCGTGCGTGTGCGTGCGCATGAGTGTGTGTGTGTGTGTGGTGTGTGTGTGTGTGTTGACAAGACAAGAGATGTTATGTGTTCTAATTTTCACATTTTGTTGTAAAATTACGTGATTGTAAAGTGGAAAATAAATTTGTTTAATCCAGATGTTATGTGTGAATGTCTTGAATATAAAACGTAAGTGAATGTTCATGTTGAAGAGTACAGGCGGAGATTTTGAAAAGGGAGAATTTTGGAAGTAGGGCTACAATGTTAGACCATAATTATGTGAACAGTGCTTAAATCCCTAACCTTTCCTTGTTGTTGATTGGACGCTGAGGCACGTGACGGGTGAGAGAAACTCACTGTTTGTAGCACGGGTGTGTTCCCGATCTGTATGGTAGACCAGGAATTCCCAAACAGGAGCACAAGTCTCTTAGACAAATATTTTTCAACCTAGCGGGTTGAAAGGGAAAACTTGATTTTTTCCGAGCGACCAGAGAGTGGTCATGAGACAGAAG
>CM031597.1:21088822-21096322 GCA_018398815.1 Conus ventricosus
ATGAACGTTGCCACCACCACCATCAGCAACGCTGACAGCAAGGGCACCGATGACTGAAACAGGAGTTCAAATGCGTGTAGAGTGTGAGTATCTGTAGTCTGACCTAAAAAGCTGAACTGGCGGCGAATTTTTTGTTGACAACAAAAAGTACAAGTTCTAATAAAAACAATAATGTACAAATATCAATGATTTGTTGAGAGAAAAAAAAGTATTAACAAAAACGATAATCTTTTCATGTCTTGAAGGTTGTGTATATTTTTCGACATTCATGTATTTTTCAACGAACTCTCGTTGATGTATACCAGCTTCTTTAGGTTAGGATGCAATGATAAAAACTTCACAGAAGACCAGCCGCCGTGGCGAAGTGGTTAGCGTCGCGGACTCCCGGCCGGGAGTCGTGGGTTCGAATACCATCAGAGTCATGTGGGTTTTTTTCTGCCCCGACTGGCTCCTACCCAGAGTTGAGTTTGCTGCGGACTCATTTGGGAAGACTGGGACCACACAGTCGAATTTCATCCATTTAATGGATGCGTTTCTGAGAGTGTTGCTCAAATTTCATGACCAACACTGCAGGTGCCTGTATCTCTCGGGCTTGGTTGACGCCAGGATATATTATGAAAGGAAGCGTTGAGTACAACCCTGTCATGTAGTCTCAGACCGAAATGGAAATCCGTAGCATGATCTTAATCATCCTCATTCTCATTGATCAGCATTAAAAAAAAAATGTGGCCCTTCTGTGGCCCTTTTATGCCCTGCTCTTATGGTGACCTCAGTTTCGATGTCCTCTCCACGTCTGTGGCCTTGGTTTGCTTCCGTCGGGATCACCGGCATCGGCGAGTCCATGGGGTCTGTCGTTGGACGGACGTGGTGGCGCCCTCTGGAGGGAGAGCTCACTCACGCCGGCTCCGTGACTAAGCAGTTATTGTCATCAGTAGGGGGCTTAGTAGGTGGTGCCCTGCGTATGTTAGATCAGAACAGGCGCCACTGAACACCACCGAAGTGACTCGGCAGCAGTGCAGTGTCTCCTCCGGTGGGTTGCCTCTTGACGACTTGACATTGACTGCTCCCTGTGGATTGCTGGTGCCGGGGCTGCGGCGGGGCCGACCGGGCTGTGGCTGTGGACGGGATGTTGGATTGAGCGGCGTGGGTGCACTGCCTCTGAGGTGGCGCAGAGGTTGCGACAGAAAAAACAACAAAAAACACACAAAAAACTGCACAGAAAGTAAAAATTTGAGTTGCTGTAGGACTTTTATCATTGCACCCCGACCTGAAGAAGCACATGCATCAGCGAAAATTTGTTCAAAAACGTATACAAGTTTTAAGATATTTCAAGACTGTTGTTTTTATTCTGATATTTAACGGTCTGCGGTGCTTACTACAGTCCTTTTTGCCTTTTTATAAGGTGCGAAACCAAGGACACCAAAAGAGCATGATAATTATCTGTATATCTATCTGTTGCACCCCCTCCCCTCCCCCGTGTCCCTCATCTCCTCCCCTCCCCTCTCTTCCGTATTCCCTCCACCCTTCCCACTCCACCCCCCACCCTCTCTCTCTCTCAACCGTGTATCCCCCCTCTTCCTGTCCACCCCCTCCCTTCTTCTTCTATCTCCTTTCTTGAGCGTCTCACCTCTTTTCCGTCCCCCTGTAATCCCCTCTCCCCCCACCTCCCCGTTCCCTTAGACTAGCTTCGAATCCCAACGTCGCTTAGCTTCTCTATGAAGTCGCATTGTTCGGTTTGCCCCCCCCCCCTCCACCCCCCTCTCCCCTCCCTTTCTCTCTCCCTCCCTTCAAAACTTGCTGGTTCACTGACTGGCGTGTAAGTTCAAAGATATGGGTCGACAATCATGTAACTTAGGCCCTTGTGTCGTTATGATGAATCAATACTGACTTTGATTTAGGTCTTGCTCAAAACAAAAGGTCCGAGAGTTTTATCTTTTTTTAAAATTTCAAGGACGGACCAAGTCACCAAAACATACAAAGAACAAACGAAAAATAAAGAAAAAGAAACGAACGTACAAAAACGAAGCAAACATATTAAACAAAAATTTGAAGTCAGAACTCTGAAATGTTCTAAGTAAAGCGCTATCCCTGTCCTTTGCATACGGAAT
Source organism: Conus ventricosus (assembly GCA_018398815.1). Lineage (NCBI taxonomy): Eukaryota > Metazoa > Mollusca > Gastropoda > Neogastropoda > Conidae > Conus > Conus ventricosus. The sequence continues at coordinate 21,090,931 of CM031597.1, forward strand.
TAGACACGTTCAAATACCCCCCCCCCCCCTTCCCCCAAAACAACAAACAAACAAACAAAGTCAAAACATACCATAGCAGACATAATTCGTGGAATAAATCGTTTAAGCTGACCGGGGGAGTAACGTAACTAAGGAAGCAGGGAAGGCACACAGAGAACAGATTTTATGAAATAAGCAAGATGAACAATTTGACCATTACCGTTTTCGTCGACATGGCTTGTCAATTGTTGAGCTGTTTAGAAAAATAAAATACTACCGAAATTTGTGGGTTTTTTTTTTTTCGCTCACTAATAATCAGAACAGCACCGAGTTCACTTTAGAACTGACTTTCCGCAAAAATGCAGACCAACAGAGTTGTTTTTTATTTTTTATTTTTTATCTATCAACAGATTGCAATCAATCTCAGCAAGCCGTTCCAGTTCGCAAGTCAGCACCCTCTGTAATCACTGACTGGACTCCACGCTCACCACAAACGTTTATAAAGGGACAGTTGGCGAACGAGAACAAAGGCATCACGGTCACTGGCTGTTTTGACTGTCAAACCAGGCTGCTGTCGTCTGCTTGTCTCTCAGTGGACCCTCAAGATGAATGATGATTATGATAGACGGCGAGGCACCTGAAACAGGAGACACGACCATACAAGCGAGGAAGGAAAGTGAGAGCAGGACAAGTTGATAGATGTGATGATGTTGAAAGGCAACGATGTTGTTCAGTTGATGATCAGGATGGCGTCGTTCATCGTAAGAGTAGGGTGGTCATTTTGCCACATTGTTACGGCACACGATGGCGGGTCGCGTCTTTGTTTTTAGCCTTGGTTGTCGGTCTGTGTCTGTGTGTCAACTACAACGCATGGGGTGAGAGAGAGAGAGAGAGAGAGAGAGAGAGAGAGAGAGAGAGAGAGAGAAGAGGAGAGAGGCTTTGACACTTTTTGATATTTTATTGTCATTACCAAAGAGGTCTTTTGACAAGGGGGGGGGGGGTAACAGAACAATAACATTTCCCTCTTCCTTTCCTGCAAACAAATAGTATACATTCATTCCTAGTGTGTATCAAACCAAAGGTTAACAAAAATAAAAAATAAAAAAATAAATACAGCAAATTCGTAACATGTCCTTATGTCTTCACGCACAGGAGTAATGCATATGGTTAAAAAAAATCGTAATACTGACTCGACCATCCACTCAATCAAATGGTGACATTGTATCTTAATGATCTCTTCCACATGTGATGAATGATGTTATTCATTCATATATATCTTATAATGCATTATCCTAAATTTCACTATCCTTTATCTGTCTAATTTTCAAAGTCATTACTATAACGACTGAAGAATTGTTAGCCTGCACTTGTTTTCCCCCACTACTTAATTGTTCAGCATTATATTGTTTGGTCAATCAGTGGGAGATTGCATCTCTTAGGAGATCCAAGTAAAGGTTGTTCTGTGCAATTCTTAGCCACTCACAATGCTTGGGTTATTGAACAGCAGAGCTGACCACTCAGACTGTTCCATATCTTTTGACCTCCCTTGCATCCTTGAATGGATCCTCAAGCATAGGCTCAAAGATTGTCCCTATATTTTATACTGTTTGAATAATGCTTTTAGTTTTTCAGCGACTTTTTTCCTCTCCACACTTTTGCTTTGTTCCATTTATTACCCTTCACTGGCTGCTTTGAGGCTGCTGTTGGATTCTTTTTTCGAACCTTGGTGGTGAGAACACCACAGAATCATGGACTGTGGTGTGTCTCTATTTGACACCAAGAGCACGGGACACAATTAGCCGTGTCTCCCTGATGAGTCTGATCCAGCGGACGAAAGGCCTAGGAGCAGGCAATACAATAAATGTGCCTTTGAGAGGGATTACGAGGGTTTCCCCTCAGGCAGCTAGTGAAGGGCTTCTCATATTTATAATATATTCCCCATTTACTTCATCTTCATTTTTTTTAAGTTCATATCTTTGTCAAGTCATTACTATAACGACTGAAGAATTGTTAGCCTGCACTTGTTTTCCCCCACTACTTAATTGTTCAGCATTATATTGTTTGGTCAATCAGTGGGAGATTGCATCTCTTAGGAGATCCAAGTAAAGGTTGTTCTGTGCAATTCTTAGCCACTCACAATGCTTGGGTTATTGAACAGCAGAGCTGCTCAGACTGTTCCATATCTTTTGACCTCCCTTGCATCCTTGAATGGATCCTCAAGATAGGCTCAAAGATTGTCCCCTATATTTTATACTGTTTGAATAATGCTTTTAGTTTTTTCAGCGACTTTTTCCTCTCCACCTTTTGCTTTGTTCCATTTTATTACCCTTCACTGGCTGCTTTGAGGCTGCTGTTGGATTCTTTTTTCGAACCCTTGGTGGTGAGAACACCACAGAATCATGGACTGTGGTGTGTCTCTATTTGACACCAAGAGCACAGACACAATTAGCCGTGTCTCCCTGATGAGTCTGATCCAGCGGACGAAAGGCCTAGGAGCAGGCAATACAAATAAATGTGCCTTTGAGAGGGATTACGATGGTTCCCTCAGGCAGCTAGTGAAGGGCTTCTCATATTTATAATATATTCCCCCATTTACTTCATCTTCATTTTTTTTAAGTTCATATCTTTGTCAAGTCATTACTATAACGACTGAAGAATTGTTAGCTGCACTTGTTTTTCCCCACTACTTAATTGTTCAGCATTATATTGTTGGTCAATCAGGGGGAGATTGCATCTCTTAGGAGATCCAAGTAAAGGTTGTTCTGTGCAATTCTTAGCCACTCACAATGCTTGGGTTATTGAACAGCAGAGCTGACCACTCAGACTGTTCCATATCTTTTGACCTCCCTTGATCCTTGAATGGATCCTCAAGCATAGGCTCAAAGATTGTCCCCTATATTTTATACTGTTTGAATAATGCTTTTAGTTTTTTCAGCGACTTTTTCCTCCCCACATTTTGCTTTGTTCCATTTTATTACCTTCACTGGCTGCTTTGAGGCTGCTGTTGGATTCTTTTTTCGAACCCTTGGTGGTGAGAACACCACAGAATCATGGACTGTGGTGTGTCTTTTATTTGACACCAAGAGCACAGACACAATTAGCCGTGTTCCCTGATGAGTCTGATCCAGCGGACGAAAGGCCTAGGAGCAGGCAATACAAATAATGTGCCTTTGAGAGGGATTACGATGGTTCCTCAGGCAGCTAGTGAAGGGCTTCTCATATTTATAATATATTCCCCCATTTACTTCATCTTCATTTTTTTTTAAGTTCATATCTTTGTCAAGTCATTACTATAACGACTGAAGAATTGTTAGCCTGCACTTGTTTTCCCCACTACTTAATTGTTCAGCATTATATTTTCAAAGAGAGAGAGAGAGAGAGAGAGAGAGAGAGTAGTCTTTGTTGTTCTAATGATCTTCATGAATCCACTTTTAGAATGACAATGCACATATGCAGACTCGCCTTCCATAACTCACCGTCGGTCTGTCTGCCCGCCCCACTGTGGAAGACACATACCTAGCCAAACAAGAAACAAAGAGGAGGGTTCAAAAGTTATGAAAGAATAAATCTGCTCCCAGTGTGCAAATTTGGTGCTTGTGTGACACATTTGTTTGTGTGTGTGTGTGTGTGTGTGTGTGTGTGCCTTTTTACGACGCGAATGATATACCATAGCAACACTCTTACTGCGTATAACGAGCAAACAGGGTTGTCCCATGATGAGATGATTCACACCCATAACTCCAAACGGCTACCACAAATGCCGATAGAGAGAAAGCCAGGACACATCACCGAGAAAGGGTGACCATACACCCTGCACTTGACGCATGCACACATCAACAACAACTGAAGAAATGAACAAACACAAATCAACAATGATTCGAGACTGGCACATCCTTCTTGATCTTGAATAAGTGAAACAGAACACACAGACAAAACAAGAACACATACGATTAACCTCGATTTGACTGGCATTAAAGAGAATGCCAAACGAGGCAGAGAAAAGTCAAAAGTCAATAATAAACAGGTAGGGTAACCTGGTGCTGTGATGAGATCATTACAAACCGCAGCTCCAAAGGAATGCTGCTTACGTCACCAAATCGTTTGACACAAATGTCAACACAGACTACACCGAACAAACAAGGAGACATCTAAAAAAAAAAAAAAAAGGCTTGCCCTCTGTACCTGATACATATACATAGCCACAACAACTGGAGAAATGAACAGAAACAAATGAACATTCATTCAAGACTGACACAGCCTTTTTAACTTTGAATATAGTCAAACTGAACAGAGTTGAACAAAAATAATACAGTTAACATTGGTTTGATTGGTATGAAAGCAAATTTTTTAAAAAAATAATAAGAACAAAGGGAGCAGTACAATAAATAATGGACAAATAGGGTAACCCTTGCTCCCAAGACAAGATAATTGCACACCCTTAATTCCAAACGAATGCAGTTTACGACATCAAGTCACACAGCAAAAGTGCCAACACAGATCACACAGAACAAACAAGGAGACATATCCCCAAACAGGATTTTCAAAGCTTGCTAATACACCAGGTACCTGACACGTGTACACAGCAACAAAACTGGAAAAATGAACCACAAAGTAACATTCATTCCAGACTTGCACAGCCTTTTGATTTTGAATACGGCCACACAGGCGAACAGAAACAAACACTGTATGCTCTGTATGGACATTGCTGCTGGATTATGGTGTCGTAAATAGCGTTTGTTGGGAGTTACGGGCATGCTAGTTTCTCATCATGGAAACAAGGGTTACCCTAATTGTTCGCTGTTTACCGTCCCTGCCTCATTTAAGATTTTCTTTCATACCAATAAAACCGAGGTCACATGGATATGTTTCTGTTCGCCTGTGTGTGTTCTGTTTTACTATATTTAAGTACAAAAAAGTTGTACGAACCTTTAATTAATCTTAACTTGCGTTTGTTAATTTCTTCAGTTGTCATTGCTATATACACATGTCAGGTGTATAGTGTATGGCAAGCTTAGAACATGCTTTTGAGGGAAGAAGTGTCTCCTTGTTTGTTCAGTATGGTCTGAGCTGGCATTTGTCGTAAGCAGCATTCGTTTGGAGTCATGGGCGTATCTGTAAAAGCTTGTGACTCATGAAACAATTCGCGACTTCTGAGAAGAAAAGGATGAAAACCTCCGAGGCAATGGGAGAGACGGCTGAAAGGACGTCCAGCTGGATCTTGGGGAGCAGGAACAAAACAAATGGACTTCACAAGGCTCAACTCTTCCAATTACAACTATTGTTCGAAAGTTGTGTGGGTGTACCTCAATCAGAAGGCATCTTCTCCTTCAAACGCCCAACTATTCAAGAGGTGCAGATTCGAATCTCGGCAGCGCCAACAAATATTTCTGACTGTAGAAGGGCATCTAGAACT
>CM031597.1:21101322-21131322 GCA_018398815.1 Conus ventricosus
TACAAAGGTATCAAGACGTTTTGCACACGCTAGGTCAAAGGTTTTACTTTGTTGTAGGCCATGGATTATACATGATACCCTCTGACCTTAGACTGCAGATTGGCATGATACAGAATTATAACAATGAAATCTTCATAGTGGAGGGCGATCAAAACTTAGGACACAATCAAGGCTTAAACACAAGTCCTGCTCCATCCATTTTAAAAAAAGTACTTAGCTCTGAAGAAAGCGATCCAGTTATAAGCGCCCCACAGCCAGAAAGCAGCCCAGAAAGCACACCGCCTGTTAATGTACCTTACCCTGACAGTCACACTAGTGAAAAGACAGCCCTTGTTGTATTTTTAACTTTTACTGGATTAGCCATACTTTATTTCACTAAAAATTAACCCAGCAGCTAGCACTCCTAACGTCCACATATGGTCAGCCATATAACCAGCAACTTTGCCTATAGTAGACAAAAACCCAACTAACAACACTACCTATTATGCCAGGCAGAGCATCAAGCGCTTTGGCTGCTAACTTCTTTAATAAGTTTGCTAGATGATGTAATTGTTTTTAATCCAACTTTTACCAGGCTGGGTGTTGGAGGCGATATGGCCCTGTTGGCGCACTGCCGGTTTTTAAAGCATAAACGAGTGTAGGATAGCAAACCTAAAAGCTGTTAATATACTAACTATTGTAATCCCCGGTTCCCTGAACAGAGTCCTTATTCTTTCAGCTGCGTAGTGTTTTCATAAAGTATTCTGTTTATAGTTTCTCTTATTCTGCTTGTGCTAGCTGCGCTCTTTTTAGTAGACAGCGCTTCAAACCCGGGCCCGCCTTTCTAACATTAAATCCTGTATTTTTTGCTGTTTCTAGCCTTTTCTTCTCGCCCAAAATTTGTTATCATCTGCATCAGCGAGTTTATTTTTTTCTTCTTCTTTCTCTTCTCTATCCGCAAGTTTTCCTAGATTGAGCGCTAGTTCCTCCCTTACAGTTGTAAGAGCACCCTTTAGGCCATTACGTTCGCGCCTAAGTTATCGTTTTCACTCCAAAGAGCCTCAATTTCACGCTCAGTGGGTTCAGAGTTGTCAATTGTTTTTAACTGTGTCTCCTCATTTAAACTCGTTTCAATTTCTGCTATTAGTTCATCGGGCTTTGGGGTATGTTTTGCATTTCAGATTGTATTGACAAACTCTTGCCTCAAGTTCTGTAAACGACTAACGGCTTCGGCTCTAAGCTCTAAAAGGTTTAATTGTTCTGCCTTAGCAATGGGGGAGTTTTGCCTTTATTGTGTTAGTTTTAAAAACTTGTTTGGGTTTTGCGTTGAAGTAGCTTTTACACGACCCCCCCAGTTCTTATATACAAATGCCCACAATCTTCTCAAAATCGTTAGGATAAAGCACTCCTGGTAGCTCTCTTTCCTGTGCTTCTATAGAATGATTTCAATTCGCTGTCGCAATAGTTCTTGACGTTGCCTAGGGAGTAAAGAACCCGCTCCTTAAATTTCTTCTTGCAATTGAAGGTCCCAGTTTGTTTCATCTTTTCTTCAACAGGATCATCGCGTCAAATTCTTCATCCATATTTTTTATTTATATTCTTTTTTGTTTTATAAAAAATGAATCATACGGCTGTGACCTCGATCCATACAGAAAGAGAAGGAACCCATGGCGTAAAAGGTATATGGCAGACTGTAATTATTTGTAAATTACCCCATCAACAGTTCAACCCGGACAAACCTTTAATAGTCAAGTTCCCTGATCTTGGCGCTGGTGATGTTATAATGCCAGGCATGCTAAACTTTTCATTAAAAATTTAGATATTACATCGACAGGTCATAATGCTACTGTTGTTGCAAATTTGGGCGGGGCAATCGTTTAAACATATGGCAATCAACTGGGGGGCAGAGAAGTCTTTGTACTAAGCGAGGCAGACATTTTGCTCTCTATTCTGACCTAGGGCTGCCTAAAAAAGAAAGTAAAAGAGAAATTTATCAGGGAATACAAGGCCCAAACGGTTCAAGCACAGGCTTAAAGCGGAGGATTGCAAAGGATGATGTTAAAGATGGGGACGTAGCAGAAGCATTTGGCAACAGATTCTGCATCCCTCTAGATTTTGAACTGTTAAGACGCATATGCCTATTACAAGGCGCACTAAAAGAAAAACTTACTTATGAACTGACATTTAACCCTAGCGGTTCTGTTGTTTGTCTGAAGATCTGAAGCTAAATACACAGTCAGCGACATTTCTCTTGAGTTTGATGTTGTTACTAACCTGAACTGGCCAGATCAATGTTAACCCAGTATAAAAATAAAACAGTTATTTATTATGAAAGAGTTCTGCACTCCACTACAGAAAATAGAAACAAGCGAGGACACTCTCTGGAACATACATCTAAATCAGTCTCTGAAGTCTTTAAAAGGAATTTTGTTTTGTTTATTTGAAGGCACAACTCCTTTTTATAGAGAATCAGAAGCGTTTTATAATCCAAAAATTGAGAAGGTTGACTGTGCAATAAAGGGGCAAGTCTGTTTCAGTTGTATTCGGGTCGTGGACTTTTTACCTCACCAACACTTTGATGAAATAAGAAAGTTGTTCGCTGGAGGTAGGCAAAGGGATCCTGCAGTTGTCGTGTTATGTAAAAACTTCGCCTTTATTTTTTTGTAAGACTCGAAGACTACTTAATAACCAAATATGGGCTGCATTTGACAACAGATTTTTTTGGAAGTGGAGAAAGGGTAGGGCAAGATGGTATAAAAATAAATATTCAAAAGAAGCAGACGGAAACGCCCCAATACAATGCATGTGTTTATGGTTTGCAATGCTCAGTTAAAAATGAAGAAACCCAGGTTAAAAGACTTTGGCTTATTAAAATGCAGAAGAAATATTCAAATAAAAACAGATGGATAGTTTGAAGTTTCTGCCAAAAGATCCCCCACTGCTCACTTATCTGCGGGATTAACGGGTGGGGGGAAAATTGTCTTCGTACTTGATTTGTTACAAACAATTTTACAGGTTTCATTCGAGTACATTGTTTTTATTCTGCACAACATTAAGCACAAAAAAGTCTTACAAAGAAAGGAAGTTTATTTGGACAGACGAAAATATATTTCTAGTTGATCCTAGCGCAACTGAGCGACTGTTTAGAAATTACTATAGACTATTTGAGGGAACTGAAAACACTGTTTAGTTTTGATGATGTTTCAGCTGAACGAGACATTGTTAAAAAAAGAAAAGCTCTGTCAAAGTACCCTTTTTAGCGGCCCCCACGCTTAGTTTGTGTGTGGCTCTTAACTCTAAAATACAATGCTGTCTTAAAAGACTTTCGATCGCAGTTAAAATGGGTTTTGTATTATTTTACACTAAGGACAAAGATAGTTTTGAAGAATTTTTTAAGTGAAAATTATATAATAAGGGACAAAGATGAGCTAAAAAAAAAAAAGAGCAGTTAGAAAAATCTAAGCACGCTAAGCTATGCTTACAGACTGACCCCCAGTTCAATACGTTTTTTTATATAACAATTTGTTTATTATAATTTTAATATTAAAAAAAATGTCTCGAGGGCCAGAATAAAAAAGCGAAAACTAGCTCCAAAAATGCGTTGCAGTAGAGCTAAAGGACCTAGCAGACACACCCGAGTTTGATTTGATAGGGGTGTTGGGAAATGTTTATGGATTTGAATACACAGATGATGGGGTTTACAAACGAACAGAAATTGAAGACAAAAACGACGAAATATCCTAAACTAGAACAAATAAGAAATTAGAAACAACTGATTACGGCAAATATGAATACAGGTTTATAGACAAGACAATAATTGGGTCTTGCGTCCTGAAATTAACTGGGATTTTAAATTTGATTTACGAGCCCAATGTATACTTTGATAAAAAATACAATTTCAGAAAGGCTTGAATGCAGGCCCCTTTCTTACTAGTCTTGTTCCAGGAACACAACAGAAAAAGCAGATTGTAATAGATACATATAAACGTGAATATGTGCTGAGCCAAAAAGAAGTCCTTAGTTGAAGTGGGGGATGACACAGTAACCCTAGAATTTATTCCAAAACCACCAATGCCTAACACTGCTACTTTGATTTTTGTTTTATTAAATTCCCCCCGGGGAGTCTAATTCTAGTTTGCCAGAACATGTGTTAGAAGGGGTTCAATTATCGTCTGGAATTTGGATGGTCCTCTTAAGCTTGTTTTGCCATTACAAAAAAACGGGGATGAAATAAACACTTTCTCATCATCTGACAAGGTTATGTGAATGTTGACAAAGAAAAAATAAACAGTACTCGACTTTATTTTCATTAAGTATGTTGATTTTTTTTGCGTTTTACTCTGTTGGTGAAGTGCTGCCAGAAGGATTAATAAGAACATTTTTACAAATTTAATTTGATTAAAATGGAGGTTCAACAGTTTAGGTTAGAGCAAACAACTGAACTTCAAAAGGAAATAGAAAGCGAACTTGGATAAGTATAGGGTTACTAGAAAGAAATATGCTAAGCTTTAAATTTACTCTTTCTTATGTAATTATGGTCCTCAGCTGTAGCTAGCGTAAGTGCTGGGTCTAGTGTTGCTCTTTTAGCTACTTGGGCTGGGGCGCCAGTCTCTTTAGCATTAGGGAGTCTCGGGTTAGGTTTAGGGCCATGTCTATGATTGTAAGTGTGTTTAAAAAAATTTAACTCCTAAATTACAAAAGCACACTGCCATTGTAGCCTAGCTCAGCAAAAACTGTGTTCATTAAGATTAAGAATTATGCAAATCATTACAGGATGAAAAATTACAGACGAAGAATTTCAGAAGCTTATGGCCGATGGTGAGGATTACAGACGACAAAAATTTGAACTTCAAAAGGAATGGAGAAAGACTTTTACTTCACAACAGGTAGACACTGATGCAATTAAAAACAGAACTTTGAAAAAACAAACACATGATCGGTTAAACCCCAAATAGGCCCCCAAAAAATGTTTAAATAAAAAAATAAGTTTAGCAAAAAATAATACTTTTTTTTTAAAAATCACTGTGTTTGGCGGGACAATTTGAAAACTCTTCACGAACAAATGATCTTTTAGGGGAAGGCTTTTTAGCAAAAAGGGGTTCTTTTTAAAATTTAATATATCGGAGGGGTTGTTTTCTTAATTCTTTCAACTTCATTATCGTCTACGCTCCATATAGGATCTGTAGCTTAATTCAAACATCACCTTCTGCCTCTCCAGGAGCATACAATTTTATCGACTTTTAGTCCAAACGGTAAGAGTTTTTGAGTCCCCTGCACATCTTCAGTAATGCTAATTTTTTTTTAATTTGATCGCGTTCACTGGTTTAAGGCCTGTTGCTTTTAAATTCTTCATTGTTCATGGCACGTAAGACTGCAGGCAATCTCTACCCATTTGTGTTGCGTGCCTCTGTACTTCGTAGTGTCCATAATTTCTCTGTGATATTGATGGTAAACAGCGTTCAGCTAGTTTTCTTATTAAAGTTTTCTATAGGGCTTGTGATCGATGGTTGCTGGGATCCCTCTCTTAACTGTAACTTGGTGTTTTAAAAAAACCCATTTGGTTTACGGGAACCTTTAAACTCTTTTCCATCTTCAACTTAATCTTTCCCTAGGATACTTTAATGGACCTCGCATGTATATTTGTTGAAAAAGCCACAGCCACAGCAGTTGAGCTTTTATCTGTTAAAGGTTTCAGCGTCTTTGTTCTTGAAGCCATGTCAACAACTGTCAGAGCATACTTAAACTTTTTTCTTCTAACTTTGTATGTGGAAGATACGCAAGTCCATCTGGTGGGTGTCATTTGGAACTGAATTAACAAATCTGGGCCCTTATTTTTTCTTTTTGGGGGCAGGCAGATATATTTGCCAAATTGCTGTTTTGAAAGCCAGTCTTTCGCATCTGATTCAGACACTGTAGCAGCTTTACTCGGGTTTTTAAATTAGAAAGTCTTTCCTTTCCAATACCCTTTAGGAGAAAAATATATTTTGTACTTCGTATTGTCCATATTTTAAATGCATTTTATTTTACACAAGAAAGTGAGCGACAAGATAGATGACGTATGCCAACTGCAATGAAAACTATATCTGCGTCTTCTTTTCCTCGATGGTTTATAAAAGTCAGACAGTTCTGGCGGGGGGCGATGTTAGAAACTTCTTCCTTGTCACTAAGAAATTACTCATTCATTGCGTCATCAACGTCTGTAATGTGTGCTCTGCATGTCCCTGTTTCTTTAACTTTTTATTAATAATGTCTAAGTGAGCAATTCGTCTTTTCTCATAAGCGTCTCTTGCCTTGGCTAAATCTTCCATTGCCTTTTTTATGACTTTTCTCTCTCTTCATGGGGACCGCAATTTACTAAAACATTTAATTGCTTCCGGAGGAAGGCCAAAGCATTAACAATAGTCCTCTACCATTCAGAACCAATCCAGACATCTTTTTATAAATCAATATTTTCTAGTTTAATCTTTCTATGCTTTAAATATTTTCTGGGATAACCCCCTGTGTAACAAAAAAAGTCTTTTGACGCAACCCCTGCAGTAATTAAACTATAACCTTAACAAACGTCCTCAATGTCTAACCTTCCTAGATCGCCGGCTCTTTTTTTAACATGTTTTTTGCTAACACGCTATAGCCTATTACTAAGACCGTAATTACAGCAGAATGGTAAATCGTATTGATAATCTTTTTTTCACTCTCTTTTTACTAACTAAAAAAATAATTAAAATAACCCTAATACGAACGACCTGTCTTGTGCTTTTTAATCAGATAATCTTTTGTTGTTAAAGCTTAAAATAAGGTTGCAACTAGTTTTGGCGAATTTTCTATCTTTCCCATGTTGGGCGGTTTTTATTCTAACAAACATTTTGCAAGGGTTAAATAAACTATAACACCAACGATAGGCACTGCATAATTAACCTAGCGTTTTAAAAAATCATGGTTTTTATAAGTATTATTTATTTTTTTTGTTTTAAAATGGATTGTGACGAAAATATTAAAGTGTGGGAGAAGCAGATACTCCGTAGGCTACTCAGCAGATCACTGCCATAAAGAAAGATTTACTCTCTGGCTGCGTGTGGGAAAAACTAAACGTATTTGGAAATGAAAATAAGTGTCGAACAGTTCAACAAATGTCTACATCAGACGTTGAGAAGTACGACGCTAGGTTTCGAAACACAGCTAGGGTCAAAAATGGTTAGATCGGTGGGGCGACAATGATTAGTTTATATGCTAAGTTTGTAAGTAAGATGGCGCCGGCGCTGATTCAGAAGAAGATTTAAAATATGATTATCACAAGATCCGGTTTTAACAAGTCCCTAGAAACTCTTGCATGTGACATGTATTACAGATTTGGGACTACGTTTTTGCCCATTCATCATGGGATTAATTACTTTTAATCATATTAATTTTGATATATTAAATTTAATCGCAATAAAAAAATGAGCGAGAAGGACCCGCAGGACAGTCCGCAGGAGAAAAATGTACCGCAAGTGAACCCCCAAGTGAATGTACCGCAAAATGAGTATGTTTCTAAGACGAAAAATCCTGGGCGTGTTGCTGTGGCCATAGACTAGCTGATTGGAACCGACTGCAAAAAGCAAGCCAATCAGCAAACAAAAATTGTTAGATAGTAATACAACATCGCCCAACAACAACACAATTAACAACAACACAATTAACAACAACACAATCAAACGATAAGATGTATTATTATGTATTGGGGAGCTGCTGTTGTTGGTGGGTTTTTAGCATACAATACCTAACACCATACCTAGCAACAAAGCCGAAAGCCCCCACAGTAAAAGAAGAAGAACCGCTTTGCAAAAAAGTGCAACCTCCTGCTGTTTGACCCATTCTCTATGGAATTTGTTTTTTTTTTTTAAAGAACTAGATAAGAACTAGATAAGTACAAGTTAAGTTAGTTATTTGAAAGTACTTTTTAAGTTAAGTGCAAGTAAATTACAAGTTAATGCAAAAATTAAGTTTTAGTTTTAAGTACTAGTTAGGTTCTTAAGTAAGTACTAGTTAGGTTCTTAAGTAAGTATAGTTAGGTTTTAGTTAAGTACAGGCCAAGTCAGTCAAGTTAATCTTTTAAAGTTTTTCCAATGCCTACAGCATATGAAAACTCAGGATTGACGTAAGTTCTCTTGTTATTGTTAGAGACTAGTGATTTCTTATTAACTGCAGTTGTGTTTACTTGATGAAGAGTAGAGCGCGATTAACATTTGTGTGATAAAATACTTTGTTTTCAAAGAGAGCTTGCTTGTAGTTGTCGTGAGTTATATTTTTTTTTACAACTTCTTTACTTATGCCCTTAGCCTTCTTTTTTACAGAGTCTGGCTAGCAAACGTATACATCTTCGACCCCAAACCAACATATTCTTTTATAACTGTTTCCCCTTAAGTTCATCCTTCATCTTTCCAATCACTTTCTTGTTATAGTTGAATGTAAAAGGTGAGCCTTTCGGATAGTCGCATGTGTCATACACCATAGTTCCTTTGGCTACCTCGGTTTCTAAAACCTTATAGAAGTCTTCAGTTGGGCGTCTAGAATAAAAGGTCAGTGTCTGTGTAAAGGACTTTTTGCTTCTGGGTACAGTGGTTTAAAGTTTTGTCGTTTCAGAAATTCTAACATTAATTAACTTTGACAACTCTAATACGGTGAAGCCGAATAAAACCGGCTTGTCCAACTTAACTCCTTTTTCTTCATCATAATGCCAACCAGGCTGTCGTTAAATCTTCTAAAGTCTTGATAGTTAGGTTTAGAGACCAACTTAATTTCTTGGTTTTCTTTGTAACTAATTTCACATCTTTACGTTGGTGGATTTTCCCTGTTTTGCCAAAGCTGTTGTTCATCAGTTTAAAGAAGTCTTTTTCTGAAGCATCAGTGGTTGGGTTCTAAGACAGTATTCTTCTTGTGTTGCCTCATAAAGGCTCTTGATCACGATTTATTCTGTGTCAGCTCTTAGTTTAGCCGGCTTTAGGTAAAACTTTAGGAGTCTGTAATGACAGACATTTTTAGTCTGTGTTAAAATTGGCACAAGTTTAGGGGGGTTCTGTGGGCTCATCTTTAATCTTTCTGCAGCTAGGGGGTAATCGTTGTGGAGTTGTAATTCGTTTGGATATTATAAGTTACTTCCAAGATAGTCCTATTTGGGTTATTGGGAAGCTCGACGCATTCCTTCACAGTATTAACACATGAGGTCTTTTATCATTTAAAGTTTCTCAGTGAAGCGGCTGACTCTGCCCATCCTACAGTTTTTGGCGTTAGTACATTAGATAGTTGGATGGTTTAGTGGGATCTAGTCGTCTAAATTTTCTTGTTGTTGGCTTTTACAGTAAGGATGTGAGCCATGATTAATACCTCCCTTTGGCGTCTTCATTCATCTGAAGTGTGGTAGATCAGATTTTAAGTCATCTGGATGTTTGTAGACTTAAAAAGTCCAAGAAAGCTGGGGCAGAGTGTATGTGAGGTTAAGCATGTATGTTTCATGCAGAGTTTTGTAATTCTGAAAGGGCGTCTGCAATAAAAACACGTCAGCATAAGTAGTGATCATGATGTCGCCCATTGTCGACCCGTAAATTTTGTCAGCCTTTTGGCGTTTCAATCGAGTCAGTTATGTCTTTGCCCCTAGACTAGAAAGAAAGCGCTTTGGAGGAGCCCGGGCTTCATCACCCTTCCCCACGAGTTCAGTATTCATAGGGTAAACACCTTTACGCACTAAAGATGGGCCCAAAATATTGTTTGTGATTGGAAGTTTGTAGAGTCCCCCCTAAACTATCCAAAACTCCCATCAGATGCTGGGCAGAGTATAAAGGAAAAACAGTCAAGGTAAAGTCATGTATTTTCTGAGATGCATGCAGGTAACCTCTTATATTCGAAGTCACTGCTTGCATGATGAATGAGAATCGTAGCCAACGTAGGTTATGAAAGAAGTAGGCAGTTTCCATTTTTAGGGTCAACCTTAAGCTGAAGATTAAACTGTTGTGTGGGCCCTCCCCCTAACTTTCAGAATGGTCGTGGTCTCTCTTGGGTCACCTAATTTCTTTATTGCAAATCCGCGTGAGTGGCCCCGAGTTTATCGTTCTTGGGCTTCGGAGCCATAACAATGTCTGAGGATTTAGTCATTGGAGTAGTAATTACGAAATTGTTTAATGTCTTAAAATCTACTTGCTGCGTTGGGGCCTCTGTAAATTCTCGGGTGTCGTGTGTTGCCGTTACGAGCAACAATAAACGCATAAGAACAGATCTGTTGGAGGTTTAATAAGGTTGTTTTTGTTCTTGTTGAGGGTCGTAGTACTGTGGCAAGATTGATTCAAAATCAGCCATAAACCCCGTATGGGCTCATCTGGGATTTTGTGTAAATTTTTAAAACTAACTTTAGCCCAGGTTTAGTGTGAGGAGTTTGGTTCCAGTCTTACAAAACTTTTACAAGAGTTCTATGGCTGGCAGCTGTTTATAGTAGGAATTTAACAAACTTTTTCTACAAGCTCTGTTTTGATTTAGCTTTGATGTATATTTAAAAGTCTGCTTATTGTTCTATTAATAATAGTGGCTCTTTGTAAATCTGCAAACAGTATCAAGTCATAATGTTCTTAGTGGTTCACCCAGTGGGAGCATTGGGGAAATCCTTGGGACTAGATTGTCATCTACAGACCATGTGTATACGTTTACGGTGATTGGTTTGTTTTGTCTTAACTGGATATACTTTATATACTCATGGAAGGGCATCCATTAAAGTTAGCTCTTGTTTGGTGCTTCGTAATTGGAAATCTATTTGCATGATTTTAACCGGAGTAAATGCGCTAAAACAACCACTAAAAACACATGCTGTCAGAATTTGGGATGTTTAAGATGTCGTTTTAACTCTAACTCTTTTGGGAGGGAAGGTTAGATTGCAACGATAGGATAGAACTTTTTTGTCTCAATCTGATTCAAGGATGTCCCTCAGACCGCAGAACCGCGCAATTTTGCTTCTTCATGCATGGTTAAAATGGGTAAGTGTAATAGCCCAGTCAGAGTTAAGTCGCGATAGCTATAAATCTTTCTGTTTGTTTAAACCCGCTTGCTGTTACTATCATCAGGCGTTATATAATCAATTCGAACGGCCAACGCATTTATGGCGGCTCCTTGAAGAACTCTGGATTTTGGATAGCATGTGTCCTGCTTTCCTGAGTTTGTAGGGTTATAATTTCATGTCTACTTCACTAAACGTATTTTTAATGTTTGTCACTATCATTTATTTTTCTCGTTTTAGTTTTCCAACCTTGGATTCTCGCGTTTGGTCGTTTATTTTTAAAGCCAACTAATTATGTAAATTAAAAAAATAAATGTAAATAAAGTAAGTAAAACACGCTTTTTTCTTCGCCCAAGCGTTGCAACACTTCAAAAAGTTAACCTTACAATAACACTGCTAAAATTTTAGCTTTTCTGAATACTACAGTCAATGTTATCACTTTGATTGCTTCGTTAAATAGTTCCTATGATCTTTATTATATGTTTTCATCATTCTCAAAACCAATTCACTAAATCAATGTTTAATTCTTTCATTGTTTCGTCAAATAGTCATTACAATTCTTTAAATCAGATTCATGAGTTTGACAGCCATTTTTAAATCTAAAAAAAATTAAAAAAATAATTGTAATTCCCGCTGTTTTTAAATAGTCTTTCTAATCGTTTAAAAACCCGATCTTCATTAAAGCGATTTGTATCCTTCAGAGTCAGAGAAAAGCAGAATTTTAAAATCTTCAGGAGCCATATTTCAACTAAAATGGCATAGAGCTTTAATGGTTTTGGGCCAAGATCTGGTATTTTAGATGCTGGCCTTTCACGCTTACTCGCATATTTATGCCTCAAAAAGTTCAGTAATTAATCTTCAAACCTGCTCTTTAACTCTTCTCTATCAGCCTCCCGCTCCCTCCCAAAATGTTAAGTATATTAATAAGCTTTTAGCTCTTCGGGCTTCATTTTTTAAAACCGTTATAACAACAATTAAAAATTAATTATTCGTAACCCTTAATTTTTATGCCCGGAGAGAATGTTAAATGCGGGGTTCCCCGATCACCAAATCTTATTTTGCACGTAAGCCCCCCCCCATTTTAAAGACCGATTAGTCGATTTTGGAGGTTTTGCATGTTTAAATTTTTGTTTGTAAAAAGGTGTTAATTTTGGCAAAAGTGACATAGAAAGGGCGTGATTTGTTTGTTTAAAAGGGGGGTTTTCGTGCAAAATAAGTGGGTGGTCTTGAACCCCATATTTTACATTCTCTGAGAGAGAGAGAGAGAAGATGAGAGGAGAGAGTGAGAGAAAGAGAGAGGGAGATGGAGAGAGAGAGAGAGAGAGAGAACACTTGATTTGGTTCACATTGTAGTGGCAGGTCCTCATATGTTTAGTACTGATAGCAATGTGGGAACAAATGGAGTATGGACTCGAGCCAAGGCTGAACCCCATCCCTCCCCCGCCTCCCTCACACACACACACACACACACACACACACACACACACACACACACACACACACACACACACACACACACACACACACACACACACACAACACACACATACACACACACACACACACACAACACACACACACACACACACACACACACACACACACACACACTGATAAATACACACACATACAGAGAGAGAGAAAGAGAGAGGGGGGGGTATCGTGCAAGTGACTTTTTTCGGCAGAACAAAAGATGCCAGACCAGTGTGGCGCGGGTGTACCCTACCGTGCGAACAAAGTCTACTGCCCCCAGTTCATGCTCAGAATTCCCCAAACTTCTCAGGTTTCTACTGGGCAGCATCAGCGCTTACACGGTGGAATCAGTGGAGGTCCAAATCAACAACTACACAAGGAAATGGGAGGATGTCCCACCTAATCACATCGACGTTGCGCCCCACTGTCGCCAAGTAAAGCTGAATTGAAACTACCCGCTGAAATCCATCATCGAGAAGTACAAAAAAAAAGGAAAGGCAAGGTTTGCTCACCATGCTGGAGACCACGGGAGACAACTCTGTGAGATCATTCAAGCCCCAAGCGAAAGATTTGACAGAAATCAAGTTCAGCTGACAGTGGGCGAGACCAGGAAAATCACAGGACATACACAAACCTAACAGGCAGGGGATGGGATCAGCAGAAAAGAAGTGATGGTCAAACTCAAAAGTGAAAGCTAAGAGACACATGATAGTACAGGAGCTGAAGAACGAAAAAGATTCCAAAAGTTCTTAGAAGGCAGTCCGACAAGGGCAACAGAGGCAATGAACTATGTGCCGGGGAAAAAAAGCACTTCAAAGGAGTCTCAAAAGAAATTGACTTTTGCGTTTGGCATCTCTTAAGATTTGCTCCATCCTCAGTTCTCTGTATGATTTCTCACCCTCGAATTCAAATCTGATGAAATTGGGGAAACCAGTAGATGACCTGTGTGCCCACTGTCTCAGGACAGCAGTCAGTGGAACATGTCCAAGGCAGTGCTAGTACGGGGGCTGGAATAGCTCGGTTGGTAGAGCGCTAGACTCTGGTGATCCTGGGGTTGCGGGTTCGCATCTCCGCCGGGCCGTTTCGGTACAGGGGGATTTTTCCCTCGGAGTTAACATTGGTTCTGACTGCATTCCTCATGCAGTCCTTCGAATGAGACTATAAACCGAGGTTCTATGTGTGAACGCACGCACAACATCTTGCACACACGTAAAATCCCATCACCAACTTTCAGAAGAGAAGGCCAGTTTGGCCGTTGGTATGGATGACACGTTACACATAGCATGCACCTTCCCCGAAGATGGAGTATGGCTGCCTTAATGGCGGGATAGAAAACGGTCATACACACAAAACTCCACTGCCTATCTACACAGGGAGTGTCCGCAGGAGTATCAGCCTGCGTACGAAGAAAGAAAGAAAGAAAAGAAAAGTGCTAGTACAGAGAAGGTACACACACTGAGACACAGCCAAGTACTCAAGGAGAGGAAGATGAGTTTGACGTCCTCACAGCCTGAGCTTTTAGGGACAAGGTTTCGCTGCAACTGCAGCATGGAGACGTTCGTCTCGGCAAGACGTTTTCAGCTGGCAGGTTGGGTCGAGGTTGGTGTTGGCGGTCGGGCAGAGGGACCCGGGATAGACGGTGTCAGGCAGGAGCCTGGGTGAAGGTGAAGTCGTTAGGACCGCCGAGCGGTCGTCTGAAGGTTGTAGTACGGTTGATGTTGTTGTTGGTGTCGTCGTCCTCGAGGCGGTTCCTCCAAAGCCATCGTCAGGGCTACCGGCGGCCGTCTTCATGCTGAGTGGCGACGGTCCTGTGCCGCGTGAGGCCGACTCGGGAGACATACGAGGCACAAGTCACCGAGCCGCTGCACGTAGGTCCATGCCGACACTGCGCCCATGGGGGGCGTTCCCACCCTCCCTCCACCACCAAAGGGAGGGCCCTGCTAGACGTGCAGGCTACTGGGTAGTTCGCAGAGTGGCAGCGCCACGTCGCCAAAGCGCTCCGCCGCCTCGAGAGCCGTCCCCCGGCGACACAGGCTAGTCCCGTCCGTCACTCGTGGTGCGAGGAAGGAAATCGGTGCCGCCCTACACCCATCTGCCACCTGGGTGTCTTCTGCCGGTCGCTGCCACCTTCCCAGCAGGAGCGAGTAGCTGCGACGGCTGAGCCGCCACCGCTACTGCTGACTCGAGGAGATTGTATTGCAGGACTAAGTACTATCGGAAGAAACACTACTTCAACGAATGCTCTGACAACAACGTTCTACACGGCAGGTGACCACCAATCATGGCGTGAAGCACCTGTGACATCTAGAACATGGAAGGGAGTGAAGAAGAAGACAGGAGGATTGAAGACTTGTAACGGTTGTCTGCCCAGGAAAACTAAAGCAATCAGAGACTTATGACGGGAACTAAACAGGTGAAAACAACACCAATGAAAAGAGCGAACAGGCGCGTACACGCAAGTGTGTATGATAATGCCTACGAATGTTCGACTGAAAGACTTGTGTGTGTGTGTGTGTGTGTGTGTGTGTGTGTGTGTGTGTGTGTGTATGTGTGTGTGTGTGTGTGTGTGTGTGTGTGTGTGTGTGTGTGTGTGTGTGTCAACCTCGGGGTATGTCAGTGGAGGAAGGACTAGTGCACAGCCCAAACACACTCACAGCTTGCTTACAATCTCATTCATATATCATGCATTCGTCACATCAAACCACTAGTAAAGTCTATAACTTTACTACACATAATCATGGAAGAAAACATCAATGCATATGGAGTCAAACAAAATAAGACATTCTCTCTTTCCTTGAACTTCACAAAATCATTTATCTAAATCATCATTAACTAACCCGGGTATAAATAGATTTTTTTCACTTTACCTGGCCAGGTGATCTTAAACTATTCACGAATCACTGTCCTTTCTTCTTTTTTTTTTTTTCTTTCTTTTCACTGTCACTTTCACAAACACCAGTCACGACACAACTGCTGGCACTGGTCAGGTTGGACCGCTGGCACTGGTCAGGTTGGACTGCTGGCACTGGTCAGGTTAGACCGCTGGCGTTGGTCAGGTTGGACTGCTGATGAAAGTGGCGCTGCCAGGTATGAGGTCGAACCCCGGTTCAGATTGAACAGTGACTACCAGACATCGATCTGTTCTCCTTTCTTTCTTCCTGCATTAACGCATTGCACTCTCTCTCTCTCTCTTCTAGTCTGCTCTATCAAATGGACATGGTTGCTTTTCTTTTCTTTTTCTTTTTCTTTTTTTTCTCTTCATCAGTTAGCAACTCTCTCTCTCAACATCTCTCCTTAGTCCTTCCTCTGCAGACTCTATCTGGTGCTAATGCTTCAACTCAGTTCTCTTCACTCCTCCTCTCATCTCTCTGCTCTCGTTCAGAGCCTACACCCAGAACCTCTTCCTCTCTCTCCGTTTTTCGTTCCCCCCTCCTGGTTCCCCTTTTCTTCTCTCCTCACTTTTTTTTATTCTCATCCTATGTGTCAAAGGGTGAGTACCATTGGTCAGAATTTTTCCCGCCTTGTAAAAGGTTACCTCCCTTCTAATTCCATTGGACGTTCAAATCGTCACAGTCACATCTACTGGCCTTGCTCTCTGTGGTGGTCAATGGGTCATTTAATTAATTAGCTTGATTTCACCCCCACTACACAATACCTTCCCCCTTCCTACTTCAACCGACGACGTCTGACTTAACTGTCGGCGCTGGTCCTGCAAATTGGCTGTCTTAGTCTGACCCAGGCGCCGAGACCCGTCTGGCCAGACCTATTGAGACGTCGGTCAAGCTACTTAGTCTGTCTGCTGGACAGTGCTGTCTCCGTGAGGACTAAAAATAGCCTATTTGCTGTGCCTAATTGGCTGACGCGACACCGAAGTCATCTGCCTGGAGACCAGAATGTTTGGGTTTGGACTTATGTCCGATTGAACTGGCTGGCGACTGACCACGAATTCGGTTTTTCTATTTTTTTGTCCGTGACAATTTCCCCCTTGCAAAAGACTATGCTCGGCATTGTCTCAAAACAACGGTACAAAAAACAACAACCGGATTTGCTGACACCACAGCTACACGTGCAAGTTTTTGAAAAATTATTTACACAACGGTTTACAAATTATCAGGATGTATCACTCGTAAATATCACCACAATGGGTTATCATTGACGTGCGCTTTTGCCTTTTTTTTCCCCACTCATTTTCTGATAACCTCTGTGCGCACCTATGCAATCCCCCTGCCTGCGGATTTGCCACATCTTCTCGTCACAACTATTATGAAAAGCACAATCTAATATGACCACGATCCATGACACCTCACTGAGGAATTTCCATCCTCACTCATCGCAAACAGTGCATTACTACACAAGCGACTGTATGCTCCAAACATAACTACATTTACATGAACAAGTCTCACAAAGAAAACATGAACCATAGCCGAATGGGAATGAACCCATATCCACTCAATCTCACTGTAATCAACACATATTATTAACAAAGTAGCTATGCACCCCGGATATGACTGACTTCCTCTGAGTTGCAGCTTGCTAGACTACACGGCTTAAGTAGTCAGCTCCTACATTCTGTCGACCTGGAATGTACTGAACTCGATACCTGTAGGGTTGCAGTGCCATTGCCCAGCGCAGCGCCCTGCTGGTTTTTTTTTTCAGCTGCGCCTATGTGCTGAGTCTCACGCTGAACATATTTGCGGAGCAAATTCGCATGGAAAAGTTTTGGTTTCCCATTCACATCAATTCGGTAATCCTGATCTACCTTTTCGATGATGGTGAATGGTCCTTTCCAATGCATCAGCAACTTGTTGTAATCCGTGGGAAGCAGTAACAGGACTTGATCTCCCACCTTGGGGGATTGCTTCCTCACCTTCTTGTTATATTGCTTCTTCTGCACGACCCTAGCCTCCTGCAAACTTTCCCTTGCAACCTTACATGTCTCATACCTGTGCCCACCTTTGGAACAGGGCGAGATTGGGCCAATCAGATCAACAGCCACCCTCCTGAATGGTGTGTCAATTAAAGGGGGCTGTTTAAGAGGCGCCTTCCTCTTCACCCCTCTTGTGGCTGACCTTTGACACACGTCACATGACATGCAGAAACGCTTTATGTCTGCCATTGCCCCTGGCCAGTGAAAATCATCAAAGATTCGGTCAGCTGTTTTGCTGGTGCCGAGATGACCCGCCATGAGCGACTCGTGACCAACTGACATGACAGTGTCACGATAACATGCTGGAACCTCTAACTGAGTTGTCACCTTACCTGTCTTCCCCTTGGTGAACACTCGGTACAACAACCCGCCTTTCACCAGAAATTCTGTCTCACCTCCTCTAACCACCTGTTTCTCTCCACCTCTTGCCAACTCCCAAGACTTCACGAGCGAAGGGTCTTGTTCCTGCACTGCCCTAAACTCATCAGGCGACACATCTATGCCTGACTTCCTTGCTGGAACGACTAACGGTTTATCAACCTTTTCCTCCTTCTTGCTCCGTGTTTGAACTGCTGCCCCTGTAGCAGTCAACAACTCAGGATCCCCTGGATCCCTTGCACCTGGAATATTTCCAATGATCAAATCATAAAGGGGTTTCTCCATCACCAGTGCAGACAACTCGCCTGAGAAGTAAGGGGTACGTACTTCTATCTTAGCAACTGGGAACTCCCTCACAGTGCCATCGATTAGAGTACAGGTCTGGATTTGCCCTGTCAAATCCCCTTCCTCGACCAGCGTTGTTCTTACTACACCACATGAACAACCAGTGTCCCGTAACACTTTCACCCTCTGCTGGCCAATCAACCCTTCTTCCACTGGTAACGAACCACTCAGCCTAGTGCCCTCCATCCCTGACACTGACTGCTGTCCAGCACAAGCCATAGGCCGCACTCTACCCTCTTCAGATTGGATCCCTTTTGGTTCCACTGCAGGTCGTTTCCCCTGGCGACCCTTATCAACCTCTTGCAAGGCTGCTGCCTTCTGGAACCTCATGCGACAATCCCTCACCACATGTCCCTTCTTGTGACAAATGAAACACCTATTGTCCCTTTGTCATCCTTTCTGCCCCACCACTGGGTTTGCAGACTTTGCAGAAAACTCCCCTAGTTTCCTTGCACTCTTCTCACCTGTGCCTGGCACCTGTTTCTCCTGCACGTTAGTGCCCAAACGTGCCTCCCTATACACCTCTGCTAACTTCAGCAACTCCCCTGCTGTCTCTGGCTGTCTCTCTTTCAAGTGTATAGTTAACTCTGGACTGCAACCTGACAAAATCTGTTCTTTCATAACCAGCTCTTTCAATTCCGCGAACTCCTTTCTCGTACCGCTCAACTCTAACCACTTCTCAAAATAGTGATCTAAACGTGCACCAAACTGAGTGTACGTTTCACCTGCTTGTAATCTAGCTGATCGAAATTTCTTTCTAAACCCTTCCTCTGTGAGGTCAAATCCCTTCATCAAAGACTCCTTCACAGCACCAAAATCAGATTGTTGGTCTGCTGGTAACGCAGTGAAAATCTGTAATGCCTTACCCGTCAATAGCGCTGACAAAATGACTGCCCACTCTTCTGAAGGCCAACCCTGACTAGTAGCAAACGTTTCAAAACGACTGATGTACGCATCAATCGAATCTGTTCCTTCAGAGAATTTTGGTAACTTTGGTCGGGGGGCATAACTGCGCACAGGGTCACTGGAAACTGAACTACCATCCTCGGTGGTCTCCCTCTGTATTCTCACTCTCTCTAACTCTAATTGAATCCTTAATCTTTCCGTTTCCTGCGTTTCGCTAGTCTGAATCCTTAATCTTTCTGTTTCCTGCGTTTCCCTTAGTCTTTCTGTTTCCTGCGTTTCCTGATCATTGTTAGCCTGAATCCTTAATCTTTCTGTTTCTTCCTTTTCTACTGCGACAACGGCGTCTTTCCGCTCGCTCATCTCTTTCCATCTTTTGTTGGGTTTCAACGAATGCTCGCAACTCTTCTCCCAAGTAGCCTAAATCATGAGCGACGCTCACAAGTTGTTCAATAGGGGTGTTCTTTTCTTCCGCCATTATATCTCTTTCTTTTTTTTGAACAAGATTTTATTACTACGACAGCAAAACTGGTGGTTACCGACACGAGTGACGTAATAGCACAATCCTATGAATGATAATATTAGCTTGGGACAACGTAATTAGTTTTTATAAGACGCCTAGCGCCTGACCCAACTATGAGAGCGAATTATAGGCAATCTGTGCGAAATAAGTACTCTGGGGCTGAAATGCCAAGCCTAGTGTTAACTATCTTGGAAGCAATGCCAAGCCTAGTATTTAACTATCTTGGAAACACACAGTAAGACACTACCTTGTCTTAGGATTACAATACTTGAATCCCACCCAGCTTCCTCTCTGAGAAGTTGAACAATTATAATAAATGGGCCAGAATGTCCTGGCAGGCTCGCCAATAAATTGTCAACCTCGGGGTATGTCAGTGGAGGAAGGACTAGCGCACAGCCCAAACACACTCACAGCTTGCTTACAATCTCATTCATATATCATGCATTCGTCACATCAAACCACTAGTAAAGTCTATAACTTTACTACACATAATCATGGAAGAAAACATCAATGCATATGGAGTCAAACAAAATAAGACATTCTCTCTTTCCTTGAACTTCACAAAATCATTTATCTAAATCATCATTAACTAACCCGGGTATAAATAGATTTTTTTCACTTTACCTGGCCAGGTGATCTTAAACTATTCACGAATCACTGTCCTTCCTTTTCTTCTTCTTTTTTTTTCTTTTCTTTTCACTGTCACTTTCACAAACACCAGTCACGACACAACTGCTGGCACTGGTCAGGTTGGACCGCTGGCACTGGTCAGGTTGGACTGCTGGCACTGGTCAGGTTAGACCGCTGGCATTGGTCAGGTTGGACTGCTGATGAAAGTGGCGCTGCCAGGTATGAGGTCGAACCCGGTTCAGATTGAACAGTGACTACCAGACATCGATCTGTTCTCCTTTCTTTCTTCCTGCATTAACGCATTGCACTCTCTCTCTCTCTCTCTCTCTCTCTCTTCTAGTCTGCTCTATCAAATGGACATGGTTGCTTTTCTTTTCTTTTTCTTTTTCTTTTTTTTTTCTCTTCATCAGTTAGCAACTCTCTCTCTCAACATCTCTCCTTAGTCCTTCCTCTGCAGACTCTATCTGGTGCTAATGCTTCAACTCGGTTCTCTTCACTCCTCCTCTCATCTCTCTGCTCTCGTTCAGAGCCTACACCCAGAACCTCTTCCTCTGTCTCCGTTTTTCGTTCCCCCTCCTGGTTCCCCTTTTCTTCTCTCCTCACTTTTTTTATTCTCATCCTATGTGTCAAAGGGTGAGTACCATTGGTCAGAATTTTTCCCGCCTTGTAAAAGGTTACCTCCCTTCTAATTCCATTGGACGTTCAAATCGTCACAGTCACATCTACTGGCCTTGCTCTCTGTGGTGGTCAATGGGTCATTTAATTAATTAGCTTGATTTCACCCCCACCACACAATACCTTCCCCCTTCCTACTTCAACCGGCGACGTCTGACTTAACTGTCTGCGCTGGTCCTGCAAATTGGCTGTCTTAGTCTGACCCAGGCGCCGAGACCCGTCTGGCCAGACCTATTGAGACGTCGGTCAAGCTACTTAGTCTGTCTGCTGGACAGTGCTGTCTCCGTGAGGACTAAAAATAGCCTATTCGCTGTGCCTAATTGGCTGACGCGACACCGAAGTCGTCTGCCTGGAGACCAGAATGTTTGGGTTTGGACTTATGTCCGATTGAACTGGCTGGCGACTGACCACGAATTCGGTTTTTCTATTTTTGTCCGTGACAGTGTGTGTGTGTGTGTGTGTGTGTGTGTGTGTGTGTGTGTGTGTGTGTGTGTGTGTGTGTGTGTGTGTGTGTGCGCGCGTGCGCACGCTCACGCGTGCAAGCAAAGTGTGCGTGTCTGAGTTTACGCACACGTGCTCACGCTTGCATGTGTGTGTGTGTGTGTGTGTGTGTGTGTGTGCGTGCGTGCGTGCGTGCGTGCGTGCGTGCGTGCATGCGTGCGTGCGTGCGTGCGTGCATGCGTGCGTGCGTGCATGCGTGCGTGCGTGCGTGCGTGTGTGTGTGTGTGCAAGTGTGCGAGCATTGGCGCGTGTTGTTTTCTTCTTCTTGTTTTTCACATTTAGATGAATGGATAACATATGCTTGAATATTTGCTTTTACACCTGCGTTTCTTCTTTTTTCATTTAAGATGGACAGACAGGATCAGGATCAGGATCAGGATCAGGGGCGTTGTATCAAACACAACGTAGCCTATTTAGTCTTTTTACGCCCCTTTTGTATGTATATATGCTTTTTTTTTCGTGACCTTTGGTCCAGTCATAGGCTAGCTCAGTCCTATTATCCATCAAATTCATATCTAATTTTTGTTAATAATTCATGTCTATCTATGAGGTTCTTAAAAACATTAATACTAGGTGCACGTTTGATGTTAACTGTTAGTTCATTCCAAAAATTGGTTACTCTATTAGCAAAAATCAATTTTCTCAAATTATTTCTGGAATATTGTTTAAATATCTTATCTTCACTGTTCCTTGTAACATTCATCTGCGGAGTACAATAAAGCATGCTTTATCAACATCATCAATTCCATTAAATATCTTGTATGCTTAAATCAAGTCTCCTCTTATTCTTCTTGCCTTAAGTGTTGGAAGTTGTAGATATTTTAATCTTTCCTGATATGAGTAATCTTTTATATTATGAATCATCTTGGTTGCTCTTCTTTGTACCTGTTCTAGAGCTTCTGATTGTCTCGTTAGCATCGGATACCATACAGGGTTGCCATATTCAAGAACAGGTCTAACTAGTGTCTTATATAATTGCAAAAAAGTGTCCTTTTCTATAAATGTAAAGGTTCTTTTTATTATTCCAATCATTCTGTTAGCCTTATTAATACTATTTACAATATGATTGTCAAATAGCAAATTTTTGTCAAAAGTCACACCTAGGTCTTTCTCTTCCTCACATTTAGATACTTTTATTTCCTTGTCCCCAATTTTCATTATATACTCCTTTTGTGTGTTTGTTTTACCAATATGAAGTACTTTACATTTTCTGCATTAAAATATAGGTTCCAAGTATCAGACCACTGTACTAATGTTTCAATATCCTTTTGTAATTCCTTATGCAATTTCGGAGAGTTATAAAGTTTTGTGTCATCTGCAAAGATTTTACATGTACTCTTTAATTCTTAACATCAGCACTATGAGAGAAGGAACTACCAATCCTTACCTTCTGAGTTCTTTTTGATAAAAAGTCTCTAACCCAACCAAGTACATTTCCTATTATTCCATAAGACGCTAATTTCTTTAAACGTCTTTCATGTGGTACTGAATCGAATGCTTTTCTAAAGTCTAAATACAAAACATCTATATTCTCTCCTTTATCTATCTCCTTTGTGAAGTCTTCCATCACTTCTAAAAGTTGAGTCACACAAGATCTTTTTGTACGAAATCCATGTTGACACTCAGCATAATTTACTTTCTGTCATATGTTTAATAATAGCCTCTCTAATAAATGATTCTAAAATTTTGCACATAATACATGTTAAACTCACTGGTTTATAATTTCCTGGATCTGTTCTTGTACCTTTTTTGAATACTGGAATGACTGTAGCTGTTTTCCAATCTGAAGGTACTATCATTTCTTTAACAGATTTAGAAAAGAGTATGTAAAGTGGGAAGGCCATCTCCTCATTTAGCTCTTTTAGTATTCTCGATGGGATGGCATCCGGACCACATGCCTTATTAGGGTTTAGAGATTGAAGTTTCTTTTTTATTGCATCCACAGAAATGTCTACATTTCTAATGCGACCTTGAAGCTGGACTTAGAATAGACAGATAGACAGAGAGATTGATAGAAAACAGACAGAGAGATAGATAAACAGACAGATAGACAGACAGAGAGATAGACAGACAAAATAAAAAAGACAGACAGACAGACAGACAGACAGATAGATAGACAATAGATAGATAGATAGATAGATAGATAGATAGATAGATAGATAGATAGATAAATAGATAGATAGATATAGACAGATGAATGGGTGTTCATCTGTATGCTTCTTTTTATGCTCTTTTTTTCCCCTCCAGACATTCTTCTTCCTCTGGAACCCCCCACCCCCAGCCCCCCATCTTACGTATGTAGGCCTAATTTGCATACGTAACACCCCTCCCCCTCCCCCCAGCTTATTTCTCTTCCGATAAACGTCTTCTTTTTGTCTTCTTTTTTTTTACGTCCGTCAAGAAAATTAAGACGCATGAAATAACGGTAATTTCGATCCTTTTGAAGAATCTGTAGTTGGAAACGTCGCCTGGCCCCTTTCGCATCTGCTGTGTTCAATGTTCCTACCATTTTCTATCAAATTTTGAAAACCATTAGATTTTCCAACTTTACTGGCCGGTGCCTGGGGCTCTTTCTGTCAAAACTACTTTTGTTTTTGAACGTCTTTTTTTTTCTTTCTTTTTTTTCAAACCAAATTGGCGCTGTGCACTAAACTTTTGGAGAGAGAGAGAGAGAGAGAGAGAGCGTGAGAGTCACGATAAAGGGAGATTATTCTACGTTCAACGGTAGGTGAATCCCAAACGTAAATAGCTTTTAAATTAAATAACATCGCAGGGTTTTTCCCAAAATGGCTCACATTAGCTCGTAGGCCGAACGGCGCCGTTTGCCCGCGCTGTGTTGAAAAATGAAGAACAGTTTGTCAGAGAAGGTAAGCGTAGAACGTAGTTTTTTTATATTGCAGTACTTTGCATGAAACAACAATGCCTTCAATAACACAGAATCACAGAAACTTGGGAAAAAGAAGTCTGTCATTGACCCTGTTTTCCAAATTCAGGTCGAATCTTGAAGTCCCCTTTGCTTTCGTTTCAGTAATTTAATCGCCACTGAGCAGCCTCTTAAATTATAACAGTGAACGGTTTTATGGATGAACTTAGTGGAATCCACAGATGTTTAATCATGTGACAATGACGGAGCAGTTTATTTTTTTTTTTTAGGGCTTCTCGAACGGTAAGATTTTACATAACAGATTTAAGGAATCGTGACCTGTTGCAAGATACTAATGCGTATGGGCAAGTAGGTACTCACGTTATTACGAGACCTGTCTAGACTTTCCCGTGATACAAAAGAACCCCTTTGCCCTTCTCCTCCCCCACCCTCCCGCTCACGAATATGACAAAAACCATCATACCGTGGTACCTTGTTAGCTTTATTTTTCAATGGCCCAGTAACTGTACTTTTGGCATAACTTGCGTTCTTTTTCCATCAGCACCAGTTATTGGTTTCATCCAGTTTGTTGATTGTTGTTTTTAGTGCAGAAGTAACCGGTGATTGCAAGATTGGGTGGGTAATTGACGGTAAAACATCAATTGCAAAAAGTAGGATACTGACATGGTTTTGACCAACTGGTCCTGTGGACCACTTTGTTTTGCTGGGATTGACAGCTGAAGAAGAACAGAAGTTGCATTAGAATGGAAAGATCAATGTATTAATTTTCAAGTTTTCATTTGTTTATATATCATGATCAAATCAAATTTCAAATCCGTTCATCAGTTCCATGCGTAGTGTGCATTTTCTTTTTAATCAGTCGGTTATGTCATGTTTTTATGTCTTTTTTCTTTTCTCTGCGTATGCAGGCTGATACTCCTGTGGATACTCCCTGTATAGACAGGCAAGGATTAATCCCATCTATCCAACAAAGGAAGTGGAGTTTTGTGTGTATGACTGTTTTTTTTATCCCGTCATTAAGGCAGCCATTCTCCAACTTCGAGGAAGGTGCATGCTATGTGTAACATGTCGTCCATGCCAGTGACCAAACTGGCCTTCTCTTCTGAAAGTTGGTGATGCGATTTTTGCATGTGTGCAAGATGTTATGCGTGCGTTCACACACACTTCGGTGTACAGTCTCATTCGAAGGACTGAGGAAATGGCGTCAGAACCAGTGTTAACTCCACAGGAAAAATCCCCCTGTACTGAAACGGCCTGGCAGAGATTCGAACCCGTAACCCCAGAATCACCAAGATTACATGTCTGGCGCTCTACCACTTGGAGCTATTCTGGCCCCTATGTCATGTTAAGTTTTGTCACATATTTTACTTAGGGCAGACACTTGTTCAAAGATGCGCGCTCTTCATGTTCTAAAAAGTCTGCTCTGGAGTCAACCGGCCATCAGTGAATTTTTCATAGTCTTAGGTCAGAGCCTGTTATTATTGTGAAAAACTGGCAATCAAAACATTTTCCACATTAACGAATGAGCTAAACTGGACTCGGACAGTGTGGAAAATGTACAAGATTTGAATCATCCATTAACTTTGATAGATCTAGACAGATGATATATATATGTCTATTCTGGAACCACTTACTGATAGTTTCTTTTTCTGTCTTCTGTTAGGGGCCAAAATTATTATGTTGATGATTCTGGCACGTAACTGGAAAAAGTGCCTTTATCATAATAATGTCACTAGTTTTCATTTCTCTGGAACTAGTTCTGACACTAATTCAGTAATTGTTGAGTGGCAGTGCAGGAGAGTAGTGGTGGGACTGGTCTGCAAATTTCATAGCACAATCAGTGAATAACTTAGAGAGAGAGAGAGACAGAGAGAGAGTTTCTGTGCTTAGACTGTCTCTTCTATCACCAAAGGAAGAAGATCACACCTAACCTTCACTGAATATTCTATTTCCTAGTTGTGCATAAGTGAGAACACTTTGATTCGGTCAGTATGAGCATGTGAAAGCACATCATCATGACAGTTGTCATGATTTGATGACCGTTTTGCAGAGTTTGACAATGGAACATGGAGAGACTGAGATAACAGAATGTTTATAAGTTAGAAGTAGAAACCTTGGAAAGTAAACTGGAAAACTTGATCTCTTGACCTAATCTTAACCCGACCTTAACCCAAAACCTTTTTGTAAGTCTTCACATGAACCAGCTGCAGTGTTCAAGTGGTTAGCATCGCGGACTCCCGGCTGGGAGGTCATTGGTTTGAACGTTGATTCCCATCAGAGTCATGTGGGATTTTTCTGCCTCAGCAGGCTCCTACCCAGAGTTGAGTTTGCTACGGGCTCAGTTGGGAGGACTGGGACCACCCAGTTGAATTTCATCCACTTAATCAGTTAATGAATACGTCTCTGAGAGTGTTGCTCAAATTTCCTGACCAATACTGTAGGTGTCTGTATCTCTCGGGCCTGGTTGGCGCGGAGATGTATTAATACTATTATGAAAGGGAAGCGTGCATTACAGCTCTGTCATGCAGTCTCAGACCGGAGTGGAGCTCCGTTGTGTCATCTTCATCATCCTCATTCTCATCAATCAGCATATCTTCATCATCCTCATTCTCATCAATCAGCATATCTTCATCATCCTCATTCTCATCAATCAGCATATCTTCATCATCCTCATTCTCATCAATCAGCATATCTTCATCATCCTCATTCTCATCAATCAGCATATCTTCATCATCCTCATTCTCATCAATCAGCATATCTTCATCATCCTCATTCTCATCAATCAGCATATCTTCATCATCCTCATTCTCATCAATCAGCATATCTTCATCATCCTCATTCTCATCAATCAGCATATCTTCATCATCCTCATTCTCATCAATCAGCATATCTTCATCATCCTCATTCTCATCAATCAGCATATCTTCATCATCCTCATTCTCATCAATCAGCATATCTTCATCATCCTCATTCTCATCAATCAGCATATCTTCATCATCCTCATTCTCATCAATCAGCATATTTTCATCATCCTCATTCTCATCAATCAGCATATCTTCATCATCCTCATTCTCATCGATCAGCATATCTTCATCATCCTCATTCTCATCGATCAGCATATCTTCATCATCCTCATTCTCATCGATCAGCATATCTTCATCATCCTCATTCTCATCAATCAGCATTAAAAAAAGTCTCAAATTCTGTGGCCCTTCATGCCCTACTGTCATGGTGACCCCAGTTTCAATACATGTCCTCCGCACGTCTGTGGCCTTGGTTTTATTCGGTTGGGGTCACTGGTTTCGGCGAGTCCATGGTGGCTGTCATTGGACAGATGTGGTGGCGCCCTCCGGAGGGAGAGCTCACTCAAGCCAGTTCTGCGACTTAAGCAATTATTGCCGTCAGTATGGGTCTTAGTAGGTGGTGTCCTGCATATGTTGGATCAGTACAGGCACCACAGAATACCACCAAAGTGACTCGGCTGCAGTGCACTGTCTCCTCCGGTGGGTTGCCTCTTGATGGCTTGACATTGACTGCTCCCAGTGGATTGCCGGTGCTGGGGTACTGGGACTGACCGAGCTGTGGATGGGGGGTACGAATGAGTGGCATGGGAGCATTGCCACTGAAGTGGTGTAGAAGATGGGATAGTCAAAAAAAAAGAAAAGAAAAGTCATCACCTGAATTAGAAACATAACTTTACCTTAACAGTATAAAACCTGATAAAAAGCTTCATTTATAAATTGTCCTCACAGCGAGGGGGCACTGGAGTTGCCTTTTCATTTTTCCATAGATGGAGGAAAAAATGTCCACTGACTGAAATGTTCCTTTTGAGCGATTTTGTGAAAGCGTTTAGGTGTCATGTACTTGTCTTCTCCTCTTGCTCAATTTGGCACCATTCAGACCAAGATAGATAACGCAGAGTTGAAATCAAGGTGAACGATCGGAAATTACGCAAAAGTCATAGCAGTAACATAAACCACATCACCTGGTGCATGTAATAATGTGTCTGTCACTATTGTTCGCAAAGACCAGTCAATTCTATTGCTCTCTGTCACCCACGTTTCCTCCCTACTCTTCCTAAATCCACTTTATGCTGATCATCTAGGTATCCAACACAATTCATACCAGCCCGTGCTGATCGTGGATCCTACATCCCCATCCCTCTCTCCATGTTTTACAATGGCAGAACCATCAAAATGGTGGAGGCAGTCATCTCAAGAAAAAAAGAAGAAAATGATTTATGTTAATTAAATCTGTCGTTCTTCCTGTGTCTCACTTTCTTGGGGTTTCATATTTGAGGTAAATACACTCCATTTGTACTTGAGCTTAGATGACTGGTCAGATAAGAGGTCAAACGTAATTTAGTGTCACAATATTATGCAGTACAACACAGATCAGGTCACTCTGCATGCATCACAGCACTGCAAAGGCAAGCAAAATGCTGCTGAACTGACAATTCAAAACATATAGTATTTACACTCACTTGTATCCTTTAAAAGATGAGGAAGCTCTGTGGATGATGTTCTCCTAGAGTGTTAGGACTTTGATTATGTCAGCCATAAGCACTTTACAGCAGACTCCATGACACCCTGGTGCAGAGATGTCCCACTTCATGTAACGTTTTAGTTCCTGAAAAAGATAAACATTTTTTTTTATCAAGGATATTACTGAAGAAAGGTTTTAAAGCAATTTCTGCATGCTTTTAGAAAATCTTTTTTTTTTTTAATGAATGGTGATAGTATAGGCGTGTTTTTTCATTTTTGTTTGTTTGTTTGTTTGTGTCTTTATTTTAAATATCTATGTAGAGAGTTGATTTTCGTGGTATAAGCACCATGAGTTGAAGTGAAGTATTGCTAAAAATGAATTCACAAGACCAGCATTCACAGAGACACGGGGGCATAAAATAGAACCCATACAATGTAGTCCCACAGGGTGAACAGGCATCCCAGAAAAAACAACAACAACACTACTACACACACGACAGTTGTGCAGAGCTTAGAAATCACCCCAGCCCACCTGGTGAACCATCCTTGATCCTTCCTGTGCAGTATACAGGGAAAACAACAACATTTGTGTAAATTGATAACAGGATTGTACTTTTTTTCAGCTGCATATTATTGGAGAAATGTATTCATTTCTGTATTTGTACACAGATGAAATGTAATTCTCTAAGAATTTTGTTTTGTTTCGGGGTTGAGATCTTTAATTTGGAATGAATGCTTAACTCAGGTAGCATTCTTTATAGCCCAGACTACTGTGGACACCACTAAGGGGTGAATATTAAAGTCCTGTTGCCAGGTAAAAAGTTACAAACAAAACAAAAGAAATGAAATGAAAAATAAAGAAAAAAAAAGAAAGAAAGAAAAGGAAAGAAAGAAAAAGAAATGCTCCCTTCTGCAGGTCACTGACACATACAAGTAAAAAAAAAAAAATGATGATTTTACAGTTACGTATAGTTTCTTTCTGTTTCATCAGTGTGATTTAACAGACTATATTTAAATGCAAAAATATACATGTATGTAGATGCATTTGCAAGATCAGTTCTACGCACTTATAATATTGTGTGTGTATTTTTGCTTGCATTATTCTTTTATTATGCATTTAGCATGGCTAAGTCGGTTTAAAAAAAAATGTTTTTAAAGGTTTCAATATTTAACGTATTATGAGTTGGGTTTTTTTTTTTTTTTTTTACATATCTTATCTCTGTGATTTTTTGTCTGTGATATTTTTTTTCGTTCTTTCTTTATTTTTTTCTGAACCTGTGTGGT
>CM031597.1:21136322-21148822 GCA_018398815.1 Conus ventricosus
CAGGAAGGTAGGTACACGCAGCTCTATGCTTAAGATGCTTATGTTTCTAGTCCGCATGTTCACAGGTAGATGAGAAGTATAAAGTAAGAGTTTTGGAAACTTTTCTGATACAGCAAATAATATAGGATCTGTTCTTCTTCAGGTTTTGTTGGTCTGTGTACACGCTAAGTGTAACAGGCTTGAATCTGTGTGTGTGTGTGTGTGTGTGTGTGTGTGTGTGTGTGTGTGTGTGTGTGTGTGTGTGTGCGTTTAAATACAATGTAATAATCATTGATGGATGTGCAGAGGGGTCATAAGCTCTGGGCTGTCGGTGCCAACATCGCAGTTCAAATCCTGATGGGGCTTGATGGCTACAGGTCTTTGTGTCCAAGATCGACATGAGTGGATCTGCTTCACACAGTACCTGGGCCCCACTCATGTACATGAACATGCTGAAGACCAGGTACGCACATCAAAGATCCTGTTGTCTTTGTCTGTTTTGGGTTGGTTCTGGAAACAAAAAAATTCAGAACCTGCACTGGAATATTTGGAAAGGAGGAAGGGGTACTGTACAGTTGAGCTTCCCAGAACTCCTCACTGAAGTGTCACAGTTGACATTCAGCAGTAGCATCCCTGCTGCAGATGATGAGGGACAGTGTTCTGCGTTACAACCAGATAGTAAATCAGGGAGTTGCTGGCTCCATCACTTTGACAACTGTTCTAGGCATGAGTCAAGGAGGCAGATTTTGTCGAGGGCTGTTTTTGTCATGTTTATCACAGGAAAACTTAGGCTTTAGAGGAGCGCAGGCAGTTTGGGTTTTAAACCTGTCTGCAACATTTTTTTGCATGAGTCATTTTAGCAGATCACTACTGCACAATGTAAATTCACAATTGCTTGCAGCTGATTTGAACACAAAATGTTGCACTCCACTCCTAGGCCTGTTTGTTGTCAGGCACAGGCCGAGTGAATTGCCCACAGGTACCAGCCGCAGTGATTAGCATTGTGGATTCACAGATGGGAGGATGTGGGTTCGATTCCCATCAGAATGGTTTATATTGTGGAAAATATTCTGTTCATGATTGGCTCCTGCCCAGACATGGGTTTGCTGTGGTGGTCTCAGTTAGGAAGACTGGAACCACACCGTTGAGTTTCATTCAGTAAATGATGTGTCTCTGAGAATGTTGCTCAAATTTCCTGACCAACACTGCAGATGTCTGTATCCTTTGGTGGTTGTTAAAGCTGGATATATTATAAAATTAAACTTAGAGTATGGCCCAGATTATGAACTCTCAATTCAGAATGTATCTCCACAGCATCGTGTTCATCATTCACATCCTCATTAATTGATGTTAAGGAAAAAAAAAATCAAATTCTATTGGTCTTCATGCCCAGTTCTCATGGTGACTTCAATTCCAGTTTCCTCTCCATCTCTGTGCTCTTGATGAGTTCATGTCAAGCTTTTCGGTATTGGCGGGTTCATGGGATTGTCATTGGACAGAAATGGTGGCATCCCCGGATGGGAGTGACCACTCATTCTGGCTTGGCAATTAAGCAATAATTGTCATCAGTAGGGGGCGTAGTAGGTGGTGTCCAGTGTATGTTGGCTCAGAACAGGCACCCCTGAACACCACTGAAATGACTCGGCAGCAGTGCAGTGTCTCCTTTGGCAGGTTGCCTTATTTATAACCTGACATTGACTCTTCCTGTGGATTGCTGGTGCCGGGCTTGTGACAGGGACAAACTGGTGTCTGCAAACAGGCCACTCCCATACTGATCGCAGTATGGTGTGCTGGCAGCATGTACTGGCAGCTGCTGTGCATGTCTTTGAACAAAGTAGCTCTGTTTCTTCTCTCTCTCCTCTCATCTTTTTCCTCAGTCTCTTTCACTGTCCCTTTCCTCACAAACTGGTTTGGTAGGCAGTCTGTTTTTCCTTTTCTTTTGTCTTGATGCTGCATTAATGAGAGGGTTGTAACTATTAGTCACCTCATTGTGATGCTGCAAACTCGGTGGTCTGATATCATGAGTCTTAACTGATGCTTTCCAGTTCCTGTGTTCCACTCAGAAGAAAAGAGTTACGGGGCATATACAAAGTATAGAAAATATTAACAAATAACAGTTGTAAACTGCTAATAAATAATACAAAATACTTGCTGTTGATAGCCATTAGAAAAAAATAGTAGTAAGTAATATTCAGAAAATGCTGCATGAACAACAGAAAATTTCTGTAAGGGCATTAAAAGAACATTTTTTTCTTAATCCAATCAATTATTTTGTCCATCAAATTTGTGTTGTGCCACTTTTCAAAATATCGTTGTTAGTAGTCAGCTCATTTTGTTTTGCTGCATTGTGCATTTCTATGGAGTGTCTATCATGAACATTGTTTACAATGTCAAAGTGTACTACGAACATTGTTTGCTTACAATGTTATTCATTTGTGGGCATTATGGACGAATAGTTGGAGCACTGGACACAGGGTCTCTGAGCTCTGTGGTTCAAATCCCAGCAGTATATGAGGGGTGAAGGATTTTTGTTTTGTTTTATTCCTTGGATCTACATATGCAGATCAGCCTGTGCTTTGATGTCTTTGATCAGCACCTTCAGGTAGATGATGCATGTGTTTATCAGAGATCCTTTCAATTATCTTACTACAGGTAGATGATGAATGTGTTTATCAGAGATCCTTTCAATTATCTTACTACAGGTAGATGATGAATGTGTTTATCAGAGATCCTTTCAATTATCTTATTCATGATGATGCTGGATGGATTTCAGAAACAGGAGAACGCTCCTGAAAATATGAAAGATGGTGGCGATACTTGAAAGAACATTTGTAAAAATGAGTGAATATGGGAGTTGCAGTCAGTGCATTTAGTCTTTCTGGGTTGGGATTTCTTGTTGTTTTCAGATTTCTGGTTAATTTCTGTAGTTTTAGTCTCAGGGCTGGTTTGTATAATCCGTGTCTTACCACAAAATGTGTGTTAACCTTTAGAAAGATGAAACTGAGCATGTGAGATCACGTAAGATTGCATTCTTTCATACAAACCATATTTTGTCTATGACAGTGAAACATGTCAGTGTCACACGAATGTCAGCCAAATGTGTCGTATTTCATGGTGACAGTAAGTTTACAACTAGTTCGCATGTGATTTCTTCGTTCACATGTATGGTGGTTGTGCAGACTGAAAACTTAGGTCTACTTTAGGGGTACCTCCCTCTGTCTGACAGTGCAAGGACGCATGAATATCCCATGAATGTCACACAACTATTGTCAATGGTCACAGACCAAAATGATCTCACAATAGTTCTGATCATTATTTCGCCCTGTGCTTATGGAAATGTTGGCAGTACATTACATGTAATAAATAACTAATTTACACAGTCTTTTTAGCCGTAAAACAAAGTATTAGCCAACTTGATGTGACTTTTGAATATCACAGTTGCTAATGTCGCCTCAAAGTACAGGTGTTTCATCCATAACAAAAAGTATTCAGTTTTAGAAAGAGTTCTGGATGTGGCACTAAGAATGCTTGGGTCACTAAAGCAGGAGATGGTTGACAAACAGCACAACGAGCGTGGCTGATACTAGACCATTATGAAAATTGGTAAATACTTTATTTTGATCATTGTCAAAACTGCGTGGCTGATACTAGACCATTATGAAAATTGGTAAATACTTTATTTTGATCATTGTCAAAACTGGTAAATTACTAAATAATAGGGTGTCATTTCTTCAGATATAGGGTCCAGCCGAAGAGGATCAGGTGTTCTCTCTTTTTGCCACTTGTTTTTGTTGCGCATTCTTATTTCTTTTGTCAGCAGCGATTTAAAACAAAAGGTAGTGGCTAAAATAGGAATAATCAGGGGGCTGTAGATATGTGTATTCATGGTAGCGAGTGTGCCATCCTAGTGTGTGTGTGTTGATAACACTGGCTGTCTACAGTCAGTAAGATTGGCAGGTTGTGTAGCTAGTTGCTGTATTTCAAAATGTATGGAGCGATGAGTGTTTTCAGGATCATTTTCATCTTTTTGTTTATTTTGCGTTATCACAGTCGTTAACATCTGAATCATCTTTTGTCTTGTGATGTGTGTGTGTGTGTGTGTGTGTGTGTGTGTGTGTGTGTGTGTGTGTGTGTGTGTGGTTGGGTAGAATTTGATTTTGTTAATCAGGAATAATCTTTCATTTAACAAAACTCCATAGCACTGGCTGAAGCAGCCATTGTGAAGCTGGATCAATCTTACTCTTCAGCAACTTGTTACATCATATCCTTTCTTTTTAGAAAATGCCCCCAACAGTAACACTTCACTATATAGTGGAGAACCGGACTGATGCACATGTTTTTCTGTGTTAAAGCACACGATTATGATAACAAAAATTTTAAAAACCTGCGTAAATGTTCAAGTGTCCTCCTGGTATGAAATCTGTTGATACTAGACTTAGATTGTGGCTGCTTCTGGTATGAATGCAAGAATTTTAGGAGAAAGGGAGACAGAGAAGGAAAATACAAAAAAGAAAAGAGAAAGAAGGAGACTGATTACCCAGGCATGGTGCTGGTAGAAGGGAAGAGAATGGCCATGTATGTCATTGTTCTTCAGTTCGTTAGCACACGTCATCATCTTCATCATGCCCTGGTGTGCTGTAGTAGACACTGGCAGACTTCAGTGCTTGGCAGCTGGCAAGACGTTGTCAGAACGTGACTTGCAAGGTGGTCATTCTGCTGCAAATGGCTCCCCCATATATGACTCCGGTGCAAGTTTTATAGGCTGTTTCTTGATGATCATAATCAATGCAAATCATTTATGGAAAGAGAGGGTTTGAATGTGTGTGTGTGTGTGTGTGTGTGTGTGTGTGTGTGTGTGTATTTTGTGTAGGAGATGGTAAAATTTCTTTGCTTGTTGGAGACTATCCCAAGGATAGTGTGATCAGAAAGGATGCCACATCCCTTTATTCTGCGACAGTTTGTGTAGATTCTCTTTTTTCATTGATTTCCAATTCTTCCTTCCTTTTTCTATATATGTATACAGATCTCTCTCTCTCTTTCACGCTTACACATTATTTTCTTATATATATATGTATGTGTGTGTGTGTGTATATATATACATGTGTGTATATATATTATATATGTATGCATTATATATATGTGTATGTCTATGTATATATGTATGTGTATATGATATGTGTGCATATGTAAACACACATGCACTTTTTGTTTCTGATTTGTCTCAGTTGTCTATGTGATTACACTT
Organism: Conus ventricosus; assembly: GCA_018398815.1. Classification (NCBI taxonomy): domain Eukaryota; kingdom Metazoa; phylum Mollusca; class Gastropoda; order Neogastropoda; family Conidae; genus Conus; species Conus ventricosus. Next base: position 21,141,547 of record CM031597.1, read on the forward strand.
CTTTCAGTGCACAATCTCCTGCGGTTTCAATTTCCCCCCTGTCCTCCTGTATGTGTGTTTTTCTAATGTATGAATTCATTTCATAGTCAGTTGAACCTGCTTTGGTAGCTGCACATGTCACTGCAAGGTAACGTCACCATGTTTCTTGACAGCAGAAGACAAACCAACCAAGGGAAAGATGGAAGGAGCCGTATTACAGTCTTCAGTGTTATGTTTGGAGGACTCGCACAAGTGCTCATCTTTTCTTGCTGATGCAGTTTTGCCTCGTTTTTGTTTTCTTTTGTGCTACTCTCTAGTCCATCACCTCTTCTGTCCCTCTTTCCGCTGTTTATCCATATTCCCACCCCCAGAGTCCTTTCATGCATATTGCATCAGTGTGTGTGATCTTCGAGTGTATTAGATGTTAACTCTCTGTGTATCTCTTAACCGCAGCCTTTGTTTGTTTGTTTCTTTCCTTCTTTGTTTGTTTGTTTTAAGAAACCCCCCCAACTTTTCTGGCAAAGATGCAAAGAGAGAGAGAGAAAGAGAGAGAGAGGGAGAGAAAATTGGTTTCGATGCTATTGTTTTTGTTTAACTTTCTTTGATTGTACAGTGAGCCTGTTCAATTTAAGAGTCTTGTTTTTGTCCCTGAACTTCAGAATCAAGGGATTTAGTAGTTGACTTGCTCAGGGAAATGTGGGTTAAACATCTCAGAATCATTTGTTTATTGCTTTGTTTTCCCATTTTTGGGGGAATATACATAGGCCAAAGAAAACAGGTCTTTGAAGATGTTGATGTTATGTTTCAGTGAATTGAATAGAATGTGGAAGGATGGGTTAAGGAAGGGCGGATATGTTTCCTCTACATTTATCCATCCCACCTCTTCTTTCTCTGACTCTCTCTCTCTTACACACACACACACACACACACACACACACACACACACACACACACACACACACACACACACACACACAACACACACACACACACACACACACACACACACACACACACATACATGCGCACACACTCACACACCGCGCGCGCACGCACAGAGACACACACACACACACCAGGCCTTTTGAAAGTAGTCCTGTTTGATATCCTGTCTGTACTTGCAGTGAATTTTCATGTGATGACTGGAAAGTCATCCTTCATGTCTACAGGTGTTTGGCTCCCCCGACTTCTGGTTTCTTCAGAGTCAGAGTTTATGATTGACCAGTAGGCACACAAATAGTGTTGATTGACTGGATACTCCTTATGTTCTTTAGTTCTTGCCTGTAGATGGTAAAGATCATAAACTCTTATGTCCTGTAATTTTTTTTCAGATGTTGCCCTTGGTTGGGGATGATTAATGTTGTCTTCAGTCTGGAGGTTTAAAAGGACAGGAAAAAATAAAAAAAGAGAAAAAGACAGTGAATCATTTATTAAAATTATACTGAGTTTAACATTTATTTATGATAATATTTTTTTCTTTAAGGTGTGAGCCGAGAGTGCATATGTGTTTGATTAGGCTGGTGGTTTTTAAGTGTGATCCCAGCTTCTTCCCCACCTGGAAAATTTGTGCCTGTAGTCGAGTCTTTCTGTCGCTCCTTTTTTTCTCTTGCATTACTGTGCCTTTGTGGCCCATTCACTCTGTTGCAGAGAATCGATGACACTTTTTTCTCGTGTAGTGTCAAGCGCTTGCCAGCTTTTCTGGCGACTAGGTAGCAAGACCTTACACTCTGTCCAGAGTGGACAGTACATGTCCTTTCTGCAGTATCTGTTTGCCCGTGTATGTATGTATGTGTATATACACACACACACACACACACACACACACACACACACACACACACACACACACACCATGGAATCATAGACTGTGGTATATCTCTGTTTGATGCCAAGGGACCACGGACTCAATCAGCCGTACCTCTCTGACGAGTCGATCCAGCAGACGAAAGGCCTCGGAGCAGGCACTATAAATAGTTCTGTCTTCAAGATAGTTACAATAGTCTCCATAGGTTGCTAGTCAGGGATTTTTCATTTATAATACATTTCCCTGACTTTTCATTGTCATTTTCTTTATCCCCCCCCCCCCCCCCCCCCCCCCCCCCCCCCCTTTTTTTTATATTTGAATCTTTGCCTAGTCTTTAATCCAGTGATGGAGGAATTGTTAGCCTGCACTTGTTTTCTGTCACTACTAAATTTTTCAACACACACACACACACACATACATACACACACACACACAGGCACACGCACACACATATATGCATATATATATATATATGTATTGATTGTTATCAGTTTTTGCAGGATATGATTTTTGTTCCCTGAGTGGTGATGGCCCTGAATTGGCTCTGTGTGGTCAACAGGGCTGTTATGATATTACAAACGTGCTATTACAAGAACAACAATGTAGTGGTGATCATGATGATGATAATATTCATGATGATAATAGCTATTTCCAACCCCTTTTTTTTCTATGCTTATTGTTTGACATACAGATGCTTCGAATGAAATCTTTTTTAGCGTTGTTTGACAAGAAAGAGGGGTGGTCCATCTTAAAATTGATTTGTAGACAAGGAAACAAATGAGGTGCGAGACAAAACAAAAGAAAGGTTGTCATTTTGCAGTATGACAATTCATTTGGGGATGTGGCTTACCAAATTTTAAACTACTGTAATATCAGCATTCCTCCTTCTCTATCTCCTTTTAGATACCTTTGCCTCTGAACGGTGCATCATTATATGCTTGCCAATATCTTGATATGTGTACATTCATGTCAGTTTTAACTTTGTGTAATTGTTGATTGACTTCTTTTCTTTGACTTTGTGCACATGAATAGTTTTTGACATTTGTTTTATGGTTTGTCGGAAATAGTTGTAAACATTTGGTTATGTGGTGTGTGTGTGTGTGTGTGTGTATGAGTATGTGATGGTTTGTGTGAGCCCATGTATGCAAAAATGTGAACACGTGTGACAAAAAGATGCATGATTCATTATACCAGTGCTATACTATTTCATGGATTGCGTTGAAAAACTTCCGTTTGTGTCGTTGCACTTTTGTCTGTATTTTTTCTCCACAGCTATGGCTTGTCTTTTGGTTTTCAGAATTGCCCTTTACTTTTAAGTAAAATTACTGTTTAAGTCTGATTATTGTCGAGACATCTGTCAACTGCAACAAAAATAGCAAAAAAAGTTGCTTCCTCTACAAGTTATTTTCTGGTGTGTGTGTGTGTGTTAGAGAGAGAGAGAGAGAGAGAGAGAGAACACTCTTTAGTGCATTGTATCGAGATTTTATTGGTATGGCATACTTACAATTGAGATCAAGTTTCTTGTATTGATCTTAGACTCACACACAAATAAAGAAATGAATAAATGGATAGAAAAAAGGAATAAATGGAAAAGCACTGATCATGATTTAAGTTAGGATATGGTATATTTCAAGTTCACGTTTTATGCATGGATTTGTTGTGTGTTGCCTGCAATGTACCGCGCAATGATCTGTGGTCACTTGAAATACTTTACCAGTGAACTGCAGGAAAATATTTTTCAGTGTGTCAGTCCAAATGGGACATCCCAAATAACTTAAGTGTGGTCATAGCAAAAGTAGAATTACTGGGACGCCAAATGAAGGAACAAATAAATTACGAAACAGACACAACATGTTTTGTCCCATTGGTTTTCTTCAGGCAGGGCAAAACATTCAAAAACAAAGGATGAACAATCACATATCTCTTCGATCTGGATGCCAAAATTTGGTCTTGGATGAAAAACTAAAACTTGTGAAAGGAACTGAAGAGAAGACTGAGAATCTGAAGGGGAGATGATACAGACTGAGATTGCAATGCTAATAATGATAATGGTATTATGCCATTTAATGGATTCAAGGTGTGTCGGGATATTGAAGAGCAGAGCAACAGGTTTTGGTCAGTGATGGCAAGTGTCGGTCAGAAATATGTGTTCAGAAATATGCAGGATTTCTCACAAGCATAGATTTCACTGCACAGTTCACAGTGGACAGCATACATCATGACGAGGCTCTGAAGGAGCCTTTTGGGCCATGTTGGATGATGTCTAGCTTTGTGAGAGGACAGACTTTGGAGTTGGGTTTTGATGGGAAGATGTATGGTCTAGGTATGAATGTGAACTGGTGGGTTTGTGGAAAACTGGATTTGAGTAGTCTGTATCTTAGGGAGATGCAGGTGTCCAGGAAGCAGACTGATTGGGAAATGGTGTATCTACATTTGATGGACTGGTGAAGGGTTTGAACAAAGTTGAGGAGGTGTATCTTTGGCATGGATGTGGCTCCCAGCCCATCATCGTAGGTGGTGTTCCAGATGTCCTATGAAAAGGCATGGTTAGGATGGTCCCATTTTGGTTCTTTATCATTGTTTTCTTTATTTGCTTATCTGTTTGCCCCGTCCCTTCTTAGATTTTCTTTCAAGTACATTTTCTTCTCTTACAATTTTTTGTCTTCACTTTTTCTCCGATTCAGTATTATTCTTAGCTTTTTACTGACTAATCAGTTTCATTCCTTTCCACCAGGCTTTTTTTTTTGCTTTTTAAAATTAGTATGTGTCATATTATTATCGTCTTATTATCAGTCGTAGTACTGGTAGTAGTAAAATCATTGTTGAAATTATTGATATCATAATTATTATCATTATCATTTCATTGTTCACTCATTATGGTGAACTTTATTCCTTCTACAGCTTCTAAATTTCTACACCATTGTATACGTCTTAGATTTTATCTATCTTTCCCATTTTCTATATCATTATCATTATTTCTATTATTTTCATAATTATTAGATTTACTACTAACATAGCTATTTGTATATTTTAAAGATTTTAGCTTACTATCCTTCCTATTTTCTACGTCATTGTTATCATTATTACTGTGATTACTATTATCATCATCATCATCATCATCATCATCATAACTATTATTGTAACTGTTCTTTTGTATATCCACCCTTCTTCCTATTATTATTATTATTATTATTATTATTATTAACATCATTATCATCAATTACTTTTATAATTATGATTGTTCTTCTTCTTCTTCTTCTTCTTCCTAAAATACTGGTTCACTCAAAAACGAGTAGGTCATCAGCGCGCATGTTAAAAAGTAAAATAAAATAACATAAAATAGTGCGACTCAGACTGTTGGCCCCTGGAGCAAATTTGGCAACAAGGGGTCGCACTCGATATTCAAGAAGTTAAAAGCAATGGCCAAATTCAGGCCCAGGTAACAGTAAAATATCTGAGGAAGTTAAAATAGAAAATCGTCAATATGGAGATCTCAAAACTGTCGTATCAATTTGTTTTTTTAAATGAGACTGCATTTGTGGCAATCATGATGGCACCCGGCAATGAGTTCCACAGCCGTACAGAACTAGGATAAAATGAATATTATACCGTTCTTATTATCATCATCTCCACTTCAACCTCTTCCCTCTTCTCTTCAGTTTCACTCCGTAGTTTCAGTTTTAATCCAAGACCAGCTTTTGCACCCAGACGGAAAAGATCCCTCACTGTCCTTTGTTTTTAATGTAAAAAATCCTGTCTGAAGAATACTGAAAGGTTGAAATGCATTGTATCTGTTTTGCAATTTGTTTTAGTTTGCTTTGCAGCTAAATAATTCGTTTTTTGCTCATAAATTTCCATTTCCGCCTTCTAAGAACAGTCAGTTGTAATCATATCTTTCGATTATGGTTCATAATTTGACAGTCTTTTCAACCATGTGAATGAAGATGTGAAAGTGATGAACATAATGAAAAGAAATAGTTAAATGTTTTGTGTAATTTTTAGTGTGAATGTACCGCTCAACACACACACACACACACACACACACACACACACACACACACACACACACACACACACACAAAACGCCCCCACCAAAAACAACAAACAAAACGAAACAAAAAAAACAAAAAAAAACAAAGCCAAAACAATCCGCAGACCAGTGGTGGTATTTTGCTTTGCTAGCAGATGACACTGCCGTCACAAATCTCGTGTAAACTCTTTTGCGCAAACGAGAATAGGCAGTCGCCGTTTTTTTTCCAACCCAACGAAGGCAAAATAACGTCATACTCTGATGTCATGTGTTGGCAAGACGCTGCAAAAGTGAAAGCGATCGACTAAGGCTATAGGCTGGAGCAAATGGCATGGTTGTGGCTGGATCAAAAAGAGGACAATGCCCTTTGCGGTGCTCAGATTTGTGTTAGATTGCATTCGTCAGGATGTTTCTGAGGAAGGGAGAGCACGCCCCACCAGACCTTAGATTTCAGGGATTGTTTGTTTGCTTTAACTTTAAGGTATCCCTGATTAATGCATAATGAATTAGACTAGAGCATTGGAATAAGAAACCTTCCAGGACGACACCGCTTTCCCCGGTTATGTAGCCACTGCACACCAAAAAATGATGGATGATTTATATTTACAGATGTATTATACAGGACCTTGAAAGACTAGGGCACTGTTTGGAGCCAACTGAATTATACCCCAACCTGTTTCACCTGATACGCATTCTGAAAATACTGTATGGAAAAAAACAACTATTTCCTTTCATTTTAATTACTCACTTTTCAACTTTCCTAATATGAGTTGTTTCAAAAGACGAACTGGAGATGATGGCGATGAATGTAACTAAAGTATGTGTTGAAGATTTCTTTTTCTCTTAAAATTAATTATGGAAGAAAAAAAAATAAACGAAAGAACTAAATAAAATTGTTCACTACTCAATTCACAAAAGAAAGGTGTATGTACAAATTGCTAGGCATTTTCATCCTTAACAACAATCAGCCCAACATGGGATGCTTTTTTTAAAAAAATGCACAGTAAAACAAATTCCATGGACTGATAGTGGTTGGACTATATATCGACAAGGTGAAGATCAGAATGCTTCAATGCTTCTCTGTCCTGCTGCTCCCAGACCCCAGCATTATAGTGGCTCAGCCTCCTCCTCCTCCTCAGCCACTATAGCGTTTTCCCTTCCCCCTTCTCTGGTCTTCTCCAAGTCTTTCAAACACTAACACTGTTGATATTTTTAAAAAAATTAGAAAGAGAGGGGATTAGTTACCGCCAAGGACATTGACAAACAAAGCACAGGACAAGACACAATGCATTTCGACCTGGGTCTTCTTCAGGCAAAAATTCATTTAACATTTGGACAGTACGAACAAAGAACGAAGAGTCGCTTATCTTTCCATGTGTTCAAAGGAAATGGCCGCTTGACGGAAACGACCCCCCCCCCCCCCCCCCCCCCCCCCCCCGCCCTTTTTTTTTCTTTTTTACTTT
>CM031597.1:21161322-21163822 GCA_018398815.1 Conus ventricosus
GTGATCCTAAAATACCTCTTGGTGTTTCAATAGGGATCTAACACCATACAGATCACAAACCAGTAGAAATATCCCGGGGTCATTTTCCATAAAAAAATGGTAAGTTCACAAGCGCACAGAAGCACCTTGCAGAGTAACCAAACAAAGCAGTGCATACCCTGAGAAGGATAAATAAAAGTACAGAACTGAAACCAGGTGTAATGACGCACCTTTATGGTATGCTAATCGCATCAATATGGCGCTGAAGAGTGATTCCCTAATGCTGATCATAACATCAACTTTCATCCTCTATGCTAATCGCATCAATATGGCGCTGAAGAGTGATTCCCTAATGCTGATCATAACATCAACTTTCATCCTCTCCTACCAAAGCCTATCCCAAGCGTTCCATCAAAAAAAATACACACACGTGCACAAAAAAAAAACCCCAACCACCAGAGGTGCTGGTCTCCTGTGTTGACCCCAAACAGTCCCCAACCCTTTATTACTCCTCCCCCCTCCTCCCCTGTAACCCCCTTGGTCTGCAAGAAGGTCTCGGCGGAGACTGCCCTGAAGTACCACTCAGCAGGAGTCCGGTCCAAGAATACATTCTCTTCCCGAGAGGAACAACCTCGTCCTTCCCAAGGGATGCACCAAGCACAAGTCTGAACAATTCCCCCCCTCCCCCCCCCCCCCCCCCCCCCCCCCCCCCCCCCCCCCCCAGTGCAGACGCCAGGCCTCAGCCACTAGAGAACTGACCACCAAGGATGGACACATGTCACTTGTGCGCATTGCATTCGCGCGGATCTTAATAGAACGAATGAGTCACTGCACTCAAAACTGAAAGTGGAAGACATCCCTTTGGGGGCCCCTGTTCACTGTCTTCAGGATTACAGATGAAGTTTGAAATAGAGGCTGAACACTGGAAGAAATGCAGCTGCACTGTCAGGACTTAGAAAACAACATTATAAGACCACGGTAAGTACAGGTGATAGCTTCATAGGATCTCTTCGTAACAAACTTGAATTCACCTTTTAACGTTCGTCATGTCTGTGAATCTTACGCGTATTTTAAGCTGTTATGGGACATTAACAACAAATGATGATGACGGGTTTATCATGATCTAAATTCCCCCATCTCTTTGGTTAGCATTGGCTAACTGCTAAGTAAAGTTGGCTGATGGAAGATGCTCTGTGAAGGCATCTTTTCCAGTCGTATTAGCTGGAAAGTGGCACATATGTATAGTCGTACGTGCGAGCCAAAATCGGTGAAAAGCCGCTCAAACGTATATCTATCTCCCTCATGGGCGGCTACGTCCAAGCAGGCATTACTAGGCCGCCTGGTAACAACATGAAGACGGCTCTGACACAGAGCTGAACTGCTGCTGCAACTGTAGACAGCTCTAGACTTCATGCTGTGTGTGTGTGTGTGTGTGTGTGTGTGTGTGTGTGTGTGTGTGTGTGTGTGTGTGTGTGTGTGTTTGTTTTCGTGCGTGCGCTCTCAGGCCCATCAAAAGTACAGAAAGGGCAGCATTCGTATCTCGCCTCGTTTCCACACTTTGATGGAGTCTCGTTCACTCGCGCAGGTCACCAACAGCTTCCGGGCACCACAATCTGCGCAGGCGACGAGAGAATTGTTCAGTTGGCTGGCTGCCCCTTCAGGTACACGCGTCCACCAGCTCCTCGTTAACTGTTTCTCGCGAAGTCGGGTCGCTGCCTGCGCGTAGCCTTTGCCCATCGCCAGAGACGCTGTTCGTGCTTCCAACACAACAGTTTGACATTATCAGCGGTGAAATGAGGCGAACGGTCATCCACCCGTGAACAGGCGTCGTTGATACTTACAATCCCCACTCCATATTTCAGTATCAGTCCCGGACGCGCACAATCTCTGACAGGCGGAACACCGGAAGTCCGCCGGACATGAAGATGTCCTTCGACGTCCGTCTCTAGCTTCCCAGACTGGCTGGCAAGGACTGCCCGCGAACTGGAACATGCAGTCATGGTAAGGACCAGCCATCTTGTCCTGATCCGTCCTGTCTCTGGCTGTCCTTCCCAGCCTGTAGAGCGGATGCAATGGAAGTGAAGACGTTCTTTGACGCAGTGTTCGTGATAAATCTGCATACACAGGCCGTACAGCAGACTCCACCCACAGCCTAAAGCTTCCGAAACGCCACTCTTTGACCCCAGTAAAAAATAAAAAAAAACATTTTCTCCCGACTCCTGACGCAAGCTGTGGACACCCCCCTTTAACAGCCCCTCGACAGACTCTCGACCTGCCCTCTACAACTGCAGAACAGCAGAAGACAATATTCTGCAGAACAAGCCCCAACAACGGATGTCGAAGTGCCAGTGAGGTGGTGGGGCATTAGGGGGGGTGGGATGAGGTGTGAGCTGCATTACAGGCGGATTCTTGGGCGTATTCTGAATCAAGCTGGCCCCTTTATATGCGATTTTTTTTTAAAAGGAGGGGGTCTGAAGATTCCTCAAATCGCCCACCACCACCACTCATTTCTCTAATCCAC
>CM031597.1:21166322-21173822 GCA_018398815.1 Conus ventricosus
AACCTCACAAAAGCAAGATAGGAGAAATGTTTTCTTTGCGGGCAGAAAAGCCAGAAATAACCTCATATTCGAAAGAAACAAGACAGGAGAAATGCTTTCTTTGTGGGCAGAAAAGCCTGAAAATAACCTCATTTTCGACAGAAACAAGGTAAGAGAAATGTTTTCTTCACGAGAAAAGCCAGTAAATAACTTCATCTTCGATAGAAACAAGACAGGAGAAATGCTTTCTTTGTGGTCAGAAAAACCAGAAAGAACCTCATCTTCGATAAATAAAAAAAAGAGAGAAATGCTTTCTTTGTGAGCAAAAAAAAAACAAAAACAAAACAAAAAACCAACAGAAAATACTCTTATCTTTGATAGAAAAAAATAGAGGAAATGTTGTCTTTGGGATCTGAAAGGCCAGAATATTAACCTCATCTTCGATAATAGACGCAAGAGAGGAGAAATTGTTTTCTGTATGATATGGGAAGCCAGAAAGTAATCTCATCTGTGATATAAACAAGATAGGAGAAATGTTTTCTGCATGGGCTGTGAAGCCAGCAAACAAATATTATTCTTATCATGTACTGCTTTTTGCTTTCACTCCACGTGGCATGAACAGTGACTTTCTTTTTCTTTCCTGACTAGAGAGCATGAACTGAGCAGTGTTCTCACTCTGACTGTGGCGTGTGCAAAAGGGGCGATAACTCACACAACACACTCAGCGGTGTTTAGTTAAATTAACATCATAGGGGAAAAAATATTAAAGAGACTTGCGTTTCTTTTTACTTTCCAAATACAGTGCACACAACTTCATGAAATCTAAAAACAACAAGCGATTCAATACATTTTATTCAAATTTTGAAAAAAGTCACACGCATTTTTTTCTTTACATTTTTCCTAATTCCTTCTTACTATCCAGCCCATTCCCGCATTCTATCATTTCCCTGTTATTTTCTCTTTCCTTGCTCCATTTCTTCCTTCCTCATTTTCTTTCCGCCCTCCCTCCCTTCCTTTTTTCCTTCCTTTCTTCTGTCCTTCCTGCTTTCTTTCTTCCAGTGATCTGTCCCCAGGTTTCTTACCTTGCCGAGTTTTCCTATATTGCGGTAGAGGGACAGCGGCAGAGTGCCGAGGACTGTTACAAAGGTGATGACTACCTGCCGATGGCCTAGCACTGGGTGCACCACACTCAGGTCTGGGAAGACACAGATCACGTATATGCACGTGCAACATGGACGCAAGCATGCAGACAGACAAGCGGGGAGCATTCTTGGGGGGCATATGCATCAAAAAGGAACATACTCATCCAGACACCGGAAGATTATCATTATTGTACACCTGCAAACGTACAAGACACAGACACAGACACAGACATGCACACATTGATGAACAGAAGCCAGTTTATTGTCAGATCGAAATTAGGTTGAATTCTCTCTCTCTCTCTCTCTCTCTCTCTCTCTCTCTCTCTCTCTCTCTCTCTCTCTCTCTCTCTCTTTCTCTCTCTCTCTCTCTCTCTCTCTCTCTCTCTCTCTCACTCTCACACCCACACACACACGCGCACATACTCACTCATTCTCTCACACAGGCAGACAGACACACATAAGTCCATCCAGCGCTTGGCTAATTAGCATGCATTCTGATGCGCATTGTGAATTATTATATGCTGATCTAGACGCCAAGGCACAGGTGTAGTTCAAACGTTCGCATTTAGTCCATTCCATGGTGAGTAGTGGGAGGAACAAAAACCTCCCCTCTCCCTTTCAGTGTCCTGATTGACACGTTGTCAGCCAGATCAGAAACCTGATTTGACAGTTTAGCATACAAATAGAAGACACATAGTGTCACACATTCACTTTTCCTCAAGACCAGCTGTAGATCAGAACTAAGTAACAAGACAGAACCTGGGGAAAACCAGAGAGGAAGCACAGTTATCTCTTCCACTCTAACCAGGTCCGAGTTCTTATTTTCCCAGAAATGTGAGTTGAAACTATGTTTCTACATTTTGAATCTATATAAGGATTATATGTATGCCATGTAGTTTAGCAGTGCAACTCTGTGCCAGTACTTGGTGACATCAAAATGATGAATTAGTATTCTGTTGTAGTAGTTTGTTTGCCACCAAGTGGTAAAAGCTATCACCATGTGGTTAAGATCCTTTGTTAACAATCTGACCACTATTCTTTGTGTACAATCTGACTTTTCCCAGTTTGCAGTTCTGTCTGTCAAGATGATAACTGAATGATAAATTTTGATCAAAAGACAGTATGCCTGTACTAGGTGCTAAGTTGATTTATGAATACTGGGGATTGTTGGAATGCTTTGCAGTGTATGACATTCAAGTCTACCCTAAATGTGTACTTGGGCTAAGTGTATTCCAAGTTATGTAACTTCATTCCTCAGAAAACACTGAAGAGTTATTTGTCTAACATTGTTTGGCATTGTATTACTTTTTGTTGTTGTTGTTGTCCATCTTCTGTACCACTTCAGTGGCATTGTACCCACGCCACTCATTCTAACACCCCATCCACAGCCACAGCCCAGTCAGTCCTGCCACAGAACTGGCACCAGCAGTCCACAGGGAGCAATCAATGTCAAGTTGGCAAGAGGCAACCCACTGGAGGAGACACCGCACTGCTGCCATGTGACTTCGGGGGTGTTCATGGCACCTGTTCTGATCCAACATACACAGGACACCACCTACTAAACCCCCTACAGATGACAATGATTGCTTAGTCGCGGAGCTGGCATGAGTGAGCTCTCCCTCCGGAGGGTGCCACCACGTCCGTCCCACGACAGCCCCCATGGACCAACGGAACCAAACCAAGGCCACAAATGTGGAGAAGACATCGAAACTGAGGTCACCATGAGAGCAGGGCATGAAGGGACGCAGAATTTGAGACTTTTTTTTTTAACACTGATCATTGAGAATGAGGATGATGTAGTTGCGTAGCTTACGGTCAAAGATGATTCGGTTGGGACCAGTCGGACAGAAAGGTCACGCTTTGTGTGAAGTTTTCCTTATACCCTAAGGATCAAATTAAGAGATGGAGCCACTACGTACATGTTTTTGTTTGTGGTCACGTGGTACGTCTTTGCTAGGCATCATCCGCGAAGTCATACAGCAATAGCACTTCCCAAAATTTTTGTCACTACTGCAAAAATAGAGTCATTTTAGGGGATTTTGAAGTTTATGAATCACATATGGTAGAAGCAGTGTCAGCCAATGCGTCTATTTGTTGCATTTGCATTTGCACAGTGCTGTGCAACCAAGTCCAGCCTGTGCACAAGAGCATCTGCCCGAACATCCGCGATCACTCTTACAGCCGCAGGATACTAGCTCTCTACAGGCCTCAGAGACCATTGGGAGAAGTGTCCATACAGGCATCCATGTACTGGTGTCTGAGTCCAGTTTCCAGCCCCAGCTTTCTGGAGAAGGAGCTTACTGCTTTGGCTGACATGATGTAGCCCAGATGCCTGCCTGGTAAGCAGTGCGCTTTGTGTGCTGCAGCAAAGCATTTTGAGTTGGGGAATGGTTTCCATTGACCTGTTCCTCTGACAGAACAGCTCCCTGCGTGCTTCATTAACCGAGTCCAGTGAACTGGTTTTGTCGTACAAGACAACAGTATAGCGTTTCTAGCAGTTTGAAGGCTTCTGTGTCAATGTCCATTTCAGCGAAGGGATCTTCTGTCATGACCGTGAAGGCTTTGGTAACCTCAGGGAATGATTTCCATGACTCAAATGCTGTCTTCTTCCCTCTTCCAAATAAAAGGAAGACACAGTATCACACCCAGTGTAGCTATGAAATCCAGGCAGTGCTAAGCATTTCTCTTCTCAAGAGCCTGGGCGATGGTGTTGATTGTGAAAGTATGTGAACTTTTTGCCAACTCCAAAAGCTACCCATATGTCCATATCTCGGCAAGTGCTTTTCAGGAAGTGAAACTTTCCAAGCAGGATCACGATGACGTCAGTATCCACTGTTCTTACCAAGCATGTACAGCACCCATTCTGGAGGGCATCCTGGATATGGAGTATCATCCTTGTGTCTGCCTCTTCGTGGTCACATTCAGGCATGGTGTGGTTTGAGCCATTAGCCAAAGTTGCCTTGCCATATGTGACGAACACTTCTTTCTCTGGGAGAAACTCACTCTCTGCTACTCTTTGTGCTAGGAACTCAAACAACTCTTGCTTATTGTCTGGATCTCTCAAGAAGTCATGCCACTTTGCTGGAATCCTGTTCTGACTTGCAACCTTTCTTCGTGTGCCTTTCCCTCTCCTTTCTCTGGTGGACTCTTTGATGCTGCTTTTTGAGTACCTGTCCCAGACAACATCCAGTCTTATGCCACTTTCCAGCTGGTTCTTCAAGTAGGGGAGAAAAACGACATCTGCATATTCTCCAAATGTTGTAACTCCATTGGTTGACAAGAAATGTACGACTGCAGCACCATCTAGCACTTTCACATCAAAGTTGCTTGGAGGCTCTGTCTCCAAAACAGAGGTCTCCAGGGAAGCCAGGATTTCAGGCTCAACTTCAAGCACTTTGACTTCAGCACAGCTGTCAGGATCCTCCAGCTCTACAGTACTCGGCAGACACTCTTCAAGTTCAACATCATAGGAATCCTCCATGTCAAGAACACTTGAACTCTCTGCCTCAACAGTCTTGACGATTCAAGTCAGCAGGTCTGATTTCGTCCCAAAGCGTAGTCTGTCTCTGTCAGAGAGAGCAGGAGGACAAGGATGGTTTTCGTGCATGAAGAAGGTATCCATGTCACATCAGTCTTCAGTGTCGCAATCTTGTCAGCTTGCTTGGTCTTCTGTTTAGGACCAGAGGACCTGAACAGTGGCAGCGAATTTCTTTTGATTGAGCTGTGAATAGACCGGCTGCGATCCACCAAGACGGTCTGTCTGTAATCCTCATACTGCTGTCTGCCAAGTGCTTCCACGTTGCGGACAGTGTTGACAACAGATTCACTCATGACATCACAGGTGTCCAAAGTTAGAAGTTCTGGAGAGTCATTCATGAAAGGATTGCCCATTTCACTGATGGTCTGTGCAAGATTGACAGCATGCTGTCTGAAATTCTTCTGGAAAGCCAGCCCCTCTTCATGGTGGCAGTGATCATCATAGTCATCACTACAAATGTCTTCTTCGAACTCTTTTTACAATTCTAGCTTGCTCTGGACCAGCAAGCATCCATTTCTGAAGGCAGATGGGTTTTCTGTAAGCCCCAAGGCACCACCACAACCTTTCACCCTGGCATTGTTTTGTTCGTGGGCTTGATCGATCGGCATAGCCGAAAACCTGTTGGTTGTTTTGGAAAGGACCCAGAGTCCATGACGTATGAACTCTTCCAGGATGGAAGGTGGGAGGCTTTCCATGTCTCGGATGTGGACAGGTATCCATCGAGCGTAAATGATAATGATCCAATGCAAAGTACCAAGCTACCAAGGCTTTCAGTGATTCCACATACATCCAAAAATTTTCTTCACGATGAGCTCTGATGAAGATGAGGCCCAAAAGTTCAAGGTGGAGGATTGTGTCCCAATACTGGAACATTGGACTTCTGCTTATCATGTCTTGTCTCCACGCTTCTCTTACTTCATCAGTCTGGGGCAAGCCTGTCTTGGTGAAAGCTTCTTTCTGAAGTTTGGCCAAAGCCAAGGCACTGATCTGGTGTGCTTGTCTGGTTCTGGTAATAATGGGAACACTTCAGGAACGAGTCTACTGTGCCAGACGATGCAACGCCTGCCTTTGTAAGTGCCACTGTCCAGCCTGAGCCCTCAAGGTAATCACCAAATGTCTTCCAAGTTGCTTGCTCCACATGAAGGCCTCCAAACATAATGACGAATTTGTCTTCCCCATGTGTCTTCGGCCAGTCCATTGTATACACTTTGCTAGAGCAAATAATGGAGCATCCATTGTTACCCACAGGAATTTGGCCTGGGTTAAGGAAGACTATTGCTTGTTTGAGAACATGTAAGCCATGCTTTACCATGGCAGCAGTTGCTGCTTTTTCATAGAAGAGTGGCAAGAGTTGAGTGAGTGCCTTCTGAGCCTCTTCCAGTTTTGCACCATCCTGCTGTGATGCGTGAAAGGCTGACCAGGCAACTGTATCACCTTTTATAAGTTTGTCTTTATCAAAGAGTTCCATGGCAGTAGATAACCACTGTTCTCTTCTTTCTTTGCTGCCACAAGGTCTCCAATGATTGCTCTGGTCACATTAGCCGGTTCTGGCACTTCCACTTTCGACTCATTGAGTGCAACAAAAAAAACAAAAAAACAAATCAAAAGTGAGCAAAAATATATTTTAATTGACATATTCCAGTAACATCAGCTTTTTTGGATTAAGAATGTTAAAAATGCTGTGAAATTGCTAAAAGAATTTTTTAAAAATTGCAAGGAAGGTTTGCTAGGATTGTTTCAATGTTTTGGATCTGTTAACGTGTGACGCGTGACAAACACGCGTCACGTGACTACAAACAAAAGCATGCACGTGGTGGCTCCATCTTTTTAATTTGACCTTTAGTATATGAGGAACCTTCACACCAAGTTTGAGCATTCTGTCCAGTTGGTCCCCATGTTTTCCTCACGCTACGCAACTAATGCTATGGATTTCCATTCCAGTCTGAGACTGCATGACAAGGCTGTACTCTACACTTCTTTTCATAATATATCCCAGCATCAACCAGGCCTGAGAGATACAGACACGTACACCTATAGTGTTGGTCAGGAAATTTGAGCAACACCCTCAGAGACGCATCCATTAAGTGGATGAAACTCGACTGTGTGGTCCCATCTTCCCAGCTGAGCCCGTGGCAAACTCAACTCTGGGTAGGAGTCAGTCGGAGCAGAAAACTCCCACATGATTCTGATGGGAATCGAACCCGCGACTTCCCAGCTGGGAGTCGGTGGCTGGTAGCATTGTATTACTGCCTCCTATCCTTTGGTAAACTCAAGTCAACCTCTAAACAAAAGTAGAGATGGATAATTATAGCAAAACCATTATACTCATCAAATCCTTTGTTGGCTGAGTTCTCACACCTCTTCTGCAAGGTACGAGTCGTAGAGGGGAAATGTGTGAACTCGACAAGTCAGACTCTCAGCTACTAAATACAGACAGGGTCTCTTTATCGCAGAACTGGGACCCTGGTAACCGTGGGTACGCTACATATCGTGGCCACGCTACCTACTCTGGGCAAGACAGGGTGTGCAAATACACCACAGCCCAGCACTACAGCAACAGGTCTACACAGCAGGATCAGTCACCAGACACAAGAGGGATCAAATATCCATTCCGACTTCAGTTGAGTCATAATATTCCAAGTGGACTTCAACTCAACTCATTCAGAACTTTCCCTCACTTAATGATGAAACAGTGGGAACCAAACCTCAGCCTATAGGACAGACCAATCTATTGTAAACTAACTTTAAGCAAGTAAAGTTGATGTGTGAAAGTGCACTTAACTTGTGTCAGTTCTTTGTTGTTCAATCAGTATTGAATGTTTGAACTTCTCTCTAATTCTG
>CM031597.1:21178822-21181322 GCA_018398815.1 Conus ventricosus
TATAACGGTAAAATAACACATGGGCATGATCTGTGACCCATAATGAACGTACCCACACATTTTCAGAAAGATCGGCCAGGTATTTTTAAGATATTCCATAAAAAAAGAAAAACCGTTATGGGCCGTTATAGCCGTTAATAACGGATATAACGGTAAAATAAACATCGGCATCATCTGTGACCCACAATGAACATGACTACAATGTTCAGAGAGATCGGCCAAGTACTTTCTTAGATATTCCATAAAGAAGGAAAACCGTTATGGGCGTTATGGCCGTTAGTAACGGCTATAGCGGTAAAATACCACCTCGGGCATCGTCCATGACCCATAATGAACATGCCTGCAAATTTTCAGAGAGATCGTCCATGTACTTTCTAAGATATTCCATAAAGAAGGAAAACCGTTGTGGGCCGTTATGGCTGTTAGTAACGGCCATAAGAAGGAAAACCGTTATGGGCCGGTATGGCCGTTAGTAACGGTTATAACGGTAAAATAACACATTGGGCATGATCTGTGACCCATAATGAACATACCTACACATTTTCAGAAAGATCGGCCCAGTAGTTTTGTCTGGAGCGAGTGGAACATATTTTGACCACGGACGGACAGACAGACAGACAGACAGACACACACACACACACACACACACACACACACACACACACACACACACACACACACATACACACGCGCGCGCGCGCGCGCGCGCGCGCACGCACACACACACACACACACACAGAGCATTTCTTCGTTCCCATTGTAAAGTACTCCCTGTTCTATAAGAACTGGGAGTACAAAAAGTGTGATGGTGAAAAGAAGGTGGAAGAGGAACAGGAGGAGAAGAGGAGTAGGCGATGGAAAGAGGAGTACCATGACTCAAGCCCCCTATCCCCCCCCCCCCCCCCCACACACACACACACCGCAATTCCGTGGCCTACCCCCACCATCCTTCTCTCCCCTGCCCTCATTACCTGATAGGAGTCCGTGTTGGACAAGTGTCCTGCTTGTACTAGCAGCAAGATGGAATAATCTGCACACACACACACACACACACACACACACACACACACACACACACACACACACACAACACACACACACACACACGCACGCACGCACGCACACACACACATACACACACACACACACACACACACACACACACACACACGTGCGCGCGCACAAGCGAGTAGGATAATTATCATCATACCTCTACCATCTCAATCACGAAATAATTCAAGATTTATGCAAGCAGTATCACCATTTACCACTTTCACTGCAGTTACTATGACTGCCACCTGGAGCTTTGCTGGATATAGATTCAAAGAATCGGTGTCATGACCTTTATTTCTTGAAAAGTTCAAATCGGCTTAACAGCTTGAACAATTTTCAGTGAACAGTGGTAAGAATGTCACTTTCGGCACTAACATCACACCATAAAGGTAATTACTCATTAAATGACTAATTAGGACTTATGCACTCATAAGTGATTGGAAGGAAAGAGTCGCCATAAATATCCACTGCATGTGTTCGGTTTCTTCTGGACACAAAGGGATCTGGAGACAAAGGGGTCACGATTCAGTTCAGTTCAGTTCAGTGGTTTATTTAATGTCTTTTCATCGCCAGATGATATCAGACACTTATAAAAGAAAAGAAAAAAAAAACCTCCACACTTAACTTATCATCCACGTTAGTACTTTCAAAACCACATCTGATATATGCCTGCTTACATAAGTGAAATACCCTAGTGGTACCCAAAATTGATGATCTTTATAAAAATGTTGCAACCGGTGACTGTGAAATAACCATGGCAATTTCAGCAACATGTGAACCATATAAGACAGTACTGACATTATCAAACTTTGTCATCTCAATACCTTTCTCCTGATAGAGCGAGGTCAACACTGAGCATTCAAATAAAAGATGATGTACAGAAATGTTTTCTCTGCAGGCACAAGTAACACCATGAGAATATAGGGGGTCACGATTATAACTTCTTGGTTTTGTGTGGTTGTAAGTTACCTGGTCATTGCTGTGTTTCTTACGGCAGTAAAAGGTTCATTGTAATTTCTTTGTATCTTATGATACTCAAGGATTAACGGACAATGCTTTGTTTCTTATGGTGGTAAAATTGTTCACTGTAATTTTTTCCAGTGATGATAAAACGCTTATCATAATTGCTTTTTTTTCTTACGATAATTAAAAAAAAGCCTTTGTATTCGCATTAAAAAAAGAAATTCCATTAAAAGGTTCAGGGTAACTGGTTCATTTCATATGATGTAAAAGGTGCGTTGTCACTGCTGTGTTCTATTTGATGGAAAAACATGTTTATGATCGTTGCATTGTTCTTCCTGATGGTAAAAGATTAATGATGGTTGCATTGTTTCTTATGATGCTTAAAGGTTCGTAATGATTGTAGTGTTCCATCTGATGGTAAAGGTTCAGAGTTGTTACTATTGACACTTCTGTTTCTTTGATGCTGAAAGATTCACGATTGTGA
>CM031597.1:21191322-21201322 GCA_018398815.1 Conus ventricosus
AACAACGTTCTCTAAAATCAAACGGAGGAAACTGGTTTTAATGACAGACGAATATGATGCGTCCTCAACGAGTATGTGTGCAAGGATACAGACAGTGTTTACTACATCAGATTTACTGAGTATCGTCACAGAACTGGACTATCGTCGTTCCTTTCATATGAAACTGCACGCAAACTGAGTTTTTTTTCGTTGAATGAATAAATTTGTAATTTTCACAAAGCGGGTGTGTGTGCAGTCATCCTTTTTCGCATGTCCATTTGTAAGTAGCCTATATGTGTCTTTAATTGTGTCTGTTGTACACTTTGACACTGGTAGTATTTCAAATGGTGTGGGTGGAAATAGCACAATACTGACAGAACAGTGATGATTATTATTCTTTACATTTATCTCATTTTCAAGAGTTCGAAACATCGAGGTCAGTAGAGGGCACAGCCTAAATGGTTCGTGTCTTTAATTTTTATGGAGGTCAAAGGAAAATAGCTGGTCAAATTTTGTAATACGGTGCTAAAAACATTCCTGTTCTTAGCAAACTGAGACTGAAGCAGTGAATCCTCCACTCTCTTTTGATGTGTACGGACTGGTTGTATCTTAATTGGCATGCATTGCAACGAAGGATGGAACTTGTGGTTAAGATATCGAAAAAAATGAGAGGAAGTGCGCAATAAAATAAAGCAATCAAGTCACATTTTTACCCCTTATTCTACCACGCTGGGAAATAATCAAGACATTTCTCTTTCTGTTGGTCTCGATGCTGTATTTCATGTTTCAGTTTGCTTTGTCGTTTGGAATGGAGGGGGGGGGGGGGGGGGGGGCAGACTGGGTGGGAGATGAAGGGCTTTCTAAGTCAGCTGAATGTACGGAATTTAGAGCCTCTCCTCACTATCACGTTGACAATGCCATGTGCGAAATTTAGCGCCTTTCCGTATCATCAGTTTTATAATGCCAACATGAACACACAGTCGCTCACACACGTGATCGCACATATCTGTGTATGTGTGCGCACGCACACTCGCATGTACATAGACACGCACGAGCATACGTGCACAGGTGCGCGAGCGCGTGTACACACACACACACACACACACACACACACACACACACACACACACACACACACACATACACACACGCGCACGCACACACACACGCACGCACGCACACACACACACACACACACAAACACACACACACACACACACACACACACACACACACACACACACACACACACACACACACACACACACACACACACACACATCACTGTTGATCGGCCCTACGGCCACCTCCCTGTCATGAAGGACAGGTGAGTTTGGGCCCTGTGCCTATATTTCACTCCACGGGGTGTTTCTGAACCACGCCCCAAATCCCTCCCCTGTCAGTAGCTTTGACACGGGGTGTTTCTGAACCACGCCCCCAATCCATCACCTGTCAGTAGCTTTGACACAGGGTGTTTCTGAACCACGCCCCAAATCCCTCACCTGTCAGTAGCTTTGACACGGGGTGTTTCTGAACCACGCCCAAATCCCTCCCCTGTCAGTAGCTTTGACACAGGGTGTTTCTGAACCACGCCCCAAATCCCTCCCCTGTCAGTAGCTTTGACACAGGGTGTTTCTGAACCACGCCCCAAATCCCTCCCCTGTCAGTAGCTTTGACACGGGGTGTTTCTGAACCACGCCCCAAATCCCTCACCTGTCGGTAGCTTTGACACTGGGTGTTTCTGAGCCACGCCCCAAATCCCTCACCTGTCAGTAGCTTTGACACTGGGTGTTTCTGAGCCACGCCCCAAATCCCTCCCCTGTCAGTAGCTTTGACACGGGGTGTTTCTGAACCACGCCCAAATCCCTCCCTGTCAGTAGCTTTGACACGGGGTGTTTCTGAACCACGCCCCAAATCCCTCACCTGTCGGTAGCTTTGACACGGGGTGTTTCTGAGCCACGCCCCAAATCCCTCACCTGTCAGTAGCTTTGACACGGGCTGGGGAAGACTTCTGATTCTCAAGTCCAGTTTCACTATTCCCTTCGTTTCACGTGCAATGATTGATTAATATGTTTTGTCATTGAAGACAGTCTCTTAGAATTTTGAAGAGGGAGGGTGATTTTGGATTAAAGGGGGGGGGGAGGGTAGGGGGTGTCGATCTGGATTTGTTCTCCTGGTACCGAATAAGGTCACGTGCTCCTACACGCCCGCCGGTGAGTGATTTCTGATGTGGGGGCGACTCCAGCTAATTACACCGGGATCCGGTAGGGGGTGGTGGTGGGGGGGGGGGGGAGATGGGGAGGGAGGGGGGGGGAGGGAGGGCGGTATAGATCTTCAGGATAAAGCCCTCCCAAATGCTTGGGAACTGGCAATTTTGACGGAGATGAGTAATTTCAGAACAAAAGAGCAGGTCGATCTGGATTGATTTCCCAGAGGAGACAGGGGAGGAAGGGGGATTTCGGCACGTATCTGTTCTCACCCACCAGGGGCTGATTTCGGCAGTGATGAGGGGAAGGATGGACGGGTGAAGGTGATGAGTAGGAGACAGGAGGTAACAGGGGGGAGGGAAGGGGGAGGGGGAGGCAGGTGAAGGAGGGTCAGGGAAAGAGTAGGAGGGACGGGAGGGTGGGGGAAGAGTAAGGGAAAAGGGGGTGGCGGTTAGTTAGTATTACAATTGGGCAGGGGGGAGGGAGAGAGAGAGAGGAGAGAGAGAGAGAGAGAGAGAGATGAGAGAGAGGAAGAGAGAGAGAGAGAGAGAGAGAGAGAGAGGAGAGAGAGAGGGAGGGAGGGAGGGAGAGAGACACACAGTTTTGTTCAACAGCATAAAGAAAGAACAAAAAGTGCAACTGATACCAAAGAAGACGAAGAGAAACGTTCATAACGATTGACAAAATGCGTCAAAAAGACGCGCGTGCACACACACACACACACACACACACACACACACACACACACACACACACACACACACATACACACGCACATTCGCACACACACACACACTCTCACACACACACGCGCGCGCGCGCGCGCACACACATACACACACACTCACGAGTATACACACACACAGATACACACGCACGCACGCACACACACACACACACATGCATACACATACAAAAAATGTCAATATAATTGTAAATTCATAATAGGATTAATGTTGATTGAGTTTCATTTTCGGTTTGCTACTTGATCCAGATAAACCTTAACACAACGACACCAATTATTTCAACTGAATCGAGGTTACTTGTTTTTGCTTCTGTCCGTCTTTGTGTTTGTCTTTTGATCTCTCTTGCATCCTTGGGTGGATCCTCCTCAAGCGTAGGCTCAAGGATTGTCCCCTACATATTATTGTGTTTGCATGTCTGTAGTTTTTCAGCCACTTTTTTCCTCCCCATACTTTCGTTTTGTTTCATTTACTGCCCTTCGCTGGCTGCTTTGGGGGTGCTGCTGGATTCTTTTTTTCTTTTCTTTTTTTACCCTTGGTGGTGAGAACACCACAGTATTATGGACTGTGGTGTGTCTCTATTTGACACCAGGAGCACAGACCCAACCAGCCGTGTCTCCCTGATGAGTTACATCCCGCGGACGAAAGGCCTAGGAGCAGGCAATCCAACTAGATCTGCCTTCGAGAGGGATTACGATGGTTCACTCATGCACATAGTGAAGAGTTTACATATAGAAAAATATATAGTCTCTTAATTTTATGTTTCTATTTTCTTCATCTGCACCCCCCCCCCCCCCCCCCCCCCCCCCCCCCTCCCCCGCCCCAAGTTCAAATCTTTACCAAGTTATTACTGTGATGACAGAGCGGTTGTTGGCCTGCGCTTGTTTTCCGCAACTATTAGATTGTTCGTATTTGTATCTGTCTGACTTTATTCAAGTTTAAAAGGCTGTGCCAGTCTTGAATAAAAGTTGCTCTGAGTCAGGTTTTCTGATGGGAGCAAGAGTTACCCTACTGGTTTATTGTTTACCAATTACGTGGCTTGATTACGAGATATTGTAAGAATGACCTTTCGATTGAGAGAGAGAGAGAGAGAGAGAGAGAGAGAGAGAGAGAGAGAGAGAGACAGACAGACAGACAGAAAGAGGAGGGATGCGTAGGTGAGTGTATGTGTGATGTGGTGTGGTGTAATGTGTGTGTGTGTGTGTGTGTGTGTGTGTGTGTGTGTGTGTGTGTGTGTGTGTGTGTGTGTGTGTGTGTGTGCGCGCATGAGTATGCGCGGAGCTTTTGTGTGTGCAGAGACAAATCACTCGCGAAACTATTCTGCAAAATGCGTTCTCTGTGCAAGTTACGCATAACAACATGTTATCTGCAACTGAATTAAATCAGTCTACACTGATCAAAATACAGACAATTATAGACATAGGCCTAAGCGCGAGCGGTTGAAATGAGGGAAGGGGTAGGGGTTAAAGGGGCTTCACGCTTCCCTCCTCCCCCCCCCCCCTCTCCTCGAGCCCCTCCTCCCGATTCCTGTCTGCCACATGCATCTCCCAAATACACATTTCAGGCAAAAGAAATGAAACAACAACAGAGAAATAAATCTAAGGACATTATCGGCTGGGCTATTTATTCATAACCTGCTAGTCTGGAAAGTGAGACAGTCTGGTTTCTACCATTTACCCCCCGCCCCCCCCCCCCCCCCCCCCCCCAATCTTCTTCTTCATCCTCACCCCAACCCCACTGTACCCGTTCTCCATGTCCATCTCCTACACTCACCAAGCTTTCTGTGTCCATGTCTTAGCGATTCAGACACTTTGAAACTACATCCACCACCACCACCACCCCTTTCTCCCAGCACCCCCTCCCCCCACTTCTTGGACGAACATATCCGCCCCAAACAGACACAACAAAAGCGAGGCCGCGACACCATGGAACAAACCACCTAGTCATGATTCGAAACAGACTGGAAGCAATGAAACAAACACCTAGTCGTGATGTGACTTGAAGTTTCGCCGTGGGAGGAAAGGGAGGTGTAGGGAGGAAGCGGAAGGGAAGGGATGGAGGGAGGAGGGGAGGGAGTGGGGGGTGGGGTGGGGGGTAAAGGGGGTGGGAACCCACGCAATGCCCCGCAAGCAATACATCTCCTCCGGCTCTGCAGCCAGGATCATGCAGCGGGAAGGAATGTGTGTGTGTATGTGCGCGTGCGTGCGTGCGTGCGTGCGTGTGTGTGTGTGTGTGTGTGTGTGTGTGTGTGTGTGTGTGTGTGTGTGTGTGTGTGTGTGTGTGTGTGTGTGCATGCACACGCGCGCCCACGCGATCATGTGTGTGTGTGTGTGTGTGTGTGTGTGTGTGTGTGTGTGTGTGTGTGTGTGTGTGTGTGTGTGTGTGTGTGTGTGTGCATGTGTGTGTGTGTGCGTATGTGTGTGTTGGTGTATGTGCGCGTGCGTGCGTGCGTGCGTGTGTGTGTGTGTGCGTGGTGTGTGTGTGTGTGTGTGTGTGTGTGTGTGTGTGTGTGTGTGTGTGTGTGTGTGTGTTTGTGTATGTGCGCGTGTGCGCGTGCGTGCGTGCGTGCGTGCGTGTGTGCGTGCGTGTGTGCGTGCGTGCGTGTGTGCGTGTGTGCGTGCGTGTGTGTGTGTGTGTGTGTGTGTGTGTGTGCAATTTTCCTTCGTAGTGTGAGGACTTTGTTCTATACGTGCGGAGTCGCTTCTCTGCACGTTCCCCTCCCTTCCCAATCCTCTATCCCCCCCCCCCCACCCCCCACCCCCACCCAACTCCACCCCCAACGCCTGGCAGTTCTTTCCGGGCATGTGCCGTTTCCGCCTACACGTTCGGCCGAGGGTCTTTGTGTCTCGGTTCTGAGCGAAGGAGTGGGTGGGTCGTTTGGAAGCTCAAATGAAATCCTTGTTATGAGGAGAAAATAAAATGGAGTGATGGGAAACGGCGAGTGACAACTCGTGTTTTGAAGATGAATGATATTCTGTGAGAATTGATTTTAGTGTAGTGTAGTGCGGTGTAGTGTAGTACAGCACAGCACTGTGTAGTGTAGTGTAGTGTAGAATAGTGTAGTGTAGTGCAGTGTTGTCTAGCATAGTGAAGTGCAGCACAGCACAGTGTAGTATAGAGTAGTGTTATCCGGTATAGTGAAGAGCAGCACAGCACAGTGTAGTGTAGTGTAGTGTTGTCTAGTATAGTGAAGTGCAGCACAGCACAGTGTAGTATAGTGTAGTGTTGTCTAGTATAGTGAAGTGCAGCACAGCACGGTGTAGTATAGTGTAGTGTTATCCAGTATAGTAAAGTGCAGCACAGCACAGTATAGTGTTACCCAGTATAGTGAAGTGCAGCACAGCGCAGTGTAGTGTAGTGTAGTGTAGTGTAGTGTAGTGTAGTGTAGTGTAGTGTAGTGTAGTGTAGTGTAGTGTAGTGTAGTGTAGTGTTATCTAGTATAGTGAAATGCAGCACAGCACAGTGTAGTGTAGTGTAGTGTAGTGTAGTGTAGTGTAGTGTAGTGTAGTGTAGTGTTATCTAGTATAGTGAAATGCAGCACAGCACAGTGTAGTATAGTGTAGT
The DNA here is from genome assembly GCA_018398815.1 of Conus ventricosus. Taxonomy (NCBI): domain Eukaryota; kingdom Metazoa; phylum Mollusca; class Gastropoda; order Neogastropoda; family Conidae; genus Conus; species Conus ventricosus. The sequence continues at coordinate 21,197,816 of CM031597.1, forward strand.
GTTATCCAGTATAGTGAAATGCAGCAAGCACAGTGTAGTATAGTGTAGTATATTGTTGTGTAGTGTAGTGTTATCTAATATAGTGTAGTGTTATCCTGTATAGTGAAGTGCAGCACAGCACAGTGTGGTATAGTGTAGTGTAGTGTAGTGTAGTGTAGTCTAGTGTAGTGTTATCCTGTATAGTGAAATACAGCACAGTGTAGTGTAGTGTAGTGTAGTGTAGTGTAGTGTAGTGTAGTGTAGTGTAGTGTAGTGTAGTGTAGTGTAGTATAGTGAAGTGAAGCACAGCACAGTGTAGTGTAGTGTTATCCAGTATAGTAAAGTGCAGCACAGTACAGTGTAGAATAGTGTAGTGTTATCTAGTACAGTGTAGTGTTATCCAGAATAGTGAAGTGAAGCACAGCACAGTGTAGTATAGTGTAGTGTTATCTAGCATAGTGTAGTGTTATCTAGTACGGTGTAGTGTCATCAAGTATAGTGAAGTGCAGAATGGCACAGTGTAGAACAGTGTAGTGTTATCTAGCATGGTGAAGTGTACCACAGCACAGAGTAGTATAGTGTAGTGTTATGTAGTAAAGCGTATGTTATCGATTATAGTGAGATGCAGCACAGCACAGTGTAGTGTAGTGTAGTGTAGTGTAGTGTAGTATAGTGTAGTGTAGGGTAATGTAGTGTAGTGTAGTGTAGTGTAGTGTAGTGTAGTGTAGTGTAGTGTTATCTAGTATAGTGAAGTGGAGCGCAGCACAGTGTAGTGTAGTGTAGTGTTATCTAGTATAGTGAAGTGCAGAACAGAACAGCACAGTGTAGTGTAGTGTAGTGTAGTGTAGTGTAGTGTAGTGTAGTGTTACATAGTATAGTGAAGTGGAGCACAGCAGAGTGTAGTATAGTGTAGTGTTATCTAGCATAGTGTAGTGTTGTCTTGTATAGTGAAGTGTAGCACAGGACAGTGTAGCGTAGTGTAATGTAGTGCAGTGTAGTGTAGTGTTATCTAGTACAGTGAAGTGCAGCACAGCACAGCGTAGTGTATTTGAGTGTTATCTAGTATAGTGAACAGTTGAGTGTTATCTAGTATAGTGAAGTGCAGCACAGCACAGCGTAGTGTAGTTGAGTGTTATATAGTATAGAGAAGTGCAGCACAGCACAGCACAGTGTAGTGTAGTTGAGTGTTATCTAGTATAGTGAACAGGTGAGTGTTATATAGTATAGTGAAGTGCAGCACAGCACCGTGTGGTATAGTGTAGTGTTATCAAGTATTGTTAAGTGTAGCACAGCACAGTGTAGTATCGTGTAGTGTTACATAGTATAGTGAAGTGCAGCACAGCACAGTGTAGTGTAGTGTTATCTAGTATAGTTAAGTGTAGCACAGTACAGTGTAGTATCGTGTAGTGCTGCATAGTATTGTGAAGTGCAGCACAGCATAGTGTAGTATAGTAAAGTGCAGCACAGCACAGTGTAGTGTAGTTGAGTGTTACCTAGAATAATGAAGTGCTGCACAGCACAGCACAGCACAGCGTAGTGTAGTGTAGTGTAGTGTAGTGTAGTGTAGTGTAGTGTAGTTGTAGTGTAGTGTAGTGTAGTGTAGTGTAGTGTAGTAAAGTGCAGCACAGCACAGTGTAGTATAGTGTAGTGTTATCTAGTATAGTGTAGAGTTATCAAGTATAGTGAAGTGTAACACAGCCCCGTGTAGTATAGTGTAGTCTTTTCTAGTATAGTAAAGTGCAGCACAGCACAGTGTAGATATAGTTTTAGTGTTATCCAGTATAGTAAAGTGAAGCACAGCACAGTGTAGTATAGTGTAGTGTTATATAGTATAGTTATGTGCAGCACAGCACAGTGTAGTATAGTGTAGTGTTGTCTAGTATAGTAAAGTACAGCACAGCACAGTGTAGTATAGTGTAGTGTTATCCAGCATAGTAAAATGAAGCACAGCACAGTGTAGTATAGTGTAGTGGTGTCTAGTATAGTGCAGTGGTATCTAGTATAGTGTAGTGTTATCCAGTATAGTGAAGTGCAGCACAACAGAGTGCAGTATAGTGTAGTGTTATCTATTATAGTCAAGTGCAACACAACACAGTGTAGTATAGCGTAGTGTTATCTAGTATAGTGAAGTGCAGCACAGCACAGTGTAATATAGTGTAGTGTTATCTAGTACAGTGAAGTGCAGCACAGCACAGTGTAGTATAGTGAAGTGCTGTACAATGTACTGTAGTGTAGTGTAGTATTATATAGTATAGTGAAGTGCAGCACAGCAGAGTGTAGTATAGTGCTGTTCGATCTAGTATAGTGTAGTGTTATCTAGCACAGTGAAGTGCAGCACAGCACAGGTGTAGTGTAGTGTTATCTAGTATAGTGTAGTGTTATCTAGTATAGTGAAGTGTTATCTAGTATAGTGAAGTGCAGCAAAGCACAGTGTAGTATAGTGTAGTGTTGTCTAGCATAGTGTAGTGTGCTCTAGTATAGTGTAGTGTTCTCTAGTATAGTGAAGTGCAGCACAGCACAGTGTATTGTAGTGTAGTGTTATATAGTGTAGTGAAGTGTTATCTAGTATAGTGTAGTGTTCTCTAGTATAGTGAAGTGCAGCACAGCACAGTGTATTGTATTGTAGTGTAGTGTTATATTGTATAGTGAGTGTTATCTAGTATAGTGTGGTGTTATATAGTATAAGGAAGTGTTATCTAGTATAGTGTAGTGTTTCTCTAGTGTAGTGAAGTGCAGCACAGCACAGTGTATTGTAGTGTAGTGTTATCTAGTATAGTGTAGTGTTATATTGTATAGTGAAGTGTTATCTAGTATAGTGTAGTGTTATATAGTATAGTGAAGTGCAGCACAGCACAGTGTAGTGTAGTGTAGTGTTATATAGTATAGTGGAGTGTTATCTAGTATAGTGTAGTAATTATATAGTATAGTGAATTGCAGCACAGTACAGTGCAGTGTAGTGTTACATAGTATAGTGAAGTGCAGCACAGCACAGTGTAGTGTAGTGTAGTGTTACATAGTATTAGTGAAGTGCAGCACAGCACAGTGTAGTGTAGTGTAGTGTTACATAGTATAGTGAAGCGCAACACAGGACAGTGTAGTATAGTGAAGTGCAGCACTGCACAGTGTAGTGTAGTGTAGTGTAGTGTAGTGTAGTGTAGTGTAGTGTAGTGTAGTGTAGTGTAGTGTAGTGTAGTGTAGTGTTACATAGTATAGTGAAGCGCAACACAGGACAGTGTAGTATAGTGAAGTGCAGCACTGCACAGTGTAGTGTAGTGTAGTGTAGTGTAGTGTAGTGTAGTGTAGTGTAGTGTAGTGATGTAGTGTAGTGTAGTGTAGTGTAGTGTTGTGTAGTGTAGTGTAATGTAACGTTGTGCAGTTTAGTGAAATGTAGTGTAATGTAGAAGCGGAAGAAGAAAGAAGAGGAGGGCGAGGAAAGAAGCAGAAGGAGAAGAAGAAGAAGAAGAAGAAGAAGAAGAAGAAGAAAGAAGAAGAAAGAAGAAGAAGAAGAAGGAGGAGGAGGAGGAGGAG
>CM031597.1:21203822-21213822 GCA_018398815.1 Conus ventricosus
CCGTTGGAAAGCGGGAAGCTTTTTTTTCTTGGTGCGGGTGATAGTATTGATTATTCCGCCTAAATGCACAAACGAGAGTTCAGCTGTAAGCAAGCTGTTGTCCGCTTTGTTGAAATTTGTATTGTAGGCTATTAATTCGCAAGATGAATTGGATTCATGTGTTGTTGCTCCACACCCTGGTAATGAAAGACATACGCGAACGTGCCTCCCCCCCCCCCCCCCCCCCCCCAAATCCTGGCGGGCTGGAATAACAATGTGCGTACAAACGACCGTTTAACGATTATTGCCTTGATCGTTATTTAAAGCGCTTCTATCATTGTGAAGAGAAATTTGACATAGCATTTCGCCGTCATCACAAATAAACAAATAAACAAAAATACATATATGAAAATAGATAACATGAATAAACAAACAAATGAATGAATGAATGAATGAATAAACATATGAACAATAAATAAATGAATTAAGAAAATAGATAAACAAATGAAACAGAGTAAATGAAATAAATAAAGGGTTCGAAATTCGAACTTCTTTTTTTATTATTAGAAAACAACTAGATTTTGAATAGCTAGTCACAACTAAAAACGTAAAACTCTCAAAACAATTGTCATGATTAACAAAGATAAAACAAAATGATAGAGTGATGATTGTCACAGCAAAACTACTATCTGCATGTGAAGATTGGGGACAGAATTGTTTCAGACAAATCGCCCAATGTTTTATAGTTAGTTATCTATTTTTTTCTGTTGCTGTTAATGTTATTCCTATAGATTAGGTTCGTCTAATATCACAATGTGTATAGACGTTAAATTGAAGACCTATCACACGCGCGCGTTAAAATCTTGTTCATTTGGTTGTTTGTCGTCGTTGTTGTCGTATATCTGTCCCTTAATGTGGCTTGTGGTGTGGTTGCACCTTTGGTGTAGTTCAGCTCAGGTTAGGTTTACTTTCTCTCTTCTCTCTCTCTAATTCCACTGCCCGTGCAATTCATCCTGCAGGTTCACGGGTGGCTAGTATCTTTTTCTTGTACTGGCTGTCTCTATCGGCCTCTCACCTGTCTTTTCACCTGCCGCACGTGCAAGGTTCCTCTTAGGCTTGAGGTATTCTCACCGTGACGTAGCGTGGCATGTTGGCCGCCATCGCTGATGCAGGCTTTCTCTTCACTCGAGCGGAAGATGTCTCTGGAGCGCCTGCTCCGGTCCTGGTTCTTCACTTATCGTCGAAAGTACAGTCGGTACTTTCATTTCCTACAGTCGGCCTGTAGGAGGGAGACATCACTTCATCTTTTTCCGCATCTGCGCTGCTGTCCTCTCGACTGGACAGAGGGCAGAGAGAGTCGTTTGACCCACCACTCGGGTCACCCACGGGTAGCTGTACCCGTCTTTCTACTTTCCTCCCAGTTACCTTTTCCCTCCTCCCCGGAGACTTCACCCGGAGCACGCACTGGTTGGGCCACGCACTGGTTGGGACTGCCCACTGGTTGGTAACGCACGCTGGTTGGGACCGCGCACTGGTTGGTAACGCGCACTGGTTGGGGCCACGCACTGGTGGGGACCACGCACTGGTTGAGGCCACGTACTGGTGGAAAAGCCCGTGGACTCGGCTGGACGGTCCTGATCCCCGTCTGGGACCTCCAGCAACAACGCCCCGTCCCCCGAGACGCGCTCTCCACCGTCTGTTTGTGCGTGTCAAGGGTGTTGGCCTTGAACAACTCTCTTCAAGAACCGACCCGGTTTGGGGCACCTAGTGCGACAGGGTGTTCCCAGTGGACTTTGGAGAGGCAGGAGTGTGAGGGCACTGCATATCAGGGAAAGGGAGGGGTGCTGGAATTATTTATTTGTGATTATGATTGTGTATGTCGTGTATTGAGATGCTTGATTGTGATTGTGCATGTTGTGCGTGTTGGAATGCTTGATTGTGATTGTGCATGGTGCGTGCGTTGAAATATTTATTTGTGACTGCGTGTGTTGATGTGAATAAATAGGGTGTTGTATCGTAATCGTTCTTGTGTGGTCTCTTGCGAGGCGTGTGAGGTCAGTCCACTCCCTTCACACCCACTTAGACCGATCCTGTCAGGGCAGACCTCCAGGGGGCGGTCGTGACATTTGTGGGGGCTCGTCCGGGATGTGAAGGGCTCTGACTGTCTCTCTCGTTTCGCGGAGTACCTGTTTCAGTTCTGTCTGTCTTGTGTGTGTTTAGTCAGTTTGTCATGTTTGTTTGTGGGTGGTTGGCTTGGTGACTCTAGCGTGTAGGGAGTCTTGGTGGCCTGAAGGAACATCTGGCGTGACTGGGAATCGAGGTGAGTCTAGGCAGAATCGACCGCGTCCAGACCTCCTTCCGCCGGGTGCCTCACGCAGGTACGGCCGTAAGTCTTGCCTTTCTGTTGCCGCTCAGTCTGCCATTCCTGTTTTGTAGTTAGCCAGTTTTTTTTTTTTACCGGGTTATTGAGTACAGGTAGGTGTATCGGACGTTAGTGTCATTTTTTTTTTTCCTCCTCTCTCCGGATTCCGTCTGCCAGTTTTGTTTTTTTTTTTATTTCGGCCAGCCCCACCCACTGTTGCTCGTGCTGTTGGACGCGGTGTTGCCAAGTGGGGCAGCCGACATAGTTTTTTTTTATTTTTTTGTTTGTGTGAGCCCCACTGCACTGTTGCTCATGCAGTGGATCGCGGTGTTGCCAGAGTGAGGCGCAGCCGGAAACTTGTCCACAACACAGCACCACACACCACATACACACATATACACACACCCTAAAATATTGTTTTTATTCAAGTGAAATCGTCTTTCCCCCCGTAGATTGTTTGTCATGGCGACGTCCGGTGCAGGTGGGTTAGGCGAACTTCGTTGCGTCGAAGAAGAAAGCGGACTTCAGAATGTAGTCCCTACTATTAGTACCAGCACTCGACTACAGTGACATCCACTTATTCCAGTGCTGTAGCCGAAAGTCCATGAGTACTTTTATCACTACTACTTCACTAGGGGATCTTTCTGCTGAGACCCGACTGGCGCTCGGAAGCGTCAGAGAATAGTGAAGCAACTGTGGGCTTCTTTGAGTCACGAAACCGAAGCCCTCTCTTCCTCCATGCTTCCCCACGAACGGAGTAATGCCCCGGAAGACTTTTCCCTCATGGTAAGGTCGAGACCCCAAGGGACGGTCAGACCGGGTCATCTACCCCGGGTCGGGAGTGTAGAACCCTCCCAAGACATCCCTCCGACCTATGTTTCTGGGAGTGACAGCGACGGGAGGAATGAGGCCCGTCCTAGGGGAAGAGGTTGTCAGACAGGAAAGCCCCTTCGTCGGGAAGAGGAACCGAATGTAAGGAAAGAGGCGTCAGGCAGAAGCCCCTCCGTAGGGAAGAGCTAGACAGGGCAGGAAGCTCTGCGAAGGAAGCGCCAGAGAGGAGCTGCTCAGCGTGGGAAAGACGCGCAGACAGGAGGCCCTCCCGTCGGGAAGTAGGTTAGTCACGTAGGGAAGAGGCAGCTCTGCACAGAGAGGAGGCTGCAGACAGGAGGCTCTACGCAGGAAGAGAAGGAACAACTCTCTTTCGCGGGCTCCCGCATCTGTAAATCTAGGGGTTAATCACCAGCAGGTGATAGAGTTAGAGGCCCAAAGTTAAAGCTTCCAGAGTTCAACCCATTGAGGACATCGATATGTTCTTAGAGCATTTTGACAAGGTAGCTATGTTCATACCATTTGTCTGAGGGAAAACACAAGGCCATGCACCAATTTTCTGAATGTCGGTACTCTGCAAGAGAGTGTGTTCACACCAAAAGAAGGCGCGTCATATGCAACATGCAGTTGCTCTGCGAAGCGTTATCCCCCCTTACTCCAGAACGTACAGAGGAAGTTTAGGTCCATGAAAAAGCCCAACGATGAGACCTTTGTGCGTTTGTAGAAAGGCTTGCGCAAACGCAGGGTACTGGCTCAGTTTGGCTAAGCCTGGAGCTGGCGGAATCTGAATTCACATCGAACAGCTTACCAACACTGTGTCCCCAGAGGTTGAGGATTCGTAAGGCCGAGACAGCACCACAGGAATTCGCGGCTGCGATTTCCATACATACCGCTGAGGTGTTTGCCGAAGCTCGCAGAGCTTATGGGCACCGCCCTGAAACGGACAGAAGACCCTCACCGGATTTTAGTGGCAGTAAGGCGAGCCGAGACCGCTAGCGTGTCGAACAAGGCAGGCAGTTCATCGGTGCCCTCAGCACCAACCGACTGTGTATTCTTGAGGTCGTCCTGGCCACATTTAGGAAAGATTAGTCCTAAAGAAGCCGCCGGTATCATGGGCAAGTTTTCATTTCCACGACCTCGTGCCTCGGCTAACGGGGGTCCGTCCCCCTGCTTCTGGTGGTACAGAGTGCCCATTGTATCCTTTCTTTGTAGGTTCTTCCTTGGTCGACACCATCAGGGATTCGGGAGCATCAACGAGCTTTGTGGAAAAGGGATTTGTTTTCCCCCTGAGGCCCGTCGGGGCGCCAGTTAGATGTTGTGGGCTGGAGCTGGTTTCACCTCCACCCCGTCCTTCCTGTACACATTCCGATCTCCACCCCGCCCCTATTCTGAGGCGAAGTAAGGGCCATCGCTGGGGAGCGAACCTCTGTATACCCTTCTTATGGAATACCATCACCTTTTGCGGACGGATGCCGTCATCCGTGTCTACGGATCCTATGCCCGTACATCGGCGTGTGGTGGGAGATTACCCACACGCTGCAAAGCTAAGAGCAGGAACCAGGAATTGCGTCCCGTTTCTGCAGCCGATCTCTGATCGAGGTTTAGGCCAGGGCCGATCTGCATACCAAGATCCGTCTATCATGCAGGGACTTGATGTCCAACGGCCATGCGACAACTGGAGGGTCGTCCCGCTCAGTCTAGCTGCCCCGACATGCCAAGTTGAGCTTCAAGCTCCACAAGTGATCCTCTTAAGGGTTTTCACTCAGGCAGATCGTGTGGTGACCACGCAAGCATGTCGTTCCCCACAGGCTTAGAGAATCTGTTCACCGGCAGCTCCACGATTCACCCAAGGCAGGTCAAATGGCTCACAGCGGACTCTCGAAAGCGTGTAAGAACAGGACTTCTTCTGGCCAGGGATGAACTCACAGTTAGGCAGTAATGCCGCAGTTGCGATACCTGCCAACGGACAACGAGCCTAAGGGGCGCTTGCGCGGTTCCCCTGGAACAGTGTCCCACGGTTTGGGAGCCATTCAGCAAGGTTGGGGTCGACGCAGGTGGAACCCATTAAGCCACCATACCGAATCGCAAGTCACCGCTACATTTTGGTAGTGGTAGATACGCGACTCGATATCCATAGGCTGTCCCACTTAGGACTATCGATGCCCCTACGTTGCGAAGCACTCCTGGCAGATTTGGACCGCACTGGCGTGCCCAAAAAGATCCATTCGGACCAGAGGACTCAGTTTCAGTCCGAACTCCTGCAGGAGGTGAACACTCTGCTCAACGTCACAGGAGACAACTCTCCCTCATCAAGCGCAGCTGCCAAATGGCCTTGTCCGAGCGATTCAAAGGAGACGTTGACGCAGATGTTATTGCGTCGCCCTATGTATAGAGCCACCTCGTGGATTGGGATCGCTTTAATTCCTGCTGTACTGTTCGCCTACAAGGAGGTTCTCACCACAGGAAAAGCATGCGGTTTACCCCATTTGAACTCCTTAAGGCAAACAGTACGAGGACCCACCAACAACCCTGACGCAGATGTGGACCCACGACAATTGGAACCTGTTGTTAAAGGAGGAGAGTCGTTTATGATGGTGTGTCGAGACCTGCGGCAAGAAAAAAACCGTAACCTCTGACAATTGCCACTTGCTCAGCAACATTAGCAATCAGCCAAGACAAGTAAAACAAGGCTCTGATACGACAGGCGTAGTGTGGAAACGGGGTTCTTGAGCACAGGAGAGAGTGATGTCTTCTCCTTCCCCAGAAGAATCACCAGTTGCAGCTTGCATGGTGCAGGGTCCCTTCGTAGTCTGCAGTCGGTGGGTGACTGGGACTTATCGGGTTCGCGTACAGGCAAGGAACGCCGAATCACGCCAACCTCTTGAAGGCGTACGTGCACGAGCTCGGGCCAGGCAGGAGAATCACACCCTGTATGGTCGGGTGGAGAGTGGCGATGAAGATGCCGTGTTCTGTGGTTCAGGACATCCCCCACATGTTCCTCTCGACGAGGAGGAGTCCGTGTCAGGATGTTTGCATTGGAACAAGCCACTCCTCAGCTCAGACCGATCAACTGCGGCAGGTTGTGCCAGAGTTCCGTGACGTGCTCACACTAGATTCGACCCCTGCACAGTAAACCCTCGGCGAGTGAACGCCTGGAAATAAACCAACCGAGACCCCGATTAGGTTTAAAACAAGTAACCCTCTGGCTCACCCCAGACGTCCTGCCATCCAACAGGAGGTGCAGGCCGGATGCTAAGGTTAGGGTCATTAGAACATGCAGTTCCCCATACTCAATATCCCCCCAACCTCCTAGTAAAGAAAAAGGATGGCAAAATGAGGTTCTGCCGTCGATTTTCGACGATTGCATAATGTTCGTCCTTTCCGGTTTGATGCAGAACTATGCCGGATGTCGACAGAATCATCGCTCAGCTGAGGTCAGGAGGCCCAACAATTTCTCCAGTTTGATCTCGCAAAGGGTACAGGCAGAATCCATGCGCCGAGAGGACAAACACCAAACGCATTCACGACGCCTGAGGGACAGTTCCAGTGGAACGTGATGCCTTTTGGCCTCAAAACTGCTGGAGCAATTTTCATTCGCGTCAATGCGACAATTTGCTCCACCCCTCTTGATACACCAATCTGAATAACTATTCATGGGCTGACCTGCTGCTTAGTTCTGTAGCGTTGGAACTCGCAACGTCTCCTCCTCCCTCGCCTTTTTTCTCTTCGTTTGCGCGAGTTTTCAATGTCAGCCCGTCCTCCCAAATGCCAGCTTGGTCAGGTACGTAGATTTCCTTTCTGGGACATCATTTAGGCAGCGGTGATTTGATCGCTCCTGAGGTCAAGACAGGTTGCCAAAATAGCATGGAGCCAAACTCCCTGGTACGAAAAGGGAAATTGACGGTCGTTCCTTGGACTTGCGGATACTACCGCAAGTTCATACCAGACTTTTTCCGAGGGTTGCCCAGCCCCACCCTGACTTTACGAAGGGGAGAAGCCAGAACCGATGGTTTTGGGGTAGAGGTTTGCCAACAGGCTTTTGAACGCCTATGGAAGATTAGCCCTGCCACCTTTCGCCCAGTCCCCCAGGCTCTCCCAGATCCCAGTCTCCCTTTTTGTCCAGCGGACTGAGGCCTTCTGCAGTGGGGAATTGGGCTGTGTTGCTACAGGAACAGGGGCAGGGAGCTCCAACCGCTATGCTTACGCGGAGCAAAAAACTCACTGATTGCCGAGACTAATGATACCGACCCGATTGAACCAAGAGTGTTAGCAGTCGGTGTGGGGCATCAGAAGTTTTTACCCCCTACTTGTACTGCCCGTGAGTTTGTGCTGGAGAGGTGATCACCAATCCTCTCCCGTACCCTGGACCGGATCCGGCCAGTCATCGTCGAACTCATGGGTTAGGGCAGTTGGAACTGCAGAGTCATGCGTTCACTTTTTTTCCACCATATCATGAGGGTACCAGCAATACGGATGCTGACATCACAGCCGAGCTCCGTAGTCAGTCACAAAGGCGAAGTCAGTCAGAGGAACACTTCCCCTCAGCCAAGGGTTATGTACCCCTTTTTGGTCTGTGTAGTGACAGTGTCGTAGCGAATCATCCCCTGTCTCGGAATTGCTTACTTTCATTGGTCTGAAAGGGTTTGCTTAGTTGTTTTGATAAATGTAGTATTAATGTAAATTTCCTTTAGGATTCTTCGGGAACTTTGTATGGATTTATCGTACTCTGTCGATCACAGAGGGTGGAGTTCGGTCCCATTTGTTTGTGAATTTGCCCATGCGTACAAGGTTCAAAGGAGCACTTGTAAATCAGAGAAACCCAGATGCTTTAAGAAGGGGGGTTTGTCACGGGTTTTGTTACGAGGCCTACGAGACGATGGCCCACACTAGGGTAGTAGAAAGGTTATCATTTGGTTGTTTCGTGTTGATGTCGCATATCTGTCCCCTTAAATGTGGCTTGTGGTGTGGTGGCCCTTGGTGTAGTTCAGCTCAGGTTAGGTTTACTTCTCTCTCTCTCTCTCTATTCCACTGCCCGGGGGGGGTATTTTGCAATTCATCCTGCAGGTTCACGGGTGGCTAGTAACTTATCTTGTACAGGCTTATCTCTAATCGGCCTCTCACCTGTCTTTCACCTGCCGCACTGCCAGGTTCCTCTTAGGCTTGAGGTATTCCTCACCGATGACGTAGCTGCATGTGGCCGCCATCGCTGATGCAGTCTTCTCTTCACTATCGAGCGGAAGATGTCTCATGGGCGCGCCTGCTCCTGTCCTGTTCTTCATCCTTATCGTCGAAAGTATCAGTCGGTACTTTCATTTCCTACATTCCGCCTGAGAGGGAGACATCACTTCATCTTTCCGCAACTGCGCTGCTGTCCTCTCGACTGGACAGAGTGGCAGAGAGAGTCGTTTGGACCCCACCTCTTCGGGTCACCCACGGTAGCTTACCCTCCTTTCTACTTTCCTCCCCTTCCTCCCATTACCTTTTCCCTCCTCCCGGCGCCTTCACCGAGCTACGCAAACAGGTGGTTGGGCCACGCACTGGTTGGGACTGCCACTGTTTGGTAACGACGCTGGTTGGACCGCCACTGGTGGGACCACGGCACTGGTTGAGGCCCACGAACTGTGGAAAAGCCCGTGGAATCGTGGCTGGACGGTCCTGATCCCCGTCTGGGACCTCCAGCACCAACGCCCGTCCCCCCGAGAGCTCGCTTCTCCATCCGTCCTGTTTTGCCGTGTTCAAGGGAGTGTTGGCCATTGAAACAACTCTCTTCAAGAACCGACCCGGGTATAGGGGGCACCTAGTGCGACAAGGGTGTTCCCAGTGGACTTAGGAAGAGCAGGAGTGTGAGGGCACGCAAAACAGGGCAAGTCAGGCGTCCGAGTAGGACAAGGGGTGCCTAGAATTATTTATTTTTGTGATTACAAAGATTTGTGTATACATCGTGTATTGAGATGCTTGATTGTGATTGTGCATAGTTTGTGCGTGTTGGATGCTTGATTGTGAATGTGCATTGTGCGTTGCTGGTTGAAATATAAATATGTGACTGCGTGTGTTTGATGTGATAAATAAGGGTGTTGTATCGAAATCGATTCTTTGTGTGGAGGTCTCTTGCGAGCGTTGGTGAGGTCAGACACTCCCTTCACACCCACTTATACCTGATCAGTCAGGGCAGACCTCGCATGGGTCGGTCGTGACAAAACGACAAGCCAAAGACTTGACCAGCGAGAATCAGGAAACGGTGAGGACACACATTAACTACATGTAGCCTAAAATTCACAAACGCCTCAACGACCCCCCCCCCCCACCCCCCCCCCCCCGCGGTAGGCCTATAATGCCTGGAGTAAACGGACCCACGAGCGCCTCTCCAAACTGGTGGACGTTCGGCTCCAACTCATCGTTCCGAGACTACCTCATATCTCAAGGATAACAACGCACCTGACTGAACAACCTACAAGGAGTTGGAATACAGACCAGCAAGCCCATTCGATGATGTCACTTGTCCGTTAAAGTAACGTGGTGCACTAAAACCAGTATTCCCCATGAGAGGTTCTTTTAAGTCTGTGAAAGGCTAGCTCCGAGAACACAAGAATGACCACAGACTAATTCCCGGACGTCCGTCTCTTACAGCAGAACTAATCACGCCACATTCTACAAACAACGTCTAAGGTTTGATGGGAGGGTGTACCGTCAAGTACAGGAGACAGCGAATGGCAACGCCCATGGCACCTGCCACGCTAACGACATGGCTGCTACAGAAAGAACTGCTGACCTCTTCCCCTTGGAAGATCCCTGTCCGACACTGGAGACGCTATATCGATGACGTGCTGATGC
>CM031597.1:21233822-21235840 GCA_018398815.1 Conus ventricosus
ATGGCGGGAAGATGGCGGCCATCAAGGGCAGCACTCTCGCGCCGTTTTGTATAGAAAGCAAAAGTAAGATTGAGTTATCTCCCCTGATCCGAAAAAAAAAACTCGGTCGATGACGTCACCCGGTCTATTCTTGGGGCCTCCCTTTCTCTCTCTCTCTAATATTTTTCGGTACGCCGCGCGCGCGTTGCGCGCGTGCCTAAACCTTCCTTTTTCTCTCTCTCGTATCATCCCCACGAGCGCTCGTTCCCCCGCGCGCGCGGAGTATGCGTGGTGTATGTGCGTATGCGTGTGTGTGACACACAGAGAGAAGGCAGGGAGGGATCGACTTATACTTCGGTACGCCGCGCGCGCGTTGCGCGCGTGCAAACCTTCATTTTTCCCCTTCTCGTATCATACTCACGAGCGCTCGTCCGCTGCGCGAGCGCGCGCGCGCGAGTATGCGTGTGTGTATGTGCGTATGCGTGTGTGTGAACACAGAGAGAAGGCAGGGAGGGATCGACTTATATATATATATATTTTTTTAATAAAAAGCGTGGGAGAAGTGAACGAGGTGTTGGAAGGCTCGGCTCTTATATATATTGCGCGCGCGCGCGCGCGAGTATGCGTGTGTGTGTGTGCGTTTTGCGTGTGGGTGACACACAGAGAGAAGGCAGGGGGGGTTTTCGACTTTTATTTTATATGTACGTTTTGAAAGAAAAGGGCGATCGTACTATAATACTCAGTTTTCCCCCTCTTTTAATATATATATAGATTTTTTTTTTTTAAACGAACATGCGCTGTAAGCGCGTCTGTGTGTATGCGCGTGCCCCTCCGTATGAATTAAGGATGTACGTCTTAACCCAGCCCCTCTCTCTCCCTCTCTTTCCTTGTTTTATTTCTGGCAACGTGCGGCGCGTTTCGCGCGCGCGCGCCTAGTAGCTGTTTGTGTGCCTACGTGTTTGTGACCCCCTTCGGATGCGTACCACCCCCCCTTCCTTTTCCCTCTCGTTCATTACTCGTGGGGGTCTCTGTGGCGTGTGTTTGTCTGCGCGCGCGGTTTTTATTTATTTACGTTGGGGGAGAGTGGGGTGTGGTGTGTGTGTGGTGTGTGTGTGGGTGTGGTTTGTGTGTGTGGGGTGTGTGTGTGTGTGTGTGTGTGTGTGTGTGTGTGCGGAAAATAATTCAGTTTTTATTGCGGAATTACTGCAATATTGATGGCATTAAATTATCTTCTAAATTTCCAAGGAGTATTATTTCAAGTCTTTTGTGTGAATCAAAGTCCGGGGTTTAGGCATTTAATCTTCAAAACTGCAGAATAGATCAGAAATGATAATTGACCAGCCGCCGTGGGGGAAGTGGTTAGCGTCGCGGACTCCCCAATGGGAGGTCGTGGGATCGAATCCCATCAGAAGTCATGTGGGTTTTTCTGCCCCACCGGCTCCTACCCAGAGTTGAGTTTGCTGCGGACTCAGTTGGGAAGAGGGACCACACAGTCGAGTTTCATCCCCTTAATGGATGCGTTTCTGAGAGTGTTGCTCAAATTTCCTGACCAACACTGCACGTGCTGTATCTCTCAGGCCTGCTGACGCGGGATATATTATGAAAGGAAGCGTGGAGTACAGCCCTGTCATGTAGTCTCAGACCGAAATGGAAATCCGTAGCATCGTCTTTAAACATCCTCTTCTCATTGATCAGAATTTTAAAAAAATGTCTCAAATTCTGTGGTCCTTCATGCCCTGCTCTCATGGTCACCTCAAATTTCGATGTCTCTCCACGTTGTGGCTTTGGTTTGGTTCCGTCGGGGTCACGGGATCGGCGAGTCCACGGGGTCTGTCGGGGGATGGACGTAGTGCGGCCCTCCGGAGGAGAGCTCACACTCACACCGGCTCCGCGACAAAGCAATTATTGTCGTCATTTGGGGCTTAGTAGGTGGTGTCCTGCGTATGTTTGATCATCAGAACAGGCGCCCCTGAACACCACCGAAGTGACTCGGCAACAGTGCAGTGTCTCCTCCGGTGGGTTGCCTTCTAAGAAAGCCG
>CM031597.1:21244344-21254344 GCA_018398815.1 Conus ventricosus
GAAAAAGGTGAACACTGACGGCAGTTTAACAAAACAGACAAACAAGGAGGGGATGATGAGGCAGAGAAAGAAAGAGAGAAGAGAGAGAGAAAAGAGAGAGAGGGGAAGAAGAGAGAAGGAGAGAGAGAGAGAAGAGAGAGAAGAGAGAGACCAACTTCAGACTTCAGAATTTTATTCAGTAAGGCCACGCCCATTTGAAGGGAAAAGACATAACCATTTACTTATGGGAAAAACAAAAAATTTTACGGGGAAAAAAAACCCATCTGCCATCCAAACAAGCAAGAAAAACAATTAAGTTTCCCATTATTTCTCGACTTAGATGTTTTAAAACAAAAACTGCCAAATTCTTGATAACTTATCCCAAATTAAGCAAATGTAACGTAAACGAAAAAAGCATGGGCGCCTATAATATTCTGGGGGATAAATTTTTTGGCAAATATCTTTTAAAGCGGGCAAATAACAAAAAATTTTTTTCATTTTTTTCACCTTCGTACACAATACAAACAAAACACTTTGTCTTGTTTTCTGATCTAAAAAATGATCTTCTCAAAAACTCCAAGTCTAAATTTAGCAATTGATCTTTCAAAACAATTCTTTTCGTTTTTCAAAAAAGGCGAACCCATAAAAACTTAAAAATTTTCTGAAAAAAGTTCTTTTCACTATCTGGATATGAGCCCCACATTTCCACACATCAATTTACCTTTGAAAAAACAAAAAAACGATTTGTTTTCCAACACCCGACCACCAAACACCCCAAAATCCGTGTTTATACAGAAATAACGCCACTTAAACCCCATTCGTTTTTTTTCCCTTTAAACCAATTCGAAAATAAATTTAAAAAATTACGAACAATCTACCAATCCATTGAAAAGCTTTAACCAATACCAAACACACAACGCTAAAAGTAATGAACAAGGGAAAACTTGGATTCCCCATAACCAAATCATTAGAGATACGCCTGTCGAGACCAAAATTTCTTAAAACAAATAAAGCACCCCTCACAATGAACGCGGCTTATCTAAACCCCAAATTTCACCCCATACATCAAAATGGGCTGTATCTGGGAAAAAAGATCTTTAAGAATAACTAAAGGAATTTATTTTTTAAAGCATGCAATCTTTATTACGCAAATAAAAGCATCTTTGCCCTACATGAAAGGGTCTTTGCAACAAAGCTAAAACTTAGAATAGAAAATAGATCCCCAGGTATTATACACTTTTCGTTACGGGTATAACAATCCATCAACATCCATCTTTCCCCCTGATAAATACCCCCCTTTCGAAATACCACGATGTTGTTTTTATTCATGTTAACTTTCAGCTCTAATGAAGGGGCAGCCCGCCAGTAATTTAGCTGACGTTGTAAGCCAATACGTTTCTAAAACCAAAACGATGTCACTGCTAAATAGGAAAAAAAATTTCCGACCCCCATCGGGGAAATCGCCACCATAAAGGCATTTTAAAAAACCTCGATAAAAAACCTCATTAATAACATAGAAAATAATGCGGGGCTACACACATCACCTTGTCGTACCCCCGGCACAATTAAAAATCTTAAGCTGCCCACTTCTACCTTGTTTTAACACTTGATCATACTCTAATACAACAAATAATTTCCCCTTTTACTCCGTTTTAAGTAATACTGCCCCATAAAAGCTTTCTGTTAAGGGAGTAAAAGGGGTTTTTTTAAAAGTCAATAAACGAAACAAAAAAATTTACGATTTAAAGAAAATTGTTTTTAAAACAAACGCAAAAGAAAACATATACGACAGTAAGTAACCCTTTTTAAAGCCACTTGATGTTCTCCCGTGATATTATTAATTCAATCCACTCCTGAAATCTCTTTAATGAAGTGCAAATATTTTTTACTGCTAACCCCCCCCAACCAAAGAGAACCTCGAAATTTATTAGTTTAAATTTGCATCCCCTTTTCTTGAATATGGTAAATTACAGACTCTGTCCAGTTTCTGGAAAGATACCCCATCAAAATTCTTTTTGAAAAAAAGTTGTAAAAAGTCGACAACTTGAGCTCCAGCATACTTGAAAAATTCACCAATAATAAAAAACGGGCCCGCCATTTTTTTTTTTTAATTTTCCGATGGCAACATAACCTCCTCCTAAAGGGGGCGATTGAAATCCCAAATTTCTCCTCTGGTGACATCAAAATTTTCATCACACCTAAAATATCTTACTAAAAAAACTTAAAAAAACCAACCAGTGTCCGGGAGATATTATTTTTTGGAGTTTTTTTTTAAAAACTCTTTTGAATTTTTTCCAGAACTCCTGCTGGAGGGAAGAGATCTAATCATATCATCACAAATTTCTTTTAATGTTTTTTTTTTTCTGTTTAAAAAAAATTTTTTATATTCTTTTTTTTGCAATAACATACTAAACTCTGTCGCCATCGTCTAGAGTACAAGCCTACTCCAAAATTTTAGCGTTTTTCTTTTTGTTACCAAACAACAAAACAAACCAACACCCTTTCTTACACTTTCCCTTTATCACTATTTTTTCATACATTCAGCACTGGTTTGAAAAAATCATTAAACCCCTTTTAAGGTTTTATTTATATCAAATTTTTTAAATCCAAAACCTCTTTAAAATTTGAACACTTTTTTCCGCTTTGCAAAAATTGTCTCTGAAAAAAAAGGGCATAGTCATCATTCCACAAACTTTTCACAGACAGGGGCCCCTCAACAGTCCCAAAATTTTATCCTTTTTCTGTACAAGCAATGTAAAATTTAAGAGGTAAATGATCAATTCGATCCGTTCAGAAACAAAAATAACAAAAATCACAAAAACGGAAAAAAATCTTTAGATACTGGGAAAAAATCTTTTACACGTTTCCCGCTGTCTGTTTAGTGGGCCTTTTTCAAAAATGTTGACTTTCAACGGTGAAAACCAAAAACGAAAGCTGAAAATTGAAACTTTTTTGGCACAAAATGATTGGGTTTTATTTTTGGCCCTGTTCTTGATATATGCCTTCTAGGGTTTTTTAACTTTAAAGGGAATTAATTAAGTTTATAAAATTAATTTAAAAAAAAATTCTTTCCTTTTCCCAAGTTCATAATTTTTTTGGCAACAATGAACATGATTTTCCCAGGACATTTTTTGACTATCACCGTTTTCTTCAAATTATTCAACTTTTCTAAGCAAATTTTGGGTAAAATTTCACAAAGAAATTTTTATAGTCAATTAAGAGCTCAAATTCTAAACACTTGTATTATGGTTGGGGAACGAAAAAACGAAGCATGTTCCGTGCATTCCATACAGACCCCTCTTACGAGAATTCAGTGAAAAACAAAGACATTTTCTTTTGCTCCACAAATGATCACCTTTAAATTTTATAAAAATTAATTAATTATAGTAACAGGAATACATCGTAACAGGAATGACTGGTAACAGGAATGCAAGAACAGGAAGAAAAACGGTAACAGGAATGACTTTTTTGAAATTATAGGGCATTAAAATTGTTTTCTTAGCACTTGATAAGTTTTGTTATCATTTAACAAAAAAAACACCATGAAAAAAAAAAAAACCCACGTCTCTTTTTTGACTTACTGTTCAGCAGGGTTATAAACAAAATGAAATGCCAAAAGTTCATTCCTCTTTTTCAAAACCCAAACTTTCAAAATTTTTACTCTCTGTGCGGAAAAACCTTTTCTAAAATTATAACTTGGGGTTTCCCCTCACACATTGGTGACATTGCCACAAAAAGAGAACAAACTTTTAGAAACAAATAGCGCCCCTCTTGAACTTCCTGTTCACCAGAATACTCAAAAATTTAGATGTACATAGTTTCATGCTAACAAATGAAAAATGAATCTTTACTCCTTAAAGACACCTTCAAAATTCTCTGTCGTGCAAAAGGAAATTTTAAAAATAATGGGACTACAAACTTGAATTACAGCACAACGATATGCGCCGTCAGAAAATAAGATCATAAAAATTTTAAAAATTAAAAAAAAAAAAAAAAACCCAATGCCTCTACGACGGCAATTTCCTCCCCACTAGAGCACTCAAAAATAAAAAGAAAATTTATTTTTTTCTTTCTGCGAAAAAATTTTTTAAAAAAATTTCCCCTCTCTCTTCTCTCTCTCTCTCCTCTCTCCTCCCTCCTCTCCCCTCTCTCTCTCTCTCTCCCACACACACACACACACAACACACATAACACACACACACACCACACACACACACACACACACACACACCCACCACACCCACAGAGCCATCAAACAGACTTGAAAAGCTGTTTAAATCAGGGGGGGGGTAGGGGGGGCGAGCACTAAAAACAAGTTCATTGGTACCAAATCAGCAATTGATCTGATCACTTGAAAATTTGCGCATCACTGCCCCCAGCACCCCGTAATTTGATATGGTTCCCAATCCACCTTCTGCATGTGAGGAACACCGCCATAGTCCTCATGGATCAGCACGTATCCTAAAATTGCCGGGGCCAAAAAACTTGCTCGAGACTTTCCAAAAAGTGCGCAGTCTACGCAGCTCACTGAGTCAATGTCCTCCAAATCCGGATAAGGCTCTTGTCATACGGACCCCCACATATTGCCCGAGGCACTTTTCAGGAGAGGGGTACTTCATTATCTGTATGGTGCTCAATTTTTCCTGCCGAATGACTGTGGCATACAGGCCAAAATGATTGGACCCGTTCTTTTGAACCATGTCTTGCGGGTTGTTGTCCACAGACCAAACCCGGAACCGCTGCAAACCCGGGAGAAAAGCGGGTTTTTCTCACATGGTGGTGACACCCCTTTGGATACGGGTATCTGTGGGGGTCAGTGCGTACATTGGGGGTTTCCGGGGAGGGTAGACAGAAAAAACAGGGATTGCAAAAAAAACTGCTAAAGCAAACATCTCCCAAACCCCATGTATGTCTTCGGGTTTTTTTTCTTTTGGGGCTTTAGTTTTGAAAATGTTCGAACGATGTGATCATTTAGAGGGACTCCAGGAAGAAAACTCGTCGGGAAAACATTGCAAAAGCTTTTTTTGTGTTTTTATTTTTTTGTGCATTGTCCACTCCTTTCCTTAAATTGTCCTCATCAATAGAAAAAAGGAAGAAAGCCAGTTCATTGATAATGCGCACCTGATCTCATTAGGGGCCCCATCGTGCCCAAATGCGAACACACTAAACCCCATGCGGGGAAAACAATCTCCATCGCCCTGACTTTTTTCAGGGTCCCCTCCTCACAGGGACACGATGATAAAGCGCTTGCACTTAGGCCACTGAGAACCCTTCTGTATAACATTTGGAGTCCCCCCAAATTTTGTCGAGCTGAAAATCTTTGCATACTCCTGAAGCCACTGAAAGTCTTTCATTTGTTTTATTGCTTTAGTGATTTCCAAAATCCTCTTCTCGAATTTGTTCGATGTTTGGGATTTTTATTTCATAAGCCAGCTTTCTTTATGGAAAATTTTTTTCAGAGTTCTTTGGTAGCTGGACTATTTTTTGCTTTCCGTATTCCTCCCGAAACGAGACAAAATTTTTCCCCAGACTGTGTTCTGGCAACTGCCCCAAGGGAAATACAGCTCACTCTCTGACTTGATGTGCTCTGGGGACAAACTTATGACCCCGAGAATCCCCATTGGGCCGGCAAAACCGTTTTTTAGTGTTTTATTTTTTAGTTTCCTTCAACTTCTTTATTCAGTGTCCTGATAATTAAGTTTTTGGGCGTCCCACTTGTTTTTGACTTTAAAAAAAAATTTTTGGTATTGAAATGTCTGAACCCCCAGCACTTTCCGATCAGCATCCCTTTTAAATTCCCCCGAGTCCCTCGGGAAACCCTTTTTTCCCCTGTCCTCTTCATGAAAATTCCATGTACTGTTGAACCCCTTTTTCCCCAAATATTTCGAGACAAGAATAAAAGTTATCTTTTTGTCTGATTTCGGGTGGGACCATCACGAAGAATTTTTGTATCCACTTTTTGATGCTTTTCTTTGATACATTTAGGGCGGGGGTTGAAATCCCCCACACTGCCGGGGGGTGACTGAGGGGTCAAAACTCCACAAAAAATGGTTGGATTGCCCATGCCAACTTGGGAAAACCTGGGGGTGTCAGTTGAATTGAGAACCCCAAAATGTCAACGTTTTTTTTTGTCCTTTCAGACGTAATTTTCCCCAAAATCTACATGTAAAAGCATCTTGGCTTCAGGTTACCCCCAAATTGCGATAGTGTTTTATTTTGGGAAATATTGTAGTGGTGCCGTTTGTCTTACTAACAGCGATCATTTAACTTTCCAAAGGTACCAAAAGTTCCCCTGTTCTTTTTGTTTCCCTAAGGACCACTTCCTTTTTTTCGCCATTTTTTAAAGTTTTTTTTCTCTTTAACAGTCTTCCCCTGGGGCCATGACGTGGACAGCTGGGTCCCAACTTCACCCACAAATCTATCTTTATATGCTTTTTTCATTTTTCCACACACATTTTTTCTCTTTAGGGGCGCACACAACTTTTTGACAAGGATATCAAAAGAGCTTTCAAGTACATTAAACTGTACATGTTTCTGCAGAAATTTTGAATTTTTACACGTTTTGCACAGAAAGTCCTCTGTCTATGCTTTTTGGGGACTCACCCAAAAGGCTTGATCGCCAGAAATTGTAAAGCTACATGCCAGATCTCTGCTAAGCATTCTTATGCAAATGGGACAAAGGTCTTTTACACCCCTTTGCTTTGTTTTTTTATCTTGGATCGTGCTTCTCTTTCCAAAAAGACTCGAGAGACGTCATCTCTCTAAAAAAAACAATCAGGATTTTTTTTCACACGACTGAGATACTGCCCTTTCTCCTTTTATTGTTTTTTATCTGGCATTCGAAAGCACAGTATCTTTGGGGGTTTTGACTCGGGACTTTCTAAGGATTCTCCTGCAAGCAAGTCATTTTGAGATTTTTTTTTCCTGATTTGTATTTCTTTTAAATTTTATCATTGGGAAATTGGGGAAATAAATCATTCTTTGGACACCTTTTTACTTTGCGTCATTTGGGAAAAGTTTCAGAAAAGGGCCTCGTTTTTGATTTGGTGTATCAGCATTGGGTTTTCGATCTCTGGAGTCTCTTTTTGAACATCCATCCTCTCCTTTTTTTTAAATTTTTAATTTACTCTCCAAAAAATTTTTTTTTTTTTCAGTTTTTGTTTTTGCGGCTCCGTTTGTGTTTGCCATTTGTTCTTTTTCTGGGGGGTGAGGGGTACTTTAGGGGTTTGATGGTTGTTATTCTTTCAAGCATTTTTTTTCTTTGCTCTGCAAGCAGTTGTTTCTCACCACTTTCGTCTTGTCGCTCTATTTTCTCCCTTTCATATCTTTCACAACCTTTTTTTTTGCCTTCCTGTTTGTCTCTCTGGTATCTCTCTTTTTCTTTCAAGAGATACTGTGCCTGGGTTGGATTTTCATCCCTCCTACCCTGTACCTCCCCTTTGCTTCTCAGCTGCTGAAGACCCATTCCCCCTGGGAAAAATACATTTTTTCCACGAACATGACTAGCTGGACCCTTCTCTCCATCCCCTCCCCCCCCCCCCCCCCCCACCTCTCAAAACTGATCCGGGTTTGTCAAGGGTTATACAAAACGAATGAAGACAAATATAACGGAAAATGGGGGACAGGGAAGAACTCATTAGACTACCTTCCCCTCAAACACTTCCCCTTCACAAATTATGAATAAAAATTGAATACTTAATAGCACCTATTCTCGGCTAGAGGCAAGCCTAAGCCTTTACAATCAAGCCTTTTTCACAACGGGGTCCCACCTGGGGATTTTCCCACTGAAAGCTCCAGCTGGCCTTCATTCAGTCGTTTCCCGTTTTTTCCATCAGTATAGTTCAATATCGATCACTCATTTTTTTTCTTCCTTCTTCTTTCCCTTTCTCACGCAGAGTCATCTATGGTAACGTGTCCCCATACCAACGCCAAACTGGCCTACTTCCGAAAGTTGGGATGGGATTTTACGGGTGCAAGATTTATGCTGCTCCCCCACACACACACACTGTCTATCAAGAAGAAAAGAGAGGAGAGAGAGAGAGAAGAGAGAGAAGAGAGAGAAGAGAGGAGCAGTCTGACCAAAAATTTTTTAAAAAGTTCATGACGTGAAATCGTTCTGGAACAACGAACTTCTTTTACGTCAAATCCTGTCTTGGTCTCTTACTCTTTAAATTTTGTCTGTTGTGAGATGTAAGTACTTAGAATTTTTTTGCAGTAAGTTCAATATATTTTTTTTCCCCATTTCCCGTTACCAAAATGCATTCCTGTTTCTCTTCTGAGTAACAGGAAGACGGGAACAGGAATGACGGACCATCAGTAAAAAAAAAAAATGATCCCCTTTTAATGGCATAACTTCTTTTTGGCGCCAAATACTTGATCCACTTCTAACTTTCTACCAATAATTAAAATATTTACCACATGCAATTTTAGTTGGTTTTACACCGGGGGACGAAGACTGTGAAAAGACACACTTACTTCGAAACTCTTTAAAACTTTATTGTCAAAAGAAGACCGCACACAGCAGCCAACCCCTTGTGTAAGTTTCACAAAGGAATGACTAATTCTAACAGCACCTCGAAGTGATTTCCCGGGAGTGTTTTAGTTTTTACGCTCATTTTTTTCTCGGAACAAATACATAAAACCAGGGGCATGCCAATTTTCGGTTTCCAAAATTAAAAACAAATAGTAAACATTTTTTAATCAGTAGTTTCAACACTGTGTTCTTTTTGACTGGAACATTTTTATTCCACCATTTTACATTTTTAAAACAGCCTTTTTTTAAAACATTTTGAGGGCAGTAAAAGATCACTGCCTGGGACAGCATGTTTTACCCCCCACAACCCCCAAAAAAGGCAAATTTCTCCAAAAAAATAAAAAAATAGAGGGTTAAAATGTATCAAACAAATTTCTGATCGTATCGAACACAGAAATGTAGAAAATGAAAAAAGATTATCAGCAGCTTTTAGAATTTTTTACAAACCTCTGGGGCGAAATTACAACATTTTTTTGAAAAAAGGGCCCCTGTATGTATACAACCATGGGGGGCGCCCTGACAACCCATTTATAATATCAAATCAAAAGCAACACAGAGATTTAGCAAAAACTTTCCCAAAAATTTTTCAAAAACATTATCTGAAAAAACGTTTTGTACAAGGGGGGGCGACTTTTCACTTGCAAAGGAAACGAAAACACAAAACAAGTAGGGGAAAAAAATTTCCGCCTGCTTTCAAAATCGCCACAAAAAACAACCACACAATGTCACCATAACACAAGCAGTCGCCAAACATTCCTCCCAAAATGGAATACCATTATAACATTAAAAGAATTAGAAAGGAGAACCTTTAGGCTGAACAAAAGCACAAAACCCAAAACAAATTTTTCAGTGTCCCAAAAACGATTTTTTTTTTTTTAAAAGACGCACACATTAGAGCAAACAACATCTACATAAGATACAAAGGGAACAAACTCTTGTTTTATTAAGCAAACGAGCCCTCCAGATCGTCTCCCCTGATGACACAGCTTTACGGCAGGTTTAATAAAGGCTTTATACCCGACAAACACGTTCATGTCAAATGATTCAAGGAAGGTTTCTGCAAAGCAAATAAAATCAAAACCACAGGCATAGGAAACAAATGCATTGTCAGTAACTTTTGAGAGTAAACCATTAACATTCCAAGAGAGTAGCTTGAACACATTCTTACATACAGGCACGTCCAGACCTCTGTTATCAGTATGACTATCATCAAGTACAATATTTCCCCTACATATGTTGACATTGCTATCCACATCATCATTACATTTAGAAGAATCAAAATTCAAACGCCTATCTTTCAAACCGTGAAACGAATTCATGTAACTGCCAGTGCCAACGCTCACCTCGTCCACTACACTGTCAACATCACGTGCTAAACGGTTTCGAGTCACGCACGGCAGAGTCCGGAACGACCAGTCTTTCCACCGGTGTAAAGCAATCTTTTCTCCCATTTGAATTAGTGTCTACAACACTGCGAGAGGGCCGGCC
>CM031597.1:21267002-21279502 GCA_018398815.1 Conus ventricosus
ATTGTGCTGATAAATATGATTAGCTTATGAAGACCGTTTTGCCTACATCTGACATATGGGCCTTATTGTGCTGACTAAATGTGAATAGCTTTCAAGACCGTTTTTTATGCGTAAAATTGACAAATGAGCCATTAATGTGCTGATAAATTGGAATAGCTTTTGAAGACGTTTATGCTACATCTGACAAATAGTTCTGCCATTAATGTGCTGATAACAGTGAATTGCTTTTGAAGACCGTTTATGCGCTACAACTGACTAAATGTGCCATTAATGTGCTTGATATATATCTGAATTGCTTCTGTAGACGGTTATGCGTTACATCTGACAAAGGTGCCATCTAATGTGCTGACTATTATTGAATAGCTTATGTAGGAGCGCTACATTATTTCCACTCCGTTTATGCTACATCTGACAAAGGTGCCATTAATGTGATGATAAATTGAATAGCTTATGAAGACCGTTTATGCGTACATCTGACAAATGTGCCATTTTTGTGCTGATAATTTGATTAGCTTATGAAGACACCGTTTATGCTGTTCATCTGACAATTGGTTGCCATTAATGTGCTGATAAATTGAATAGCTTATGAAGACCGTTTTATGCGTACATCAGACAAAATGTGCATTAATGTGCTGATAAATTGTATAGCTTATGAAGTCCGTTTATGGTACTTGACAAAATGTGCCATTAATGTGCTGATAAATTGAATGCTTTTGAAGAACGTTTATGCGTACTTTCTGACAAATGTGCCTTTAATGTGCTGATAAATTGCATAGCTTATGAAGGACCGTTTTATGCCTACATCTGACAAATGTGCCATTAATGTGTGATAAATGAATTGCTTATGAAGTACGTTTATGCGTACATTCTGCGAAAATGATTGCATTTAATGTGCTGATAAATTGAATAGACTTATGAAGACCGTTTATGCGTAATCTGACAATGTGTGCCATTATTGTGCTGTGATAATTGAATAGCTAATATGATAGGACCGTTTATGCGTAATCTGACCAAATGTGCCATTAATGTGCTGTTAAAATGAATAGGCTTTATGAAGACCGTTGATGCCTACATCTGACAAATGTGCCAATTAATGTGCTGATATTTTGAAATAGCTGATGTATGACAGTTTTATGCGTACATCTGACAAATGTTGCCATTAATGTGCTGATAAATTTGAATAGCGTATGAAGACCGTTTATGCGTACATCTGACAAATGTTGCCTTAATGTGCTGTTTAAATTGTATAGCTAAGAAGACCGTTTATGCGTACATCTGACCAAAATGTGCCTTTAATGTGCTGATAAATTGAATAGCTTTTGTAGACCGTTTATGCGTACTTCTGTCAAATGTGCCATGCCATTTTATGTGCTGATAAATTGAATAGCTATGAAGACCGTTTATGCCTACATCTGACAAATGTGCCATTTAATGTGCCTTGATATAATTGAAACTTTGCTTATGAAGACCGTTTATGCGTACATCTGTCAAAGTGCCAATTAATGTTGCTGATAAATTGAATAGCTTTTGAGACCGTTTTATGCGTACATCTGACAAAGGTGCCTTTAATGCTGATGATTAAAAATTTGAGATAGCTATGGAAGGACCGTTTATGCGTCATAGACAAATGTGCCATTAATGGGCTGATTAAATTGATTAGCTTTTGAAGACCTGTTTATGCGTTACATCTGACAAATGTGCCCATTATTGTGTGTAATTGAATAGCTTACTGTAGAAGTTTTATGCGTTCATCTGACAAATGTTGCCATTAATGTGCTGAATAAATTGAATAGCTTATGAAGGACGTTTATGCGTACATCTGACAATGTGCCTTTAATGTGCCGATAAATTGAATAGCGTATGATGACCGTTTATGCGTACATTGACAAATGTGCCATTACTGTGCTGATAAATTGAATAGCTTATGAAGGACCGTTTATGGGACATCTGACAAATGTTGCCATTAATGCTGCTGATTAATGAATTGCTTTATGAAGACCGTTTATCGTACATCTGTCAATATGTGCCATTAATGGTGCTGATAAATTGAATAGCTTATGAGACCGTTTATGCGTAATTCTGTACAAATGTGCCTTAATGTGCTGTTAAATTGAATAGCTATGAAGACCGTTTATGCGTAACATCTGACAATGGTGCCATTAATGTGCTGAATAAATTTGAATAGCTTATGAAGGACCGTTTATGCCTACATCTGACCAAAAGTGCCATTAATGTGCTGATAATTGAATAGCTTATGAAGACCGTTTATGCGTCATCTGACAATTGTGCCATTATTGTGCTGATTAAATTGAATAGCTTATGAAGAACGTTTATGCCTAAATATGACAAATGTGCCATTAATGTGCTGATAAATGATTTGCTTATGAAGACCGTTTTTTGGAGTAAATCTGACATAATGTGCCATTAATGTGCTGATAAACTTGAATAGCTTTATGAAGAACGTTTTTATGCGTACATCTGACAAATGATAGCCATGAAATGTGCTGTAAATTGAAGTTTCTGCGCACCTGCCCTCTCTTGTGTGCGCTTGTTAGCTCTCGATACATCTGATTAAAATCTTAGTATACCTCAAAAGACGACGAAGAAAGAAGAAATTATGAGTAGGAGTAATACAAATCTCGTGGGAAAGATACATCTATGGCCAATTCGTACACCCATAAGTTTTGGCGCGGATCTGTAACACCGATTTGGACCGGAGTTGGGCGCTCCCCATAAGTTTATTAAAACTAGATGAAACAAGAATCTAACAGAACCGTTTTAGACGAAATGTTTTGAGAAAAAGACGAATTGTGGGCCCTACGGCGGAAATGCATTGTAGTTTTGGTTGCGGATCTTGGGGTTCCTTTTCGGAATCAAACGTGGTTACGGATCCCTCCGAAAGTCTTTACATACTTTACTTTGTTCAATGAACTTTGTGTAGTGGCTTGCATACCCCGCACATAACTACAAAAAGGTAAGTAAATATTTTACAGTCACTGAATTTTCTATAATTATAGTGGTAAAAGAAAGAAAATTGAACATTTCGTACTATGCCTATTTACAACAACAAAATAAGTCCTATGGGGAAGGTCTCTTTTCTATTTGTAACTACGATAACCTCCCCTGGCAGAAGTTTATTTAATCTGTTAAATTTTCACTGGTTCAATAAGGAGAGTTCCAGGATCTATTTTTGCGCCCCCCTTGGCCAGAAGTTTGCAACTCTACAGCTGGCCTTTCTGGTTCAGTTGTTCTTTCTGTGGATGGATAATTGTAATTATATTACTTTAATAATATTGTATCACGTACGGTATCCTACCCTGGATGTACATTGTTCTTTTCTCCACAGTGGCCTATTGTTAACGACCCATATGCCTAAAGCTGCTGTGACGTGTTCGAGGAAAAACCAACAACAACAATAAAACATTAGATGCCATTGTGGATGAGGGGTTTCATCGATCCAGTCGCACGCTGCAGCAGCAGGCCAGCCAGTCGATTTGCCGTTCAGTTAACACGTGGCAGCATAGAAGTGATCAGCAGGGCCTGTTGAATACCCTGACTTAAGCTTTTGTGGTTCATGTCTGCATGTAGTATGAAGTGCCCACATGTTTCTTTTGACACTTTCCACCCCCCCCTTTCCTCTGTCTCTGTCTGCCTGTCTGGTCTGTCTGTCTGTCGGTCTTGTGAGTGTGTGTTGTGTGTGTGTGTGTGTGTGTTGTGTGCGTGGTGTGTCGTGAGAGAGAGACGAGAGAGGAGAGAGAGAGAGAGAGAGAGATGAGAGCGTGATGGAGTCAACGCACGAGCGTGCATGTGTGTGTAGGTTTGTGCTCGTCCGTGTGTGTGTGGTGTGTGTGTGAGTGAGTGTGTGTTGTGCGCGCGCTCGCGGACCACAAAACAATCACACACACTCACACACACACACAACACGCAAAAACACACTCACACCACACAACACACACACATCAACACACAACAACACACCACACACCAAAACAACACACAACACACACGCTCGTGCGCCACGGTATTGTATATACCTTTTTTATTTATTGAAGTCAATCTAATTTTTAAAAGCAAATTCCGTCTGGTGCACGATTCAGAAAACAACAAAATATACGTTGCTTTGTGTGGTTGATAAATATACTCTTTTGTTAATTATGAACATGTAAACAGCATCTTTATCAATTTACAAGTTGAAACTATGTATCAATACTGAAATTTCATTTCAATAATTTTTATAGTTTTAAAACTTAACGCCATTAAAAGCTAAATATCATGTAAGCGAAGATAATGTATTTGTGGGGGAGAACGAAGAATAACCAGCAGGCATCTGCTGTTTGATGTTACCCCTTCAAAGACATTTACCACGTTATCAGGCATGTTCTTTTTGTGATGTATTTTCAGATTTAAAGTTTGTCTTCACATGTTGTTTTTTCTTTAATATACTGAAAACATTAAAAACGCACTGTTTTGATTTGCCGGTTTCCCATTTGGAAAAAAATGTGTATTTGGATTTGGTATTTTACATAATTTTTAAGGGACACTGATTTCACACTGCAATCGGTTTCTCCGCGCTTGCCAACGTTCGTGTGACGCCCACGTGCAACTCGCCCTAAAACAATTTTTTTGCCACTTGGGCCGTGACTGTACGTAGCCAATCTGTTTCTTTGTCTCAAATGGTGGGTTTGAAAAGTAATGCCAACTGGAAAACGGTATCAGTTTTGTCATTCGAACAGCCGAGTGGTCGAAAACAATGCCGACGACTGTCTATGCAAGAACGCGAGCGATGACTTTGGAATGTTGATGGTTGGTATGTCATCGGAGGAGACAGGCCAGACAACAGAACTGCAGTCACTTACAATTGTAAGGCTTTCACAACGTTCGCAGCAAACTGGTTCCACACTGATCGGGCCGAAGGGCCAACCTCGTGTGACCACACCCAGCGCAAGATCGATACTTGGACAGCTTACTTCATTAAATCGATTCCCTACAGCAGCAGAAGAAACATGTCGCCAGTGGTTGGTCGACGGGGTCCAGTGTCTGGACAAACCCGGTCGACGTCGATTGCAAGAATAAGAGCGCTCAATGCATGACGCCCCATCATGTTGGCCCAGTCCTCAACACGTTAGACAACGTCAGCAACGCCTGCCTGTGGGCAACCAGCATTGCCATGGGACACGACGTCAGATGGTGAGCTGTGCTGTTCTCTGACGAATAGGGCGCTTCGCATTATATCATGCTGACGGGGTGAGAGAATGAGAGTCTTGTGGAGGCGTGTCGGGGAACGCTACGCCAACTGCTTGAGTGTTTGAAGCCGATAGATGGGGTGGGGGCAGTTGATGTTTGGTGGGGGGCATTCAGTCTGACTAACGGACACCTCTGTACTTGTTTGACAACCATGTGGGAATGCCAACAAGTTCTGCAGGTGCTGGCAGAAACCACGTAGTCCCACTGTTTTGGCCAGCACCCGGTAGTTGCAGTTCTTCCAGCATGGGGATAATGCACGTCCCACACCGCAAGTGCCACCGACTGAGTTTATCCAGGCGAACAACATTGCCGAGTTGCCCTGGCCATCTAGGTACCCTGACATTGGCTCCCATTTCGTACACCCCGGGTCTGGGATGAGTGGGGGTCTTGTGGACAGTGGAAGACGTCCTACAGACTCTCGATATTTGAGGCGAGCACTGACCCGTGGAGTTAGGCAAATGGCGCCAACAGGCGTTCTTGCACAACCTTGTCTACTCCATGTGGAGCGATGCAAGAGTTGCAATCGGGGGCAAATGGCGGACACACTCGGTTTAGAGCTCGCGGACGGACATGCTCGTCGTGTGTACTTTTTTGTCAGGGTACACTAGTGAAAGGTCTACCGCTAATTTCTGTTGAATTCGGCCAATTATCGTCAAGATCAGACATTTTGTTTAATGATTAATGGTTGCGTAATCAACATATGTTACTTTCATTAAATAATTCTGTACTACCAACGTTGTCTGGGCTCTTTTGGCATGACGGTGCGTTTTTAATGTTGTTAAGTATTATGTTGTCCGGTAAGCCATTTGCTGCTAAGATTATTTGAATTTATTTGTTGGGATGCCAAAGGGGGACATTTATATGCACTTAACTAACCGATTATGAATAAATTGCATAGCACGTCGTTTCTCTCTCTCTCTCTCTCTTCTCTCTCTCTCTCTCTCTCTCTATCTCTCTCTCTCTCATCTCTCTTTGTCTATTTTCACAGATGTGAGAAGACGGAAAATATAAAAGTAATAATACTACTATACTCACACCACTCACTCACTCACTCACTCACTTGGAGTGAGTGGATGTCAGCCGTGCGTGAACAACCATGTAGAATCGCGTCTGAAAATATAGGCAAATTATAGTGTGTTTAAAGCATTGTTGTAGACTCTTTTCTGCCAGGAGACTGCTGTGAGGTGCCATGCCTTCAGAAAAGTTGGATTTAGACAGCGATGTGGTTCTCTTTGTTTTTGTTTTTGTGTCGTTTATGAAGAAACGTGCTAATTCAAATCTAACCGCGACTTGACTGACATTGAAAAACTAGGACAATCCGGTGTCGTGTTTGGTTTCCTCCTCACCTATTTCTCTTCTGGGGGAGTTTGTTTGCTGTTACGATGCGGCGACGTTGAACTGTATCAAGGACCCCGGTCTTCACGAAACAACGCAGACTTGGATCTCCAGTCCTCTCGTTCTCTGGTGCTAGTGCACGTGACACCACCCATAGGATGCTTCCAGAACCGAAGATCGGTGTCTTGGGATGTCTTGTCTATGCTCCATCTGTTGCTACCAGATATTTGATGAGGTGTGGGATGCATCAGAGGCCTTAGAGGACGGTTTTGATTACGATTGCACGAAGGAAATGAAGAACATGAAAGAAGAATGTACCGTCTACGAGAGAAAACGCCGGCTGAGGGAGAAGCAACACCAGCCTGGAGAAGAGGATGGAAGAGTTGTGAGAGGAGGAAACTGACGACTGGAATGCAGATCCTAAACGGAAAAGCAGAAAGAAACGTCATTCCATGGGCTCCACAAACCAGAGAAGGAGGTCGGCAGATGGGGACCTGGAAGCTGCTGTTCAGGGAACTCTTCATGACCGACTGGAGCTGGCCAAGGACGTTCCCTTCGACGCCTACAATGTTTTGAAAAAGAGGCCCATAGCTCCGATATTCGGGTGCTGTACCTTCTACAAGGACAAGGTAGAGTTACTTAGGGCGAGAGGGGAAATTGAAAGGCACTATGATTTCTTTGGAGGTACGATTTTCTTCTCCAGAGTTAGAGAAATTAGACGGAATCTTTTACACCATTTGAAACAAAGCAAGGGCAGCCAATAAAAAGGCGTCATTGGTATTTGGACCATTCATTCTTAGAGGGTACTATGTTTTTGTAGACACAGTGGGCAAGATGAGTGAAAAGAATTAGGGACAGTGGCCGCTCTTCTTGTGAAGGTGTTTCCTTATTGTTTGTGGCTGTGAATAATGTTTTTTCAACATTTAGTTTAGGCGGAGAATCCAATAAGTTGGACACCCGGTTTGAACAAACAGGAGAATATTTGTGAGGGCTGAACGATGCAGTGCTTGTATGTTTGTAGCTTGTGACATTGGCAATGACAGTGAAGAATGTGTGAGCTGCGGGTTACAGCCGTTGCGGCGTGCAAAAAAGATTCACGGTCGCGCTCTGTGTTAGGTCAAGTTTAATTCTGATTGTGAAGCACGTGCGTTTTCTATTAAGCGTTTTAATGTATTTGCAGTTGTGAACGTTCAATGGACTGATCCTAAATTAAAAAATAAAGATTTTGTTTATTATGTTGCGTGCCTTTGACATCATTTTTTTGTTTGAACCTTTACAGAGACATTTCTTCAGGTCAGATTTATTTGTTGTGTTTATGATTCTTTTGTAATTCTGCTGTTAAATTGTCTAAACATGGTCGTTTTTCTGGTTGGTGTTGTGTGTCTTATTATGAGAAATGTATGTCACATTTGTTCGATCTATGACGTTAGTAGGAATACTCTAATATTATAGTTTTTCTTATAGACAATGGTCTTATTAGGTACCATGAGAGATTTATTGTACTTGTGTGCATTTGTTACGCCTCTGTTGGGGGTCTCCATTTTATTCTTTTTTATGATGTAATAACTATGGATTGGTATTCTGAAAGCTTGATTAGCAGATTGATCAGTTGCATTTCATGATGTATAAATGGTATTGTCGGGGATGATTTCAACTAGTCGAAACTGCGATATAAAGCGTTGATGATTTTTGTAGTGGAAAAATTTGTTATTACTCATTATAAAACAAGCAGTTCGATCAGCAAAGGAATTTCTCAAGTCAAAGTGCTGAATAAAATTTGGTAAGCTTTGTGAATTTATGTACTACATTTGATTTACGTATTTGAATGGTGCATGTTTATGGCGAAACCACTATGGTTGCGACACATTCACTCAGATTCAGGCAGTAGTAGTGTGAATGATTACTTTTTCATGGCAAAGGACTTGTTGGCCATTATTTGTAATCCTTTGGGGTGTGAACTCAATTATCATGATATGTTTCATTCACGATCATATGCCACTTGAAATTACACTTAAAGTTTCGGAGGTGCCATGGCTGTATGAAATCTCAGATGTGAAGCAAACATTAAATAAGATAGTCTGGAAACATGATGCAGCGCCAGTGTTTATTAACTCAATGCACTCTGGAGGAGTCTCAGTAGTACTTTAGAGCTGGCTGTCGTTTAATCAGATATGATATTGACAAGCTTTGTCTACTTTAACGATTGTATAAGCGATGCGCTTTACTGCTTGAATAAGCAGATCAGCACTGGTGAAATGATAAATCAGAATGTCTGGTACGTTTTGAATGTAAAAACAACAAAAGATATATTTAAGATAGCTATAAATAAAACAGCCGTCGAACAGTGAGATCATGAGACGAATAAATGCTTTTTGCATTGCACGTAGTGAGTATATGAATCTAGTTTAAAACGCAAAGAGAATGATTTTCATAAGTCGTTTGTTAAATGAATTGTTATCTTCTGTGAATATTCAAAAGCAATTTTGCGGTATAATGTAAATATAAATTTCATGTAAAAGATCACACATTAGTATTGATTTTCTCTTGGATGATCTGGTTTCAAAACTATTAAAAATTTACTCCGAAAAAGAAAGTGAGCAGATGTTGACGTATTTAATGTGATGTATTGTTAGTTATTTTTAATCGATCCTTTTTCAAAAGTGAAGTTCTTTTAGCAATTAGAAGATTAAAATGAAAAAAAGTGCTGGACCGGATGGTTTATTTGGACGAGTTGTTAAAATGCAGGTACGATTGTGTTGCAAGAGTTCTTTGTCATTTTCTTTAATGCTTTGTTTAAGAAAGGTATATTCCATAACACATGGACAGAAAGTATTGTATTTCCTATGAACAAAAAAAGGTGATGTCAACTAATTCCTAACATTACTGGGGTCATTTCGCTTATGCAATATTAGTAGTAAAATTTTTAATACAGTTATTATTCATCGTTTACAAGAGTGGGGTGAAGAATATTACATACTGGGTGAATTCCAAGCAGGTTCAAAAAGAATTATTCGATTTGATACATGTTTACTTTGTTTTGCTCATGTTCAAAAACAGTTCTCTTTTGACAGAATAATTATATGTTGCATTTATTGATTTTGAAAAAGCTTTTGATACTATAAACAGGAAATTCTTTGGTCAGTTCTAGTAAAAAATGGTATAAGTGGTTATCTATACCTTTGCATTAAAAGTATGTATAAAATGTTAAAGTTATAAGATACGGTGTGGTTATAAATTATCTTGATTTTATCAAGTGCAACTTATTGGTGTTAAACAAGGTGTTGTGTGCTGTCCGGTTTTTTTTCTTTGTTTTTTAATGTACTTCAATGTAACTAATTCAAAATGGTAAAACATGGTGCAATGTTTTACAATCGGACTATTTTGAGCTCTTTATCTTGCTACTAGCACAGATGTTGGTGTACTGTTATCAGAGACAATATTGGTTTGCAAACCAGTTAAATTAGTCTGCATCGCGCAGCCTATTTTCTCTTGATTTGAAAGTGAAATTAAGTAAGGAGCTATATAATTGTGTTCAGGAAAAGGGTGGTTATTTAGCAGCAATAGAGATTTGGACGTTATAACCATGCTGTGATGCCTGTGGTTATAATGCTTTAATTATGGGTATATTGTTTTCAACAAATATCAGCTTCCCCATTAGCATGCTATGACCTCGGTAAGTAAGACAAAGAATGCTCTGCTCTGCTTTATGAGAAAACTTCATTTTTGAAGAATTCTAGTTTAGATTTGTTGTGAAGTTATTGATTACCAGGTTCAGCCCATTGCTCAGTACGGATTGCAGAACTTTGAAGGACTAGTCGTTGCTGCCCGTCTAATGCGAAAAAGTACATCTTTTTGCCTTAAAGAAGTTTTTAGGAGTCGAAATGCGAACACCCAATGACCTTGGTCTATGGAGAGACCAAATAGTAGATATCCTATTTACATAAAATTCTGATTAAGTGTATTCGATACTGGTTAAAAAAATTAACTAAAATGAATGATTATAGGATTAACCGGAAGTTATGTGATGTTATATGACCTTATTAATGTGGGGATTTACGGGGGGGGGGAGAAAGGGGGGGGGGGGGGGGGGGATGTTAAAGATTAAAGAAACTGAGTGTCAAATATTCGCATAGTCAGGTATACAAATTTGGATTTGGTTATGTTTGGATGAAACCAAGGTGTGCAGAATGTTAGATTATTTCTTTGTGAATTTAATGAAAGGATTGATGCGTGAGGTGCAATAGAATGGGGACGCTCACGTCAAAAATAGCGATAGATTTACCCATGTATCGGACATTTTGTACAGGTCACGATGTCAAACTTTATCTGCAAATGGATTTTTTTTGGCAAAACTTGTAGTTAATTATGACAAATTTCGACTTGGAATTTTCAGATATTACTCAGCACAGGTATCGCTACTGTAAACATGCTGGATATGGGTCTGAATTGTCCACTTTGCATGATGAAAAAGAAGTCGAGTTGCATTTTGTTTTTATGCTGCCATGCAAGTTATCTTGTCTAAGAGCGCATATATACCAGTTTAGTTTTTCAGGGATCCTTGTCAATTTCGTTTAGTATGCTTTTGGCATCTCAAAATGAAAGTTGTTGGTAAGAAATCTCTCCATTTACTTGTCAAGGCATTTCATTCGATCAGTTATTGACTTCGTGAATGGAGAATTTTATCCAGTCTTTGATGTGTTTTGTAATGTTCATACATTGTTGTTACTTTCTCCTTTACCACCCTTCATAAGGGGCAATGGCTTTATATGAAAGTAAACCATTGAAGTTCTGAGTTCTCTCACTCACTCACTCAAATCACTCTCACTCAATCAATCACTCACTCACTCACTCACGGGGCGCGGTTGTGTGTCTGCATTTACATAGTTTTCTGTCAGCATCAATGGATTGGTAATTTGGATTATA
Organism: Conus ventricosus; assembly: GCA_018398815.1. NCBI lineage: Eukaryota > Metazoa > Mollusca > Gastropoda > Neogastropoda > Conidae > Conus > Conus ventricosus. The sequence continues at coordinate 21,278,505 of CM031597.1, forward strand.
CGGAAGTGCGCATTGTTTAAGTGACACGGTATTGTCATAATATCCCACCCACACATTACTTTCTTCTCGTTGATATGTTGTTGTAAACAGCATGCACCATTACCATAAACTATACAACAAAGACAAAAATTCCCTAGCCTTTTCTGATTCAATTTTTACTATTGTTGTACCAGGTTTACCTAAATTAAGACCCCCTCTCCTTACTGGAGAGAGGAGAGAGAAATAAAGGAATTTTGCACTGAATTGATCACTACATTGAAGAGGCTATGTTTTCACCGAGTCCCGTTAATCTTGTTTGTTTTGTTGTTAGCAGTTGTATGCAGAGATACTAGAACTCGTTAAAACAAACCAGTGGAGAGATGGAATTTAGGCCAAAGGCAAACCATTATTTCTTCTTTTTTTATTGCGGGTCCGTGCCGTGATTCCGAATCAGTTGGCAGATCGGGTCCTTAAGCAGGAAATTGGTACATCATGTTTACACAAATCCTACCGAACTTCGCCTGCTGCAGCAGTGGTCGAGAATTTTCTTCTTCTTCTTTATGCCTGAGCGTCCCAATCTAGAGATGAGTTTGCTATGGGTTCAACTGGGTAAGACCGACCACAGAACCGAGTTTCATTTCACTTCATGGCATGCTTTCTCTGAGAGAATTGATCAAATCTTTAGACAATCACTGCAGGTGTCTGTATGTCAGGACCTGGTTGGATGCGGGATGCATGTAATACGAAATTAAGCGTAGAGTAGCCTTTTGTCATGCAATCTTTGATCAAAACGGAACTCACATACATCTTATCATCGGCAACCATCGGCCTAAGAAAAAAAACAAAACTAAAAAAAATAATTAGTTTGTGTGGCCCCTTGGAGCCCTGCTCTCATGAGTGACCTCAGTTTGGATTTCCTCTCTACTGTCTATGCCATTGCCGAGCCCGCCAGGATTGGCAAGCAAGTTCTTGTCGTTGTAAGGATGTGATGGTGCCGGCCGAGGTGGAATCGCTCTATC
>CM031597.1:21284502-21294502 GCA_018398815.1 Conus ventricosus
AAACCAACAACAACAATAAAACAATCGATGCATTGTGGACTGAGGTTTCATCGATCCAGTCGCAGCTGCAGCAGCAGCAGCAGTCGATTTTCCGTTCCGGGCAGTATAGAAGGAACAGACAGGGCTGTTGAATACCCTGACTTAAGATTTTGTTGTTCCATGACTGCATATATCATGAAGAGCCCACATATTTCTATACACTTCCACCCCCCCCCCCCCCCCCCCCCCCCCCTTTTCTCCTGTCTCTGTCTGTGTGTGTGCGTGTGTGTGTGTGTGTGAGAGAGAGAGAGAGGAGAGAGAGAGAGCGTGCTGGAGTCACGCACGAGCGTGCATGAGTGTGTATGTGCTCGCTCCGTGTGTGTGTGTGTGTGTGTGTGTGTGTGTGTGTGTGCGCGCGGACACACACACACACACACACACGCAAACACACACACACGCAAACACACACACACACGCAAACACACGCAAACACACACACACACACACACACACACACACACACACGCTGTGCGCCACGGTATTGAATATACCCTTTTCTTTATCTGAAGTCAATCAATTATTAAAGCAATCCGTCTGGTGCCGATTCATAAAACACAACAAAAATACGTTGCTTGGTGTGGTTGATAAATATCTCATTTAGTTAATTATGAACATGTAAACAGCATTCCTCATTTACAGTGAAAACTATGTATCAATACAGAAATTTCATTTCAATATTTTATAGATTAAAACTTAACGCCATAAAAGCTAAATATATAAGCGAAGCAAATGTATTTGTGGAGAACGAAGAATAACCAGCAAGCATCTGCTGTTTGACTGTTTACCCCTTCAAGCATATTTACCACCGTTATCAGGCATGTCTTTATGTGATGTCTTTTCAGATTTAAAGTTTGTCTTCAATGTTGTTTTTTCTTTAATAATTATGTAGTCCAGTTAAGCATTTGCTGTAAGATTATTTGCAGGTATGTTGTAGGGATGCAAAGGGGGACATTTATATGCACTTACATAACCAGATTATGCATAAACTTGCATAGTCACCGACGTTTCTCTCTCTCTCTCTCTCTCTCTCTCTCTCTCTCTCTCTCTCTCTCTCTCTCTCTCTAATATCACAGATGTGAGCAGACGGAAAACTAAAGTACTACTACTACTATACACACACTCACTCACTCACTCACTCTCACTCACTCACGGGCGCGCGTTGTGTGTCTGCATTTACATAGTTTTCTGTCAGCATCAATGGATAGGTCATTTGTATGATACGGAGTGCGCATTGTTTAAGTGGACACGGTAGTAAATATCCACCACACTTCTTTTTCTCGTTGATATGTTGTTGTAAACAGCATGCACCATTACCATAAACTATACACAAAGACAAAAATTCCCCCGCCTTTTCTGGAACAATTTTTTCTCTTTGTCTGTACAAGGTTTACCTCACAAGACCCCTTCCTTTTGGAGAGAGAGAAAAAAAGGAATTTTGCACTGCGTTGATCACTACATTGAAGAGGCTATGTTTTCATCCCGAGTCGTATCTTGTTTGTTTTGTCTGTTAGCAGATGTATGCAGAGATTACTAGACTCGTTAAAACAAACTCCGTGGAGAGATGGAATGTAGGCCAAAGGCAAACCATTATTTCTTCTTTTTTTTTGCGGGTCCGTGCCGTGATTCCGAATCAGTTGGCAGATCCGGGTCCCTTCAGCAGGAATTGGTACAACATGATTACACAAAACCTACCGAACTCGCCTGCAGCAGTGGTCGCGGATTTTCTTCTTCTCTTTATGCCTGAGCGGTCCCAATCTAGAGATGAGTTTGCTATGGGCTCAACTGGGAAGACCGACCACAGAACCGAGTTTCATTCACTTCATGGATGCATCTCTGAGAGAATTGATCAAATCTTTTGACAAACACTGCAGGTGTCTGTATGTCAGGCCTGGTTGATGCCGGGATGCATGTAATACGAAAATAAGCGTAGAGTAGGCCTTGTCATGCAATCTTAGATCAAAACGGAACTCCATAACATCTTCATCATCGTCAACCATCAGCCTAACAAAAAACAAAACAAAAACAAAATATCAGATTGTGTGGCCCTTGGAGCCCTGCTCTCATGGTGACCTCAGTTTGGATTTCCTCTCTACTGTCTATGCCCTTGCCGAGCCCGCCAGGATTGGCAAGCAAGTTCATGTCGTTGTACGGATGTGATGGTGCCGTCCGAGGTGGAACGCTCAATCTACTGGCTTCGCGATGAAACAATCATTTTTAATCAGTAAGGGACTTAAGTAGGTGGTGTCCAGCGTATGTTGGATCAGAACAGACACTTCCCAACACCCCTGAGGTGACCCGACAGCCGTGCAGTGTCTCCTTTAGTATCTCAAGACCACTTGTCTTCCCCTCTCGGGTTGCTGTTGCCGGTGAAGGACAATCCAGGGTTTGGGGGTAGACTGAGAGCCGGGATGAGCGAGGTGTAAGTAGTACCACTGAAGTGGTACTGAAGATGTGACAAAGAGAGAGGAGAGAGAGAGAGAGAGAGAGAGAACCTACTGACTCAATTCTTGACTGAAAGACGCAAAGATGAGAATTCCGTTCTGTCGGAAACGTGCCCTAATCGACAAGACCAAAGTCCGTCGGTAGTCGTTATGATAACATGGAAAGTGACCTAATGACTACTAAAATTTTGAAGCTGATACGGATCAAACAGCCGATCCAGATCCGTTGAGGAGAAATTTCCATTGAACATGAGCACTGCAAAGCAACCGTTACAAACTGGTAAGCACATACGAAGCAATATCATTTTCACATGGAATATTAGTGGTATAAACGTTGGAGCTTGATTTGTTTGTTTTGTTTTGTTTTGTTTGTTTGTTGTTTTGATTTTTTTGTTTTGTTTTGTTTTTCTCTCTCCTTTGTTTTCTTCCAGATCCTATAAACCAAAAAATTTCATGGAAGTAACTGTTTCAGTTCGGACCAACAATCACTTCCCTAGTGGACAATTACTCTTGATTTCATCATGAACTAACTCATAGGGCGAATCCAGGATCTGTTCACCTTGGCAGCCCGCAGCGGCTCTCCAGCACGCCATTCTAGTTGATTTTTCTTTCTTTTTTTTCTTTTTTCCTTTTTTTTTTTAACACATTTATGTCAGATCTTGATTCCACTGATCCTTATCATTACCGCGAAAAAACGCATGGGTCATTTTCCCCTGGAGGGATTATGCAAAACGCCCGGGTGCAGGCCCATGTTAATAAGCCCAACGCCGACAGCTGTGACGTGTTTCTGAAGACCAACAAAAAAAACAACCGATGTTATCTGAACTGAGGTTACATCAAACCAGCAGCAGCAGAGCAGCAGCAGAAGCAGCGATGTTTTTTCAGCGTAAGACAGACAGCATGGATAAGAGGGGCAGACTGTTATAATACCCGGACTTAGAGTTTGCAGTGGTTTGTTGCTCGTACCGTCAATGCATGTTAATGCATGTTCCTTCTCCCCCTCACATCTTCCATCTCTGCATCCGTCTGTCTGTCTGTCTGTTTCTGTCTGTCAGTCAGTCTCACTGTCTGTCTGTCCTCTGTTGTGGGGTGTGTGTCTCTCTCCCCCTCTCTCTTTCACACACACACAAAACAAAACAAAACACACCCCACACACAAAATCACACCACACACACACACACAACCCAACACACACACACACACACCACCACGGGAAGGAGAAGGAGGAGAGAAGAGAGTAGAGGAGAAGAGAGAGAGGAGAGAGAGAAGAGAGGAGAGAGAGGAGGTGTGGGTGTGTGTGGTGTGTGTGGTGTGTGTTGTGTGTGGTGGTGCGTGCGCTCGCGCGGCACGAGCAGCACTGGGATTTTGTGGTATTGGTCATCAGCTTTTACGTCTTTTCAGTAAAAGCATATAAACGGGGGGGGGGGGGGGGGGGAGGGGATTAGTTTTGCGTGTATGTATGTGTGTGTGTGTGTGTGTGTGTTGTGGGGTGTTTTGTTTGTGTGTGTGTGTGTGTGTGTGTGTGTGTGTGTGTGTGTGTTGTGTGTGTGTGTGTGTGTGGGGTGTGTGTGTTGTGTGTTGGTGCGCGATGAACATTTCTTTTTTAAAGTCAGTTTGAAAAAAAAGCTAATACTCGCTTGCCACATAGCGTTTGTTTTTTTTACGCGTGTCTGCATGCATGCAAAAGGGACAGTTGGTCAGGTTTGCTGAGACTCACACCCCCCCCCTACCCCACCCTACCCTACCTGGCCCACCCCACCCCGCCCTGCCCCACCCAACTACTTTATCCCCCCACCCCCCCCCCAACCCCCACCCCAACCCCCCGCCCTTCCTAGTCCGCCGTTTAATCGGGGGGGTTGTCCCGGCCCCGGATCTCGCGCAACTTTCTCAAAGGTAAACAAGTGCAAGCACTTGTCGTAACACTACAACAGAGAGAGAGACAATCATACTTTGTTCAATGAGGCTTGTCAGGTGCGCCCAGCGAAAGGTCAGAAACCAAGTTAATTGCACAACAACAATCTGAACCAGTCTACGTCCAACGTGTGGGGCGTGGTGTTTGACTCGGTCTGTGTGGGGTGTGGTGAGGGGATAGATGGGATGGCATGGGTGGGATAAGGGTGTGTAATGTCGTGTGGTTACGTGTGGAGTGGGGGGGGGGGGGGGGGGGGGGGGGAGGCTGTTGTGTGTGTGTGCAAGGCGTAGAGTGGTGTTGTAAGGTGTGGTGGTATGACGTGGCATTGTGGAGCGCAGTGTGGTGGTAAAGATTTAACACCACTAGGACCTAAATACATGCTGGAGGTAGCAAACCTCCCCCACACCAAATCATTCGCCAGGGGAAGTTTAAATTTCTGGAAATAGTATGTCTGAAGGAGTTACCCCCCGTGTGCATACTAATATTGCTGAACGAACTAGAAACCGTCTTTTAATCTAGATCCGCAGCATGGCTCGCAGAGTGAATGGATTGCTCATGGGCCATATTCAAGTTTCCACCAGCTTTTGTTATCGGTTTCGCACATTGTTTGGTATTCCTGTACAAAGATGAAAAAAACAAAACAAAAACAAAAAAAATAACAACCCCCCTTCGACGGGGCCAAAACTGTAATCTTCCTCGCTGTGGTAATTATTTTTTGCTGGGTTTATCAATCATCACCTTTTTCTTTTGTTTCTCGGGAAAATGAATATGAATAAGTTGTTTCTTCTTTACAAAAAAAAAAAAAGGGGGGGGGGGATGGGTGTGTGTGTGTGTGTGTGTGTGGGGGGGGGGGGGGGGGGGGGGTTGCAAAAAAGAAACTGACAAAAATCCGGTTTCATTGATCATTTACGACATGAAGACCCATCCCCCCAACCCTCCACCCCACCTCCCCACATTCCCATACCTCCCTCTCCGACTCCACTCCTCCATCAACTCACCGTCAATCCGTTTCTACAGTCAGCCTTATACAACCCTCACTGTCAATCAGCGATTCAACCTCTCCATCCTACCAACAGTCAGCCTTATACCCCACTGTCATCAGGATTCCTAACCCTCTTCAAATGCGTTCATTTTGTATCGTACCATTCGGACTTCTGGCTCTTCTTATTTCCTACAACTTTCAGAAAATTCGAGGAGAATCGGAACGTGCAGTAATTGTCTGCTGAGCCTATGAAATGATGGGTGAAGGTGCCAAGATGCTGAGGAATTTCTTTTGTATTTGTTTGCAGATTGTTTATGTCAGATTTTGATAGGGTGTGTTAATGGAAGGGGGCGGAAGGGGAATGGGGCGAGGCAGGCGGAAGGGAGGGGAAAGAGAGAGGGAGGGGTTGACAGATCTAGTGATCTCGACGGAAGAACTGAGACAGCGAAACTTTCTGGCGGATTGTCCGTAACACGCACGCACGAGCACACACATACATTCACACACTAACACTAACAAACACTCACACGCGCACACACACGCGCGGGTGCACACGCACGCTACACACACAACACACCACAACACAACACAGCACCAAACTATACATCACTAACACACACCACACCACACAACACACACCACACACCACACACACACACACACACACGCACGCACGCACGCACGCACGCGCGCGCGACGCACCGCGCGCGCGCACACACACACACACACACCCACCACCACCACACACCACACACACACCACTACACACACACACACACACCAACACTAACACAACGCTAATGCACACACACACCACACACACACACACACACACACACACACACACACACACACACACACACACACAACACACACACCACACACACCAGAGACAGAGAGAGAGAGAGAGAGAGAGAGAGAGAGAGAGAGAGAGAGAGAGAGAGAGAGAGGAGAGAGAGAGAGAGAGAGAGGAGACATGACGGAGCTGAGTGTCAGCCGGAACCGGAAAACGACAGACGTGGCCTGCGGGGTGGCGGTCTGGGGATTCCCTGCTTTCCTCTTCCGGCGGAAGTGATCGGCCCCAACGTCAATCTGCTAGTCGGCTTCTCTCCCCGGAATAAGACGTGGAAAAGGAAGAAGCGTGTTTCCGATGGGAAAAGTAAAGCCGCAGCCATGTAAACACATTGACTGAATACGGCTGATCAATCAATCAATTAATCAATCAATCAACCAGTCAATCCATCAATCATTCGGTCGACCAATACATCAATCTGTCATTTAATCAATAAATCAATCAGTCTGGAATAAGTCAATCAATCGATCGATCTATCGATCAATCATCAATCAGTCTGAAATCAACCAACGAATCAATCGTTCAACCAATCAATCAGTCGATCCCTAAGTCGATCAGTCGATAAATGAATCAATAAATCAACCTTTCAGTCATTAATCAGTCAGCCAGTCATCAAGGAAGCAATGAAACAGAACGAAAACAAAAACAAAAACAGTGAAATGAATGGTTCTGTGTCAACCGTGTCAAGGAGGTGTCACTCAATGCAGAGTAGTCCACATACACTCCACCACATTACACATGCGCATCCACCACATTAATGTACACTCATGCGCTCCACCACATTTGCGAAGCTACGAGATCACAGCGCGCAGGATTTACAGCGATGGATGAATAATTGATAACTGAGATGAACGGATTTTAGACGACGATCCTGGACACGACCTAGCAGATGCTGACATGCACGTTAGCCCAAGGCGCTGGTCAGACCTGGGTATCTATCTATCATAGTCTAAAATGAATGGAACAAATTCAACTAACTCTAAATATAATCAAACAAGTTTAAAAAAAAGACATATAGCAGAATAAGACGGCAAACAACAAGCAAACAGACAAACTAATGCGAGTTAATCTAAAACGCAGGGCGCGAATACAAAGTAGTAAACGGCATACCACATACTTAGGGGATAGAGGGAGGGGTGTGGTTAGGGGTGAATAAAGTATAAGTTAAACAACGAAAACTTAGATATCGTACACTTCCAGTGCGCAGTGAAGCTCGTTTGACATGGAGCAGAATTGCTTTGGGTTCGTATATGGTCAGTGAAATGACAATCAACTTGACAGCCGTTTGATTTTTCCAACGTGTCTAGAGTTTTCAGCTTCCTCTAAGCCCGCTGACTTTGGTCGAGATATAGGAGAATCTCCATCTTGGTGTATAATCTGGTCCTTGTGTGCAATACCCGTTTCAATACATGAACACTGTACTCCTGTGGTCCATTGGTTAGAGCAGGTGCGTGCGGAGCCCTGTCATGGTCCAATGGTTAGAGCAGGTGCGTGCGGAGCTCCTGTGGTCCAATGGTTAGAGCAGGTGCGTGCGGAGCTCCTGTGGTCCAATGGTTAGTAGAGTTAGGTTGGTGCGGAGCTGACATCGCGAGTTCGAACCATCCGTGGGATCGGATTTTTCGGCTTCAAAACCCACTGTCCACCCAGCAGTAAGGGGTACCTGACTCAATTCAGCGTAGGCTTAAAGGCGGTCGAAGGTGGGCAGTGGGCTCCCGTCTTCTATTATGCAGTGCCCTTGATACTGTGAACCTCTCAAGTTCACTGCTCCTACAGCCAATGGGAACTTTTTTTTTAATGTATTATCGCGATGTTTTTCAACTCTTAAAATCGAGAGTCCTCTCAAGGTCCTAGCAGGTGGGAGGAATTTAGAAGCTTACCTTTCCTTGACTAGCAGGAACTGGGGACAAGTGTATCAACTAGAATGAAACTCTCCGCAACTACAGGTGTCTTCAACAAATTAAACATTCGATATGACGTGGCCTACCTGGCTACATTAACGTACATATAAATATGCACGTAATTCATATTCGCTTTCTTTGGCGATTGAATATAGAAATAAATCGATTGATAGTGGAAAATGTAAGTAAGAAACAAATATTGAAGTGATAAAGCAAGCTTTCTGAGTGCTGACAAAAATGTTTTTCAACTAGGTTCATATATCACAAAATCAGTCCCTAAAATACATATGATATAAGGTTGCATAACATTGACGACAATCCATTTATCCAAGAACAATAGCATATCTTCATTATTACTAAAAAGTTATAAAATCACATCACATAGCATGCTCACTGTTCCACTTGTTACAAATAAAAAAAAATTGGGATACAGAAATGTAGATGCGCATCATCCTTGTTTTATTATATTCCTGTTGGAATTTGAGGGCAGAGTATCGACTGTCTTGCAATCATCAGCGGTTAAAGACACTGCTTTCACAAGAATAGTTTAATGGCACATTTGTGCAATCGAAGAAGAGGTGTTTTTTTTATACATTTGCACTTGCAAAACTCCTTAAAGTGGAAGCACAGTTGATTAGTGGATAAACATGTGCATAAAATTGTTTTCTGCACTACAACTGAGAAATATTCATGACAACTAAAATTTCTTTTATGCGTCATCTTACTGAACACAGCAATACGGTAGGATCTTGATAAGGTATAACTGATTAATGTCCTATTATATTGAAATTGATAACAGAACGCAACAGACTGAAACAGAATATTTCTGTATTATTCAGACAAGCTCACAAGCGAACGATCTGAATCCAGTTACTTCCCTTCTACCCATTCCTCCAATCCTACCACTCCCATTCCTCCCCCTCAGTTCAAACAGTTCGCATTCCTTTCTGAGAGAGAGAGAGAGAGGAGAGAGAGAGAGAGAGAGGAGAGACAGACAGACAGACAGACAGCCAACAGACAGAGCCCCCCTCCCCCTCTTTCCGTGTAAATTCTCCCTTAGTCCCTAAATCAATCCGCCCACTCGCGTACATCACCTCATGCTATCCCATGGTTCAGTCAGTGTGGAAATGGTTTAACAAATAACAAAGTTGTCTCCAAAGTAATGCAAAGAGGGGACGATGACGTGAAAGCACCGAACTTGAAAAACAGGCAGACGAGACGTCCTCATTATGAAATCCGCTGAGCTCTCTACTTTTTTGTGGAGGAAACCACTTGCTGCGTCTGGTTTTCCAAAAATGCCAGTCCCCCGCGGGGGGTCCGTAGAGAAGCCGCAACGTTGGCAGTGGCAGCCCAGCCATGGAATCTGACAGAGACGCATCACTCATCATTTGGGGCTGGGGGGAAGCCCAGGGTGGGGAGATGGATGGGAGGGGGGAGGGGGTTCTCGTCACCAAGGGACATAATCATTATGCTGCGACAAACCAAGGATTACCTGAAGACTGGCATGTAAGATAAATCAAGAAAGAATGTTTGAATCAATAGAGAAAATAAGTCAGAACGAAATTGTAAAAGCTCAATAAACTAATAAATAATTCAAATAGCATAATGTAGAAAAGCTGTCTGTGAACCCTCTGACTGGGAGATTCCAAATGAATGATAAAGAAACAACAGACAACAATCACGACAAAACAATCGTCCTCCTTCTATTCATAAACTAAAAGATAAGTGAATAGATAAAAACATCAGATAATATCATCGTCATATCATCATCATCGCCATCATCATCATCATCATAAACCAAAAGATAAGTAAATAGATTAAAACATTAGATACCATAATTTATAAAGACCATCTTTGAGAGCTCTGACAAAGGGT
>CM031597.1:21304502-21309502 GCA_018398815.1 Conus ventricosus
GCTTTCCAGTCCTTAATTATTATCTGCTAAAGAGAGCCATCTCAAGCTATCCAGTCCTTGATTATTATCTGCTAAAGACAGCCATGTCAAGCTTTCCAGTCCTTAATTATTATCTACTTAAGAGAGCCACATCAAGCTTTCCAGTCCTTAATTGCTATCTGCTTAAGAGAGCCATGTCAAACTTTCCAGTCCTTAATTATTAACTGCTTAAAACAGCCATGTCAAGCTTTCCAGTCCTTAATTATTATCAGCTTAAGAGAGCCATGTCAAGCTTTCCAGTCCTCAATTATTAACTGCTTAAGAGAGCCATGCCAAGCTTTCCAGTCCTTAATTATTATCTGCTTAAGGGAGCCATGTCAAGCTTTCCAGTCCTTAATTGTTATCTGCTAAAGCGAGCCATGTCAAGCTTTCGAGCCATGTCAAGCTTTCCAGTCTTTGATAATGATTTATTAAAGAAAGCCATGTCAAGGAGTCGTGCACTCATCATGCTTTCTGTAAACAGAGTTATTTCAAGCATTCCAGTCCTTGATCATGATTCACAAAACAAAGCCATATCACTCATTTTGCTCCTCGATCATGATTTACATTACAGAGTTATACACAGCAATCTTGTCCTTGATAATAATCTACTAAACAGAGCAATGTCGAGCATTCTACTTCTTGATGATTTGGTTAAAAAAAAAACAGAAAAAAAACATGACAAGCATCCCAGTCGCTGTTCTTGATTTACGTTATAAAGCCATATCAAACACCCCAGTCTTTGCTCACGATTTACTGAAAAGCATTCCAGTCATGGACTCTAATTTACTAACTAGAACAATGTTAAGCATCCCAGTCTTTGTTTTATGATTTATTACACAAAGCCATGACAAACATTCCAGTCCTTTGTGAAACACAAACAAAAAGACATAACAAGGCGTAAATGTACGCACCATTGATACACAGTACAAAACAAGACAAATGAATTTTTTCGACAAACATGTCATCTTCGGCCTTACAAACAACAGACCTACAAATAAATTGTACAAAACAACACTTCAAAGATAGCAGTCAGCATGAGAATGAAAACGAATCAAACAATGAACTGTGATCATGATCACTGCCATTTAGAAGTATTGTTTTGTGCATTTTTCATGTGTCTTGTTTGTAACAGTTGAAGAAGACATGCTTTTCGAAATGTCATATCTTTTTTGGTGTTGTAAATTAACTCTGTGTACTGTTTTTGCGTGTTCAATTGTATTTCGTCTAGTTTAGGTAGGTCTGTTTCATTTTTTCATTCATTCCTTGATCATGATAAGAAATATGGCCATGATAAGCGTTCTAGTTCTCGATACCAATTAGAAACCAAAATACAAATAGGCACACAAAAAACTGGAAACTAACACTTTTTCTTTACATACGCTACACATTACAGACGAAGGAATTTCGACAGACACGTCTTTTTCAGACTTAAACAACAATGACAGACATTAAAAATGCGCAAAGCAATACCCCTGGAGGAAATTTTCCAGCTGACGACCATATAAGGAGTATTGTTTTGTGCATTAGTGATGCTTGCTTTTTTACGACTGAAGAAGAAACGTTTGTGGAATTTTCACTTGTCTCTTACAGATTGTAAACTAGTTTCGACATTGTTTTGTATACTTATTCTGTGTTTTGGATTGGTTTCAGTAACAATGCGGTCTGTTTCAACTTTCTGACTAAATAAGAGTCATAACAAGCATGGTTCAGAAAGAGGAGAGACAAGTAGCTCTCAAGTCTGCTGTTGAATTCTATATTTCCACTACTAATTTTCAAACCAGCATGCATTCAGAAGTGAATGAAGAATCCTAAAGAGCACACACACACACACACACACACACACACACACACACACACACACACACACACACACACACACACACAAACACACTCACACATACACACACACGCACACACACACACACACACGCACACACACACACGTACACACACACACACACACACACACACACACACACAACACACCACACACACACACACACAAACACACACATGACACGCACGCACCGCACGCACGCACGCACGCACACACATTTATAAAAGAAATCTTGAAAGAGGCTATTCTAAAAAGAAAGGTTACTATTTCTGCAAGACAATCCAGACAAACATATTACAGGACAGAGCAAGTAATGATTCTTGGAGAAAAAAATGAAATATTGTTTGTTTCTTAGCTGGGCTCTGGTGCTCTGAAAAACAGCTAAGAGACAAACGTGAATGTTGCAACAATATAAGACGTCCACAGCACCAGACTTTCGTTACAGTATTTTTGCCCTCCAAGAATCCCCACTCATGCCACATTCCCACCTCTTCTTTAAAAAGCTTCCCACCACTCTCGGTTTCAATGACTTTGAGCTGAAGGTGCAAACTGTGACCGCTGAGTTGAACATACCACGCAAACGTTGAACATAGACCTCTTTTCAAGGCTGCTCAGCTGTGCAATACATGCTTATCATCTCAACGGCTCGCACTTCTCAAATCCGCAGGGTGATCTGAAAATAGCCCCACATTAAGCGAGGCTGCAATGCAGGGAAAGACAACAGCAAGGTTCTGGGGGTCAACGGCAGGGGTTGTCTGATATCTTACCTCTTCCATGGGTTGACATTGTAAACTCACTTATGGCTTTACCAGAGCAGAGGGGACAAAGCCTGCTATAGACTAATCAAACTCTGCTGTTTGTTTTCAAGAGTCTGCCACCGCTGGACTTCGCTCGGATGTCCCTTTAGCTCTTTTAAAAGTTTGAAAAAACAAAGAAGAATGTTATATGGCAGCTTGAAAAGGTTTACAGTAGCGTCAAATGTTACAACATATACAGCAATATAAATGTACAGGTAGACCAAAATAGATTTCAAACTATCCTGTTTCTACTAGATATTTTTCTTGGTCCTTTTTCTGCCTACATGGCTGACATCCTGTCTCACTTCGTCCTTCTGGAAATCTTCCTTTTCTTTTGACAATAGATTTCTTCAGATACCTCGTGCTGGCCCAAAATTTTCGTTCATCACTCCTATAAATTCTAAAGCACAGCAGATCTGGAGTACTTTCCCACATGAGATTCGTCTTCCTCCTTGCCCTGATCCCTTCAAAACAGGAGAGCCTCAGGACATTGCCTCCAGTTCCATTGGAATGTGACACTTGCAATGTGTGTTTTGTAGTTGACATCGATCTTTATTAAATCAGCAAACCCAAACTCGAGGAAATCACTGGCTGACTGAAAAAGGACATGAAAATAATAATACAAAACAGAAGTCATCTCATAGAAAACAAACTTTAAGCGGCCAATATTGCTCTGACATAATGAACAGACACAAGAAAAGGTGCACCACCTCAGATAAGCCTTCCACAGGTCCGTTTTGATCAACTGCATTTCTCTTGTCTCCTAATCTCATCTGTCTCATCTCCCAAAATATGAGATGTGCCAAAAAATTTCAGAGAATATTACACAATACAGCACAACATAACTCAGTAAAACTTGACCTGACATATAGTTGGAATTACTCATTTGTATCTTTTTTTTTAATTTGAGAAGTTGGACATTACTCATTTGTATCTTTTTTAAAAATTTATTTGAGTACATTGTTAATCAGGCAATTTTCCCACACAATTTTTCTTAGGGACAACTTTAAGTGCACACTGAGCAATCTCCATACAGGAACTACATTGACCACATAAACGACAAGCACTCAGACATATAATTTTAAGGGGGGGGAGGGGGTGGGGGCGGAGGGGGAAGCAGAGAGAATGGATGCGGGAGAGAACAAAACCTAAAGCCTGCCCTGCACAAGAGCGTTGAACAACGGACCCCCGGATTGTTTGTCTCCCGATGAGGATATGATTTATACACCAGATCACCCCTCCACACGGGACATGCCGCCGTGGATCTCTTTCCTGGCGAGAGTGATGATAAACAGTTGACAGACAGACAGGTAAATGAGCTGGAACTTATACACACATCCCCTGCGTCTCTCCTGGAAGTGGCCACCAGAACGGAAATGATGGAGGCATCCAAACGTGACGATGAAAATACTCCACTACTCTGTAAGCACATGGTCTACGGAATCGATTCGAGGAGACAGGAGGAAAAGGTGAAGGGAGGGGGAATGGAAATAGGAGGGAGCAGAGATGGGCAGGAATGGAGAAGGAAGAAAAAGGAGGGGGGGGGGGGGGGGTGGACAGAAACAAGAAGCGGGAGAACTGGAGGAGGAGGAACATGGGGGGCGGCGGCAAAAAAATAAATAAGCCGTTGAGGGATAAGCACTTTATTCAGAGCAAGCAATACAGATGCGCTCTTAGCCGCCCAGTCTATCAACCTTCCCACCTCACTCTCTCAGTCTGTCTGTCTGACTGACTGTCTGTCTGTTTCAAGCTTGCTCAAATGCTCTCACACTGCCTTTCTCTACACTCCTTCCTCCATCCCTGCCCTCCCTCCCTCTGTCTGTCTGTCTCTCTCTCTTTGTTTTTAACTATCTCTCCTCCTTTCTCTTTTTACTCCACACTGCTCGTTACACACACAGACATGTAGGCAAAAAAAAGACAAAGAAGACACCCTGAATCCTCTTCACACTGCTGTATCTTAAAAAATAAACAAAGAAGACACCCTAAATCCTTTTACATTGCTCTGTCTGTATTCACCCTCTCTGTGGTACCTTTATGCTCTCTTTTCTATCCATGTTGCATCTCACATAACTGAAGGTCCGCGTATCTCACCTACTGTACACATTTTCACGAGGTTTCTGCCTTTCTGCTCGCCTCTAACTTTGAGAGGTAGCCTACCTAGTGTATTGTGAAACATAAATCACTGCGCTCCCTGCTCATCTCTCTCTCTCTCTCATTATGATAGCAATCGAATGTACAAACATAAACTGTGCTTCTTTCCGCACGTCCTTGCTATCTCTCATCATACAGGCTATCTGTTGTACAAATGTAAAATGTCTTCCTGTGACCTCTCTGTCTCCGTCTGT
>CM031597.1:21312002-21314502 GCA_018398815.1 Conus ventricosus
GGAGAGAGAATGAGAGAGGCAGAGAGAGAGAGAGAGAGAGGGGAGAGAGAGATGAGAGAGAGGAGAGAGAGAGAGAGAGAGAGATTCGGATTCGGATAATTTAATCATGCATAGGCCATTGCCCTCATGATGGGGTACACTTTTCAATTGAAAGACTTGACAAAACTTTGCATCTTTCTTAGTAACTATACACACAGTCATACATGCACATATATTTCAAGATACTAAGACATAGCTACAGATCGTAATTTAAACGCTTTGTACAAGAATATTGATACATTTCTGACAATGCTTTCATTTTTTGACTCCAACAATAAAGTCAACGAAACTGGCTGGGATGCTTATAAAATTTCAAAGGTATATACTGTTTTCGTAAATCATTTAATGTAGGACAGCACAAAAGAAAATGAATTTCATCTTCCTTGGTAATTCTACACAACGGACAAATCAAATCTGTTTCTGTATGTGATCTGTAACGATAGTAGTGACACGCAATTTCAGACACACCCAAACCCTAAACCTTGTCAGTATGAATTTCAAATGCCTATCTAATTTTAACTTCAGATAGGTTTTATCTTCATTTACAGTACAAAACGTTCTATATGTTTGAAACCGTTCACTGTTATTTACATGGAAGTCCCATTCTTGCCACCTACACAGTATCAATCTGTCTTTAAAAAGATTCGAAAATAGACTTATTTCTTCAACTCCTTGGTTCACCATACATAGCCAAAAACCATACGCATATAATTTGCATCGAATATTTGAGACCCAATTTCTTTTATTCCGTGCATCTAACTCAAATAACATTCTATAGGCTTTCCGTGGTAATCTGCACTCTTCTAATCGTGTTAATTTCAACCAGTATCTAATACACCGCACTGCTGAATTTATATAGATAGGATACCTGTTCGTCTCCCCATAGATAAGATCATTTGGCGTTCTCATTTCAACTCCTAAGAACTTTTTAAGTGCGAACATATGTAATTTTTCAGGATAAAGCGCTGCATTTTCAAGACCTCATATCTCGGCACCATATTGACAATCGGTTGAATCTGAGCATCAAATAACTTTAAATAAAGATCAAGAGAATTATTCTTCAATTTGTACAAATTTTGCAATACACACAATAGGATTTTCTTGGCTCTGCTTAAAAGGTCCTGGCATGCTGCAGTAAAACTCAGCCTCGTGGAAAAATAGATTCCTAAATATTTGTATATATTTACCACAGCATTAAGGTCCATTATAATACCATCTTTCTCTGGCTGCCAAATATCCTCCTTTTCTAAACACTACTATATTGCTTTTGCTCATATTTACATTCAAATGAAGTTCTGATGCTGCGCGATGAAGACTGTTTAATTGCGTTTGTAAGCCAACAACTGTTTCAGACAATAAAGCTACATCATCTGCCAATAACAAAATGAATAATTCAAAATAATCATATGTGAACCTTGCACCATGTCTCCCACACCTGATTACTTCTAATGCCAGTTCATTGATGAATAGTGAAAATAATACCGGACTAGTTACATCACCTTGTTTCACGCCCCGTGTACAGTTAATATAGTCTGTTAACTTATCCCAGATCGGATTCTACTTTTGACATTTATGTACATACTATTAATACATCGAAAAAGTTTCCCTTTTATACCATTTTTTAAAAGAATAGGCCCACAGTAAATGTCTTTCTATAGAGTCAAAGCTTTCTCAAAATCAATAAAAGCTACATAGAGTTTACGATTCATGCAAAATTGTTTTTGTATTAATGCTACCAGCGTGAACATATGATCGATCGTGGAATAACCTTTTTTGAATCCTGCCTGCTGTTCACCTGTAAGGTTTTGCTCTTCTATCCATTCCTGTAGACGGTTGTTTATTATAGTGCTGTAAATCTTGCTGCTTGTATCACATAAAGATATGCCTCTATAGTTGTTTGGATCGTTTGGGTTTCTTTTTTAAATAGAGGAACGACAATGGTTTTTGTCCAGTTATCCGGAAATACACCCTTATCAAATAAAGTATTACACAACTTGACGAAAAACTCAACTACAGGCTCTCCCACATTTTTTATCATTTCCCGATGATCTCGTCGGGTCCGGCAGCTTTGCCATTCTTTAATTTTCTTATGGCGTGAAGAACTTCTTCGCTAGATATAGGGCGATTCATGTAAGCATTTTCCTCTTGTTCGTCATCCATTCTATTCACAACTGTATAATTTTCTTCTTTTGCCATATCTCCTTCAAGCAGACCTTTAAAGTGCTCAAACCAGTCATCTGTTGTAACATTCAAGCTTGTTGTTTTCTAACAGACATTCTACGTATATTTTCCCAGAATTCTTTTTGATTACTAATGGACCCAGTTAATTTATCCAGGAATAAATCATTATGCTGTTTTTCTTTTCGCTGTAGAAGATTCTTATATTCTCTTCTTGCTACACAGTAAACGTCACTGTCGGCTGGATCTTTTGTTTTGGAGAAAGACTCGTAATAAACTTTTT
>CM031597.1:21319502-21324502 GCA_018398815.1 Conus ventricosus
CGTAGCCTGCCTTGGTCTTCTTTTGACAACAGAATTCTTCGGGTATCTTACGTTGTTTCATGTCTTTCGGTCATCGCCCTTTTTTCAAATTCTAAAACACAACAGATTTGGAATTCTTTTCCATTTGAGATTCGTTGTGCTCCTTGCCCGGACCCTTTTAAAACAGGAGAGTTTCAGGACATTGCCTCCAGTACCATTGGAATGTGACACTTGTAATCTGTGTTTTGTAGCTGACATCTATTTTGTGAACGTCCGCGAATGACAACTTTAGGAACTCACTACCTGACTAAAAGACACAAGAAATCATCCTATTGAAAACAAATATTAGGTGAACAATTGTAGACAGCAATGGTCATATCGCTCTGATATGATGGAACAGACACAGTAAAAATATACCGCATCAGTGCGCCTTTCAAAGTCTATTTCGATGAAGTACGTCTCTCTCATCTCCTCTTCATCTCAACTGTCTCATGACCCCAAATATGAGCTGTTGTACTAAGGACTTCCAGACAATGTTTCCAATCTGTTGAGTTTAGTGTGTGGCTCTGTGCAAGCTGTCTGCTTCCTTGCCAGCATTGGACATTGCTCTGCAGGATGGTTTTTACAACGGTGGTTGATCTCTAACCATGTCCACGCCATTTCATCTTTCTCCTCAGGACAATGGTAAGGAGGCCTGCACACAGAGTCCAGTGGCGGGCCTAACTTTGAAGCAGGCTTTCGCACTTGTCATGGAATTTTTGTGCCAGCTATAAAACAAAATTGGCAGTAACATCTAATCCCTCATCTTTGGTTTCGCCTATACAGCAAGTGTCCAAGTTTGACACGCGAACAGATATATGGATGTGATAAAAGAACACATAAGTCTGATTAATAACTTTTCTCTGAATTTCTCTGCTAGAAGTACGAGGTCAACCACTGGTGACATTTTTCCGTATGCGATCATTTTTGATACCAGTGTTACGATAATCACATTCCTTCTTCAGTGAGCAACGGAAAATCTATGGAAATTTCTTTGTCTTGCACAAGAGCCAGTAAGTAATACATATTGCTCTAACGTCTCTGATGATTTACTCTTAATGCCAGCGTTTCTCAGCACATTCTACCATACATCATACACACCATATACAGTTTCGTACAATACAGTGTGGGGGAAGGCCATAGAATAAAATACGATGTGATATGATGAAGTACAATAGTACACAATACAATCGAATTAAATACAAATCAAACAGCACAACATGGTACAATACGGTTCAGTGCTACACAAATACGACAATGTACAGCGCAATAGAGTAGGTCACAATAGAACAGAATGCAATGCATTAAAATGTATACAAAACGATGTGAACAAACTCAACACTCAACAAGACAACACATTTCAACAAACCGCGACACGACACAGGGTACAGCATCATTCATTTTCTTTTCTTTTTTTCTTCTTTTTTTCCCCTTCTTTAAATTCAAGTACGTTGTTTACTCTTAATACTCTTACGCAATGTTTCCTAGGGACAACGTTTTTGTTCCTCTGCAACTCTGACCATGCACAAAGACTAACCTTCACACAGGAACTCGATCGACCTTTTAAAAGACAGGCACTCTGACATATACTATTTTGGGGGGAGAAAGGAGAGAGAAGGAAGAAAGGAATGGGCAAGAAAAGAGGATGGAAGAGTGAAAAAAACTAAAACATGGCCTGTGTGAGAGATTGAAGCAATGGATCCATGAACAGTTTGGAGTTCCTCAACGAGGACGTGATTGAAACAACGGATCACCCTCAGCATGAGCATGCCTCGTGGATCTCTTTCCTGGCGAGAGTGATGATACACAGTGGATGACAGACAGACAAACGAGCTGGAACTTATACACACCCTCATACCTCTTCCCTGCAGCGGTCAGCAGCACGGAAAGGATGGAGGCATCTGAACGTGACGATGAAAATGCTCTCCATTACACTGGAAGCATGTCGTCTACAAAATCGATTCGAGGAGACAGGAGGGAAAGGAGGAGATGGGGGGTGAGAGGGGGAGGAAGGGGCAGGGTTGGATAAGTAGGAAAGGAGGTTGGAGCAGAAGGGAGAAACAGGAGGGGTGGAGATGGAGGAGAAGGGGGGGGGGGGGGGGGGGGGGGAGGGGGGGAGGGGGGGGCGGGCAAAAACAGCCGCTGAGGGATAAGCACTTTATTCAGAGCAAGCCACATAGACGTGCCAACAACCCCGCTTCCCACCCACCCCAGTCTGTCAACCATCCACGCCTCACTCTGTCTGTCTGCCTGCCCCCCCCTCCCCCCCCCTCTCTCTCTCCTTCTATCTCTGTCTGTCTGTCTGTCTCTGTATCTGTCTGTTTCTGTCTCTCTCTCTGTCCCTCCTCCTCCCTCTCTCTCTCTCTCTCTCTCTCTCTCTCTCTCTCTCTCTCTCTCTCTCTTCTCTCTCTCCTCTCTCTTGCTCCCAAACACACTGTCGAGTCGGGAAAAACCCTTTTCTTTTTAAATTCTCTTGTCTTTCACGTAATATCGTTTATCATTGATTATAATTGACCGTTATGTATTTGAAACCTCCATAATGTTGTCATTTTCATGGTCTGTCAATGGTTCCGAGCAGGCCCACTGTGCTAAAAAAAAAAAGTACTCCATTTCCATGTGTATTGAATCTGTTTGTTTCTCCATTCTACACCGATTTCTCAGCATCTGAAGGAATATTTCAACAGTGGATAAACATTATTCATTTTGCTTCTGTACACGAAAAATTTGGCCAGCACAATAATCATCTCAAACGTCACAATTGTTTCATAATCATTGAAATATTAAAAAACACTATCAGCTCTTTTTCCAGTTTTAAGTTATCTGTATGTTGCACTTTCGTTTTATCATTTTCCATATTTTCCAGAAGTTGAACATTGCATTGCCAAAATTTATGAAGAATCGTTTCCATTTTGGTTTGACAAAAACTGCATTTCTCATCATTACAATCCCCATATTGTTTTACATTGCACTGCATTTCTCATCATTACCAATCCCCATATTGTTTTTAGCATTGCACTGCATTTCTCATCATTACCAATCCCCATATTGTTTTAGCATTGCACTGCATTTCTCATCATTACCAATCCCCATATTGTTTTAGCATTGCACTGCATTTCTCATCATTACCAATCCCCATATTGTTTTAGCATTGCACTGCATTTCTCATCATTACCAATCCCCATATTGTTTTAGCATTGCACTGCATTCTCATCATTACCAATCCCCATATTGTTTTTAGCATTGCATTCGGTGCTGTTATTCTACGAACCATTCGAATCTGGAACCATTTACGTTTCACTTCTGTTATTTTATGTATTTTGTAAAAGATCTTCCAATTCAAGTTTTTGTAAGTTTATTCCATTTGTTACAAATTTTGGTATATCCAATTATTCTTTTTTCAGATATCATAGAGCATTTTTGTTCCGTTTTGAACTGAAAAAAAATCTCTATCGCTTTAAACGTTTTCTCTGGCCTTATTACATTCAATCTTGATTCCTTGTTTATCTACATATTTCAATAGGTCGAGTACACCCGTAGTATGAAAGAAAATTTGCAATAATATCCTGATTTTGTCTAAATTCTTCGAAAGTAAAGAAGCCACCATTTCCTTTTAAAAAGCGATGCAAAAAATATAAACCTTCATCAATCCAATGCTTGCAAATTATAGTTTTATTACCCACTTTAATAATATTATTATAAAAGACCGGTTTCTGCAGTAATATCATCTGAAGTCATGATGCTAATTTTATGTGAAAGAGATGCATAAGCTTCTGTGTATGCTTCCAAAATTGATTTACATCTGAAGTGAGAGACAAAGATGATCCATATATTTCAATGTTTCTTATAACAGGGTACATTTCTGTTGCAACATTTTTCCCTTTATGAGTGCTTGTTTTTCATCTTGCGCATCCAAATAAATTTTAGACCGAAATAAACTGTCCATTGCTTCAGATGAACTAAGTCCTCCCTTTATTACGTTTTTAACAACAATTTTTTGTTTAATTCTATCTTGTTTCTTTCTCCATTTGAATCTGAAGCACATGATTCGTAACTCAATAAAAGTTTCTGGTGGGCTGGGTAGCAGAATCCACACTGGTTTCTATTGTTTTCTCTATATTGCCGTGCGATGACAGTTTCCTTTTTTTTCTGTTTGGGCTGGCTGAATGTCTGTTGCTATATGACGACAATTTCCCTTTTGTATTCGGGCTGGATGTGTTAGTATTGCTATCTTATGACAGTTTTCTAAATTGCATATTGACTGGAAGGGTGTAAGGGTGTGAGGTGGTTTTTTTTTGCTTTCTTTTTATTTGGTGGGCCTGGATGCTGGTAGAAGAGGTGTTTTTCCCTGTTTGTTTTCTTCTTCCCTTTTGTCTCTAGATAACTGCTTCCTTCAAACCCTAGTCGTGAAAATCTTATAAAACATTGCACTTTCCTTCTTTTTTTCTTTTTTTTTTAAATAAATTTCCTAAATCAGGGGATACCATGCAAGCTGCGCTCGCCGCGGTACTTAAGGAACCTTGAACTTTCTTTCACATCGCCTCACAAAGAATTGCAGTCTGCGTGCCTCGCCTTCTGTACACATTTTTACGAGATTTTTGCCTTACTTGCTCATTTCTTACTTTCATAGGTAGCCTGCCTAGTGTATTGCAAAATATAATTCACTGCGCTCCCTGTTCCTCTCTGTCTGTCTCTGTCTCTGTCCCTTTCTCTCTTTCTCTTTCTCTCTCTCTCCCTCCCCGTCCCCCCCCCCCCCTCTCTCTCTTTCTATATCTCTCAGTATCTGATGGGTTGGGTAGCACCATCCGCTGGTTTGTATTGTATTCTCTATATTGGTGTGCAATGACAGTTTCCTTTTTGTGTTTTGGCTGGCCGAATGTATGTTGTTATGTGATAACCATTTCCCTTTTGTATTCGGGCTTGGATGTGTATTGCTATCTTATGAGAGTTTTCTAAATTCCATTTTGGCCGGATGGGGTGTGAGT
>CM031597.1:21329502-21337002 GCA_018398815.1 Conus ventricosus
AAGAGTCTGACGTCCTACCCACAAGGCCAACGAGACCACGATGATTGATGATCATGTCCACGTTACGTCACACGATCTTCAGTCTTGTTAGCGCTGCCATTCTCTGCGTAACTCTTGTCAGGACGTCTGGTGTGAATCCTTCATCTATAACAACGCCGCCCCCCCCCCCCCCCCTCCCCTCCCACTAAATATCAAGCTTTTGAAAATGTCATGTCTCTTTGATTTCTTTATTCAGTGCCATTGGAGTTTCTGGAAATTTGTGTCTTCACACCGCTCATGACTATACCATATAATAAAAGACAGCAGTTCAACAATAAAAAAAAGATCAAAACAAGGACAGGCTTATTTCTATCTGCCATGGCAAGATTCAGCATCTTGCAGAATTCTACGGCATGAGAGACAGGTTTCACAGTGGAGACGAATTTCCGGACATAGAGGAGTGATGAAACATCTTTTCTGTGTTCGTATAAGATCTTGAATATTGAACAGCGATGGCCGCTCCCAGACATTCCAGCACAAAGGTTTCAGATGGCTTTTCCAGATCTCCTGCAGGGAACACAAGACATTGTCTGGCAGGCAGTAAAACCAATACATCTGTTGGCAGACGGGGGATCTTCCTTGCCCTTTCCCGCCAATGCCAGACGCCACAAACTCGCATGTCGTGGTCATATACGCAAGCTCTCATACATATATGTATATACACTTGTTCCTGCAGTCCCTCCCACAGAAGTAAAAGAAATTCGCTACACAGGAGAGAGAGAGAGAGAGAGAGAGAGAGAGAGAGAGAGAGAGAGAGAGAGAGAGAGAGAGAGAGTGAGAGAGAGAGAGAGAGAGAGAGAGAGAAAGAGGGGGAGTGGGGGGGAGACGGACAGACAGACAGACAGACAGACAGACAGACTGACAGACTGGCAGACAGATAAACAGAAAGACAGACAGACACACTAACAGACGGACAGAAAAACGGACAGACATATAGAATGGCAGACAGACAGGCAGGCAGACAAGCAGGCAGCCAGACAGACAGGCAGGCAGACAAACAGACAGAGAGGGAGCGAGAGATAGAGACAGACAGAGACAATGAGAAAAAGACAGAGAGAGAGAGAGAGAGAAGAGGCAGAGAGAGAGAGAGAGAGAGAGAGAGAGAGAGAGAGAGAAGAGGAGGAGAGAGAGAGAGTGAGAGAGAGAGAGAGAGAGAGAGAGAGAGAAATGACAGGAACAAAACGAACCAATTTTTATCTTATGTGGGCAATGACATAAAGATGATCTTTACTGCGTCCAGCCCTTTGCAATAAAGTAATAAAAGAAAGCAGAAAAATGCATTATAAGTAAGCATGAAAAAAAAAAAACAACATGTATATAACATTGCATTCAAACTGAGACAGACCGAGGGAGAAGGGTAGCGGGTGGGAGGAGGGGCAAGCGGGGATGGGAGAGGGGATGGAGGGAGTGGGAAAGAGTGGGTAGGGGAGGGGAGATGAGGAAGGAGAGGGGAGCAAAGGGGGGGGGGGGGGGGGTGGAAGACTGGACGGGGGTGGGGGTGGGGGTAAGACACCAACCACTATCGTTGAGTCTTGATCAGACAGATGGCTCAAGAAGTTCAAATCTTTTGATTCGTCTTTAACATTTTTGTGGATATGCAATTCCATAACCAATTTTCGAAATATGCAGCAGTTGAGTTGCATAAAATAATCGTTGTATATGAGGTCATTAGCGTCATATACATGTCGAGTCATTATGAAAGATAAACGTAATTAGTTAAGGGGGGGGGGGGGGGATGTCGCGCGGCCTGATTAACATGAACTCCTTTCTGGGTGGACGTTTGGACGAAACAAGATAAGGGAGTTTATTTCAACCACAAATTAAAAAAAAAGAAAGGGGGTCGAGAGGAAGGATATTTGTCAGCTAGTACTGAGATTGTACAAGCAAGCATGGTTATTTACCTTTTTTTCTAAGTTGATTAGTAGTGTAAGTTAATTATTGTTAGCCGGATCCAAACTTGTACATGCATTTTCCATATTTAGCTTGAGATGTGAAAGAATATTTCAAGTACACGTAAATGTTGCTAACAATTCTTTATTTTTTCTAAGCTGGCACAATTGTGTAGCTCGCGCGCACGCACGCACACACACACACACACACACACACACACACACACACACACACACACACACACAACACGCACACACACACACACAAAGACCACACACACACACCACACACACACACAACACACACACACACACACACACACCACACACACGCACGCACGCCACGCACGCACGCACGCACGCACGCACACACATACACACGCAGACACACACACACACCACACACACACACACACCACACACACACACACACACAACACACACACACACACACACACACCACACACACGAAAGGACCAATGCGTCAGGATGTTAAACAATTGACACGTATGAGCGACAGGGGACATGGAAGACATCAACATTGAAACAAACATGAACTACGCACGAAGGCAATGCTACTGAACTAGATCTGAGCGACCCTGGAAGTCAAATCACGATCACTGCACTTAATACGAAAGAACATCGCTGTCACAGTGGTCGTCGTCACCACCAAAGGAAATGCAAGTGTTTTCGTATACAGTCAACACTTTGAGACGGCCTACCGTCCAGAAATTGGTGGTTCGAATCCCAGCAGCACCAGAAAAGAAAAAAAAAAAAGATTCTGGCTGCTGATGGGCATCAAGGGAGTCATCACTTGGAAACGGCCCGGCCCTCTTAGAGTGTAAACAGTTCAGGACCAAAACACTTGTCTGACGGAGGAATGTGGGGGGTGGGGATGGAGGTGGGGGTTCTCTACTGTCAAGCTCTCCCTGGAGTATCTTCGTGTATCAGGATTCACGCGGTTTGGAAATAACGTCGTTCAGGGGGAGGTCAGCCATCTTCACCTGCTGTGGAATAGCTCTTAGATGTGTTGTTGTCCGGAGGTCAGTCTATTGCACAGTGTGGGTGTGTGCATGTGTGTACGTCTGTGTGTGCGTGCGTGCGTGCATGCCTGCCTGCGTTGTGTGTGTGTGTGGTGTGTGCGTGCGTGCGTGCGTGTGGTGTGTGTGTGTGTGTGTGTGTGTGTGTGTGTGTGTGTGTGTGTGTGTGGTGTGTGGTGTGTGTGTGTGCGTACGTGTGTGTGTGTGCGTGCGTGCTTGTATGCTTACATGTTTATGTGTGTACATGTGTGTGTGTTCGTGCACACGTGCATGAGTTCGTCAATGCGTCCGTGCACGAGCGCGCGCTTGTGTGTGTACATATGAGTGACAGAGAGAGAGGAGAGAGAGAGAGAGAGAGAGAGAGAGAGAGTCTTGATTAAAATATTGATTTTTGTCCTAACCTCGTGGCATCTCGTCTGCTCTTGTTGCTTACTTGTATTTTTTTATACTCTTTTTATCTGTACGGGAGACGAAGGCCGAGGAGAGAGTGGGGCGGGGGGGGGGGGGGGGGGGGAAGGAGCAGGTAGGTTGAACGCGGAGGCAAAGGAAAACGGGGGGGGGGGGGGGGGGGAGAGGGGGAAGGTTAAATATTTTTCGTGTCCCAATTACCGCTTCGTTATTTCTACGGTCTCAATCTGTCATTAGGGCCAGGTCCCATTAGGCTCCCCGCCAAAGTAGATCCCGACTTGTTTCCTGGTGACTCCAGCAGTGTTTGCTCCTGCCTGTTCTGACTGAGGAAATTTCTTGCTTGATGAGTAGAGGTCATCAGTCAAATCAGGCCCATGGCGAAGGAGTGGAGGTGAGGAGGGTGGAGGGGGGGAGGGGGGTGGATGGGGAGGGGAACACGGTCTGAAGGAGTACAAGCAAAAAGGTTGTACCTCGCGTGGGGTACAATCGTTTTGAACGAGACTCATCCTTAAACGACAATAATTAGTTCAGCCTCAGAACAAGATACACCCTTCCACGGCAGTTTCGTACAACCTCTATACAAAATAACACACCAACGGAAATAAATACAACCTCAGAACAAGATACACCCTTCCACGGCAGTTAATACAAGCTCTAAACAAAATAGCACACCAACGGAAATAAATACAACCGCAGAACAAGATACAACCTTCAACCTCTTAAGAAACGTTTAAACCGACGTCGGCAGTCAATACAACCTCTGAATAATACAAACCCTTGAACAACAGTTAATAAACCTCTGAAATACGTACAACCTTAATCGGCGGTCAGTAAAACCTTTAAACAATAGAACCTTTTAACGACAATTAGTACAACCTCTGAACAAAGTACAAACTCCATCGACAGTCAGTGCAACCTTTGATTGATATAAATCCTTCAACGACAATTAGTACAATTTCCGAACAATATAAACCCTTGAATAACATTAAGTACAATTTCTGAAGAACGTACATCATTTAATGATAATTAATAACCCCTAAACAACGTTTACCTTTCAACAGCAGTTAATACAATCTCTGAACAACATATACCCCTTCTCGGCAATTAATACAACATCTAAACAACGTGCACCATTCAGCTGCACCTAGTACAACTTTTCAACAACGTACACCCGTCAATGGTAGTGAGTAAGACCTCTGAACAGCATAATTGTAACCTTTTATGGACAGTAAGTACAAACTCTGAACAACAGATGACTTTCGTGGATAGTTGGTGCAAACTCTGAACAACGTACAACCTTCGTGGATAGTACAAACTCCGAACAGCTAGATAACCTTCGTGGACAGTTAGTACACATTCTGAACTGCAGATAACCTTCGTGGACAGTTAGTGCAGACGCTGAACAACGGCAACCTTCATGGACAGCCAGTACAGTTCAGCCTCTGAACAACATAAACCCTTCAACGACATTAGAACAACCTCTGAACAAGGTACATACTTGAAAAACACTTATACACCGCAAACAACGTACACTCTTCAACGGCAGTTAGCACTATCTGTTTGAATCTTTGAAATAGAGACGCAGACATAGCTTCAATAAAAAAAAAAAAAAAAAAAAGGAAACAGAAACTAACGTTCAGGGAAAGAGGGCTTCAGAGTTTGAGGGTATTTGACATCTTATAATTGGAAATTTATTAAAGTTATGGATCTGCAATTATGTATGTTTCTCTCTGTTACATCATTACTTTTATGACGCTGCGAGATTATAACTTCTTTTTTTTTTGTGATCGCGAAAGTAATTCTTTGCTAATTACAATTTTACGAAAAGTCCAGATGCCTTTTCACATGCCTGATTCCAAATGAATTTGATAAGGTCACCTGTAGTTACGTCACAACGGGACTGAACATTTCTTAGCTTTATAAGGCACTAACAGTTGGTTTTTTTTTTTCTTTCACCTGTGGAGACATTCCTTTCACACAATTTCTTTCAGTCATGGAAAAGTTTTGCTTTCAAACGTAGAATATGTAGATTTGTTCATTCTCGGACATTGCTGCTCCTGTGTTGACTCGAAATCAATACTTGTCCGTTCAGTTTGTCTTCCTAGCGAGTGCTCATTTCACCCGTTTCTTTACATAATCTTGTTACACATTTTCGTTTCTTCTTAATTCTTAAAACAGACCTACATTGTTGCTACATGTTCTGTCTTTAGCCTATTTTATTCTTGAATGGGAATGTCTTCCTTTTGCTTTGTCTAAGAGTAATAGTTCTATCTTCTGATTTCATGGTTGCTTCTTCGTGATTGTTACTTGCAATTTTCACGAGAATATCTTCAATTTCTGTGCCGCTCTGAAATCGTAATTTCTGTCAATTATTTCTCTTCTAGCAACAGGGAAGGGGGTGGGGGTGGGGGTGCGAAATAGTTCTTTGACAGAAACAGCGGACTCGTTATCCTGGTAATCAAATGAAACTATAAACGCACTCGAACATCTTACACACACAAATCCCTATCACCAACTTTCGGAAGAGAAGGCCAGTTTGGCCATTGGTTTGGATGACACATTATCCATAGTATGCATCCTCAGTAAAAAAAAAATAATCTAAGGAATAGAGGAAGAAAACTGAGTGGCTATTATTGGCTGAATGATGCGGGTAACGACAGAATGAAGTGCTCTACCCAGGTAGGCAGCCCGTTGTGTAAACCAGAGCGTGGATTGTAAGGTGTTAGAGCTTGGTCCCTAACAGAGGATAGGCGTTATAGAAGCACTCACTCTCATCATCATCATCATCATCATCATCCATTCATCGACAATAATAATAATAATAATAACAATGATAAAGACAATTCTTTTCAGAAAAGATTTCTTCACAGTGCCAAATTGACTAGTTTGGGGAAAACCTTATTCGTTACGATTCTTAGTCTTCAAGCAATTTATTCGATGTTTTTGTTTGTTTGTTTTTGTTACAAAAGTTTGACGTTTCAAGTGACTGTTCATCAACTTTCAAATACCTTAGCCCTTACAAGAACATACTGTCATTGAGATCTATTAAAAATGCCTTCTAATCAGAGAAGAATGTATCTATTGAGGTCTGTTACAAATGACTTATAATAAGAGAAGAACGTACTGTCATTAAAATCTGTAACAAATACTCTATGATAAGAGGAATGTAATTATCGAGGTCTATTGCAAATGCTTTATGGTTAGAGAAGAATGTAATCATTGAGGTCTGTTACAAATGCCTTATGACCGAGCAGAATGTGCTGTCATTAAGGTCTCTTTCAAGCCTTATGACAGAGAAGAATATAATCATTAACGTCTGTTACACATGTTACGATCAAAACAAGAATGCAATCATTGTCTTTTACAGATGCCTTATGATCAGAAAGAATGAACTGTCATCAGGATCAGAGCGAAGAGCATCTGGCGTTTAGCAGGGAACACGGAGTGCATCACCATGTCAGAAAATCTCAGAGAACGACCCATGAACGGGTGACTTGCACTTCAGCTAATGTTCGTCGTTACTTTCAAATGACTTTTTTTTTTTTCATTAAATTTTTGCTGAATAATTGAAATCGGTCACTTAAACATCGAACTAACCTGGCCTGAAACGATCTCCATTTAACAAATGGAACAGAGTTGAAATCCAATGAAGTTTATTAATTGAAACCGTTACATTTGTCTTAAAGATTCTTAAAGATTATGAGTTTGTTGATCATTTGGCGCATAGATTCTTAACCAGAATAACGTCATAGCTATTGTTTTTAACATACACAACTAGAATTCTGCCCTTTTTACAATTTCAGATTTGTTTTTCCATAGAAGATTTCTGAACGTGAAACAACTTCCCTTTTATTTATTTATTTATTTATTTTTTTATTTAAAGTTTCGTCTCTGTTACTTTTTCCCAGGTACCTACATTGATTTTTAGAAAAGCTTCACTTTCCTGATTTTCCACCATCTCCAGCATTCTTAAGATTACGTCGTTCACAAATACCGGTGGATCTGTGTTATTGAATAAGTCTTGAAGCTGCAAAGGAAAAAGCAGCGGCGTTGGTGACGCAAGATCGATCGATTTAGAAGACAGCTTGTTGAAATATTGATTGCAAAAACTGTAGGGAAAATGG
>CM031597.1:21344502-21352002 GCA_018398815.1 Conus ventricosus
TATATCATGCATTCGTCACATCAAACCACTAGTAAAGTTTATAATTACTACACTTAAATCATGGAAGACAACATCAATTGCGCATGTTTTTAAAAGAAATTTTTCCCCGGGAAAAACCACCAAAACACAAAAAACAATAATTTAAAAAAAAAGATTAGGAAATTATGATGTGTGAGTGAGAGGGATGGGAGGGTTTGCCCAGCCCAAAGTGTGATTACTCAATTAAAAATCAAAAGTCGTTTTGGGCTAAAAAGATTTGTTATTTGATTAAGATGTTAAAATGAAAAAATACCATCTTATATTACATTATCTTATGATGAAAAATTTAAAAAAATAAAAATAAAAATAAAAAATAAAAATTTTATAAATAAAGAATTTAAAATACTACACTCTCTCACTCCTTTTTCTCTTCTCTCCTCCCCTCCAAAAATTTTTTTAAAAGAAAAAAAAAAATAACAAATTTTTATTTTAAATGATTTATAATAAATATATATTTTGAGATGAAAATAAAAATAAAATTAAAAATTTTAAAAAAATGAAAAAAAAAAAAATAAGTACTACTAAAAATAATGTAATAATTATATATATAATACTTT
This sequence comes from Conus ventricosus, assembly GCA_018398815.1. Classification (NCBI taxonomy): domain Eukaryota; kingdom Metazoa; phylum Mollusca; class Gastropoda; order Neogastropoda; family Conidae; genus Conus; species Conus ventricosus. The sequence continues at coordinate 21,345,099 of CM031597.1, forward strand.
TTCAAAAAAAATTTTTAAAATTTAAACAAATTGATATAAAAGGAGAAATGTTATTTTTTTATTATATCAATATTATATAAATTATATATATATAAAATAGTAAAATAAAAACATTGATACTACTAACAATAATATAATATATAATATGTATGTAATATAATTTTATAATGAATTATGATCATTTAATATCATATCATATCTCACACACACAGGGGCCGCACAATCGTTTTATTCTTTTCTAAACATCATCTTCTATCTCACCCCATATCATTTCAACATTTAAAATTTAATATGTTATATCATTTTAAGACATTTGTTATCATATATCTGTATATCATTTTATCATGACATCATTTTATCATCATCATCATCATCATCATCATCATCATCATCTCATCATCATATCATCATCATTTACTACTACCGTCCATCATTTTAAGGGCATTTGTCATCATATTTCATTGTTAATATCTTTTATCATTTACATTTTTTGTTTTCATCATATCTGATCATCATCTCATCATATAAACTCATCATCATTCATCATCATATCATCTTATTATCATTATCTTCTTATCATCATCATCTCTTCCCCTCTCATCCTCATCTCTCTCTCATCCTCATCCTCATCTCATTTCATATTCTCATCATCATTTTATCATCATCATTCTCATCATTCATCTTTATATCTCATTATCATCATCTCATCATCTTCACATCATCTTTATCATCATCATCATCATTCTCATCATTCATTCTCATCATCATCTCATCATCATCTCATCATCTCATCATCATCATTTCCATTTCATTGTACATTCCCCGGACTTGTTGCAATTCCATCAACCCCTTTTATCCTTGCCCCCACGCCCACCTTGCATACGATCCTACAGTTTGCAAAAGACCATGCCAAAAAGGGGATAAATTTTAAAAAATTGAAAATCAGAAAAAAAATAGACAAGGAAATACAAATAAAAACAAAATAAAAACACAAAAAACAAAACCCCCAACACAAGACAGCATGATTCAGGAATACAGTAACAAAAGGGCAAACCCCACACCACATCACACACACACACATCACACCACAACACACACACACCCAAACAAATTTAAAAGAAAATACAAAACAACCCCAACCACAACAACATCATAACACAATATCCACTGCATACAACACAATCACAAAAACCCAACCAGAAAACAAATAATTAAACAAATTCATCTAAATCAATCTATAAATAACTTTAAAACTTCTAATCAATTTAAAACCAACATTAACCCCAAAAAACAACAAATTATTATCACCCACCCCTCAATCAGATTTAATTCCTTTTCCCAAAATTCCCCCCAAAAAATTTTCTTTTACCACACATTTAAACTCACATTCTTTTTTCATCATCATCTCCAATATCTTTCCTCTTATCATTATCTCTTTTCAATTTATCTCTCATTCCTCTCTTTTCCTTTTCTCTCTCTTCTCGTTTCCCTCGCTGTTGTCTTTCGTTTCCTGTCTGTCGATCCTAACTCGCTCTTTCCCCTTCCTCTCCATGTTTAAAGCCTATTTTCGCCCCGCGTTGCCCCGCCCTTTTTTTTGGGGGGGGGTTTTTTTTTTTTAAAAAAATCCCCCCCCGGTTTTGGTTTCCGGGGCCCCACCCCCAGGTGGCAACAAAATGGGGCAAAAGGGAAAAAACCCCGCCGAAAAAACCAAACAAAATTAAAACAACAACAAAAAACAAAACGGTTTGAAGAAAAAAGGAGAAAGGTTGGGTTTGAGGAAAAAGGGGGAGAAGAAAATTTTTTTAGAAAAGAAGGCGGAAAATCAAGCAACAGACGCACCGAAAGAAAATAGAAAACAAAATTTTTGGTGAAAAAGGACAAAAAGACAAAAATAGAAAAAAGATGAGAGAGAAAAGGAAGAGAGGGGAAAACAGGGTTTGAAGAGGTTTGGAAAAGAAAGAAAGAGGTTAGAGATAAAGGGGATTTAAATTTTTGCCTTTGGGGGAAAAATAAGAAGGAGGGGGGGGAAAAGGGGGGGGGAGAAAAGGAAGGAAAATGGGGTTTTAGTATTAGCGAGAAATATAAAACCCGGAAAGGGGTAAGTGGGCTTTTTGCAAAATTTTGGGGGGGGGGGGGGAAGAAAAGGGAAATTTCTTACTCAAGAAAATTGTTCTTTTGTTTTTGTTTTACTATTTAGTGTTGCGCGGCATATGGGGTTTTCGTTTTTTTTGCTTTTGTTTCTTATTTTGATTTCTTCTTATTTTTTCACCTCTCCCTTCTTTCTTTTCTTCTTTTCTTCTTGTCTTTCTGTCTGTCTCTCCCCTCTCTTCTTCTCTGTTGTCGTTTTTTCCTCCTTCCCCTCTTTTTTTTTTCCCTTCTTTTCGTTTTGGCCTTTCTGCGTTCGTCTCTGTTTTCGCCGCCCCCCCTCTTCTCTGTTTTTTCTCCCCTTTTCTGTGTATTTTGGTCTTTTTTTTTCTTTTTATACCCTTTTTCCGAAATGCAGGTTTTTTTTTCGTCCTAGTACCGATTTAGTTTGGAAGTAAGGCTGGTGTGATGATCGTGGTTGGTGTCGGTTTGGTTTGTTGGGTTTGGGTTTTGTGTGTGTGTGTTTTGGTTAGGGTTTGGGAAACAAAAATTTTTTCAAAAATGGGCATTCTTTTTCTTTTATCGTAATTTAGTGCATGTTGGTTTGGCAAGAAAGCCTAAAAGTTTTAACGCACGGTAGTGAGGTTTAAACGGCCCCGGTTGCGTTTCCGGTTTTAAACCTTATACAGTTAGTTTTTTTGCCCATTCATCACAGGTATCCCAAATAATTGTTAACTTCTGCTAAATATTTTTATTTAAGACAAATTTTTTTGTTTCTCGGGGTTTTGAATATTTATTCTTGCCGCTTGCTACTTTGAATCGAGAGGTTCCCGGGCGCTAATTAAGGTCCGTGGCTTTGAAACCACTTAATTCAAAATCCGGTTGGCAAATTTTATGAGGTCACACCCAAAAATTAAAGCAAGGCTTTTAAAAAGCTCGAATAACAAAGGAAATAAGGGTTTAAATTTTTGGTGTTCTGAAATCAAATTTCTTTTTTTTCCATCCCTTTAAATTAGCCTGGTTTAAACATTAAGGTTAAATGGATTGGGGGAGAACCCCTTGGGTGTGGTAAATCCGATCCCAAAAGGCCAAATGCTCCTTTAAAGGGAAAGGTATTTAAGATGAAAGGTTATCGGTGGAAATTTCCAAAGGAAAGGGGTTATGGGTTTTTTTCATTTGGGGAAAAAATTTGTAACCAAATTCAAATTCCTCAATCTTAAACATGGGGTTATTAATGGAAGAAGTCCAAAAGTGTAATGTTTGCCTTAATTCGGTCCCTACCCGGCCTAACCTTCTCTTTCCCAAATTATGGGTTTTGTAAGAGAGTTTTCGTTGTTTAAGAACCTTGGCTTACAGTTCATTCGAACGTGGGGAATGGTGTGTGGTTGTTGGGTTTTTGTTTGAATGGGGGTTTGAATTGCCGGCGTCCTTTGTCGTTTGGTTTGGTTCGGTTTGTGGGTTTTTTTTGGGGGGATTTCGTTCTCCTGCGCTATTTCCCGTTAATTTAGCTTAAGCTAATCTGGACCGCGAAATTGGTGTGTGTGTTGTTTTTTCTTTGTTTCCGGGTCGTGTGCTTGCGGGGCCCCAAAAAATGGCAGCGTCTCGAAAGTGGGGGTGTTTGTTTGTGGGTTTTTTCGTGTTTGGTTTGGTTCTTGTCGGCGTTCTATCCAACATTTTTAGAGTTATAATTCCAAAAACAAAATTGACCAAATAATAAAGGGTTTATGCATTTTCCATTTTATTTAAAAACTCTGGTCTTGAAATATTCAAATTCAAAAAACAAAATTTTTTGGGGAAAAATGGAATCAAGTTGTGTTCTTTCAAAGTCCGTTGTATCGAAGCCTTCCCAAAGTATAACGACCGGAATTCAAACGATGAAAAAATCCAACAACATGCGAAAAAATAAAGGTTTGGGTTTTTAAAAATTTTTTGTTTTTCCTCTGGGGAATCTTAAAACCGATGGAAAAAGGGGGGAAAAACGCTTGAAGTCAGGGATAACCTCGGTTACAGTCTATTCGAACGACTGCGCAAGAATGGAGTCAGAACCAAGATTAACACCCGGGAAAAATCCCATGCATTGAAACAGCCGGCGGTAATTCGAATCTGCAACGCCAAGATCCCAAATCCGTCGCTACACCAACTGAGTTATTCCGGTCCCTTTGGGCTTTGTTTTACGTAGAACTAAATCCGACTTCTCCTAAGACAGCTATTCTGTTAATTTCAGCCTTAGAAGCTTACATCTGGTTCAGCTGTCCGGAAAGTGTGTGTTGTGTGTGTGTGTGTGTGTTGTGCGTGCGTGCGTGCGTGCGTGCGTGCGTGCGTGCGTGCGTGCGTGCGTGCGTGCGTGCGTGCGTGCGTGCGTGCGTGCGTGCGTGTGTGTGTGTGTGTGTGTGTGTGTGTGTGTGTGTGTGTGTGTGTGTGTGTGTGTGTGTGTGTGTGTGTGCGTGCGTGCGTGCGTTCTCATCTCCTGGTAACATATTTTACGCAGTTACTGAATTCTGCACCGACAAATAAGACCACATCATACAGAATGTGTTGTACATGACATTTCATCCCTTTGTATTGCAAAACTCGATCGCTTTGTCTTGCAAACAAACAAACAAACAAACAAACAAACAAGTAATCAAAGAAACAGAATCAAACGATGATGAAATCTTACGATATTAGTCCGTTTGAATATCGTAGTCCCTTGCCCTTATAGTGTTCTTGTAAACGGACAGGAATTCTACAAACTGTATTGAAGAAAAAATATCAAACAAACAAACATTGACGAAATCAATAAAGCGCCTTTGCTGTGTTCACATTTCATGAATACTCCTCTGGGAGAAGTCTTGAAACCGTCATTCGTAATAGAGGATCGAGAAGTGTTTTCTTTGTGTTAAAATCTGGCTGCGGTTGTTTGTTCCAGTTCAAAGCGGCTCGCAGCTGTCAGAAAGAGAGTTAAAACCCCCAAAAAGTAACGACCAAACATATCAGGAAGTGCAAAGATCTGAAAATGACCGGAAGATCATCAACAGCAGAATCGTTTTGCGAGAGATGGTTATGGGTAATGAAATAATGTTGCCCGGTTATTTCATTAGCTGAGAGAAAATCTTATACGAGGCAGGGAATAGAAAACAGTATAAATGACAAACAAGTGGGGTAACTCTGGCTCAAGCAAGAGTTACCCTACTTGTTTGTGATTTACCGTTTACTGTTCTCTGCCTGATTTAAGATTTCGTTTCATACCAGAGGTTACCTGTATTTGTTACTGTTTGTCCGTGAAAAGGCTTGACTATACTCAACATCGAAAAGGCTCTGCCAGTCTTGAGTTAATGATAATTTGTGTTTGCTCATTTTTCAAGTTGGAGTTGCTGTGTAGATGTGTCCAGTATAGACTATATGGGCAAGCTTGAACATCTCTTCTTGGGGGGTGACGTCTCCTTGTTTGTTCTGTGTGCTCAGTGTTGTTATTTCGGCCATTCGTTGTTGTTATGGGCGTGTATTTATTTCATAGTAAGAGCAAAAGCTACCCACCTTGTTTGTTCTTTATTCCATTATCTATCATCTCATAACTAGGGCCTAATCACCCATTGCCTCCTGATGTGTTGCCTAACGTTAACTGTTAACCTATTGCCTTACTCCTTATTGGCTGATTACCCTATTGCCTGATTACGCATTACCTGATTCTGTATGGCCCGATTACCTAACATCCATTACCATTTACCTGTTAGCTAATTCCTGATGAACTCTTACCTGATTGCTTATCAGTGACAGCTTATTGTCTAATTACCTATTGCTTATGCTTGGTTACCTGTTGCCGACAACACGTTATCATATTACCTTCTACTTTATTACGCATTGCCTTTTTCTTTTTAACCATTGTCCCACGTGCTATTGCTTTTTAACCTGCCATTTCATTTCTCAACCTTGATCATCTGTAGCTCATTACCATTGCTTTATTCCTTACTGCAACATCATCATCCCTTTATAACCTAATGTCTTGTGATCATTACCTTATTACCAATTATATTGTGTTTTGACAGCTTTTGCATCGTTGGTCTTATTTCCAGTTGCCTTCCTAAGCATGTCTCTAGTTATTGACCTGCTGCTGTTGCCTTAACTATGTCAACTGCTTTATCACCTATTGCCTCATTACCTTAATGATTGCTTGATTTCATTGCCTTACCCTCAAAGGTGCAGAGACCTGTGAAAGCAACAGAATTGCTGCCGCTGAGCAGCGCAGGATGATCAGGAAGACCAGTGTCAACAGATCTCAGCTGCTGCCTCCGTACTGTGATAGATCTTTCCGGGCGCAGATCGGCCTGACCAGCCATCTACGCACTCACCCCGATCCCAGGATGACTAGATGGTCTTCGTCGTCTCGACGGACAACAAAAACATCTGAAACCTGTTGTTTTGCTCTCTATTGGCCTACCTATTGCTTAATAACTTGGCGCCTTATGGCCCACTGATTCATCATCTATAACTTACTACTAACTGCCTCTTTACTTTGCACACTGGCTACGTATCCTGCGGGAGCAGAGTATGGTTTGGGGCCCCGACTATCTGTTTTATTGCATAGACAACTGTAAAAAACAACTGCAAGAAACTGTACAAAGCTGTGAGTGCAGTTAATACAGACAAGGGGTTTTGCGCGTACCAAAGAGAGGAAACATCATGGACCACACAATATAACGCAGATAAACAAAAGCAGGTAAAGAATTCGTGTGCCTTTTCGGAAATGATTTGAGGAAGATTAAGAGAAGGAAAAGGAGCGATGGGAAAGACAGGAGAGGATAATGGAGAGGAGGAGGGAGGGGGGGGGGGGCTCAGGGCT
>CM031597.1:21364502-21382002 GCA_018398815.1 Conus ventricosus
GGGAACCTGGCTTCCAAAGCCGAAATCACTGAAGTTGGCGAAATGCGGGTTGCGGGCTCATCAGCCTATGATCTGATGAAACAGCTCGCGGCTTTTGGTAAGATGAGGACTTGAACCCCTACAGACAATGGCAGAGGCAGCTGACAAGAGTTCCAGCTGGAACTGATCGACAAGGAACAAAAATGAACTTTATTATGTTTAGATTTTCCAGAATTCCGATAGCTATGTGGGTAAGACATCCTTCCGATAGGCGACGCCTTGAGACGCTAAACCATCCAGAAAGTGTTAAGTTCGAATCCCACTAGCGCCCACAATAATTCTGACTGTAGAATGGCATCTTGAAAGCATGACGTGGATGTGGGCCCGGGCCATACAAGAGCAAGGTGTCCAGGGTCGGAACACTAACTTGCTGAGGATGTTTCTCCTCTGAAGACCTTCTCTGGTCCAGCTTTTCTGGAGTTTATTCCTTCTTATCAACGACAAGTGGGGACAAGGGACAATCGCAAACGAAATCAAAATGTAAAAAAGATCAATTGCTTGAACACACACACACACACACACACACACACACACACACACACACACACACACCACGCACGCACGCACGCACGCACGCACGCACGCACGCACGCGCGCGCGGCGCACGCACGCACGCACGCACACACACACACACACACACACACAACACACACACACACACACACACACACACACACAATGTTTAACAACAAACGTCTATGGCATATATGCCTGGGTGGGCTTTGACATTCTGTTAAAGAGAAAGACAATGACAATACAAGTTATAGAAAGGCGGCGCCCCTTGATGAAGGGTGTGTACGTTATAGACAACTAGTCCACATTACAATAAACGTAACTACGCAAACAAAATGGTATTATGACGTTGCACACTCTCTCGGACAGGCTTTGTATAAGTATATTGATACCTTTTTATGGCACTGTCAAAATGCAATGAGATAAAAGGCTCCATTTGAAAGCATGAGGGCTTCTGTAGACGTCGGAAGATGGCATGGTTTGGCCACGTATTCGTCACAACACCCTCTCCAAAACCATCCTTCAAGGACCGTGAAGAGGGCGCAGACGAGGACGCAGAGAAAGAGTTGGTCCGAAATATAAGGACTGGACCAAAATGACCATGCCAGATCTCCGTACGACAGTGTAAACAGAAGAGTCTGGAGAGAGACGGCGGCTGCCTTATCACGTCATCCCAACGACCCCAGCGGTCAGGGGAATGACTGACTGACTGGGGGGGGGGGAGTGAGTAGAGGAGAAAGAATGGTCAGAATAGAGAGAGAGAGAGTAGAGAGGAAGAGAGAGGAGGAGGACGGGGGGGGGGAGAGAGAGAGAGAGAGAGTCAGAGAGAGAGAGAGAGAGCAGAGAGAGAGAGAGGAGAGAGAGAGAGAGAGGAAGAGAGGAGAGTGAGAGAGAGAGCAGAGCAGAAGAGAGAGAAAGAGAGAGAGAGAAGAGAGGGGGGGGATAGAGAAGAGAAGAGGAGGAGAGAGAGAGAGAGAGAGAGAGAGAGAAGAGAGAGAGAGAGAGAGAGAGAGAGAGAAAGAGAGAGAAGAAGACGGAAGAGAGAGAGAGAGAGAGAGAGAGAGAGAGAGAGAGAGAGAGAGAGAGAGAGACAGACAGACAGACAGACACGACAGAAGACAGACAGACAGTCTGGAATAAATTTGGAGGCAGTCCAGCGCGCCATGAAAGATTCTCATGTTGATGAGGTTCCTCAGATCATCCTGCGGAGCTGCACTTTCCCACGACGCCCCACGACCGTTATAGGCACTTCACCACGGCCGTTATGGCACTTCCACCACCGACCGTTATGGCACTTCCACCACCGCCGTTATGGCACTTCCACCCCGACCGTTATGGCACTTCACCACCGACCGTTATGGCACTTCCACCCACCGACCGTTATGGCACTTCCACCTAACGGGTGTCCGCCAGTAGCAGGTCATGAAAAACAAAGCTGCCATGAACCACGTCAGAAGCCTGCCCTCAACCTGACGAAACGTCAAGGTCACTCAACGGAGGAATTGAGATAGTTTAGAGTGCAACGATATAAATTAGAATTTCTGCACTACTGCGCAATGGCTCACACTTATGGGTTGTTGGGTTTTTTTTTTGTGTAATACTCTTGTCTTCTGCCGAGCCCTGTATGATTTGAGGGAAAATTAGCGGGGGGCCGTCGCGTGGGGATGCTTTTGGGCTTGGTTAAGCCGGGTGGCTCCATGCCATGGCCGTCTGGGCCCCCTGTGTCCCCCCCCCCGGCCCCGCTTTATAAAGCAGTCGTCCGGCTTAGTTTGCCCCAGCCCAAAAACGACTACCTACCTCATCTGGGCTCCTCCCCTGCCCGGCGCCATTTTTCCCCCGAAAACCCCCCCCCACGAAACCCAGACTTTACCCCAAAACCTACCAGCCTACAGGGCTCTCCCAAGGGAAAAAATTTCCCCCATCCGTACCCTTTTTTCGCTTTTGGAAAATTTTGCCCCAAAAAGCTTCGGCTATGAAAAATTGGACTCAAAACCTTTTCCCTGAGTTTGACCAAAGTTCGCTGCGAGTGTGGCACAGCAGCGGACCCAAGGGGGGGTGGCAGATCCCCCTTTTAAAGGGACGTGATGTGAGAGGTCATGTCAGGGGGGGCCGCGGACCCTTTTCCACCATATGGGTTTCGGCGGGTCTACCCTTTTGTCCCCGGGGGGACTGCTCCTTAGACTAGGGCATGGGCGACGGGGGGCGCTCCCGACTGCGATGCCCGTCCCCTGGGTTTCCCCGGTTGTTTTTTTTTGCAGACATGGGGCACCCCCTTTGGGGGGTTGGGTTTTGGAAAAATTCCCCTGGGCCGCAGCCCTGGCGAAACCGCCGAATTTTTTAGGGTTGGGTGCAGCGCTCCAAGATTTTTCGTCCTGCCCCCCCCCCTTGAGGCGGCCTCACGGGGCCCACAGGCCCCTGTCGCCCCCCCCAAAGCACGAAAAAGGGCGGTTTGGTGGTCCGAAAAGCCTTTAGTTTGGGAAAAAAAGCGAAATACCCCGACCCCCAATTTTTGGGCCGCCAGCACCAAAATTTTGACCGAAGTTCAAAAGCAAGCAGAGTCTGAGAAAAAAATGCAAACCCCCCCCGCACGCAACTCCCCCCTAGGGCCCGGAAAAACAGTTTGCCACAAAAACATGCAGAACAACTTTCCAGAAAAGTGCCCCGTTTTCAAAGGGCCTCGGGGCCAAATGGGACGGGGAACGCCCCAAAAAAACCCAAACCAGTCTGCCCGCTTTTTTGGGGAATTTAGGGGGAATTTAACAGTAAATTTAAAAAATCAGGGAAACTTTCCCACCATCTTTGATTTACAAAAAAAATCCCCACAGTGTAAGCCATTGCATACAGGGTTAGGGCCCTTGTTTTGAGTTTGAGGAGAGAGGGGGAGAAGGGGAGAGAAGAGAGGAGAGAAGAGAGAGGGGAAGAGGGGGAAATGGGGGGAAGGGGGAGAGAGAGGGAAATCTGGAAAAACCCCGGTTAAAAATTAACAAACCACAAACACGCAAATTGTTAAATGACTTTTTGCTCTTTCAAAATTTGCAAAAGTTGAAACACCGCAGCGTTGCGGTTTAAAAAAAAAAGACAAAAAAAAACCCAACGGCACAGCTCCCAAAAGGAAACGTAAAAAGACAACAGGAATTTTGCCCAAAAATTTAATGCATTTTTTTTAAAGATGCCACAAATATCAAATAAAAAAAAAAATAGAAAAAAAAAAAAAAAATTCCCCCAAACCCCAGCGTTCAGCAGGAAAAAGGCAATGAAAAAAATTCCGCGATTTAAATCCAAAAAACAAAACAAAGCAAAAAAGGAAAAAAACAAAGCCTTTAAAAACGTTTGAAAAAAACAAACTGGGGGGGGGGGGGGGGGGGGGGGGGGGGGGAACCCCGAAGAAACCTGTTTCGACCCTTTGGGTTTTCCCTAAAAAAGGACAAACGAAAAGAAAACAGGCAAAAAAGGAAATGAACAAAATCAGTTAAATTTTAAAATTATTGATTTTTCGCTTTCTGTTTCTGTTTGTGTGTGTGTGTGTGTTTTGTGGGGTGTATGTGTGGTGTGGGTGTGTGTGTGTGTGTGTGGTTTGGGTTGGGGGTGTGTGTGTGCGCGTGGAACCCACCTGTGTATGTTGTGTTTTTGTCTTTGCTGCGTGCGGCGTGGTGGTGCGTGGTGCGTGGGGTTGGGCTTCGTGTGTGTGTGTTTTTGTGGTGGGGTTGTGTTTGTGTGTGTTTTGTGTGTGTGGTGGTGGGTGTGTGGCGTGTGCATCCCCTTTTTTTTTCCATCACTGTCCCCCATCCGTGGGTTTTTTGCCCCCCAATGGCTAATATCTCCGGATTTTCTTTTATTTGCCCATATCTGGGTTTCGATGTAGTATGAACCGGTAGGGAGGGAACGAATTGTCTTATTTAAAGATTTGACACGCAGTTTTTCATTGAGGGGAAAATATAAAACCCCCAAAACCACCAATACTTAACATCAAAAGCAACAGTTTTTTTAAAACTTTCAAGCTTTATAATTAACAGATCAAATCGTACCCCGAATTTGTCCCCAAAAGAAAAGGTCATATCAAAATTTTTCTTTTCAATCTTTGCACAATGGAAATGAAAAAAATTCCAACAACTTTATCAAAAGAAAGAAAAAGGGAGAGCATTTCTCAGATTGTTTGAACTTTCCCGACAAAAACAGCGGATTTATTTTCTTTTTATTGTTTCCAAATGGGCATCTTGTTCTGATAAACCCCGGCAGAAAATGGGTCAGAATTTATCTACGGGCCCCTTTATCAGCTTTTCCCGGGCCCTTGGGCGTTGCGTAAACGGCTGGCACGAGGGGGGTGTGGTTTGGGGTTTTGTGTGTGTGTTGTGGTGTGTGTGTGCGTGCGTGCGTCGTGCGTTCGGCGGGTGCGTGCGTGCGTTTCCCTGCGTGGGCGTGCGTGCTGCGTGCGTTCGGGGCGTGGTGTGTGTGGGTGTGTGTGTGTGTGTAGGATGAAAAAAACAGTAACACCCCGGTATGGCAGTTTTTTAAATTTTTGGTTTTTTAAAACTTCCTCAATAGAGCCAAAAAAGACAATTTCAGGCAAATCACAGCCTTTTTTTACACACTGAGGTTGGTCCCACACTAAATTCATCATCAAAAAGTTTAACCCAAAAGGAAAAAAAAAAAAAAACCGGAAGAAATTATTTCACCCATCGGGGCTTCTTCAGGCAGGGCAAACGAATTTAAAAAGTTGGGTATTTCAGGATGAACCCAAAATCATTTTTTAATTCAAAAAACTGATCTCTTTGAAGTTTAAAAAAGACCCCCCCTCCCCTTTTCAATTGGGTTTAAAATATTCAAAATTTAAAAAGGGTCCCAATTTTTTTTTTTTTTTCTTGTTTCAAAAAAGTCATCTTGTTTGATTTAAAATTTTTTAGCCCGGCCCCGCGCCGCGTGTGTGTTGTGGTGGTGTGTGTGTGTGTGTGTGTGAGAAAAGGAGAGAGAGGAGAGAGAGAGAGAGAGGAGAGAGAGAGAGAAAAGTGTGTGTGTGGGGTTGTTGGGGGTGGGTGGTGTTCGTTTGTTTTTCAAAATTTTAAAGTCTATTCACTAATGATTTTAGACAGAGTTGGGGAAATTTGCGTGGTGTGTCAGGGGTGTGGTGTGTGTGTGTGTGTGTTTTGTGTGTTTTTTGTGTTGTGTGTTGTTGGGAAATGGTGAGGGGAGTGGTGAGTGTTTTGGGGGTGTGTGTGGTGTGTGGTGGGGTGTGTGTGTGTGTGGGTGTGGGTGTGTTTTGTGTGGTGTGTGGTGCGTGCGGGGTGGTGTTGTGGTTGTGTGGGTTTGATGGGCCCTTTAAAAGATTTTTAAGAGCATTAGCTATATTAGTGATTCATACTAAAATTTTTTTTCAATTAAAAATTAGGCCCCAAAACAATATTAAAAAATAAAGGGTACAGGATAAACTGGTATAACCAAAAAGTTAAGCGCTCTATCTTTTGGAACACTTGTTACAAAAAAGGGGTCCAAAAGTGTGTGTGTGTGTGTGTGTTGTTGTGTGTGTGTGTGGTGTGGTGTGTGTGTTGTTTGTATTTGTGTGGGTGTGTCTGTTTTGTCTGTCTCTCTGGTTTGTGTGTGTTGTGTGGTGTGTTTTTTGTGGGGGTGTGTGGTGTTTTGGGGGGTGCGCGCGCGAGTGTGTGGGGTTTTGTGGTTTTGTGTGTGGGGTGTGTTTTGGGGTGTGTGTTTGTTGTTGTGTGGGAAAAGAGGAGGAGAGAGGGGAGAAAAAGGGGGGAAGGGGGAGGGGGAGAAGGGGAGAGAGTGTGTGGTGTGTGTGTGTGGGGTTTTGTGTGTGTGTGTGTTGTGTGTTGATTTTGTGTTGTGGTGTGGGTGGGTGTGTGTTGTGGTTTTTGGGGTGTGGTTGATTGTGAGTGGGGTTGTGTGTGGTGTGTGTGTTGGGTTTTTTTTGTGTGGGGTGGGTGTGTGTGTGGTGGTGTTGTCTTGCGCGCTTGCCCTTTTCGTGTGTGTGTGTGTTTGTGTGTGTGTGTGGGGGGTGTGTGTGTGTGTGTGTGTTGTTTTGTGTGTGTTTTGGGGCGTGCGGGCGGGTGCGTGGTGTATGTGCCCTGCGTGCGTGGTTGGGGTGCGGGGGTGCGTGCGTGCCCGCTGGATGGCGTGGGGTCAAAGTGTGGGGGCATCTCTCTGTCTTGTCTGTTTTGTCTGTTGTTGTCTTCTGTCTATCTGTCTGGCCCTTTTTGCCCGTCTGTCCCCTCTTTCTCCCCTCTCTTCCTCTCTTTTTTTCTCTCTCTCTCCTCTCTCTCTCTGTGTTTGCAGAATTTTGTTAGTGTGCCTGCAGTGCGCGCGCGCGGGTGTTGGTTCCGGGGTTGGGGGTGTGCGAGAAAACAAAAAGTAATCAACAAGTAAGCACCCAAAAAAGCAAGCAAAAATGTGTGTGTGTGTGTGTGTTTTGTGTGTGTGTGTGTGGGTTTGTGTGTTTGTTGGGGTGTGTGTGTGGGGCCCGGTGTGCGCCCCGCGCGTGTTGTATTTAAAAAGGGGTGTGTGTGTTTGTGTTGGTGTGTGTTGTGTGTGGGTGTGTTGTGTTGTGTGTGTGTGCCCCGGGTGGTTTAGTGGGGTGAGTGTGGGGGGTGTGTGTGTGTGTGTTTGTGGGGTGGTGGGTGTGGGGTGTGTGGGTGTGTGTGTGTGCGTGTGTGTGCGTGTATTTTGGTGGGGTTTTCAGTAAATGATGTGTGTTGGGGTGTGTGTGTGTGTGTGGGGGGGTGTTGTGTGGTGTGGTGTTTTGTGTTTTGTGGGCGTGGGGTGTGCGCGGGCGCGCGTGCGTGTGTGTACGTGTGGTGTATTTTTCTGTTTTCTCTCTCTCTCTCTCTCCCCTCTCCTCTCCCCCTCCCTTTTTCCCCCTCTCTGTCCGTCTGCTGCATGCAGTTGGTATGTTGCGTGCATGTGCGCGCGCGTTTGTTTGAGTGGAAGCGGGTGTGTGTGTGTGTGTGTGTGTGTGCGTGTGCGTGTGCGTGTATTGTGTGTGTGTGTGTGTGTCAGAGAGAGAGAGAGAGGTGTGTGTGTGGTGTCGTGTGGTGTGTGTGTGTGTGTGTGTGTGTGGTGTGTGTGTGTGTGTGTGTGTGTGTGTGTGTGTGTGTGTGTGTGTGCATGTGAGTGAGTGAGTGTGTGTGTCTGTGTGTGTGTGTGTGTGTGTGTGTGTGTTTGTGTGTGTGTGTGTGTGTGTGTGTGTGTGTGTGTGTGTGTGTGGTGTGTGTGTGTGTGTGTATTTGTGCGTGGGTGTGTGTGTACCAACAAGCGTGCACGTGAGTATGTGAGTGCGTACATGTGTGTGCAAGTGTGTAAGTGTGTGTATATGCGTGCATGCACGAGAGAGCGTGCGTGCGTGCGTTAGTGTGTAGGTGCGTGCGTGCGTTTGTGTGTAGGTGTGTGTGTGTGTGTGTGTGTGTGTGTGTGTGTGTGTGTGTGTGTGTGTGTGTGTGTGTGTGTGTGTGTGTGTGTGTCTGTGTGTGTGTCTGTGTCTGTGTATAGTGTAGTGAAGTAAACTTTCTCAACCAGCAAAGGGGGTTTTCAACCCATTTAAAAAAACCGGGGACAGGGGGTTTTTGGGGGGCCCCCCCCCCAACCCCCTCCCCCCCCCCCCCCTCCCCGGTTCCCCCCCTTTCCCAGTAAACCCCACAATTTCCGAAAACCCATTTTTTTCTTAAAAGATAAAGCTTGTCCAAAGTTTTGAAAAAATTTCCCCTTAAATTTCCATCCCCATTTTCAAGGAAGATTTAAAATTTTTCCCTTTTTAAAATGGAAAAAGGGTGAGAAAAAAGTTGGTTTTTTTTTTTGCTTTGTGGTTGTTTTGTTTCCTTTTTTCTTTCGTCTTGGGTGGATTGGTCGTTTGTTTGGGGTTGTGTTGTGTGGGTGTGTGTGGTGGTGGGGGTGGTGGGGTTTGGTGTGTGTGTGTGTGTGTGTGTGTGTGGGTTGTGTGTGTCGGGGGGGGGGAGTGGGGGGTTGGGGGGGTGGGGGGGGTTGGTGTGTGTGTTTTTGGAGGGTGGTTGGGTTTTGTTTGGGGGGTGTTGTTGGTTTGGTTTTTGTTGCCCGGGGGGGGAAGAAGGGGGGGGCTATGAAATAAGAGAAAAAAAAAGGGGAAATAAGGGGTTTTTTTTTTTTCTTCTTTTAAAAAAAAAAGGGAAAAAAAAAAAAAAAAAATTCCTTTCCCCCCCCTTTTCTTCACCCCTCCTATTCTCTTCTCTTCATTTTTTTTCCCTTAATAAAACCTTAAAAAAAACAAAAGCGCCTCTCTTCTTCCCCCCTTCTTCCTCCCTTTTTTTTTTCCTCCTCCCAGACCGAAAAAAGGGGAAAAAAAAAAAAAACGCCCCCTTGTCCTCCGGTCCTTCTTCCCCAAAATTTGTCCTCTAACCCTTTTTTTCATTCTCAATACAATTTTTATCGCTTTTCCCTTTTTTTTGGAAAGTCTTGAATGGAGAAAAAGTGATGGGGGAAAAAAAGAAGGGGGGGAAAGAAGAGAGAGAGAGAGGGGGAAGAAAGAAAAAAGGAGGAAAAACGCCCAGGAAAACACCCCAGGGAAAACCAAAAACCCGGCAAAGACAAAAAAGACCTGCAGACAGGAGCTTTCAGGGAAAAGAAAAGAAGAAAGGAGGAAGGAAAAAAAGAAAGAAAGAAAAGAAAGGGAAAGAAAAAAGAAAAAAAGAAAAACAAAAAGAAAGACGACTACAGAAAATAAAAAGAAAAACCGGTATGGTAAAAAAAAAAAAAAAAAAAAAAAAAAAAAAAAAAAAACCCAAAAAACAAACCCCTCCTCCTTCTTCCCTTTTTTCTAAAATTTCCTTTCCCCCCCCACACACACACACAAAACACACACACACACACACACCCACACACACCCCCCCCCCCCCCCCCCCCACACACCCTCTCTCTCTTCTCTCTCCCCCACCAAAACCCACACAACCACACACAAAACACACACACCACCCCCCCCCCCAAACCCAACCCCCTCTCCCCTTTAAATACCCCCCCCACCCCCCCCCCCCCCCCCCCCACCCCCCCCCCCCCCCCACCCCCCCCCCCCCCCCCCCCCCCCCCCCCCCCCCCCCGCCCCGCCTGACACCCTTTCCCCCCCAGCCCCGACAGCCCTTCCCCCCTTCCCCAACCCTCATCCATGTCCCCCTCGCCTTTTTCCCGATCCCCCCCCCCCCCCCCCCCGCCCCCCCCCCCCCCCCCCCATTTTCCCTTCAATTCGTTAATTTTTCGGTTTAAACAAAACCACACACACACACACACACCACGCACGCACGCACCCCACGCACGCACGCACGCACGAAACCACACACCCCCAACACACACAAACACACACAAACGCACACAAACACACACACACACAAAAATACCCTTTCCCCAGGGGCGTTTCGATTTTCCCTCTGGTTAACATTCGTTCTGATTCCTTTTTTGAAAAAAAATCCTTGGGATAAGACTAAAACCCTACACACACAACACACCACACACACCAACACACACACAACATGACAAAACCCCCACGCACACACACCACACACACACCACACATACACACAACAAAACCACACCACACACCACCACACACACACACACGCACCACGCACGCACGCACGCACGCACCACGCCCGCACGCACACACCCCAACACACACGCACACCACCCCCCACACACACACAATCTCCAGCGGGCTTTTTCGATTTTCCCCGAGTTAACTTTCGTTCTGACTCCCGTGTTAAAAAAAATCCTTGGATAAGACAAAAATCGGGTTCTTTTGGGGGGAACGCATGCATGAAGTCTTGCCTCACGTAAAATCCCAACCCCAATTTTCGGAAGAAAAAAGATACTTTGGGCCGTTGGTATAGGACACGTCAACACAATTGCAGGCACCGAAAAAATAAACCGAAAATGAACGAAAAACCAGTGACGCATTCGACTGAATTTTAAATTCAAACGTGAAGTCGGTTTGCTCAAACGGCGCGGATTGGAGAAGACCAAGGCAATACAGAAAAAAAATTTCCCGACCTTCACAAAACTGTCTGAGGCACATCTTAAAATCAGAGGGCTAGAGAAGACCAACAATGAAGATCAGGAACCCCAAGGGGGACGGAACCAGGGGCCAAGCAATTTCGCGGGGGAAGGGGGGTGGATTGGACACCTTCAGGAAAGCCAGCATCCAGCACCACTCGCCAAGCCCGACATGGAACCGCGGGGGAAAAAAGGAAAAGGCCGACCTCGCAGCATGGAGGCGAAACAGGAGGCAGAGATGAAGGGGCGGGGACCAACGGGACGGATTCAGCGACAGCCCAAAACCGGTGCGATGGCGCAGTGTTTTGTCGATGGCCTAGCTCACCCTGAGCTAGGGGCTTAAGTAAGAAGAAGTAAAATTACTGGATAAACCGGGGAAAAACCACAGACTGTAGCACCTCGCGGCAGCTCTTCAGTGGGCTTACCCATGTAGGCAGCCCCGTTGTGAAATGGAAGTGGATTATAAAGCGCTTAGACTTGGTTCTACCCGGGGAAGGCGGAAAAAATTCTCTAATATAATCGTTTGAAATATTATGTTTTACTGTGGACTATGACCTGTGTGTGGTGTGTGTGGTGGTGTGTGTGTTGTGGTGGGTGTGTGTGGTGTGTGTGTGGGTGTTGTGTGTGTTTTGGGTGTTGTGTGTTTGTGTGTGTGTTTTAGTGTTTGGGCATTGGTCGGTGATGGTGTTTTTTGTATTGGTTTCTATAAATCTTTTAATGTTCTGTGTCTTATGGTTTTAAAATGTTTATTTCATGTGTGGTAAAATGTGTGGTTGGTTTGTGTGGTGTGTGGTGTGTGTGTGTGTTGTGTGTGTGGCGCGCGCGCGCGTGTGTTGTGTTGTGTGGTGTGTGTGGTGTGGTGTGTGTGTGGTTTTGGTGCATGGTGCGTGGAAGTGTGCGTGTGGGGTGGGTGTGTGTGGGGGGGGTGGGGGGGGAGGTGGGGTGGGAGAGGTGTGTGAGTGTTGATGTACAACAAATAAAAGTACTAACCCCGGTTTTTTATGCAACGATTTAAAATTTCCCTTTTTGTAATGTCTTACCCTTTGTGAAATGTGGGACAGAAAAAAAATTTCCGATGGACAATCAAATTGTTTTGAATTGTTTGAAGGTGAAAAAGCACACGGCGACAGCCATCTCGGGAAAGCGGAAAGGGGGGGGGGGGGGGGGGGGGGGGGGGGGGATTTCTATTTTTCACTGACCACCCACCAGAACGACGACATGATAAAAAGGGGATAGGGAAAAACGATTTTATTTTGAGTGACAGAGTGATTAAAGTCGGAACGCCTCCGAAAAAGGGGCTCTAAAACCCGCTGCGCCAACGGGGAACCTGCCACTCTGGGTCGGTCAGTCTGGGTGAATGGTTAACCTGACCCCACGTCTCCTGTTTCTTATTTCTAAACTGCACAAAACAATACCCATGAGTTGAGTCGAAACTGGTGGGGACATTCTTTTCCTTTAAAGAAGGGAAAGGAGAAGACAATTTTTACCACACACACACAACACAACACACACAACACACAACACACACACACACCCACACACACGCTGCACGCACGCGCAACACACACACCACACCACACACACACACACACACACACAACACACCACACATGCACGCACCACCACGCACACACGCAAAAACGCCACACACCACGCACGACGCGGCCGCGCGCGCACGCCAACACACCACAACAAACACACCACCACACACACACCACACACACGATCGCAAGCACGCACGCTCGCACACTCACGCAACACACCACACACACACGCACACACACCACCCACCACACCACAACCACACACACACACACGCCACACCCACCAACACAACACACACACACACACACATATCAAGGCAATTTTAACAAAAATTTATATAAATCATTTTAAAAAATAATACAGGCAGCAGAGGACATCCGGAATCATGAACCGGGTTTGGCCCAACCCCCCTAGATGTCAGGAGTAAGGGCCGAAACACTGCTTGAAGGGGGCTTCTCTTCTGAGGACCTCTGCGCCCCGCCTCCACGAGTTTCTTTTACGATGAAGGGAAACCATTGACTTCCGGGATAAGCCGGGGACGCCCGGGGAAAGACCGGGGGGACACGGGAAGACCAGAACCAAGGCTCTGGGGGGGCTCCCCATTTTGCCTTAAACATGGGGACTAAGAAAAAAGGGGGAAAAGATGCTCCCAGGTTCACCGAAAGGGGGAAGAAAGGGATAATCCTCGGTGCTCAACCAATCCACTGCAAACCCAAACGGATATAAACGGGGCCCCAAAGGGGAATACCTGTGTCGTGGAAACTTTCGCTACCACCCGTGGAAATAAGACCCACAAAAAAAGAGGGGATGTGGAAGCCCATTGAAAGCAGCGCGCACTGCACACAGATAAACGTCGGAAGCCCAAGGCCGGATTTAAACCACAGTGCCAAGGAATCCCGCTTTTGGTTCGGATGGGGAATTGACAGGCCCTCGACCAGGCGCCTAAAACTCAACCTGCCACAGCAAACGAAAGAGATTGGGAAAACGGGTGCAACAAACGTCCAAAAAACTCGATCACTGATAGGGAAAAGGGACCCGGAACCAAACTAGCCCCCATAGGGGGACATTGTTATGAAAAGTAGAGACGCCTATGGGGTAAAACTACCCAAAAAGAAAACACCTCAAAGAAAACCGACGCCAAAAAAGGGACAAGATCAGAGTCCAAAAAAAACAAACCCCAAGAAGCAAATGAAGACCGCACTGCCACTGAAAAACAAGGGGTTTGGAAAAACGTGGGGAAAACCTGAAAGAAAAAACAGCGCCCTCGCAAAGCGGAATCTGCGAGGAAAAGGAAGAGCAAAAAAAAGAAGACAAAGAGCCTTCTTTCAAGACCCCCCCGTTTGCCAGAACAAAATGTTTTAGCGCCAAAATCTGGGGCCCTAAGTGTGGGCAAAGGATCTTGGCACACGAGGAAAACATACCTGACCACAGAGCAAAGCACCAACCCACATTCAAAGGTGGTGGGCCAAAACCCAAACCCCCAGGAACATTTAAAAGGCAACCTCCAAATTGGCGGAAATAAGAAGGTGGTCGACAAAACCAAGCCAAATCATCACCAGGGCCAAAAAGGGAAAACCACCACTTTAAAAAAGAAATGTCCCCAAGGTGCTGGAGTGGCCCCACAGGCGCTGCGACGGCTTGGGAAACCCAAAGATTAGCGGCCAGGGGGTGCGGGAGATGGTGTGGTACATCCCCAAAGACAAAACTCAAGTGACATCACCAGTTCCCCGGGGCCCAAAATTTACTATGAACGGAAGGGAAAATCTTCTTCTTGTCAGGCAGCAAGGCGCCAAGAAACCCGATGGAAAACCGTACTTGGATGTGTCCGTCCCCCAAAGGTGGCATCCCAGGCGTGGTGGCTGGAAAAAACGCCCAATGATCGGGCGCAATCCAAAAAGCAAAACAAAAAAGAGACTGGAGTAGTGTGGCTTGACTGGCAAAGCCAAGATTGTGCCCCATGAGATTATACAGTTGGGGTCTTGAGATTACCAGTGCCAAAGAACATCCGCGACATGCTCAAGAAGTCTTCAATGGCTTCTCAATGGTTCTCTAAAAGGAGTACACAACCTTTTTGGGTCAACTGGGAAAGGGGGATTCAATGGGCTGTGCAAATTTCCCCGATACGTTTGTCTGGCAATGGAACCATCTTTAAAAAGCAACAAAAACGCGAGAAAAAGACCTTGGCGAGGATACAAAAATGCCCCCTTCAAGGCCTTCGGATGACACTACAGGATTTTATCCAGAAAGACGGGGCACGTCATGGCGGAGAGGTGGCGACTGTTGCCTCATCCCGAATGAAGTTCAACCAAAAAAATCACGGATCTCTCCTTTAGGAAAAGGGAAAAATGGCCGAATCTGGGTCTTCTGCGCCAACCAGGCCAATTTAACAGTCACAAAGAACCATCAAAAGCCCCTTGGGAAAATGGTATGAGAAACGCTGAAAGACACCAAAAGCAAAAAGAAACCCAAAAGATGGCGGAAGAAGGCTTGGAGACCATTGCCCCTGGGGCTCCCCGGCAAATACAAGGCTGGTGCTGCAGTTCTGCTGATACCAAAGCTCCCCATGGCCTCTGATGTATACACATCTGCCCCAGCAAAGTGGGGCATGGAGCCAAAAAAAAACAAGTTTACAAGGGAAAAGGGTTGGGGTTTCCCCCCCCGTCTGCAGCCCTCGCGCTGTCTGTCGCCAAAACAAAGCTCAAACTCCACTGAAAACCATCCTGGAGGAAAACAAAGCAGGGAAGACAGACTTCAAAGCTGTGGGGGACCAGGAGCAAGGGGGTGAGCAACAAGCCCCCCTGAAGACAAGGGGGAAAAAAGGGAAAATTCAAGAGGCGATGGATTCTGCAAAAAAAAAGTCCCAAGGTCAGAGAAATAACAGGCACACACAGACCCCCAGACAAGGACTGGGGGTGACCAAAACTGTGGGGTCAAGGCCAAAGGGAAAACCAAAAGAGACATGATGTTCAGGAGTGAGAAAAGAAGAAGACCAAAAAAGACTCCCAAAAAACAGTCCCGCAGGCCGCAAGGGCAATGGACAACGGGGAGAAGCACCCAAAAAAGTCTAAAATTGGGCCGGGGCCCCCCAACACCCACTAACCCCCCCCCCCCTCAAAACCGGGGGGGGGAAAAAAAACCACCCCCGCCCCCCCCCCCCCCCCTAATTCCCCAAAAAATCCCCCCCAAAAGGCCATCCCCCCAATCTCAAAAAATTTACTTCTGGGGTTCCAAACCCCAAAAGGGAATGGAAAAACCCGCCAAATTTTCCGCAAGGGGCCCCCTGGGCCCGAAAAAACAAACATGAGGGAGTTCTAGGGGGAGTAAGTGCCTGGCCCCCCAAAGGAAGGTACCCAGGAGACAACCAAATGCTAAAGAATGTAGTACTCTAAAATAAACCAACACCACAAAAGAGCCCCCGGGGCCTTCCCAAAAGGCAGCCAAATCTCAAAAGGGGAGGGAAAACCGGAAGAACACAGGCCAAAACCCACTGCAAAATTGGGGGGGGATTTGGGGGAAGCTGAAAAGCCCTCAGAAAACTCCAGTTTTAGGAAAGGCCAAAACCCGAAACAAGGGGAGAGGGCAGAGGGGAACGGGGCTGGTAGGGGAAAAAAAAGTAACCAAAGGCAACCCCCCCAAAAACATTCCCCCTTCTCGGGGTTTTTGGAGCAAAAATGAAAAAGGGAGCCCAATTCCCGGGCGAAAAGATGGGTGTCCTGGGGGAAAAAAAAAGGGGGAAGAGGGACAGGAAGTCTAACCTGGGGAAATGGGCAGGGATGGGCCCCAAAAAATTGCTTAAGGGGGCCCCTTGAAACCCCCCTCCCCGTTCCCCCGAAAACAGAGGCCCTGAAAAAAAATTTCAGGGCGCAATTTTTCAAAATGGAAAACTTCAAGGGAAAAGTTTTTTATTCCCCTAAGCCTTATTTCCTAAAAAATTTTTTACTTCCCGTTTTTTTTTGGGGAAAGTTAAAAAGAACGTAAAAAAGTTGAAAAGGGGGATCCCAAAGGGGAGGTCCCTTTGGGTGAAAATCCAAAGGATGACCTCCTAAATGGGGAAAAAAAAAATGCAGAGGGTCCGGGGCATTCCCCAAAACCCCCCCTTTGATGGTCAAGAATAAGGGCCCCAAAACGGGGGAAAAAGGGCCTTTCTCCCTCGGGGGGAAAAACTGGGCAAAACCCCCCAAAAGGTCTCACTTCCCCCGAGTTCCAACCCGAAAACAGTAAAATCAGGGGGATTTAATTCCAAATTAAAAAAGGGGAAATCGAAAAAATTGGGTAAAATTCCCACCAGGGGGGAATCTTTTAAAAGGCCCTGAAATAAAATTTTACGTTACCCGGGGTTTTGGGGGTTGGGGCCCCAAAAAACCCGGTTTTTTTTTTGGGGCAAATTTGGGAAATGGGTTTCCCCAAAATAGTTTTGGGGGGGAGGGGGCCCAATAAACCCCCCGGGCCCAAAAAGGGGGCCCCGGCTTTTAGGGGGCCCCAAAAAAAGGGGAAAAAAAAAACCAAAAAAAAAAAAAAAAAAAAGGGGGGCACAAAAGAAAAGGAAAAAAAAAAAATTTTTTTTTTTTTTCCCCCCCCCCCCCCCCCTTTGGTTTACGCTCTCACAGTCTTCTATATACAGACGTTCTCTACCTGAAAACCAATTATCAGGTCTGCATTATATCCCATCATTATAAATAGGAAATCGTATCACATTGGGAAATTCTCTGTATTCCGCAGAGAATTGCCTATTATGGACTGAACATTTACGTTACGCGCATTTGTTCTGAGGAAGACAAGTTCAGCAGAGAACAAGAACTACAGCAAAGATTGATCAAGAGGGGCTATCCAGCAACGCTTGTGGAGGCATCCATTGAGAAGGTGAAAGTTATCTCAAGGAGTGACGCTCTCAACTATGTGAGCAGAAAGAACAATGCAGAGAGAGTGCCGTTCATCATCACCCATAACCCTTCGAATCCTCCACTTGGCCAGTGGCTCAAGACATACATGAAGGTCCTCCATACAAGCAGGAGGATGACCAAGGCTGTTCCATTTCCTCCCATCGTGGGGGAAAGAAACTGTACAAACCTCCGCAAACTGCTGATGCAATCATGCTTGCCCCCTGATGTATCTCAGACTAGTATTGGCGATCGAGGTGAAGATGTACATG
Organism: Conus ventricosus; assembly: GCA_018398815.1. Taxonomy (NCBI): domain Eukaryota; kingdom Metazoa; phylum Mollusca; class Gastropoda; order Neogastropoda; family Conidae; genus Conus; species Conus ventricosus. Next base: position 21,381,763 of record CM031597.1, read on the forward strand.
AAGATGCAACAGGCTGCCACAAATGTGACAAACGACGGTGTATCATCTGCAAAGAACATCTGCAGGAATCACCAAACTTCACCAGCGTCAGGACGGGTCAATCTTTTAACATCAGAGATGTGGTCCGCTGTACTTCCAACAATCTGGTGTACTTGATTGACTGTGCAGCGTGTCATGATGTGCAGTATGTTGGGGAGACCGGCAATACCCTGGCGGAGCGCTTCTATGCCCACAGGTATG
>CM031597.1:21387002-21417002 GCA_018398815.1 Conus ventricosus
CAGTCTTTATTCAAGGAAATCTTGAATGAGACAGGCAGGAAACAGCAAACTCTTCAGAACAGACAAGAAGGGTAACTTTGGATTCTCTCTTGAGGGCACATAAGACCGTATGGCGAACGCTTGGCTGTGTCTGGAGTGGCACTCTCTTCATCTGTCCGTGGGCATGGGTGGTTGGGTCTGTGGGGTGTGCTCGGCAGCTGGAGGGTGGTGTTTCTCGCCGGTGGGCTCTGCAGTCATGAAATACGGGCTGGTACACCCATGGGGGATGCTATTTTAAGGCTGTTATGAGTTGCATCCTGCAGTCTGATTTACCTCTGTTCAGGAGCAGTTATGTCCCTTGATATCTTAATGGAGTGTCCTGCGCGTGCCTGTACCCATCGTCAACACAGCGCAGGCCTCCAAGGGTGGTACAGGGCTGCTCTAAAGGCAGGTGAAGACAGTGCTTCTCTGGGTCCTCCCCAGCACCTTCGGGTGTTTCTTTTTCTTCTTTGCCTTAACTAGGCTGACCCTGGTGAAAGGTCCAGTGACGGTGAGGAAAGACCCACTGACCACAGGGAAAGTCCCGTTGACAGTGGGAAAGACTACAACTTTGGATTCTCTCTTGAGGGCACATAAGACCGTATGGCGAACGCTTGGCTGTGTCTGGAGTGGCACTCTCTTCATCTGTCCGTGGGCATGGGTGGTTGGGTCTGTGGGGTGTGCTCGGCAGCTGGAGGGTGGTGTTTCTCGCCGGTGGGCTCTGCAGTCATGAAATACGGCTGGTACACCCATGGGGGATGCTATTTTAAGGCTGTTATGAGTTGCATCCTGCAGTCTGATTTACCTCTGTTCAGGAGCAGTTATGTCCCTTGATATCTTAATGGAGTGTCCTGCGCGTGCCTGTACCCATCGTCAACACAGCGCAGGCCTCCAAGGGTGGTACAGGGCTGCTCTAAAGGCAGGTGAAGACAGTGCTTCTCTGGGTCCTCCCAGCACCTTCGGGGTGTTTCTTTTTCTTCTTTGCCTTAACAAGGCTGACCCTGGTGAAAAGGTCCAGTGACGGTGAGGAAAGACCCACTGACCACAGGGAAAGTCCTGTTGACAGTGGGAAAGACTACAACTTTGGATTCTCTCTTGAGGGCACATAAGACCGTATGGCGAACGCTTGGCTGTGTCTGGAGTGGCACTCTCTTCATCTGTCCGTGGGCATGGGTGGTTGGGTCTGTGGGGTGTGCTCGGCAGCTGGAGGGTGGTGTTTCTCGCCGGTGGCTCTGCAGTCATGAAATACGGGCTGGTACACCCATGGGGGATGCTATTTTAAGGCTGTTATGAGTTGCATCCTGCAGTCTGATTTACCTCTGTTCAGGAGCAGTTATGTCCCTTGATATCTTAATGGAGTGTCCTGCGCGTGCCTGTACCCATCGTCAACACAGCGCAGTCCTCCAAGGGTGGTACAGGGCTGCTCTAAAGGCAGGTGAAGACAGTGCTTCTCTGGGTCTCCCCAGCACCTTCGGGTGTTTCTTTTTCTTCTTTGCCTTAACTAGGCTGACCCTGGTGAAAGGTCCAGTGACGGTGAGGAAAGACCCACTGACCACAGGGAAAGTCCTGTTGACAGTGGGAAAGACTACAACTTTGGATTCTCTCTTGAGGGCACATAAGACCGTATGGCGAACGCTTGGCTGTGTCTGGAGTGGCACTCTCTTCATCTGTCCGTGGGCATGGGTGGTTGGGTCTGTGGGGTGTGCTCGGCAGCTGGAGGTGGTGTTTCTCGCCGGTGGGCTCTGCAGTCATGAAATACGGGCTGGTACACCCATGGGGGATGCTATTTTAAGGCTGTTATGAGTTGCATCCTGCAGTCTGATTTACCTCTGTTCAGGAGCAGTTATGTCCCTTGATATCTTAATGGAGTGTCCTGCGCGTGCCTGTACCCATCGTCAACACAGCGCAGGCCTCCAAGGGTGGTAAGGGCTGCTCTAAAGGCAGGTGAAGACAGTGCTTCTCTGGGTCCTCCCCAGCACCTTCGGGTGTTTCTTTTTCTTCTTTGCCTTAACTAGGCTGACCCTGGTGAAAGGTCCAGTTGACGGTGAGGAAAGACCCACTGACCACAGGGAAAGTCCTGTTGACAGTGGGAAAGACTACAACTTTGGATTCTCTCTTGAGGGCACATAAAAGACCGTATGGCGAACGCTTGGCTGTGTCTGGAGTGGCACTCTCTTCATCTGTCCGTGGGCATGGGTGGTTGGGTCTGTGGGGTGTACTCGGCAGCTGGAGGGTGGTGTTTCTCGCCGTGGGCTCTGCAGTCATGAAATACGGGCTGGTACACCCATGGGGGATGCTATTTTAAGGCTGTTATGAGTTGCATCCTGCAGTCTGATTTACCTCTGTTCAGGAGCAGTTATGTCCCTTGATATCTTAATGGAGTGTCCTGCGCGTGCCTGTACCCATCGTCAACACAGCGCAGGCCTCCAAGGGTGGTACAGGGCTGCTCTAAAGGCAGGTGAAGACAGTGCTTCTCTGGGTCCTCCCCAGCACCTTCGGTGTTTTCTTTTTCTTCTATTCAGTTGAAAAAGTTTATTGTTCCGGTAAATTATTCAGTTGAAAAAGTTTATTGTTCCGGTAAATTATTCAGTTCTTTATTCAAGGAAATCTTGAATGAGACAGGCAGGAAACAGCAAACTCTTCAGAACAGACAAGAAGGGTAACTCTTGCTTCAGTGATGAAGATACTTACACGCCCATAACTCGTAAGCCCGGCTTAGTGTGGTCCCACAGTATAGCAGGTTGCGGTGAAGTGTTCGTATACTAAGTAGTCGACCGCCGAGGACATCTTCTTGATGACACTCAAACTGAAACTTTTACATGAAGGATAAGAATGGCGTTGGCCTAGTGCAAATTTCTCTCGCTCTGAAACAAATAGTTACAGCTTTTTGACTCGTTCCGCTTGCTTGGTTTCAGCCTAAAGGTGGGAAGTGAAACCGATTCGTCACGAAAAAAAATCGATTTAGATGTGCTTCAGTTTGGTAGACTGGTTCCAGTTGCCTCGCACTTTTTTTTATTTTTTATTTTTTATTAACTGCAGATCGAAAACAGCTGTTTCTGATAAATTACGCGCTGCAGAATGCATAGAGTACTTTTTTGTTTTCGTTTTTGTTTTGTTTAGTTTTTGTTTCTGTTTTTGTTTCGAACTCCACACTTTGTGTAGATTATTGCATTATGTCAGTATGAATCACGTGCATATTTCATCTTTATGATACATTACGATTCTTCTAAAATGCAAGCACACACACACGCGCGCGCACGCTCGCGCACACACACACACACACACACACACACACACACACCACACACACACACACACACACGCCCACCCCCCTCCCCCCCCCCCCCACACACACACGCACGCACGCACGCACGCACGCACGCACGCACGCACGCACGCACGCACCACACACACACACACACACACACACACACACACACACACTCTCACACACACATTTGTGTCCATTTGCCGCCTGCTATTTGATCTTTTTCTTTCAAGCAAGACATGATCACGTGCAAACCAGCAGCAGCATTCTTTGGCTAAGAGCATGAATGTCACAAAATGTTTTCTTCATCATTGTTTTGGAATGACATTTTGCGAAACATAGCTGCACACACAACGTTCATACAGAAATAAGTCAAAGAGGGAAGGCATAATCTCCATACTGAATGTTCATTGAGAGCGAGAATTCCCACCGCTTCATCTACTAATCAGATGATGATACTGGTGCATGAGAACGACCAATGGTTGAACGTAACTAGAAGCAAAGTTTGGTTGTTTGTTTAATTTACCCTGCAGTTTAAAAGACAAAATGCATAATGTTGTGGACTTTATTGTTTTAAATTTTACCCTGCAGTTTAAAAGACAAAATGCATCTTGTGGTGGATTTTATTGTTTTAAAATTTACCCTGCAGTTTAAAAGACAAAACGCATCTTGTGGTGGATTTTATTGTTTTAAAATTTACCCTGCAGTTTAAAAGACAAAACGCATCTTGTGGTGGATTTTCTTGTTTTAAAATTTACCCTGCAGTTTAAAAGACAAAACGCATCTTGTGGTGGATTTTATTGTTTTAAAATTTACCTGCAGTTTAAAAGACAAAATGCATCTTGTGGTGGACTTTATTGTTTTAAAATTTACCCTGCAGTTTAAAAGACAAAACGCATCTTGTGGTGGATTTTATTGTTTTAAAATTTACCCTGCAGTTTAAAAGACAAAACGCATCTTGTGGTGGATTTTATTGTTTTAAAATTTACCCTGCAGTTTAAAAGACAAAACGCATCTTGTGGTGGATTTTATTGTTTTAAAATTTACCCTGCAGTTTAAAAGACAAAACGCATCTTGTGGTGGATTTTATTGTTTTAAAATTTACCCTGCAGTTTAAAAGACAAAATGCATCTTGTGGTGGATTTTAAGCGGAAAGAAGCTCAATCGGAGATCAGGCTGTTCAAACTACGTCTCTTTTCATCCGTCTCATTTATTCGTATGTTGGTCGGGCTGTCTGATTCGCCGAACTTTGTAAACTTTCTCCTGATTGGTGGTGGGAAAGACGAGTATTCTCTAAATCTTGTGTTGCGTCTGCCAAGGCGCTAGGCAGTCATGTTGTTTCCGTTGTCAATTGGCTTGTCTGTCGGTTTGGAAGACTACGAAAGAAGTACGACACCGATTGTACCACCTTTGTGGAAAGAATCCGTGCGGCCTAAAGACGAACATGATAAGACTTGGCGTGGAGCGGGTTTGCGGATCTGGATTAAAGGACGGATCGAGGATCAGTTCCGTAAGATTCTTCCAATTTGTTTCAATGAACATGATACCGTGCAGTTTCAGTTTACGAACCGATGACTTTGTACGAAGAAATATTATACTGGGGATGTAAACGCTCGTATTTAGCATAGGCAAAGGCAATGATAATAATAATAATAATAATAATTATAATAGTAATAATTATAAAAAGAACAACATTTCTGGCAAAGATAATAATGATGATGATGATGATGATGATGATGATGTCAATAGTAATAATGCATGAGAAGTAACTCTTTCAGTCCGTACCTAACGTTTATTCCCCTGGGAAAAAAGAAGATCCGAAAACGGCAGGTCCAGGATCAGTTCCACCGTACGGAATTCTGTGCTCTCCCAAAGTACCCTTCTAGTTTTGACATGAATTACCGTTCGTGACCCCATTGGCTGAGGCCTACATCACTATGGATCACACGGAGATGCCACAGATGCACGCAGCTGTTTTGACTGTGGTAATACGCGGTTCATGTTTTTGATTCTGATTCATTCTGTTGCCGTTGGAACTGTTCAGTTCCCAGCTGTGTTTATTTTTCATTCCTTACCAAGTTTGCCAGCACTGTTCTCTTCAAGTCAACAAACTGAAAGGGCGTTTGGGTTACTATTCAATCTCAAAGCACGTGAAAGCGCCGTCGGACAGTTTCCACTGTCGCTGGCCTTAAAGGTCTACTTTAGAGATTTTCGATAATTTGTTAAAAACAGGTCTACATATCATATAACTTCAGAGTGGTATTCATTTTTTTTAAAAATCGCCGGAAGAATTTAATTGATAAAAAACGACTTTTGCACACCTGTTCAAACCCCGCGCGGTACACCGAAAACCGTGACGTCAACTGATGGACTGGCCGTCAGCCGCGACCTACACAACATGGCAACGCCAAGTGAAATCAACGTGAGTTGCGATCCCCCACAGCCCAAGAAGTCACGAAAGTGTGGTAGATATTGTGCTGTAGGCGAGTGCAACAGCTCAGCAGGAGATGGATATTCTTTGCACACATTTCCATCTGATCCAGATACTCGAAAGAAGTGGATTCAGTTCGTGCAAACATGCCGGGCCAACTTCGGACCTTCCTTTGGCACACCAAACAAGAACTCGGCCGTGTGTCATCTTCATTTTGAGCCTGATTGCTACCCTGCCAGCTATGCGCTGCTAGGTAGCTTTCAGATGAAATGAAAAAGAATGTTTACTCCCAGGGGCTGTGCCCACAATCCACAAACCGCACCGCTTGGCAGTCACAACCCAGTTTTCAACAGTTGTTACCACAACAGCCACTGTATCAAACTGCCAGTCTGCATCAGCAACATGTACCACGACCACAGCAGCTCTCACAGCACCTGTGTGCTCAACGAGTGTACTGAAAGGTGTGAACAGCGTGAGAGGAGCTTATCAGAAAAGGGAACGCCAAAGAGTAAGTCCTTGTTTTATTGAACAGTATCACATGTGTAGTGTGTACAAAGTTGATAGTGAAACAGTATCACATGTGTAGTGTGTACATAGTTGATAGTGACATGCAATGTTCAGCTAAAACTAGCAAAAGTATAGGTACTTCAAATGAATCAGAACAATCATGTGTTACATTTCACACTGTAGTGTATCATTGAATTAAATGACAATGCAGTGTTAAAACAGATGTGATCTAACATCATGTGCCCTTGTCATGTTTGTGGTAGTGATGTGATGTGGTGTGGTGAGCATGACAGTTTGCCAGGGGGAAAGTTGTGTACATGCCAATGTGTGTGTTAAGTGCTGTGTGTGTGTTCAGTTCAGAGGTTTGTTTAATGTCTTTTCATCGCCAGATGATATTACACTGTGTGTGTGTGGTGTGTGTGTGTGTGTGTGTGTGTGTGTGTGTGTGTGACTTGCATGTTACATTGTATATGTGTAAAATTGTATTAGTACTGCTATCATTAATAGGCAATTGTGGGGTTTTGATGTTTCCATTGTGTTTAAAAAATTAAAAGACAAAAGATACTGCATTTGAATCTTTTTTTCTTTGTTATTGATGTTGTAATATGATCTCACCTAATGTTATAGAACGCTTTTATGTAGTTTTCTATCAATAGTTTTTTTTTTCCATCGACTTTCATGGCAGTAAATTCCAAAGGTTAACTTTGTTGTTTCTGTTGTTGCGTTGATAAATTATTCTGAAAGTGTGATGCCTATTTTAAATTATATCTTTGGTGCAGATGATCAACTACCTACTCTGTTTTCATTATGATACATAGTATTTCTTCACTGAATTTTAAGCAGTTCCCTTTAACTGATACCTCTGGAACCCTGCAGGGCTGCAAGTGTAAATGTAAAACAATTACCATTTGCAGATGATTGCTGAGATATTGTCTGAGACACGTGAGGAGACAGTACCACCTGATGCAGAAGAATGGTTGTTGGATGATCATTTGCATGATCATCATGATGTGGCACATGTAAATACCAGTTGTCAAGCAGATGGTAGTTGGCAGGTATAATATTATAAATTTAAAATGTGTGTGTGTGTGTGTGTGTGTGTGTGTGTGTGTGTGGTGTGTGTGTGTGTGTGCTTGCGCACACACACACATGTGCACATGCATTTGTTTAGCAAGGGTTTTCTTCATTCTTTGCCAAAGAAAAATGTATTATGTATTTGTACTTCATCAGTTCATGTGAAGTAAAAATGTGAAGTAAAAAAATATCATTCACTTCTTTGTTTGCTTTGAAACCTTTGATAACCTGTGATTGGTGCCAAGAACAGAAGTCTGTGACACAGTGTAGCGGGTAGTATGTCAAAGACTTCAGTTAAACATAGGAACTTTATGTCTGACAGAGTAGAAATATTTTATATTTTATGTATAAACTTGTGCACTTAAACTGGGAAGGAGGGTGGGTGGGTGGGGAAGGAAGAGTTTTTCTTTTTTGTGTACAGAATGTGTCATGTGGACTCTTTGCATGCATGGATTCCCACATATAATGTCAGATAATAGTATGAACTTTAGGGTAACCATGCACCATGTGTGATAAAGTAATAGCTAAAAAGATTGCATGTATATATTCACTCAAATATTGTTACTATGAACTTAGATTGCATGCATGTTTTCACACAAATATGTTACCTAAGAACTTTAGGGCAACGATGCACCATGTGTGATCAAGTAATAGCTGAAAAGATTTCTTGGAGACTGTGCAAAAGCTTGATACTGATTGCATGAACATTATTCTTTTTTAGACTGCAATCAATAGCTGGTCTTGTTAATATGGCTTGCATGATTGCAGTCCTGCCATTCACTGAATACAGTGAACAATTCCACACGCTATAAATGAAATTTGATGGCCAAAATAAATAAATGATTTGATGGCCAAAGTAAGAAGGAAATTCATACTAAGAACATAAATTCCACTTTTTTGTAATCAACTAGCAACTAGTAAGTCACTGAGCAAGCAAATGAAAATTAATATAGAGCTCTGAATTCCTCCATCCATCATCATCATACCATGTGTCTCATAAGAATGTCACTGAACAAATGGTTTATTACACAGCAAGCATACACTTTTTTTATCACAATCACATGTAAAATTGAAGAAAGCTTGTCATGAAATGATGAATACATTTACACTACAGTTGAGTTAGTATGAATTATTATGTGTTTGTTTTAACCAACACTGACATACTTTCAGCCAACTTACATGCATGCCCAGGGGCAACAGCATAAAATTAACATGTTTTGAAAATATTCTCTAAGTCCAGCAATGTGCAGAGATTACTCTACGCATGCAATAACGACTCATAGCACACAGTTGAATTTAATCACACACCATGATATTTGATAGCAACAACACTCAGTAATATCATTATTTTCTTTGCATGTATCACTTTTTTTAAAATCACTCTTTGAGAAATAAGTAACACAACTTTTCCTTTTTCTTTAACTAGAAATGTTCCAGCTTAGTGATTAAAGATCATATCTACTAATTGTGATTAAAACATTTATACACACCCCCTAGTCCTACACACTTGTAAATGGTCGCACAGACAATGACACATGATGATTAGAGACAACACATAATTTGCAAATAATTTTTTTAAATAAATAAATAAAAACGCTTAGATAGGCCTGCTTGCACGACTTCTATTCTAAATCTTTTTGGCTTGCCAACAACCACAATCTAATTTAAACTGAAATCTATCCGTCCAAAAAAAAGTCAATATTAAAAATAAAAAAAAGAGTTGTCCTACAGAGCAGGCAAAGGGCTATTTAAAGCATGCGCCATGATATGATATATGACATGATATTAATAATAATTTAATTCTTAGCCTACTTCACTTACCTCTGAGAGGAGAACAAACGACTGAGTCCGAAAACATCATCGTGATCATCTCCTTCTGCCACACTTTCTTCTTCGAATTCGAACCATCCGGTTCAAACTGATAAGGTAAAGGCCTTGCAGAAACATCTCCAGAGTCACACTGGCTGTCGCAATCATAGTCACTGCTTTCACATGATAAATTAAGTTCGAGCAAGACGTGCAAGAACCATCAGAATCGCTTTCTGTCGCCATCGCTGTCCATCAGTTGACGTCATATCCAAGAGCAGTTAAGCCATGCCAAGATTTAGTTGATTACCTCCCGTTTTCTGATTACAGGTGAAAATGCACACTTTCGCGGATCGATTTCGTGTGATCGGGAGCGAATCGGATGTTTATTTTACCAATTTATCAAACATTTCATATTTCTGCATAAGCTGACCAATTATCGAAAACCTCTAAAGTAGACCTTTAAGGTCTGACCTGGATCAGAGGATGATATGACAGTGAACCAGACGCACGTGCGTGCAACATATGTGCAACAGATGGGCATAAGTTTACTACCTTGAAGAGCACGCCGATCTATGTTATTCAAGAACATAAACGTAGGGTTTCCTTTAAATTAAAAAAGGCGACAATTTGACTGGGTTGATATCAACATACTGCATTCCACCTAAGTTCTGTGGTAAGACACTGACCTTTTCAAATGTAGTTTTCTGCAGATGACGTGTGAAAAACCTAGCCCTTGAAGCCTCCCTGTCTCTAGACAGTCAATGACACTGGAATCAATGAATTGAGGTAAAATCATAGAATCTTATTTCATTCTCTTTCCTTGTTAATGTTTAGTCTCCTAACATTTTTTTTTGTTGTCCACGTTCTTCCTGTTCTGTCTCCGAATTTCCTTTACTCTGCACTGCTTTTCTCCTTCGTGAAAGTTTTTAAGAGCATGAAATAAGCGCCCAAGACCCAGCCTGTTAATGTATGAAATCTGATCATGCTTTCACTAGAGTATTAGAGTAGAATTAACATGTACAATACCTGTTCGTATTTCGTACGTCCTCTTGATTCTTCAGTATCTCCATTAGTCTGCCATGAATCAAACATAAAGCACCGACAGATGATCAGCAAACATTGTCTCTTCTTAAGGCATTAGGGACAAAGAAAAAATAACCACCAAAAAAAAAAAAAAGAAAAAGAAATTGATACAAAAATAGCAAATATCTAAATTTGTACTTTTTGGAAGTGATGAACGTTTCAGATCGGATTGAAATTCTGACATATATTGCAGCACGCTGTTTTCAATTCTGACATATGTTGCAGCACGCTGTTTTCAATTCTGACATATGTTGCAGCACGCTGTTTTTCAATTCTGACATATATTGCAGCACGCTGTTTTTTTTTTTTCTTTCTAATACAAAGCTTAAGCTAGTAGACGTTTACCATTATTGTGTGCATTCAAAGAATACCTGAAAGCTACGGATAAAGCAGAAAAACACATCGTTCTTTGAACATGACCTGTCGGGTATCTGTAACACATTTATTGCCCTGTGTGTTTTTAAGAGAACGGTAAACATAATATCCAAATGATGAAAGGAAATACAGACAACATGTATCAGAATAATTATTTAGGTATATGAGAAAAGGTAAAAAAAAAAAAAAAAAAAAAAAAGAAAGACGAAAAGCATGTGCATGTGTCTCTCTGACGAGGCCGATCCAGCGGGCGAAAGGCCTCGGGAGCAGGTCATTTGAATAGTTCTGTCTTCAAGATGGGTTACGATGGTCTCCGTAGACGGTTAGTGAAGGATTTTACATCTATATTTCCCTGACGTTTAATTCCCTTTTTCTTTATCCCCTCCTACCCCCCTTTTTCTTTTTTTACTTCGAATCTTTGCAAAGTCATTAATATAGTCATGGAGGAATTGTTAGCCTGCACTTTTGTTTTCTCCCGCTACTGAATTGTTCAGAATAGATAGATAGATAGTATAGATAGATAGATCGATAGATAGATAGATAGATAGATAGATAGATAATGATAGATATAGATACCTTTGTCTTTCAGACAGTCAGATCTTCTTACTACAAGACAGGCTTATACATACATTCTTGGCACAGGCATACATTCATATACATGCATACACAGAACCACAAGCAGACAGACAGACACACACACACACACACACACACACACACACACACACACACACACACACACCACACACTCTCTCTCTCTCTCTCTCTCTCTCTCTTTCTTTCTCACACACACACATACACATACACACCCACACGCGCGCGCACGCACGCACGCACGCACGCACGGGACGCGCACGCACGCACGCACGCACACGACGCGCACACACACACACACACACACACACACACACACACACACACACACACACACATTTGTCATGCCAGGCATAAGAGGCACTCGGTGTATTGACCAGCGGTCACAGCCATGACGAGCAATGCCTGCAGGCTTCAAGCAATTCTCCAAATGGCTGATTTAGGCAATTGTCCCTAACATAGGGCCGTCAGTGGCGTGTCTGGAGGTTGGAGAGAGAGAGAGAGAGAGAGAGAGGGAGAGAGAGAGAGAGAGAGAGAGAGAGAGAGGAGAGGAGGGAGAGAGGGAGGAGCATGACGGAGAGCTGAGTGTCAAGCGGAACCGAAGAGAGAGGAGAGAGAGAGAGAGAGAGGAGGGAGAGAGAGAGAGAGAGAGAGAGAGAGAGAGGGAGGAGAGAGAGAGAGAAGAGAGAGAGAGAGAGAGATGAGAGAGAGAGAGAGAGAGAGAGAGAGAGAGAGAGAGGAGAGGAGACATGACGGAGAGCTGAGTGTCAGCCGGAACCGGAAAACGAGAGAGAGAGAGAGAGAGAGAGAGAGAGAGAGAGAGAGTTTATTTTAACTTGTAAGTGGCTGAGTGTGTATGCGTGTGTGTGTGTGAGGGGGAGGGAGGGGGGTTGGTGGTGGTGGTGGTGGTGATGGTTGGTGTGTGTGTGTGTGGTTGTGTGTGTGTGTGTGTGGTGCGTGCGCGCACGCACGCGTGCAAACATATGCGTGCTTTGAGTTGCCATGTTTGTGTGTATGAGTGTTGCATGCGCACATGCGTGCGTGCGTTGTGCGTGGTGTGTGTGTGTGTGTGTGTGTGTGTGTGTGTGTGTGTGTGTGTGTGTGTGGAGATGAGAGAGAGAGAGAGAGAGAGAGAGAGAGAGAGAGAGAGAGAGTACGTATGCGGCGTGCATGATGCATGCATGCAGTTGCGTGCGTGCGTGCATGATGCATGCGTGCGTGCGTGCTGCGTGTGCGTGCAAGTGTGTTTGTATGTATGTGTGTGTGTGTGTGTGTGTGTGTGTGTGTGTGTGTGTGTGTGTGTGTGTGGAGAGAGGAGAGAGAGGGAGTGGAGAGAGAGAGAGAGAGAGAGAGAGAGATGAGAGAGAGAGAGTACGTATGCGGGCGTGCATGCATGCATGCGTGCGTGCGTGCGTGCGTGTGTGCGTGCAAGTGTGTGTGTTGTGTGTGTGTGTGTGTGTGTGTGTGTGTGTGTGTGTGTGTGTGGTGTGTCCGTGCGTGCGTGTGCGTGTGTTCCTTGGAGCGTGCGAGTATGGACACATGTGCTTTTGTTTGTTCAGGTTAATGTTGATCCAGTTAACGTAACTTTGGTGGGAAACAGTTCACCACGCAACAACGTAACGAATGAGCTGGTTCTTATAGCGTTATGACATATTGAATTGTTCTGTGAGGTAATGTGTTGTACTGCATTGTAATAAACTGTATGGATGCAATGCATATTTCTTACAACTAACCGTCCGCGCACGTGTGGTTAGTAATCGTTTTTGAGCCAGATGTCAGATCATCTGTTACTGATCGTTTTTGTTTTTGGGTAATATGTAGGGGTAGAGGGGCAGAGGGAATGAGAGGGTGGGGCTTGTGGTAGTTTATACCCTTGGATGGGACGTGAGCGTTGGATTGGGGCATGTCTTTTGGTTACTGCTGGTTGATCTTGTTTATCTGCTTTCTAGTTTAATATGTGTACTCGTTGATTATAAACGCCCTAAGGCATTGACATGATCAAAGCATATGAACATTCTTTATGATGATAATAATCAGTCAAGCAAAAAGAAAAAAAAAGCAATGTAGAAAGGGCTTTCGGGAGAAAGCGACTGGCAAGGATGAGTCGATGACAAAACCGCCCTTATGTTTAGTTTTTAAATGAAGTTGTTGGGGGTTTTTCTGGCCAAGGGAAGTAATAGAAGGTTGCTGACTGAAAGAGGTACTTCCCATAAAGTGAGAGAGAGAGGAGAGAGAGAGAGAGAGAGAGAGAGAGAGTTTGTGTATGTGTGTGTGTGTGTGTGTGTGTGTGTGTGTGTGTGTGTGTGTGTGTGTGGTGTGTGTTTTGTCGTTTTGTTTTTTTTTCGATTGGGGCAGGGGTAGTTATTGGGATATGGAAAATCCAAAATGTCAACTATTATATCGGAAGGAGTTTTAACACTTTATGAAAATTTTAGTCATTCAGGCATAGTTTTCAATTAGAACAGTAGTCTTACAGTGTTCATGCTCAGTGAAAAAATTACTATTATCTTTAGAGAAAATTCTGGACCGGCCATTTAAATGAGTGCTTCATCCGGCCTACGTCCATTTTGTTGACCAGTGGGGTTACTCTTGGTCAGTCTTGCTGACGGACAAGCGGACAAAACCACGAACACGACATGTTTGGAGTTTAAGCGAGGCTGTAAAGCTGCAGTCAAATAAAAGGGCAGGTAATGAAATAGTTCTGTCAGTAAGGGAGTGCACGACTGTATATGTAAAGGCGACGCAGAAGAGAGAGAGAAGAGAGAGAGAGAGAGAGAGAGAGAGAGAGAGCAGGGAGGGAGAGAGAGATAGAGGTATAGAAATCCCTATATCAGCCTTTTAGATTATTGTCTGAACAATCTTAAATAAATGTTAGCGAACCGCCAATCAAAAACGTGGACAAACGAGTCACAAGACAAAACACGACGCGCTTCGACCTCTTAGGTCTTCTTCAGGCAAGATACAAAGAAGAAAAAGAAACACCCGAAGGTGCTGGGATCGGAGGACCCAGAGAAGCACTGTCCCCATCTGCCTTTAGAGCAGTCCTGTACCACCCTTGGAGGCCTGCGCTGTGTTGATGATGGGTACAGGCACGCGCAGGACACTCTATTAAGATATCAAGGGACATAACTGCTCCTGAACAGAGGTAAATCAGACTACAGGATACAACTCATAACAGCCTTAAAGTAGCATCCCCATGGGTGTACCAGCCCGTATTTCATGACTGCAGAGCCCACCTTCAAAAACACCACCCTCCAGCTGCCGAGCACACCCACAGACCCAACCACCCCTGCCCACGGACAGATGAAGACAGTGCCACTCCAGACACAGCCAAGCTTTCGCCATACGGTCTTATGTGCCCTCAAGAGAGAATCCAAAGTTGTAGTCTTTCCCACTGTCAACCGTGTGTGTGTGTGTGTGTGGTGTGTGTGTGTGTGTGTGTGTGTGAATGAGTGTGCGGGCACACGCTCGCACACACACACACACACACACACACACACACACACACACACACACACACACACACACACACACACACACACACACGCACGCACGCACGCGCCGCGCGCGCGCGCGCGCGCGCACACACACACCACGTGTGACAGAGAGAAGGAGAAATGGAAAGGGACAGAGGGTCTATCAATATCGATCTGTGTTCGAGGTAGCATTGGCCACTTTCTCTGCATTGGCCAGAGGTTATGGAAAATTACGAGCATGAAAAGCTATAGGTTCGAGTTTTGTTCATAAGACAACTTTTACTCATGGAAAAGAAGAATTATCATACACGTACACCATCAATGCATTTACCGTGTGTGTTTTAAATTAGCTCGAGTATGGCATTCACATTACTCGTAAAGGTAATTAGCCATCAAAAGAACTATCATTAATCATAGGCGTGTGCAAGAGGTGAGTAGAGGCGAGGGTTATCTGAAGATGGCAATAACCATAATCATTCATTAACTTTCCGGTAGATTAGGTTTAAAGTTGAACGTTTACAGGCTGGAGGAGAAGCAAGAGTGAAAAAGCTGGGTTACTTGACTGTCAAATGAACAGAGAATTCCTTACAATGCCGAAGTAACGCGTTTCGATTCCTTGGACTTACACAGATACGACTATCAAAATTGACAAACATTAACAAAAACAAAACAAAAAACAAAACAAAAAAACAAACAAAAAAAGAAAATAAAAGAAAAGGATCCTAGCTTCATTTAAGTGTGCGGTGACCGAATGAATACAGCCCTCTCTCTCTCCTCTCTCTCTCCTCTCTCTCTCTCTCTCTCTCTCTCTCTCTCTCCTCTTCTCTCTCCTCTCTCTCTCTCTCTCTCTCTCACATCTGCATCTGCGCGAAATCTTAAACGTTTGAAGATGTCAAGATTCGCAATAAGTCTGATTTTTTTTGTTCACAAATGTCTTGATCAGTCTATGAAAAAAAAAGTAAATCCTATCTTACAGTTTAAAAAAAGTAGATAAAAAGGAACCGCCCTTCCGTCCTTCCCCACACTGAAATTTAATGGGCTCGTCGTTGGACCACGTTTCAACTTTTCATCACGTTTTGGAATAGCTCAGTCGGTAGAGTGCTGGACTCGTGTCCTGGTAATTCTGGAGTTGGGGGTTCGATCACCGCTGGACCGTCATGGTAACAGAGATCTTTTCCTCGGTGTTAACATTGGTCCTGACTTCACTCCACTCCCCAAAAGTCTTTCATATGAGACTTTCAACCGAAGTTCCGTGTGTGAACGCACGAATAACATGTCGCACACACATAAAATCCCATCACCAACTTTCAGAAGAGAAGGCCAGCCTTTTGGTATCGATGGCACGTTGTCATATCGTTTGAAAGAATGAAAATATGAATGGAGAAAATGAGTGAGTGACAGACTGAATGACGCGAGAATCAATTGAACGCAGCGCTAGCTGGCAGTTCTTCAGGCAGTTGTACCCAGGTAGGCAGCCCCTTCTGTAAAGAAAGGCGAGGAGGCTAAAGCGCTTGAAGCCTGGTCTCTATCCCAGGTTAAGCATCAGATAACTGCCCTTGATTATAGTGATAAAAATGGTAATAACGATGATAATGAGAATAGTAATAATAATGAGATGATGATGATGATGATGATGATGAGATGATGATGTATGATGATGATGATGACAATGTTGAGGAGGAGAAGGAGGAGGAGCAGGAGCAGGAGCAGGAGGAGGACAAATAACAGCAACAGAAATAATAATAATAATAATGATAATGGTAATAATGATGATAATGCTGCTGTGCGCTGCTGCTGCTGCTGCTTGCTGCTGCTGATGATGATGATGATGATTTTGATGCTGATAACAATAATCAATTCAGTAGTTTTTACATAATGCTGCTGACACACCGACAGACGCAGATGAAAACATGACCTCCTTGACGGAGGGTATCGAAGACACTGTCCAAGCAAAGACTGCTGAGTATTTCCTGTATTTTTTTTGTTTTTTGTCGCTGTTGTGTGATGATTCTGTAGAAGCCCTCAAAGTCGAAACGCAGAACCTCCGTTCTGCCATTTTTCTGTTCCATTCATCCGGCGTGTCCTTGTACGTGTGCGTTTAGTGCCAAGTGCACATAGCTGTCGTGTGCGTTTAGTACCAAGTGCACACAGCTGTCGTGTGCGTTTAGTGCCAAGTGCACATAGCTGTCGCGGCATTTAGTGCCAAGTGCACATAGCTGTCGTGTGCGTTTAGTGCCAAGTGCACATAGCTGTCGTATGTCGAGTTTCCTTTTCGAATGGGAGATGAATTCATTCTATTTACACAAGACAAAAACCTGACAGAGTTAGATCTAGTTGCAAAGTGAGGAGACTTCAGGCGGAAATCTAAACAAATTTTAAATGAAATTAACAGCGAACCGCCAAGAAAACGTAGACAAACGAATCACAAGACAATACACGACACGTTTCGACCTCTTAGGTCTTCTTCAGCAAGATACAAAACACCCAGGACAACGAAAACGAACGGGCAATCACTTATCTTCATTCACTTCAGCTGAAGACGGGCGTTGAATCAACAGAGGTCGAAACGCGTCGTGTTCTGTCTTCTGATTCGTTTGTCTACGTTTTCTTAGGCGGTTCGCTATTAATTTCTTTTCTTTTTTTTTAATTTTTTTTTTTTTTTTTTTTGCTGTCCCAACCTCTGCGCTACCTCAGAGGCAGTGCACCCACGCCGCTCATTCCGACACCTCGTCCACAGCCACAGCCCGGTCAGCCCCGCCGCAGCCCGGCACCAGCAATCCACAGGGAGCAGTCAATGTCAAGTCGTCATGAGGCAACCCACCGGAGGAGACACTGCACTGCTGCCGAGTCACTTCGGTGGTGTTCAGTGGCGCCTGTTCTGATCTAACATACGCAGGACACCACCTACTAAGCCCCCTACTGACGACAATAATTGCTTAGTCGCGGAGCCGGCGTGAGTGAGCTCTCCCTCCGGAGGACGCCACCACGTCCGTCCAACGACAGCCCCCATGGACTCGCCGATACCGGTGACCCCGACGGAAGCAAACCAAGGCCACAGACGCGGAGAGGACATCGAAACTGAGGTCACCATGAGAGCAGGGCATGAAGGGCCACAGAATTTGAGACATTTTTTTTTAATGCTGATCAATGGGAATGAGGGTGATTAAGATGATGCTACGGATTTCCATTTCGGTCTGAGACTACATGACAGGGCTGTACTCTACGCTTCCTTTCATAATATATTCTGGCGTCAACCAGGCCCGAGAGATACAGGCACCTGCAGTGTTGGTCAGGAAATTTGAGCAACACTCTCAGAAACGCATCCATTAAGTGGATGAAACTCGACTGTGTGGTCCCAGTCTTCCCAACTGAGTCCGCAGCAAACTCAACTCTGGGTAGGAGCCGGTCGGGGCAGAAAAAACCCACATGACTCTGATGGGATTCGAACCCACGACCTCCCAGCCGGGAGTCCGCGACGCTAACCACCTCGCCACGGCGGCTGGTTCGCTATTAATTTCATTTAAATTTTCTAACAGTTAGTTGACACAGAATATCATATTCATTCTATCTTTAAAAAAACAAACAGGAAATGAAAGGGAAACAAAACTGCATTGAAAGAGAACGATTACGTTACATCATATTTCAGAACGCTTGTCAAAAGCTCTCCAAAATCATTTTTTGGACTTTCCAGTTTATTGCACTTGACTTAACAGCATAATGTACTCATAAACAACGTTCTGTATATATGAGTTCTCTGTTTTGAAGATATTGCACTTGACTTAACAGCATAGTGTACTCATAAACAACGTTCTGTATATATGAGTTCTCTGTTTGAAGATAATCTCCTTTTCGTACACCAAGACATTACAATACAAACTTTTTGACCCGAGCTACCTCCCATAAGAACTGGTTGTTGGGCCACCCAATGCATGGTCACGGAAGTGAAAGGAATACTGCTGAGAATGTACCGAGTGTGCCCGCGTCAATTGGACACTTTATGTTGCTCTCCTGTAGAAAACCGCCTTCCCCTCCGGTCCCCCCCCCCCCCCCTATCCCTTCCGAAGCCGTTCCACCCCTCACCCCTCTCTCTTCTGTCCCAGCACAGTGGTAGCGTGGTGGACATGATACTCACCTGGAATCAGGAATTCACAGGCTGGTGGGTCGAGTCTCTCTCTCCTCTCTCTCTCTCTCTCTCTCCTCTCTCTCTCTCTCCTCACCCACACCAGAGCTTATACGGTAGTCCTTCGGTTGACTAAATAAACTGAGGTCCTGTGTGGAACATGCATCTGGTGTGTCGTAAAGGAACCCACAGCACTTTGTTTCTGGCAGAATTCCATAACATCCCCTTGAATATCTTCTGCAAAATTACAAGAAGATTACCACACACAAAAAAAAATGGAATGGTGCTGTAAACTCCTTAGGGGCAAAATGGATATTTCTTTTTGTCTCGCTTCCCATTTCCCCTCTACGGCATTTTCCCACACATGCTCCTTCTGGCTCCCCCACACCCAGCCACACCCAGATTTATCTTGTCGCAGCCCCAGCCCTGCAGTCTAACGGTGCCGATCAGAATCAAGTCGCCTTCAGACAACCGACCAGAGGAGCCACAGCACTGCTCCTACATCACAGCACTCCCAGTGTTCACAGGTTCCTCCTTTGATCCAACATGCACAAGATACTACCTACTAAACCCAACACTGACGACAATGACCGATTCCTCGTGGAGCCAACATGAGTTAGTGGCCACTGCGTCGGTCCATTGACAATGTGATCTACGCACCCACCGATACCGGAGACTTCGGCACCAATTCACCACGTCAGTGGACGTGGAAAGGAAATCCAAAATGAAGTCACCACGAGAACAGGCCATGAAAGCCACAGAACTTGAGACGTATCATTCTGTGGATCAATAAGGATGGAGATGGTGTGATGGAGTTCCACACTGGTCTGGAAGACCTTTATCACAGGGCTTTACTCTAGGCTTCCTTTCATAACATATCCTGGCGTCGACCAGGCCCGAGAGACACAGCTGCTTGCAGCGTCGGTCAGAAAATTTGAATAATATTTTCAGAATCAGATCCTCTTCATAGATGAAACTGAGCTGTGCGGATCCAATCTTCCTGTAGGAGCCTGTAGCACACTGAACTCTGAATAGGAGTCAGTCGGGACGGAAATACCCAACCAATAAGTGCTTCTCTTGGGATTCGAACCTACAGACCTCCCAAGTTGCGAGTCAGTAAAGTTAACCACTGCTCCACGGCTGCTGGTCAGTATTTATGTCATTGTTCTTCAGGGGTAGGTCGTAGTGATGCCTGACGGATGCCTTGGGCTACTAGGGATCTCCACAACTCTCTGCACAAACTGAACCTGTTGTACCCAAACCAGACCGTTCTATTCTGCGTCCAGGACGTCTTCAGCCTGCCTGTGGATCGTCCACCGTCCACGGCGCCCTGCAGAATGGCTCCGGAGAGGGAGTTATGGTGAGATGCCTTTAGACAATCAGAAAGGAGACAGGCTCCGCCAAACATTCTCCTACTGCCGGCTAAATACCATGGTGGGTGAGACAGTTCGGTGCGGTACAATACCACACTGGACAATGCAATAATATCTCTCCACACTTCTAGCCGTCCCTCTTCACTCTGAGTGCCTTTTCCCTTTACCATTTTCCTTGTCATATACACTGCTTTGGGTAACAGACTGTTCGCTTCCCTTTACCATTGTTATCTGCATGGGTTGTGTTAAGATACTGCGTAATTTCCTTTCGTTTACAACCTGCATCTTTTTCTGTACTGAACTGTTTCTCTCTCTCTGCCTCTGTTTCTGCCATCGTCTTCTCTCTCTTCCTTCTCTCTCTCTCTCTCTCTCTCTCTTCTCTCTCTCTCTCTCTCTCTCTCTCTCTCTCTCTCTCTCTCTCTCTCTCTCTCTCTCTCTCTCTCTCTCTCTCTGACTGTTTCTCTCTCTCTCTGCTCTGTTTTTGCCATCGTCTCTCTCTCTCTCTCTCTCTCTCTCTCTCTCTCTCTCTCTCTCTCTCTCTCTCTCTCTTCTCTGATTTTATTATCTACACGGATTTCACTAATTACATACATATATGTGTTTGTGTAACTTTTTCTTCTTTTGCGCGTTTCTTGTATGATTTACATTGATTTGTGAAACAGATTGTTTTCCCTTTCCGTTGTTATCTACACGGGTTTGATTATCGTGCCATTGGCCTTACTCTTTTTACATGCATAGATTTGTTTAACACACTATTCAAATCCCTTTCCCTCAATACGTTCTCGGGTTTGTGTAACATACTGTTTTCATTTCTCTTTCCTTTCAAAATGCACGAGTTAATCTAACACACTGCTTATCCCCCTTTCCCTTATTACACGCCTAGATTTGTGGGTACAGGTTAAAAGGTTCAAGGTCCCATGGCCTCTTGGTCGTTTGGGCAGTGAACTGTCAGAGTTACACCCGTGTCTAGGGCACGGTACGATGGGAGACGGAGCCTATCCATCTCCTTCCATCGCCTTTTCACCTTCACTGAACTGGAGCAGGTACCCATTTACCGCGGGGTGGACAGAGAGGGTTTTCGAGCCAAAAATATCCAACTACACGAATGTTTTAAACTGACGACCGTTAAAAAGTTGAAAATAAAGTGAGGGAGGGAACAGTAAACAAAACACAGTAAACAAGTAGGGTAACTCTTGCTCCCATGAGAAAACCAGCTAACACAGAGTAACTTCTATTCAAGACTGGCACAGCCTTTTAAACTTGAATAAAGTCAGACAAATACAAAGACTAACAATCTAATAGTGGGGGAAAACCAAGCGCAGGCCAACAGGCCCTCCATCATCAAAATAATGACTTGGCAAAGATTTGAACTTAAGGGACGGGGGGGGGAGGGGTGTTGAAGATGAAGAAAATGGGAACATAAAATTAAGAAGATATATTATAAATATGAAAACTCTTCACTAGCTGCATGAGAGAACCATCGTAATCTCTCTTGAAGGCAGATCTATTTGCATAAAAGTGACTCTGTGTTAGGTTTTCTCATGGGATCAAGAGTTACCCTACTTGTTTACTGTTTATTGACGACCGTTAGTTCCGCAGGCACTGCTCTGACCATGTGACCAGGGGTCCTGCTTGGGTTTCTGTAACGCACTGTTTGTTTGCTTTGTCCTTATTCCAAGCGAGGGTTTGTCTGACCCACTGTTTATTCCACTGTCTGCTGTCACGTGCACGTGTTTATACAACACACTGCTGTCTTCTCCTTTCCTCTCGTTTCGTGCAGGAGTTTGTGCGACACATTTTATTCTCCTTTCTTTTTTTCAAGCACGGGTTTGTGCGACATACTGTTTTATTCTCCCTTCCCTTATCACATGCACGGGTTTGTGTGACATCCTGTTTTATTCTCCTTTCCTTTCTCACATGCACGGGTTTGTGTGACATACTGTTTTATTCTCCTTTCCTTTCTCACATGCACGGGTTTGTGTGACATCCTGTTTTATTCTTCTTTCCTTTCTCACATACACGGGTTTGTGCAACACACTGTTTTATTCTCCCTTCCCTGATCACATGCACGTGTTTGTGTGACATACTGTTTTATTCTCCTTTCCTTTCTCACATGCACGGGTTTGTCAAACACACTGTTTTATTCTCCTTTCCTTTCTCACATGCACGGGTTTGTCAAACACACTGTTTTATTCTCCTTTCCTTTCTCACATGCACGGGTTTGTCTAACACACTGTGTTATTCTCCTTTCTCTTATCACATGCACGGGTTTGTCTAACACGCTGTTTTATTCTCCTTTCCTTTCTCACATGCACGGGTTTGTCAAACACACTGTTTTATTCTCCTTTCCTTTCTCACACGCACGGGTTTGTCTAACACACTGTGTTATTCTCCTTTCTCTTATCACATGCACGGGTTTGTCTAACACGCTGTTTTATTCTCCTTTCCTTTCTTACATGCACGGGTTTGTCAAACACACTGTTTTATTCTCCTTTCCTTTCTCACATGCACGGGTTTGTCTAACACACTGTGTTATTCTCCTTTCTCTTATCACATGCACGGGTTTGTCTAACACACTGTTTTATTCTCCTTTCCCTTATCACATGCACGGGTTTGTGCAACACAATGTTCATTCTCCTTTCCTTTATCATTCGCACGGGTTTGTGTGTAACACATTGTTTATTCTCCTTTTCCTCATCGCGTACATAAGTTTGTGCGACACACTTTATTCTCCTCTTTTTATAACAGGCACGTTTATTCTCCTTTCCTTTAACACATGCACGGGTTTGTGTGACATCTGTTTATTCTCCTTTCCCTTGTCACATGCACGGGATTGTGCAACACACTGTATATTCTCCTTTCCCTTATCACATGCATGTGATTGTGCAACACACTGTCTATTCTCCCTTTCCTTTAACACATGCCCTAGATTGTGTAACACATTGTTTATTCTCCTTTCCCTTATCACATGCATGGGATTGTGCAACACACTGTACGTAGGAGGGTAGGTGGGGAGAAGATTTTTTCTTTTTTTTTCTCTTCTGTCAATGATTTTTTTTTAAAAGAAAGAAAGAAAACACTTTTGATACACTTACCGAGTTGCTCACCCTTGGGAAGTGTGTTGATAATTGTACACACACACACACACACACACACACACACACACACACACACACACACACACACACACACACACGCACACACACACACAAACACACACACACACACACACACACACACTGTCAACCTCGTGTAATGTCAGTGGAGGAAGGACTAGCGCACAGCCCAACACAACTCACAGCTTGCTTACAATCTCATTCATATATCATGCATTCGTCACATCAAACCACTAGTAAAGTCTATAACTTTACTACACATGATCATAGAACGAAACATCAATGCATATGGAGTCAAATGAAATAAAACATTCTCTCTTTCCTGAACTTCACAAAATCATTTATCTAAAACATCATTAACTAACCCGGGTATAAATAGATTTCTACTTTACCTGGCCAGGTGATCTTAACTATTCACGAATCACTGTCTTTTCTTTTCTTTTCTTTTTCTTTTCACTGTCACTTTCACAACACGACACAACTGCTGGCACTGGTTTTGGTCTGATGGCGCCTGGTCAGGTGAGACTGTTGGCGTTGGTCGGTGGTTCTGCTTGGCGAAGTGACGCTGCCAGGTATGAGGTCGAACCCCGGTTAGGATAGAACAGTGACTATCAACATCGATCTGTTCTCCTTTCTTTCTTCCTGCATTATCGCATTGCACTCTCTCTCTCTCTCTCTTCTAGTCTGCTCTTATCAAATGGACATGGTTGCTTTTCTTTTCTTTTTTTTTCTTCTTTCTTTTTTCTTCATGTTACAACTCTCTCCACATCTCTCAAAGTCCTTCCTCGCAGCCCTTTTTCCCATGTTCTCTAAACCCCTTGGTTTTTTTCTTCTCTCCCCCCCCTCATCTCCCTTTTCTCTTATCTTCCCCTTTTTTCCCCCTTTCTTTCCTCCATCAAATCTCCTCTCTCTCTTTTTTCGTTTCCCCCTCGTTCCTTGTTCGTTTTATCCCCTCCCTTTCCCCTGTAGGCGAGGCCTATTCCCAACTTCTCCCTCTCTCCTCTGCTGTTTGTTTTCCCCCTTTCTCTCTCATCCGCATTCCTTTTTTCGTTCCGATCTGTAAAAAAGGGGAGTACCATTGGTCATATTTTTACCGCCCGCACCGAAGTTATCCCCCTCTAATTCCCCTGGATGTCCAAATCATGACAGTCACGCCTACACACCTTACTCTCTGTGGTGGTCAATCGGTCATGTAATTGATTAGCCAGATTTCACCCCCACCACGCACTACCTTCCCCCTTTCCTACTTAATTGGCGCCGTGTGACTTAAGTCGTGGACACTGGTCAATCTAAAGTGGCTAGCTGAGTCTGGGTAGGCGCCACGACGTCTGAGTAACAATGACGCTGGTTCCACAAAGTGCTAGATGAGCCTGAGCTCGGCTCTGCGACTCGTCTCGCTAGACATCGAGGCGTCGGTCAAAACGGCTTAGTCAGTCTGGGTGGGTCGGACCGTCTCGGTTGAAACCTCTCCACTAAGCTTAATTGGCCGGATCCGAACCATGGGCCCGGTCTACGTGGCGCCAAGATGTCTGCGTTTGGACTTATGTCCAGACAAATTGGTTGGCGACTCCCCAAGTTGGGTTGTTTCCTTTTTTTGTCCGTGACAATTTCCCCTTGCAAAAGACCATGCTCCGCATTGTCTCAAAACAACGGTACAAAAAAAAAGACAACAACCGAATTTGCTGACACACAGCTACACGCGCAAAGTTTGAAAAATACTTTACAACCAACGGTTTATAAATTATAAAATATACCATTAGTGAATACCACTCCAATGAGTTATCATTGACGTGCGCCCTTGCGTTATTTCAACTCATTTTATAACGACCTCTGTGCGCACTTATGCAATTCCCCTACCTGCGGATTTGCCACATCTTCTCTTCACAATTCTGATGAAAAGCACAATTATAATATGATCACGATCCATGACACTTCACTGAGGAATCTCCATCCTCACTTATTGCAAATAATGCATCACTACACAAGCGACTGTATGCTCCAAGCATAACTACATCCGCATGAACAAGTCTCACAAATAAAATATGAACAAGTCTCACACACAAAAAAATATGAACCATAGCCAACTGGGAATGAACCCATATCCAATCAACATAACTGGAATCAACACATATTATCAACAATGCACCCCGGATATGACTGACTTCCTCTGAGTTGCAGCTTGCTAGACTACACGGCTTAAATAGTCAGCTCCGACATTCTGTCGACCGGGAATGTACTGCACTCGGTACCTGTAGGGCTGCAGTGCCATTGCCCAACGCAGAACTCTGCTGTTTTTCAACTGCGCCTCCTGCAGGAATTTGAGTGGTTGATGATCCGTCTCGATCACGAACTCTTTCCCATACAAGTATTTGTGGAATTTCTGCACGGCCCACACGACCGCTAAACACTCCTTCTCCACCGTTCCCCTTTCTGGCTGCTTTGTGTCGCCTCCGACAACAAAACCTAGGAACTCCAACTGTCTAGCCCTTCATACAGTGACACATCCCTGTATGACTCTTCTGGAATCTTAGGCAACCAAATCTCCCCTTCTTCAGCTGGGTCTTATTCACCTCATCAATGATTGCTGCTGCGCCTATGTGCTGAGTCTCACGCTGAATATATTTGCGGAGAAAATTCGCATGGAAAAGTTCTGGTTTCCCATTCACATCAATTCGGTAATCCCGACCGACCTTTTCAGTGATGGTGAATGGTCCTTTCCAATGCATCAGCAGCTTGTTGTGACCCGTGGGAAGCAGTACCAGGACTTGATCTCCCACCTTGCGGGATTGCTTCCTCACCTTCCTGTCATATTGCTTCTTCTGACCGACCCTAGCCTCCTGCAAACTTTCCCTCGCAACCTTACGTGTCTCATACCTGTGCCCACCTTTGGAACAGGGCGAGATTGGGCCAATCAGATCAACAGCCGCTCTCTCTGAATGGTGTGTCAATTAAAGGGGGATGTTTCAGAGGTGCCTTCCTCTTCACCCCTCTTGTGGCTGACCTTTGACACACATCACATGACATGCAGAAACGCTTGATGTCTGCCATTGCTCCTGGCCAATGAAAGTCATCAAAGATTCGGTCAGCTGTTTTGCTGGTGCCGAGATGACCCCCATGAGCGACTCGTGACCCACTGACATGACAGTGTCACGATAACACGCTGGTACCTCTAACTGAGTGGTCACCTTACCTGTCTTCCCCTTGGTGAACACTCGGTACAACAGCCCGCCTTTCACAAGAAATTCTGTCTCACCTCCTCTAACCTCCTGTTTCTCTCCACCTCTTGCCAACTCCCAAGACTTCACGAGCGAAGGGTCTTGTTCCTGTGCTGCCCTAAACTCATCAGGCGACACATCTATGCCCGACTTCCTTCCTGGAACAACTAACGGTTTAAACAACCTTTTCCTCCTTCTTGCTCCGTGTTTGAACTGCTGCCCCTGTAGCAGTCAACAACTCAGGATCCCTGGATCCCTTGCACCTGGAATATTTCCAATGATCAAATCGTGAAGGGGTTTCTCCATCACCAACGCAGACAACTCGCCTGAGAAGTAAGGGGTACGTACTTCTATCTTAGCAACTGGAAACTCCCTCACAGTGCCATCGATTAGAGTACAGGTCTGGATTTGCCCTGTCAAATCCCCTTTATCGACCAGCGTTGTTCGTACTACCCGCATGAACAACCAGTGTCTCGCAACACTTTCACCCTCTGCTGGCCAATCCACCCTTCTTCCACTGGTAACGAACCACTCAGCCTAGTGCCTTCCATCCCTGACACTGACTGCTGTCCAGTGCTAGCCATAGGCTGCACTCCACCCTCTTCAGACTGAA
This sequence comes from Conus ventricosus, assembly GCA_018398815.1. Taxonomy (NCBI): domain Eukaryota; kingdom Metazoa; phylum Mollusca; class Gastropoda; order Neogastropoda; family Conidae; genus Conus; species Conus ventricosus. The sequence goes on from CM031597.1 coordinate 21,414,075, forward strand.
TCCCTTTTGGTTCCACTGCAGGTCGTTTCCCTTGACGACCCTTATCACCTCTTGCAAGGCTGCTGCCTTCTGGAACCTCATGCGACAATCCCTCGCCACATGTCCCTTCTTGTGACAAATGAAACACCTAATGTCCCTTTGCCCTTCCTTCTGCCCCACCACTGGGTTTGCAGACTTTGCAGAAAACTCTCCTAGTCTCCTTGCACTCTTCTCACCTGTGCCTAGCACCTGTTTTCCTGCACCTTCGTGCCCAAACGTGCCTCTCTATACACCTCTGCGAACTTCAACAACTCCCCTGCTGTCTCTGGCTGTCTCTCTTTCAAATGTATGGTTAACTCAGGGCCGCAACCTGACAAAATCTGTTCCTTCATAACTAGCTCTTTCAATTCCGCGAACTCCTTCTTCGTTACCGCTCAACTCTAACCACTTCTCAAAATAGTGATCTAGACGTGCACCAAACTGAGTGTACGTCTCACCTGCTTGTAATTTAGCTGAACGAAATTTCTTCCTGAATCCTTCCTCTGTGAGGTCAAATCCCTTCATCAATGATTCCTTCACAGCGCCGAAATCAGACTGTTGTTCTGCTGGTAACGCAGTGAAAATTTGTAATGCCTTACCCGTCAATAGCGCTGACAAAATGACTGCCCACTCTTCTGAAGGCCAACCCTGACTGGTCGCAAACGTTTCGAAACGACTGATGTATGCATCAATCGAATCGGTTCCTTCAGAGAATTTTGGCAATTTGGGTCGGGGAGCATAGCTGCGCACAGAGTCACTGGAAAGTGAGCTACCATCCTCGGTGGTCTCCCTTTGTATTCTCACTTTCTCCAACTCTAATTGAACCTTTAGTCTTTCTGTTTCCTGCGTTTCCCTAGCTTTAATTCTTTCTGTTTCCTGCGTTTCCCTAGCCTGATTATCATTAGCCTGAATCCTTAATCTTTCTGTTTCCTGCGCCTCTACTGCGATACGGCGTCTTTCCGCACGTTCATCTCTTTCCATCTTTTGCTGGTTTTCAACGAACGCACGCAACTCATCTCCTGAGTAACCTAGATCACGAGCGACGCTCACAAGTTGTTCAATAGGGGTGTTCTTTTCTTCCGCCATTATATCTTCTCCTTTTTTTTTTTTTTGAACAAGATTTTATAACAACGACAGCCAAACTGGTGGTTACCGACACGAGTGACGTGATAGCACAATCCTATGAATGATAATATTAGCTTGGGACAACGTAGTTAGTTTTTATAAGACGCCCAGCGCCTGACCCAACTATGAGAGCGAATTATAGGCAATCTGTGCGAAATGAGTACTCTGGGGCTGAAATGCCAAGCCTAGTATTAACTATCTTGGAAGCAATGCCAAGCCTAGTATTTAACTATCTTGGGAACATACAGTAAGACAACCCCTTGTCTTAGGATTACAACACTTGAATCCCACCCAGCTTCCTCTCTGAGAAGTTGAACAATTATAATAAATGGGCCAGAATATCCTGGCAGGCTCGCCAATAAATTGTCAACCTCGGTGTAATGTCAGTGGAGGAAGGACTAGCGCACAGCCCAAACACACTCACAGCTTGCTTACAATCTCATTCATATATCATGCATTCGTCACATCAAACCACTAGTAAAGTCTATAACTTTACTACACATGATCATAGAACGAAACATCAATGCATATGGAGTCAAATGAAATAAAACATTCTCTCTTTCCTGAACTTCACAAAATCATTTATCTAAAACATCATTAACTAACCCGGGTATAAATAGATTTCTACTTTACCTGGCCAGGTGATCTTAACTATTCACGAATCACTGTCTTTTCTTTTCTTTTCTTTTTCTTTTCACTGTCACTTTCACAACACGACACAACTGCTGGCACTGGTTTTGGTCTGATGGCGCCTGGTCAGGTGAGACTGTTGGCGTTGGTCGGTGGTTCTGCTTGGCGAAGTGACGCTGCCAGGTATGAGGTCGAACCCCCGGTTAGGATAGAACAGTGACTATCAACATCGATCTGTTCTCCTTTCTTTCTTCCTGCATTATCGCATTGCACTCTCTCTCTCTCTCTCTTCTAGTCTGCTCTTATCAAATGGACATGGTTGCTTTTCTTTTCTTTTTTTTTCTTCTTTCTTTTTTTCTTCATTAGTTAGCAACTCTCTCCACATCTCTCCTAAGTCCTTCCTCTGCAGACTATCTCATGCTAATCTCTCAACTTCGTTCTCTTCTCTCCTCCCCTCATCTCTCTGCTTTTCTCTCCTCCCCTCATCTCTCTCTCTCTCTGCCCTTCTCTCCTGCAGAGCTCCACTCAGAACCTCTCTCTCTCTCTCTCTCTCTCTGTTCGTTCTCCCCCTCGTTCTCTCTGTTCGTTCTCATCTCCCTGCCTTCCTGTAGGCGAGAGCCTACTTCCCCGAACTTCTCCCTCTCTCTCTCTGTCTGTTCGTTTTCCTCCTTTCTCTCTCACTCACGCATTCCTTTATTCGTTCCGATCTGTCCAAAAAGGGCGAGTACCATTGGTCAGTATTTTTACCGCCCTGACACCGAAGTTATCCCCTCTAATTCCATTGGATGTCCAAATCATGACAGTCACGCCTACACACCTTACTCTCTGTGGTGGTCAATCGGTCATGTAATTGATTAGCCAGATTTCACCCCCACCACGCACTACCTTCCCCCCTTTCCTACTTAATTGGCGCCGTATGACTTAAGTCGTGGACACTGGTCAATCTAAAGTGGCTAGCTGAGTCTGGGTAGGCGCCACGACGTCTGAGTAACAATGACGCTGTTCCACAAAGTGGCTAGATGAGCCTGAGCTCGGCTCTGCGACTCGTCTCGCTAGACATCGAGGCGTCGGTCAAAACGGCTTAGTCAGTCTGGGTGGGTCGGACCGTCTCGGTGAAACCTCTCCACTAAGCTTAATTGGCCGGATCCGAACCAT
>CM031597.1:21422002-21424502 GCA_018398815.1 Conus ventricosus
AAACAAAGTTATGTAAAGGACATTAAACAAATTCTTGCATTTATCAAAGAACGTCATCTCATCGTAGCTTTATAAAAGGACTTTGGACAAAGGCTTCAGTTTAGGTGAGCATTACCTACCTACGTGGACACATTGGACACAGCCTTTGGTTTACTGTAGAGCATTATACCCACCATAGCTATGTACAGGTCCTTGAACAGAATAAAGACAGAACATCGCTTCATTTTAGAGAACATCAGACAGTTTTGAGTGGATCACACAGAGTTAATGCCTACAGGTATGTGAGGTACATCGGACATACAAACTCTTGCATTAATCAGAAAGCATCATTTCACAATGACTGTGTACAGCTTCACATCAATATAGCGATGTAAATTGATACTGGACAAAGGCTTGAGTTTACTAGGACCACACCGTATATCCCGGTGTGAAGGGATCGTAGAATAATCTTAAATTTACCTCAACAAGGAAATGTGAAACAACAAAGAACAACAACTCTAAAAATTTATCAGAGCCTAGCGTCAATTTGGAAATGTAAAAGGACAGCTACAAGATTTGTGTCCTACTCTGCATTAAATAAGCGTTGTTTTGCACCTTCCCTTGTGTTTACTTGCATGTTGACAGTGGATAGTCTGTTCAGTTTGTTAGAGCCTGATCTTAATAACACGATGTCAAACACTCTGTGAATAATTAATTAATTGCAACTTAATTTTTGCACGACAAAAAAACATTAGACAAAACTTAAGATTAACAGCTTACCATTTCTTCAGGGCCATGGGAAATCACTTTGTAAAATGTTTTAAAGTTTCTCCCGTCTGAACCAGGATGTTTAGTCCTTTTTCGTTTTTTTTTCTCTCTGTCCTTCATCTGTATATTTTTTCCTAATCCTTTTTTCACCTTTTCTATCCTTCATCTTTACCGTTGTGTCTGATCATCCTCCTGACATCCTTCATCTTTGCAGTACTTCTAGTTCTTCTCTGCTTCTACATATTCTTCACAAGTATTTCTAATTCTTTGCCTACCTTCCTTTATATCTTTCAACTTTATGTTATTTCTTGCTCTTACTTTACCTTCCTAGGTATCCTTTACCTTTATAAAACATTTCTACTCCTCTCTTTACTGTGTTATCTCTGATTCATCTTTAACAGTATTTCTAGTTCTTTTTACTGTCTTATATATCATTCACCTTTACCCCGTACTTTGAATGATTTCTTTACCGTCCTGTATGCAATCCACCTTTACCAGTATTTCTAGTATATTCTTTAGTGCCTTATGGATTATTCATCTTCACGAGCATTTCTAGGTTTTGTTTTGCCGTCCTATGAATTATTCACCCCAACTAGTTTTCCTACTTATTCTTTTTGACGTCCCAAATGTAATTTATCTTCACCATTATTCTTGTGCTTTCTTTACCATCGTATATGCCCTCCACCTTTTGCCAATGTTTCTGGTTCTTTCTTTCCTTTCCTTTACTTCCTTTAACTTTACCAGTGTTTCTAGTTCATTCTTTACTACCTTATATACCATTCACCTTTACCAATATTCCTAATTCTTTAAATACCGTTTTATTTGTCATTCATTTTTACCAGTACTTTAAATTCTTGCTTTATTGTCCTCTATGCCATTCACCTTTAACAGTATTTCCAGTCCTTTCATTTTGTCCTATTTATCATTTATCTTTGACTTATTTTTTTTAACGCTTTTATCAGTATTTCTAGTTCTTGTTTTGCTGTCCTAAATATCAACCCAACTTTGCTTGTATTTCCGATTCTTTCTTTTCCGTCCTATGTATTCTCATTTTTACCATTATTTTTGGATTTTTTCTTCTTTTTCTTTGGAGCCTGTTTTCACCTTTACCATTGTATCGGTCTCTTCTATACGTTCGTTTTCATTTTCATCCTTATCACTATATCTAGTCTGTTCTTTACTTTCTCTTACACCGTTCATCTTTAGCAATATAAACTCATCCTTTTTGTTTTTAATTTCTCTCTGTTTTCTGTACTACCGTCATTTCTTTTCGTCCTTTTTTTTTTCCTTTTTCAGTATCCTCCATTTTGACATTTGCATGTCTTTCTTTCTTTAATTTTCACTCACATTTACCATCATTTCCAACCCTGACCTTATATTCCTCTTTCTCATTGAAATTGGCCATAATTTCTCGTCCTATCTTGCTTCACCTGCCTGTCTTTTCTTCATTTTAATCACGGTTTCTCGTCCGTTCTTTACCATCCTCTCTATTTTCATCTTTATCACAGCTTCTAAGTCATCCTTATTTACCTTCCATTTTATGTTTTACCTTTACCATGATTTCTCGTGCGTTCTTTACCTTCCTCTTTAGCTTCATCGTTTCCAATCCGTATTGGGCCCTTTTTTGATTTCCTTTCCGTTTTGTTTATCTTTGCCATTATACCTACTCCTTTTTTCCCCTTTCGCTCTACCCCATAACACTCCGATTCTATTTAGTCTTCCCTTTCTTCTCCTGCCTCCATCTTTACCTGCA
>CM031597.1:21429502-21452511 GCA_018398815.1 Conus ventricosus
TATGTTTGACTTTGAAAAAAAATTCCTCTTTTCAGTGAAATTTACAAAAGAACCTCCTAATAGTTCTTCACATGATTCCAACAAGTTTTCGTTATTAAGGAATAACTTTCAGATAAAGTAAGGAATTTAACACATACAGAATTTTTAATGTTCATTGCACCCCTTTTAGCTGTTCTGTCCGCCCATTCATTACCAAAAATTTTTACAATGTGAGGGAAACCCCAAGAGAATGAGATACTAGTTCCGCGCAGTGATAAATAATGGATTGTATGACAAATTTCTGCAATAATATCACCTCTTACTTTTAGATTATAAGACTGTAGCGCGTCTAAAACAGATTTAGAATCAACAAAAATAATACCTGAACTAGACAAAAAGGGAAGTTTCAAGCAGAAAATTCAAACCCATCAAAATAGCAATAAGTTCTGCTGTAAATTTGAAAAATTTTTTCCCAAGATGGTAAGCCTTTTTCTGCTTTTAAGCTGGATTACAAATGCAGCTCCAACCATGTCATTATCTAGCTTAGAGCCATCAGGGGTAAATTTTTAGAGGGTTTCCGGGTAGGCTCAAAAATAGAGCTTTTACAGAAGCAGATAAAGTGGGACCATCATTTTTCTTTATTTTTGTATAATTAGTATCAAAATAGGCTGAGTAGTTCCATTTAGGGGACTGCATTGAACAGTACACGAGATGATAATCTTTCTTATTGTTCCTGGACTCTTGAAAAATGTCATAAGTGAAAGTGCCTATTGTTTCTAAAGAGGCAAACCGACTTTGCTCTTTTGGGAAAATCCGTGGTCTGATTTTACGCACACTTCATCTTTAATTTGAATTTGGACTGATGTCTCTTAGGACATATTTGATGATGCAAGTTTCATTTTTCTTCAAAAGTAATATACCAATTTCAGCATATGTTTTTAATGAAGATTTTATATACTGGAACCCCAATCGAAAGTTGGGCTTTACTGTCTATATTTTGCATTTTTTTTAAAAGGTTTATTTTTTGGGGCAGAGAAGAAAAACCTCTTGGGCATATGTTAATTTTGAACGAATAAGTGCTGTTACTAGATGTATAAGAGTGGAAATGTCTTGTCCCCACTGTTGTTTGCTGACAATTTTTAGGAAGTCAGACTTTTTTAGTTTCATCATTACGTGTTCTAAATGCTCTTTCCATGAAAATTTTGATGCAAGGATTACTCTAAAAATTTAACAGACTGTGCATAATTGTAACTGACCCTTCTAGATTGCAAGAAGGCAATCTCTGCGATCGTAACCAGAGCCCAAAAGCTCATTTGTGATTTCTCTGGAGACAAAGTTAAACCATTTTGAATCATAAAACCATTTATATTATCAATTTCTCTTTGATATCAATTTTTTAGTGAAATTTAGCGATCTCATTGGAGTGCGTTTTTTCATAGTCACTTTCATCCATATGCAGATATCATCAGCATATTGAACCAATTCAATATGATTAGACACAGATGATGGTAGGTCATGTGTTAAATATTGAAAAGTATTGGTGCTACTACTGATCCTTGTGGAATTCCCATATGAAGTGGTTTTAATTTTGAGTAAGTGTGTCCTATTCTGGTCTGAATTGATCTATCGCTACAAAGTCTTGAATAATTATACATGCAACCTGATAAGCCAATGGATTTTAATTTATAAAGTAGTCTAGAGTGCCATACTTGATCGTACGCTTTTTTTTTATCAAAGAAAAGAAAGCCAGTACATTTTTCCTTCTAGCAAACTGATGTTTAAATTTTGGGTTTTTTAATTGGTAAGGTGATCGATGGTTGATCTGCCCTTACGAAAACCTGCTTGATGTATTGGTATGATATTGTTCTTTTCGCGTAGTGTAGGAGACGATTTAAAATTATTTTTTCCATCAGTTTCCCCGTATGTGACGTCAGAGCAATAGGCCGATAACTGTTTATGTCTGATTTTGGTTTACCAAGCTTGTGTATGGGAACAATAATAGATTGTTTCCATATTAATGGAATATTTCCAGACGACCAACATCTTTGTATGAATTGGTAAAAGAAAGTTAACAAAATTAGCAGGTAAATGTTTGATTAATTCATTTGATATTCCATCAGGCCTACTGAAGTTCTTTATTTCCATTGGAGAAAATAATGACATCATTCATTTCTTTTAGGGGATTGGGGCATTGATAAAAGGGCTGTTATCTTCTATTGGATCATTGTATATTTCACTGGAAGATTCTTTTCCCCCGAAAAACTCTATCCTTTTCTGAACAGCCCCCTTTGCAACTCGTCATTGCAAACATTTCTGAGAAAGCTTCGGGGCCCTTTTTTGAGTTTTGAAGGAAATTCTTCATTTTTTTACATGTACTGGATATTCTGGAAGGCAACTCCATTTTTCATATCCTTCACTTTTTCCAAACCTTCTGAAGATCTGCATGATCAGAAACTTCATTTTTACAAAAATTAGACCAATACGCCGTTTGGCCTGTTCGTTGACTCTATTGCTATGTATTTTTGCCTTCCTTCATATTTTTGTGTTTTTCTTCCTACTTTTTGTCTTTGAGATATTCATTAAAAAGGGTTCGTGTGTTTGTTGTGTGTGTGTGTGTGTGTGTGTGTGTGTGTGTGTGTGTGTGTGGGTGTGTGTGTGTGGTGTGTGGTGTGTGTGTGTGGTGTGTGTTGTGTGTGTGTGTGTGTGTGTGTGTGTGTGTGTGTGTGTACGTGTCTACATCGATTAATGTCCCCCTCATACGTGGCTAGGAGGTGTGCAAAAATCACCCAGGTTCACCTTCTTGAGACTGCTGGAAATATTAGGAATGACCCTTTCATCCGCAAGTTTCATGAAAGGAGTCTATCCCCCTCTTTCCCCTTGGAAACGACGGCTGTCTGTAGACGTTGATGACACTATCGCTAGTTGTCAGCACATTGTGGGAAGGAATGTGTTGGAGACGGGAAGCACACGGCGAGGACATGTGGTGGGAGCGGGAAGAGACACACCGCGAGGACATGTGGTGGAGACGGGAAAACACACCGCGAGGACTTTTGGTGGAGACGGGAAGACACACCGCGAGGACATGTGTTGGGGCGAGAAGACACACCGCGAGGACATGTTGGTGGAGACGGGAAGACACACCGCGGGACATGTGGTGGAGACGGAAGAACAAAACCGCGAGGACCATGTGGTGGAGACGGGAAGACACACCGCGAGGACATGTGTTGGGACGGGGGAAAACACCGCGAGGACATGTTTTTGGGGACGAGGGAAAACCCGCGAGGACATGTGTTGGGACGAGAAGACACACCGCAAGGACCTCGGGGGCAGCATAACGTTCTGGATGCCGGGCAAAAATCCACCGCCAGCCCAAACAACGAAAATTTCTATGCAGTCAGGGAGAGAGGTTGGTGGCTCTGTGCTGTGTTTATGCACTATCCTGGAGAGAGGAGAGAGGAGAGAGGGAGAGAGGGGAGGAGAGGGGATGAAGGGGAGAGAGGACAGACAGACAGACGACAGACAGACAGACACACACACACACACACACACACACACACACCCCCACACACACACACACACAAAGAGAAGGGGGAGAGAGAAGAGAGAGAGAGAGAGAGAGAGAGGTGAGAAGAGAGGAGAGATGTAGACAGACGACAGACGACAGAAAGACAGACACACACACACACACACACACCACACACACACACACAACACAAAACACCCACACACACACACATACAGAGAGAGAGAGAGAGAGAGAGAGAGGAGAGAGAGAGAGAGAGAGAGAGGAGAGAGGGGAGGAGAGAGGGAGAGGAGGAGAGAAGTTATTCATGTATGAGCCTTGGCTCCTTAGGAAGGAATACATATACGTATACAACAAAAAAAACAACAACAATGCAAGTAACAAAGTGGGTCAGAAAGGTATGGTTTCTTTCATGACATAACTGCCTCTTTGGGCTTGAATGATTAGGAGAGAGAGAGAGAGAGAGAGAAGGAGAGATAGAGAGAGAGAGAGGAGGAGAGAGAGAGGAAGAGGATAGAGAGGGGAAAGAGAGAGAGAGAGAGAGGGGAGGAGAGGAGAGGGAGAGAGAAAGAGAGAGAAGAGAGAGAGGAAAAGAGAGAGGAGAGAGAGAAGAGAGAGAGAAAAGAGGAGGGAGAGAGAGAGAGAGGGGAAGGAGAGAAGAAAGAGGAGGAGAGGAGAGAGAGAGAAAGAGAGAGAGAGAGAGAAAAGAGAGAGAGAAAGAGAGAGAGAGAGAGGGAAAAAGAGAGGGGAGAGAGAGAGAGAGAGGAGACAGACAGACGACACACACACAGACAGACAGACACACAGACAGGCAGACAGACAGAGAGACAGGACAGACAGACAGTCGACAGACAGGCAGGGCAGACTATAATTGCTTCTTTTGGTTTGAAAGCATGAGGGAGAGGCAGACAGACAGACGGCAGGCAGGCAGGCAGGCAGACAGACAGACAGACAGACAGACAGACAGACAGACAGAGACACAGTGAGAGAGAGAGAAGGCAGACAGATAGACGGAAATACAGACAGACAGATAAACAGACAGACGATCAGATAGAGAGAGACAGAGAAACAGGAGACGGACCGACAGACAGACAGATAGACATATAGACAGGAAAACACACACGAGAGACAGATGAGGGAAAGACAGATGTACACAGACAAAACAGACGACTAAAGACTCAAGATCTTATTCTTTTAGGCCTTAGGTCATGAAGGAACGTATGAACACATAGTTGAAATGGGGAATGAAGGACAGAAATTAACTAAAAGCACACGGGAAAATGAAATGTACACGTGTTTCATGACAAGAAGACATTACATTCTGCCATTTTCGATTTCTCATCCAAAAAAGAAGAAGAATGTACGTCGTCCGATCTGCTCGATGACATTAATACATTCAGGTTTTACAATGAAAGATGTCTATGATACTCAGGCTTTATCAATACTTCACGTATATGTCTACTTGTTGGACAAAAATAAAAGAAGAAAATGGTTCTAATTTTCTCGGCTGTTTGTACATATAAACGACAAATCAAATCGTTATCCGTAACCACCCACGACAGGAGAGAGAGAGATGATGAGAGAGAGAGAGAGGAGAATGGAGAGAGAGGAGAGAGGAGAGAGAGAGAGAGAGAGAGAGAGAGAGAGAGAGAGAGAGAGGGGTGTGTTTAACGACGATAATTCCGTTGTGACGATCAAACAGTAAAGTTAACGCAAGTCAATGCATTGCAAAACAAAACATGACGCCAAAAAAATACAACAGAACACAAATGAACACAACCCAATGCAAACAATACTGTATGATATGAAACAATACACTCAGTACTAACTGAAACCTTTATTCAGTTTTGTCTTTAAGGACTAGAGGGTCAAAAAGGAATTTTGTTTTCCAGTGTGATCAACCTCATTTCCCCGGCTTGATTTAAAAAAAATAGTAGTCCTCTAGTCAATTAGTAGGGAGAGCCATCAGAATTGTTCAATCTTCTACTCAAAGCCATTGCAGCTGAGAGTTTGGGGGTGCAGTTGTTCATTCCAAAAAAAGAGGATGAAGAAAGATCAAGAGAAATACTTCTTTCGAATTATTACTGTAGATTTAAGTATTTTAATCCAGGCCGAAAAAACGCATTTCCCAGCGGTGTGATAGACCTCCTACTCTTTTCCTAATAATAATAATAATTTAACAATAATAATAATGTATAATACTTATATAGCGCATTTCTTGTTGTAAACTCAAGCGCTTACATCCACCATTTGCACTTATTCATACAAATATCATGCAAAAGCAAAAAGAAAATACACAATGGCAGACGCACCTACATGCATAAACTGCCTCACCGAACTAGTTGTGGAGGATTTAGGGAGATCTAGTCATCTACAGAAGAGAATAGGGCCCTTTTGAAGAGGTAAGTTTTGAGCTGGATTTTAAAAAAAGAAAGGGTAGGCTGTTTTCGAAGGTCTTCAGGGAGGGAGTTCCAAATAGAAGGGCTCCAAAACTGAAGGCTCTTTCGCCAACAGATTTCGGGAACGCTTAGGGATTTTCAAAAGTTTTTGTGAAGAAGAGCGAAGGGTACGAGAGCTTTGGTAGGTGCAGAGAGAAGAAGAGGATAGTGAGTCCAGTGACCCTGAAGTGTCTGAATTAGTTGGAAAGACCCAACGATGGGTTGGGGGGGCTGTTTGTTATACATTTTTTCCCTAATCAAGTCCAGTGACCCCAAAAAATTTGTTGAACTAGCTGGAAAGACCAACAATGGGTAGGGAGGGCGGTTTTTTTTATAAATGTTTTTTATAATCTTTTCCTAATATGTCCAGTAAAGCCCCGAAATGTTGGAATTAGGGGTAAGACCAACGATGGATAGGGAAGGGGGTTTGGTATAAATCTTTTTCTAATCAAGTCCATTGAGGGAGGGGGCGTGGTTTAGGTCTGGCTCAGGTCTAAATCACTCAATCACCGCCCTCACGCCCTCTATTCAGGTGCAATGTTAAATGTTCTTTGATTTGATATGCTTCGTCATCTTGGCCACTGATAATTTTTAAAACGAGGGGGTTTGATTTGGAAACGAAGGGTAAGGTCGGTTTTGGTATTTTTCCAGAAGGGAGGTGGAGGAGGGGGGATGAGGGGGGGGGTGAGTTGGGCGTTCCCCTTTCTCACCACCGCCGGGGAGGTGATTTTCGGGCGTGAGTCATTACGGAACGTAACACCGGGGCTCAACAGGGCCATGGGAGCACTAGCGTGATGAGGTGGCACCAGTTGTCTTCCCTTTGAGGTATGTTGTCGGCAGGTGTTTGGGGGCAAAGCTCTTCCCGTTCCACTACAAAGTTGTCTGCCCACCAGCCTCTGCCTGTCTGCGCTGTCTCTTCTTCCCCTGTGCCGTTAATGAGAGGAGGGCCTTGGAGAGTCTGCTTGATCTTGTCACAGGTCCATACCGCTTCACCATGTTTCTTTCTTCAATGACTGGCCAGTAAGTCTTCCCAAATGACTGATGTTCCTAATACAGTTCTGTGGATTGCATCGTCTGGGACATGCTCTGCGTTGAACACGCCGGTCATCCCCTGAAGGAGCTCCCTCTGCACTGCTTGGAGCTTCCTGGGCGTTCTGCGTCAAGAATCCATGATTCGTGTGCATTCAGGAAGATGGATTTGGGGTTACAAAATGCAAACATCTCCCGTCTGAATCCACGGAGCGATGTTTCCAGACTGGTTTAGCTTTGCAAGCGCTGCTGCTGCTGCTGCTTCTGCAGTTCTTGGTAGGATTTCAGTCTCTGATCCACCCCGCCCAGTGATGACACAGAGTGATGTGTACGGGGGTTTGTAATGTCTAGTTTTTTGTCTACTGACTGTGATCGCTGTCCTGCTGATTCTCTGTGCTCATCATCAGCCGTCAGATCTCTCTTTGGGGTCTTTCCTGTTAGTTCAAGACATGGAGTGGAAAAGAAATGACAGTCTGGCACGACACTGTAAGGAAATAGGACATTGCGGGCTCTCAGACAGAAGTCAAACGCCTTCATAAGTGGGACTCATCAACTGTGGAATTAAATGCATTGATCTGTGGCCTATCATCTGAGGGGCACGAAATATTTTAAAAGTAATGAACTGAAACAAATGAAACAAAGGGCATTTAGTTGACATTGGAAGAAAACAAATAATAGATGACCAAGCTTTGTGTGGTTTTGTGACATCAAAAGGTAAAATTCAGACAAATTTGTCTTTACAATGGATAGCAAAGTATTAGCATTCTTGACCACTTGCGCATCTTTATCAGCAGTAAATAGATAAGTTGTTTTTTTTTCATGTTTTTTATAACAGCCAACACAGAGGTGGCGTCGGGGGGGTGGAGATATCAGGGACCATGGGGTTTGGTTGCCCCATTGTGAAAGAGATTGAGGTTGCTTTTTTTGTTGGGGGTTTATGAAAAAATATATTTAACCACAGGCTGACTGTTTCTTTGGCATTTCGTAAAACAAAAGCATTTTGCTTTTACTTCATCATAGAACAGACCAAACGTTTAAATGATTTTTTGCTTTGTGTTCTTTAAGGTCATTGCCATGAAACGTTTTTTTTAACCCAAACTGTTCCAAATGTTGCTATTGTAGTGTCATGAATTTAATTGCTTCATGTTGAAAAAAATGAACGTGTGTTAAACCTTCTAACGATCCCTTTACGCAGCTTTCTGTTTGGTGTCATCTGTAACAGTCAGCTTTATTCTGTTTATTTGCTCTACAAGTGAAGAACAGTAACTGTGTGATGCAGTCAATGCCTTTGCTTTACAAGTGAAGACAGTGACTGTGTGATGCAGTCAATGGTGTGATGCAGTCAATGTGTGATGCAGTCAATAACTATGTGATGCAGTCAATGTGTGATGCAGTCAATGTGTGATGCAGTCAATAACTGTGTGATGCAGTCAATGTGTGATGCAGTCAATAACTGTGTGATGCAGTCAATGTTGTGATGCAGTCAATAAATGTGTGATGCAGTCAATAACTGTGTGATGCAGTCAATGTGTGATGCAGTCAATAATGTGTGATGCAGTCAATGTGTGATGCAGTCAATAACTGTGTGATGCAGTCAATGTGTGATGCAGTCAATAAAATGTGTGATGCAGTCAATGTGTGATGCAGTCAATAACTGTGTGATGCAGTCATGTGTGATGCAGTCAAAGCCCTTTTCACTCTAGGAAGGACTCTTCAGGAAGGTGCTCACTGCAGACAGAAACTCCCACACGGCATAGAATATAGTTCCAGAATTGTAAACCACCCCGTCATATAATTTAATACAAAACACTCACAATAAAATTAACGTAAATTATATAAGTATAATATAAATGTAAATTCCGCAAACCTCTGTTGTCCATACATTTCCTGGCGCTATGCAGTGCTGAAGAAGGCATGGTTGGGTGGTTGCTTGCTGTGACGACTGAGTTGAAAAACTGGCTGGTTTCAAGCTAAGCGTTATTTCTGGTTTTAGCCAAAGTGGGTTTTTTTCTTTTATCATCTAGCCACATCTGAATCTTCATGACTGAGTATTCATTCTACCGTCAGAGTCTTCGTTCTATGGACTCATTGATGAGAATGAGGCCGGAATGGCTCAGTGGTAGAGCGCTGGACTCGTATCTTGGGGTTGCGGGTTCGAATCTCCGCCAGGGCCGTTTCGGTACAGGGGGATTTTCCCTCGGAGTTAACATTAGGTTCTGACTCCATTTGGAATACAGTCCGAATGAGACTGTAAACCGAGGTTCCGGGGTGTGAACGCACGCATAACATCTTGCGCACACGAAAAATTCCCATCACAACTTTCGGAAGAGAAGGCCGTTTGGCCGTTGGTATGGATGACACGTTACATATAGCATGCCCCTTTCCCCCGAAGTTGGAAAAGGGGCTGCCTTAATGACGGGATAAAAAAACAAACGGTCTTTACACACAAAATTTCCACTCCCTATACGGGGGTCCGCAGGAATATCAGCCCCCCGTACGCAGAAAAAGACAGAAGAAGATCCATGAGAAATGACTATGAGCCTCAGGATATGGACAAATGAAAACCAAACCTCACCCTTCCCCCATCATACCCCCCCCCCCCCCCAACCACACACACACACACCGCCACCTTCACTCCTTCATACCCCTACCCAACCCCTCCTTTCCCCGTGCCTCCCGCGACTCTTCGCCCCTTGTTTTTGTTTTTTTTGGGGCTTTTTTTGTGTGTGTGTCTTCTTCAAACCACATTAAAGGCGATGGTGGACGAGGGGGTCAGACGGAAGGAGATGCAGAGTGAGTTGTATAAGGCTGGCACTGAGAGGGGGAAAGAGGAGACAGAGAGAGGCATGGCAGAGGCCCCCAACCCCAAATTACCACTTTGGGGTGAGACGAAAAGTGTGTTGTGTGTGTGTGTGGCGGGGGGGGGGGGGGAGGTTAGGAAATAGAGTGAGTGGACGTTCAGAATGGGCTGAATGACAAAAGGGAGGGAGGAGACATGTTGAGATGGGTGTGGGTGGTAGATGGGGAAGGGGAGAAGCTGGATGAAGGGGGTACGGAGGAAGATGTTGGGGGGGGGGGGGGGGTTGAGGGGGGGAGGGGGCAGTTTAGGTGAGTGTGCTTGCTAAAGTCATTGTCCAGACGCACTTCTGGCGGTCTCCTAGACAGTCTGTTAATTCAATTTTGTCCCCCAGTGATTGGAAAATGCTGCACCCAGCCCCTGTCTGTCTGTCTGTCTGTCTGTCTGTCTAGTGACTGTTGTCTTTGCCTGCCTGTCTGTCTGTCTGTCTCCCTGTGTCTGTCTGTCTGTCTGTCTCTTCATTCACTATATAAACTTCGCCAGTATATTTTGTAAATATGGATTTTCCTTTGCACAAATTAGAAAGGAGTTTGTTTCATAGAAAATTTTCCTACCTTGTTTTAAACAACCGATTATTGATTGTACGTCGCAGATGGGCTTTGTCATATTCAGCCAACTGAAATATTTTCCGTGTATAGATTATTCGAAACGGAACTCTTGACAGGACTATATCTTTCTTTTGATAATTAGAAATTTCAGATGTGCCTTTGGGTGGGGAGCAACATCAAATTCCAAAACACAATTCCGGCTTACAAGTCACTAGTGGTCTCCATCCTGTTATATGGCTGCGAGACATGGACACTGATGGCCAAAACGAAAGAAGAATCCAGGCGTTTGAGACCAGGTGCCTGAGGAAACTACCCCGAAATTTTCCTACAAAGAACACAAGACAATGTTATGTGCGGAACCTGGTCACCAACCTAGTTGGGCCCCACGAACCACTTCTGGAAACCTTTTCAAACGACGGAAGAGGCATGGTTTGGCACCGTCATTCGTCACAAACACCCTCTCCAAAACCATCCTTCAAGGTTTCCCGTTGAAGGAGGGCGCAGACGGGAAAGGCAGAGAAAGAGTTGGTCCGATAATATAAAGGACTGACCATGCCAGATCTCCCCCACGACAGCTAAAACAGAAGAGGGCCCGGAGGAAACGGCGGCTGCCTCATTACGTCCCCCAACCCGCGGTCAGGGGTATGACTGATGATGACTTTTGGGTGGAAAGTCGGTAACAGACGAAGTCCCTTTTTTAATCATCCAGTGCTCAAGGACCATAATAAAAAATATGTATTTTTGTTGTCCATGATAAAAGACAAACAGTTCACATCTATGCCCCTTAGATCAGCAAAGAATGAACATGTTGTAAAAGTTGAAGGGAGATAAAAAAGGGGAGGGAGGAGGGGGGTGAACGTGGGAAATTCCAGCACATGTATTCCTTCCACCAAACATCCATGAGTTGAGAAGGTGAGTCTGTGTGGTTTATTGCCGAGCAGAGCAGATATTATAAATAAGAAAATAAAATATAAAACAATATGGGTCATATATAAATACGTTGCTGAATATCGTAAAATACGACTTAATCAGTTTATTACGAATGGCGACTCAAACTACTGAAAATGCACATAGCAGCACAGTGGACGTTTATACTGGTTTCTGCCATAACAGCCACCAATATCACAGCCACAATCATCAACTTGCCTTTTGATCCAAATCGAAGACATTCTAGGCTGATAAAAAATGGAGAAATCCGAAATGTATGCAATCATGGATAAATGAATAAATGAACGAATGAACGAACGAAAGAATGAATGAATGGGAAAGAATGAATGATTTAATGAATGAATGAGAATGAATGAACGAACCCAAAGATTGAATGAATGAATTTAATGAATGAATGAATACAATTTTTTTAAAACATGAAATGATAACGTACATTTGCAGCCGGTTAAGGTGCTGCACTTTGCCTACAAAGGATTGCTGCACTGTCTGGAACTGGGTCACTTCAACTCGCTCACAGTACAGTTGAACTTTTCCTCCAGGGAAACAGTACGACACCAGGTACAGCCACCCCTCCACTATCCCTTTCCCCTTTCCATTCTCTCTCACCCATTATTCCCTCCAGACCCATTCTTGCAAGACTGGGAAAAAAGAAACTGACTGGTTTTTTTTTTTGGAATTAATGTTAATAATATCTTAGAATTTTTTTTCCATGGGATTCACACACTCTCGCAATTTCTAATCCCCTATGAGCAGAGACGGACAGAAAATCATTAAGCATATAAAAAAAAAGTTAGGTTTTTGTTTTGTACAAAACACCGAACACAAGTGGCCGGCAAATGGGTTGTCAGTATCTCTCAGTAACTCTCGCATATCGGTCTGCAACACCATCGACGGTTAATCGATATCTCCCAACACTTGTAGTCAGGGGGTGGAAACGATGATTGCATTGATGATTGATTGACTGATCCTTCAATCGATATTGGTTGTGGCAGATCATTCATTCCCAAGCTTGCATTCGATGACTGCATTGTAACGTATGCACGATCGATGACGAAGTGTATGCGTGCGCTGTGTGCATGTGCATGTGAGGAGCGTAGACGGGGGTTTAGTGTGTGCGTGTGTATTTTTGTGGGGGTGGGGGTGGTGGTGGGAGGTGGGGGTGGGGGCGTTTGTGTGTGTGTGTGTGTGCACGCGCGCGCGCGCGCGCGCGCGCGTGCGCGGGGCGCGCGTTTGTGTGTGTCTGTGTGTGTCTGTGAGTATGGGTATGTGTGTGTGTGTGTGTGTGTGTGTGTGTGTGTGTGTGTGTGTGTGTGTGTGTGTGTCTGTGTGTGTGTGTGTGTGTGTGTGTGTGGGTGTGTGTGTGTGTGTGTGTTGTGAGAGAGAGAGAGAGAGAGAGAGAGAGGGGAGATAGAGGTGTCTCTGTGAGTGTGAGTGTGAGTGTGTGTGTGTGTGTGTGTGTGTGGTGTGTGTGTGTGTGTGTGTGTGTGTGTGTGTGTGTGAGTTGCAGCGTTTGTGTGTGTGTGTGTGTATGTGTGTGTGTGTGTGCGCGCGCGTGCGCATTTGTGCCAGCATTTGTGTGTGTGCATGCATGCGCGCGTGCGGGCGTGGGTGCGTGCGGCGCGCGCGGTGTGTGTGTGTGTGTGTGTGGTGTGTGTGGGGTGTATGTGTGTGTGTGTTTTTTGTGTGTGTGTGTTGTGTGTGTGTGTGTGTGTGTGTGTGTGTGTGTGTGTGTGTGGGGCGCGCGCTCGACAAATAAAAAAAAGATAGATCAACTGAATTAACGTCATGTTGGGACTGTCAAAACGAGCTGTTTACAAATACTAGGCTCCGTTTGTACAAAAACAACAAAAAAGTGTACTTTGCCGAAAAAAAAGGTTTTTAAAATTGCTTTCTTCGGCTGAGACTAGGTCATTCTGACTCACTGGAGTACACGTGAACTTTTCGCCTGGAGATCAACTAAAAGTGCACTGCAGACAATTCTCACCTTCACTTCCATTGCCCTTCACCGCTATGTCTCTCCCTCCACCCACCCTTCCTGCAGAAAGAGTCAACGACAGAAATTTGCCTTTGAAAATGGCTTTTAATAGCATTTAATTTTTCTTTTTGGGAAAGGGACTCCCCCCCCCCCCCCTCCCCCGCACCCTCCCCCTCCCTACCCACTCGCCCGATTCCCCTGTTCCATTCCAAATCAATTCCTGGCCGAAATTGTCTCTGTAAAGGAACAAGGACAAGACAGAGGGTCCCCTACGACGGACACAGGGTATTAAGAAACTGGAGAGGTCTTAGGTTAGCTCCATTAGCCTAGTAGTCGTTAATTAAGGCAGTGAACTCAGAGATCTCCGTGTCTGAGGCTGTAATGAAAGACGGATCTCAAATTTAGTCTTTCTATGCCTTTCTGTCCCTGACTTTAAAAACAAAACTCATGTCTGTAAGGGGGGAAGGCGGGGGGAGGGGGGGGGGCAGAAAGGGTTTTCTCTGTAGATCCGACTCCGCAGGCGCTCCAAAGGCAAATTCCCACCCAGGGGTTCGAATCATAGCGTCAGGGCCAGACAACGGTTTGTAACACTTGACAAGCTATGCCTGTGAGAGATTTTGAAGTTCGTTTTTTTTTTTTTTTTTTTTTTGTCAAGAAAATACTGAACACAAATTTACCGGCACAACGTTAAACAGGGAGTTTATCTTAGAAGAGGGGCAGGTACACACACGGTTACAGCGTTTGCATGTGGATTTTGACATTAGTAGTAGTGAGTCGACAAAATGGTTACAGCGTTCGCATTTTGGAGCTGACGTGGTTACAGCGTTTGCATGTGGAGCTGACAGAAGTGAGTCCGACAAAAAGGTTTACAGCGTTGCACGTTGGAGCTGACATGGTTACAGGTTTGCACGTGGAGCTGACATGGTTACAGCGTTTGCACGTGGGGCTGACATGGTTACAGCGTTTGCACGTGGAGTGACATGGTTACGGCGTTTGCACGTGGAGCTGACATGGTTCGGCGTTTGCCGTAGAGCTGACATGGTTACGGCGTTTACTGTGGAGCCGACATGGTTTTCGGCGTTTACATGTGGAACCGAACATATGGTTACAGCGTTTGCATGTGGAGCTGACATGGTTACAGCGTTTGCTGTGGAGCTGACAGCCGTGAGTTTCCCCAACTACTCGTGGGGGCAAGATATTTTCGGCTTCAAAAGTCCTCTGGGCCACCCAGCGGTAAAAGGATACTGATTCAGTTCAGGGATGATTAAAGGCGACGAAAGGGGAGGGGGGTGGGGGGGGGGGGGTGGTTGGATCATTTCTGCGCTCCAAAAACATAGTAAATCTCTGACAGTTCGTTGCCACGTGGGCCTATAGGTTGTGGGAAATGTAACCTTTTAAACCTTTTTTACATATCTCAGTGGACTCTCGCACATTGATTCTGCCTCGTGATCGATCCCTGTCTGTTGTAACCCGCAGCACTTGTATTCAGGGAGGGAAAGGCTGATTGGGCTGGTTGATTGATCTAGCGATTGATATTTTTGGTCGGGCTGATCATTCGTTGTCAAGGTCACTTTCACGTCGACTGGTCATCGTTTTCACGATTAATGACTACAACTCTGTGTGTGTGTGTGTGTGTGTGTGTTGTGTGTGTGTGTGTTTTGTGTGTGTGTGTGTGTGTGTGTGGGGTGTTGTGTGTGTATGTGTGTGTGTGTGGTGTGCCCCGCGCGCGAGCGTTTGTGTGTATGTTAAGTAAGAGAGAGTGAGGAGTGAGAGAGATAGGGCAGACGGGCAGACAGAGAGAAAGACAGACAAAAAGAAGATAGAGAGAATGTGTGTGTATGTGTGTGCACGTGCATGCGCGCGCACGAGCGCGAGCGCGCGCGCATGTGCGTGTGTATGTATGTGTCTGTCCGTCTGCGCAGGTGTGTGCGTTGTTATATTATACGCATGCGTGCGTGCATGCACGTGCGCGCGCGTGCGCATGTGTGTGTTTGTATATGTGAGTGTGTGTGTGTGCGTGTGCGTGTGCGTATGTATGTTCTCTCTCTCTCTCTCTATCTCTCTCTCTCTCTCTCTCTCTCTCTCTCTCTTTCTCTCTCTCTCTCCCTCTCTTCTCTCTCTCTCACTCTCTCTCTCTCTCTCTCTCTCTCTCTCTCTCTCTCTCTCTCCCCTCTCTCTCTCTCTATTATATATTTATATCTGCTCCTGTATATTGTGTCTGTGTCCCTGGAAGGAACACCCAAGCCTTTGTACACAGCATCCACTCAGCTCAAGTATAAGACCTCACCGCAACGAGGAAACTGTCTTGGAAAAGTCCTATGGGGCAATGTCCCTGGCAAAGTCCTATGGGGCAATATATCCCTGGCAAAATCCTATGGGGCAGAATATCCCCGGCAAAGTCCTATGGGGCAATTTCCTGGCAAAGTCCTATGGGGCAATGTCCCTCACAAAGTCCTATGGGGCAATGTCCCTGGCAAAGTCCTATGGGGCAATGTCCCTGGCAAAGTCCTATGGGACAATGTCCCTGGCAAGTCCTATGGGGCAATGTCCCTGGCAAAGTCCTATGGGGCAATGTCCCTCACAAAGTCCTATGGGGCAATGTCCCTGGCAAAGTCCTATGGGGCAATGTCCCTGGCAAAGTCCTATGGGGCAATGTCCCTGGCAAAGTCCTATGGGGCAATGTCCCTCACAAAGTCCTAGGGGCAGTGTCCCTGGCAAAAGTCCTATGGGGCAATGTCCTCACAAAGTCCTATGGGGCAATGTCCTGGCAAAGTCCTATGGGGCAATGTCCCTCACAAAGTCCTATGGGGCAATGTCCCTGGCAAAGTCCTATGGGGCAATGTCCCTGGCAAAGTCCTATGGGGCAATGTCCCTGGCAAAGTCCTATGGGGCAATGTCCCTGGCAAAGTCCTATGGGGCAATGTCCTGGCAAAGTCCTATGGGGCAATGTCCCTCACAAAGTCCTATGGGGCAATGTCCCTGGCAAAGTCCTATGGGGCAATGTCCCTCACAAAGTCCTATGGGGCAATGTCCTGGCAAAGTCCTATGGGGCAATGTCCCATCACAAAGTCCTATGGGGCAATGTCCCTGGCAAAGTCTATGGGGCAATGTCCCTGGCAAAGTCCTACGGGCAATCCACGGTAACAGGAAAACAGAAACACACACACACACACACACACACACACACACACCACACACCACACACGATTCAAAATAAGCAGCGCCATGCAAGAGACGTCGCGCTCTCCCAGGAAAAAAACAACCCGAATGGGACGTTTATAAATCTGTTGTGACGATGGTGTTAAACAAAGCCACGTCGCCGTGATGGCCCCCCACTAAGGAGTGATCCTCTTTCCAGAGAGAGAGAGAGAGATGAGAGGAGAGAGAGAGAGGAGAGAGAGAGAGGAGAGAGGAGAGAGATGATGAGAGAGAGAGAGAGAGAGAGAAATGAAATGGTTTAATGTTTTTAGGCCATGGGCACATAAACATGAAGGAATGGAAAGGGGGGGGGGGGGGGGTGAATGGGATTGGGCTGGGGTAGGAGCTTTCATACATCAATAAGTTACAGCATTACATCCATTAAACCTTGACATAAACACTATCGACTTACTGCCTATAGTATGCACATGTTGCTATAGAAATCACATCACATATCTGCATATTTGAGTTTTATAGATTACTTTCTAAAAAATTCTGTCTCTGCCTACAGCGTGAAAAGTCAACTTTGAGACCACAATGGACAAGTGTTTGGGTTCTCCAGCTAACAATCTTTCAACTGAAACATTAATTCCATTGGGAAAAAAATCTATTTCTCAATTCCGAGTACAACGGGCAAAACATTATAAAAGGTGTTTTTCATCTTCTACATGCATTTCACAATATGGACTGTAAGACTGTGCAACTCATTTCCATATCTATTCATGTTGTGTTTATTGGTAGCACACCACATCTAATCTGCGTTAATGCCACCGAAAACAAAAGATATTGATTTCATTTAGATATGTACTGATATTCAATTATCTTTAACCATCTATACAAGCTATATCTTTCTCTGTCTCTGACTGTGCCTGACCACTCTTGGAAAAACATATCTAATAAACGCTGCTTGAATATTTTCAAAATGCATTAACGTTCTGAACACCTTGGTTTATCCACACTTCATAAAACCCGCCTTAGAAAGCATTTCTTATCTCCGTTACCCAGCACCTTTTATTATCGTTGTCCATCGATAGCTCATTATGTATGCCTGTTTGGGTTAATCGGCTTTGTTCCATTTGTAACAATCTAACCAGTATTTAATACATCTAATTTGTGAATTTAAAAACAAGGGATATCTACAAGCTCACTATAAACCATTTTATTTGGGGGTCTTTTGGGGTAAACCTAAGTATCTTTTACAGGCTAATAAATGCACTTTCTCTATACTTCTAACCTCTTATAACCCCAAATTTCTGATGAATACAATATACAGGCTGTACTTTAGCATCAAAAATTTTTAGGTATATCTTTGGTGACATTTCTTTACATTTTTAAAAAACCTGACAAAGCCATATATCAGCCTTTTTCCCTTTAGCAACTAAATGATTTGTACCAACCTCCTAAATCAGCATTGTTGTGAAAGAAAAACCAGATAACAATACTTATTAACAATATTTCTAGTTCTTTACCCTCAAAAACCACCTTTCTCTTGATCCTAAATACCCGCCTTCCTAAATACCATGATCTTAGTCTTATCTTTGTTAACAGATAATTTCAATTTATCACAACAGGTTTTTAAAGAATCTAATTGGGCTTGTAATCTCCCGGTGACGTTGATAACAAAGCTACATCATCTGCGAATAGCAAAATGAACAATTCAATCAGAGTAGGTAATAGTGAACACCATGGACACCAGTGTTATTAATGTGATTTTGCCAGTTGATTAATAAATAGAGAAAACAATGTGGGACTCATGACACAGCCTTGTCGTACACCTGATGGACATGTAAAGAAATCTGAAAATTCACTGTTCACGCGACACAAGAGATTAAAGAATCATACATGCTTTTCAAGGCACCAAAAAATTTCCCTCTTATACCCTCATTATAAACTACCTTCAGTAGTTTTGCATGGTTAACAGAGTCAATGCTTTTGAAATCAATAAAAGCAACATAAATTTTCTGTCTTTTCTTATTTAGTATTTCTGAACAATAGCATAGGATTAAATATCTGGTCTGCTGTTGAATAATCTTTTCGAAACCCAGCTTGGTTTTCAACTATTATATCAGTATCGTCTAGCCAAGAAATTAATCTTGCGTTCAGAATGGATGTATAGCATTTAACAGAAACATTAACCAATGATATCCCTCTATTAGTTGTCTGGCTGGTCGGCATCACCTTTTTTGAAAATTGGAACAACTATAGCTTTACGCCATTCCCGTGGGTAGATCCAGAGTCAAACACTTTATTGAAAAGCTTTGTTAGGAACTTAACGACCACCTCTCCTCCTGCTTTCAACATCTCCGAAACAACACGTCTAAGCCCCCTGCTTTCCATTATTTAGTTTCCTTATTGCCTCTTTTACTTCTTCTTCTGTGATTTCTTTGTTTAAACTATCATCACTTGCATTGCCCAGATCGTTAGTAACATTACTTCCGTTTCCTTCTAAATCGTTACTACCTCATTAAAAACTCCTTGAAAATGATTTAAACCAGTCATCCAATCCAATTTCTATCACTCAAATCCTTTCGTGCACTCACACCACCTAACGTCTTTAATTCTTTCCATAAACTTAGCTGACTTGTGCGCATTAGCTGCCAAGGATTCAGCTGTGTTTCTGCGAAATTCCTGCTTTTTCTTTCTAAGCAGTTTTTTATATTCCTTTCTACTTTTAGTGTACTCAAGTCTGTCCTTTTCAAGCGTCTTTTTCTTATTCCTCTTGCTTCTTTTAAAATTCTTAACATTTTTTCACTTTTAACTTTAGCATCTTGACTTCTTGGTTCATACCATGCGTTCTTTTTCTTCTTGGGCGAAACATAGCATTTTTTAACCATACAATGTGCGGCTCACTTCAAACAATCATTAAACACTTCCAAGGCGTGATCAACATCCAGGTCCATTCTTGGCAGCATTTTCTAATTTAATTATGTTATCTTTACTGTTAAAATTTGTTCTAAAGTCGGATTCTTTCGCTTTATCCCACAAACTTTATTCACAATTTTCGTCTTACTACTGTCAGTTGTATTGCTAATAACCCTTTTATCAGATTCCAACAAAATTGACAGGTAACTGGTAAGTGGTCCGAATCCACCCTATCTTTCACCGTTAAATATCTCCATTCAAATTGATAAGCAGCTCAAAAGATGCAACAAAATAATCCACGAGGCTGGACCCAAAATCGGATAAGAAACTACAACTGTTCATCAAAAACATGTTCAACAAGTCCGTTCATAAATGCAACAGTCAAAAATATTGCAAAAGTCAAGAAGCTGTTCACCGAACTGGTTCACTTCAACATCCTGTGAATTCCTTTTGACGAATTTCCTTATCTCCTCCAAATAATCACCATCATCAGACAAACTGAATCAAGATTTTTGTTGGCTGTGCGAGAATTTAAATCGCCAAAAATCAATGCATGAAAGTCGTCATAGGATTCGTGGAGATCAAGCATACATTTTTCTAATAACTCGATACCATATCCGTTAGGTTCTGATTTCCAAAAAGGGGGAATCGTAAGGTGGAATATAGGCTGCAATAAGGAAAAACATCCTTATCTGTTCTTAAAAATTCTTTTGATATTTTCAAAGTTAGAACATTATTGATATCAATGTCTATTCTTTGTACAAATCAGAAAAACATTTTTTAACAAGACCACAACACCCCAGAACATCTTCCATGTCTTGATAATTTCTTAGCTTTTGATGAGTAAATATGAAATCTTGAAAATACTCTTGTCAATTTCACTGTCCATAAATGTTTCTGTCAGACAAACAAAATCATACTTTTGAATTAAATCGACAAACTCGTTATCAGTTAATTTTGATTGCAGTCCACAGACATTATAATTAAGAATACTAACTGGAAAATGGGGTTTTTTATGTATTATTTTGTAGAAACTGACGTGGGGGAATGGTCAATGTCAGGAATCCTGCACCCACAATCACTTGTGATTTGTGCCGGCCTCTATCCTATTTCTCACCAGTGTTTGCTGCTGCTTCACCTCGAGGTGAAGGCTGTCTCGGCAATACTCCCGTCCCTGCTGCAGACACTGTTCGTTCGCACACTGCGGAAGGCATCCCACAATGTTCGTCTGACTCATGGCGCGTTGCCGGCTTGTCCGAGAGCGTAAGGCACGCCCCTCCTCATCCTGCTCGGTTAGTCCTGGTTCCTGACACCAGTCTAGTTCTGGGGCGTGACTGTCGAGACACAGGATTGGGTCAGAGTCTGTACTGTCCTCTTCCCTAGACCTGTGTGCACTACTTGAGGGCAGGCTGCATTATTAGCATCATTTTCGTGCTGTTCCACAGATTGCTTGTCTTCAAATTGGTCTGGCATACGTGATGTTGTCGCTGTTCTAACTGCCGCTGCTGTTCTGGCTTTTCTGTTGCTGACCTGATCCTTGCTGCTGATGCGACTCTTGCTGCTTTTTTTGCTGCCATTCTTCTTCCTTTTGCAGTTGCGGCTCCTTTTCTTGCAGTGATCTTGCTGATGTTGCTCATCTTGAATCTGTTTTGATTGTTGTTGTTTTCCTTGCAACTGTTCTTGGTGTTGCTGTTTTTGTCGTTTTTCTTGCAGCTGTTCGTTCTCTTGCTGCTGATTCTTTTGCTTTTTCTGTTCCTGTTCTTGCTGTTGAACGTTTCTGTGCTGAATTGTTGTTCTTCTTGCCCCTGTTGCTGTCTCTCTAGGAGCTCTTTATGCTGCTGTTGCTGGATCTGTTCTGATGTTGCCGTTGCTGGTCTAGCGTTTTTTGCTGTTTTTCCCATAGGCATCGTTTGTTGTGTTGTTGATCCTCTTCTCGCTGTCTTTCTTTATGTATTTCCTGATTTCCCTTTGTACCCTCTCCGTTGCAGGTCTGCTCTCTGACCATTTGGTGACCTGTGAGGTGTGGGGAAGAGCATTGAACTCCTGTGGAGTGACCAGAGGACTATCGGATAGAGGGGAAAAGCCAAACCTGTAGGCGAGGGGTTGTCACGATGCGCCATATTTTGCCGGTTCAAAAGTGGTGGCCAGTGCACTGAGTCTAGTAAAGGGAAGTGTTCGAAAACTGTTGCTGCTGATCTGATGGGACAAATGGAGAAGATTTCCTTTCCTGCCGTAGTTGGTTGGGGGAACATACGGAAAACGCCCCCTCCCTGCTGCTGATCAGGGGAGACACGACGCAAGCGTTCTTCCACGTTCCTTTTTGGTTCCTGGGGCCATGTCTCTTGTAGCTGGTGGGGCCATCATCGCTTTTTAATGACCGCTGAGGCTATCATTTGATTGCTGGGTATGTAGTTGTGTGGCCTGCCATCTACGTACAGTCTTCCGTTTCTAAATATAGGTATTTTACCTTCTTGCTTCAGTTGCTGGCACTGCTCCCTTTGACTAACAGTGAGATCTGTTGCACTCGGATTATCCTCTTGTCGGAGCCAAGCTCTGAGATCTTGTTTTTCAGAATGTAGAGTTTGTCGTTCATGTGGCTGAAACATACGATTAAAGGACGTTGCCAGTTTCCACCTTCGTGTCTTCCGATACGATACGTATACTCAATGTCTCTGGTTGACCACATCTGTCGGTGGAGAAGTAATTGAGCACTGCTACGATTTCGTCCGTGTCATTCGCCTCTTCCCATGCTGCTGATTCATGTATTCCAAAAAATTTCAAATTCTTTTCTCGTTTTGCCACATCTAGTTTTTCAAGTTTTTCTTCTATTTCGTTTAATCTGTCATGTAGAAAGACACTGTTTTGTTGAAGTTCACTTATGTCCCACCTGTTGTCTTTGATGTCTGTTTTTGCGCCTTGAAGATCAGCTTCGAAAATCTTGAAGGAGTTTTGAAGATTTGAAAAAAGATCATAAATTTGTCGACTAAGACTATACACCTTGAGCATGGAGGCTGTGTAAAATCTGTGAACACCTGGTTTCAAACTGCTGCTGGCTGACAGGCGACAGTTCACGGAGAGCGAAAGCTGTGTCGGTCATAATGCAGTGAATGAGAGTCAGGAGAGAGAGGAGAGAGAGAGAGAGAGAGAGAGACATTTAGCTGAAGACGTCTTGCCGCCACTGTGTTTGTCTGTCTGTGGTTGTCTTTGTTTACCTTTCGAAGTGGATTGTATTTTGGTTTTGCCAGGGATGACTTCCTTGTTGCCAAGTATGCTGCACATGGGACGTCAGTTTATTGTCTCGTGGAGTGTCCTATACTACTACTACTACTACTACTACTACTACTACTACTACTACTACACACACACACATAACACGCACACACGCACGCACGCACGCACGCACGTATGCACGCACGCACGCACGCACACACACAACACACACACACACACACACACACACAACACACACACACACACACACAAATCGCCCCCTCACTCTACCAACCACAAAGTGAGGCCAGCCAAAGCTCTAAGACGCCTTTGAAGCAGCGCAAACTCTCCCACGCTGTTTTCCTCATTGCCCATGGCATGACAGCAGACTCACTGCCTACCTGCGAGGGGCACCGGCATGCACTGGCCTTAGAGTGGCCCC
>CM031597.1:21453511-21456011 GCA_018398815.1 Conus ventricosus
GATTCAACATAATTTGGTAAGGGCAAAGGGCATTAGACAAAGTCCTAGATGTATTTTATAGAAATATCATTTAACAAAGTTATGTAAAGGACATTAAACAAATTCTTGCATTTATCAAAGAACGTCATCTCATCGTAGCTTTATAAAAGGACATTGGACAAAGGCTTCAGTTTAGGTGAGCATTACCTACCTACGTGGACACATTGGACACAGCCTTTGGTTTACTGTAGAGCATTATACCCACCATAGCTATGTACAGGTCCTTGAACAGAATAAAGACAGAACATCGCTTCATTTTAGAGAACATCAGACAGTTTTGAGTGGATCACACAGAGTTAATGCCCTACAGGTATGTGAGGTACATCGGACATACAAACTCTTGCATTAATCAGAAAGCATCATTTCACAATGACTGTGTACAGCTTCACATCAATATAGCGATGTAAATTGATACTGGACAAAGGCTTGAGTTTACTAGGACCACACCGTATATGCCGGTGTGAAGGATCGTAGACATAATCTTAAATTTACCTCAACAAGGAAATGTGAAACAACAAAGAACAACAACTCTCAAATTTATCAGAGCCTAGCGTCAATTTGGAAATGTAAAAGGACAGCATACAAGATTTGTGTCCTACTCTGCATTAAATAAGCGTTGTTTTGCACCTTCCCTTGTGTTTACTTGCATGTTGACAGTGGATAGTCTGTTCAGTTTGTTAGAGCCTGATCTTAATAACACGATGTCAAACACTCTGTGAATAATTAATTTAATTGCAACTTAATGTTGCACGACAAAAAAACATTAGACAAAACTTAAGATTAACAGCTTACCATTTCTTCAGGGCCATGGGAAATCACTTTGTAAAATGTTTTAAAGTTTCTCCGTCTGAACCAGGATGTTTAGTCCTTTTTTCGTTTTTTTTTCTCTCTGTCCTTCATCTGTATATTTTTTCCTAATCCTTTTTTCACCTTTTCTATCCTTCATCTTTACCGTTGTGTCTGATCATCCTCCTGACATCCTTCATCTTTTGCAGTACTTCTAGTTCTTTCTCTGCTTCTACATATTCTTCACAAGTATTTCTAATTCTTTGCCTACCTTCCTTTATATCTTTCAACTTTACTGTTATTTCTTGCTCTTACTTTACCTTCCTAGGTATCCTTTACCTTTATATACATTTCTACTCCTCTCTTTACTGTGTTATCTCTGATTCATCTTTAACAGTATTTCTAGTTCTTTTTTACTGTCTTATATATCATTCACCTTTACCAGTACTTTGAATGATTTCTTTACCGTCCTGTATGCAATCCACCTTTACCAGTATTTCTAGTATTTTCTTTAGTGCCTTATGGATTATTCATCTTCACGAGCATTTCTAGGTTTTGTTTTGCCGTCCTATGAATTATTCACCCCAACTAGTTTTCCTACTTATTCTTTTTGACGTCCCAAATGTAATTTATCTTCACCATTATTTCTTGTGCTTTCTTTACCATCGTATATGCCCTCCACCTTTTGCCAATGTTTCTGGTTCTTTCTTTCCTTTCCTTTACTTCCTTTAACTTTACCAGTGTTTCTAGTTCATTCTTTACTACCTTATATACCATTCACCTTTACCAATATTCCTAATTCTTTAAATACCGTTTTATTTGTCATTCATTTTTACCAGTACTTTAAATTCTTGCTTTATTGTCCTCTATGCCATTCACCTTTAACAGTATTTCCAGTCCTTTCATTTTGTCCTATTTATCATTTATCTTTGACTTATTTTTTTTAACGCTTTTATCAGTATTTCTAGTTCTTGTTTTGCTGTCCTAAATATCAACCCAACTTTGCTTGTATTTCCGATTCTTTCTTTTCCGTCCTATGTATTCTCATTTTTACCATTATTTTTGGATTTTTTCTTCTTTTTCTTTGGAGCCTGTTTTCACCTTTACCATTGTATCGGTCTCTTCTATACGTTCGTTTTCATTTTCATCCTTATCACTATATCTAGTCTGTTCTTTACTTTCTCTTCCACCGTTCATCTTTAGCAATATAACTCATCCTTTTTGTTTTTAATTTCCTCTCTGTTTTCTGCTACTACCGTCATTTCTTTTCGTCCTTTTTTTTTTCCTTTTTCAGTATCCTCCATTTTGACATTTGCATGTCTTTCTTTCTTTAATTTTCACTCACATTTACCATCATTTCCAACCCTGACCTTATATTCCTCTTTCTCATTGAAATTGGCCATAATTTCTCGTCCTATCTTGCTTCACCTGCCTGTCTTTTCTTCATTTTAATCACGGTTTCTCGTCCGTTCTTTACCATCCTCTCTATTCTTCATCTTTATCACAGCTTCTAAGTCATCCTTTATTTACCTTCCATTTTATGTTTTACCTTTACCATGATTTCTCGTGCGTTCTTTACCTTCCTCTTTAGCTTCATCGTTTCCAATCCGTATTGCCTTTCTTGATTTTCCTTTCCGTTTTGTTTATCTTTGCCATTATACCTACTCCTTTTTTC
>CM031597.1:21466011-21486011 GCA_018398815.1 Conus ventricosus
AATACTTCACGTATATGTCTACTTGTTGGACAAAAATAAAAGAAGAAAATGGTTTCTAATTTTCTCGGCTGTTAGTACATATAAACGACAAATCAAATCGTTATCCGTAACCACCTACGACAGAGAGAGAGAGAGAGAGAGAGAGAGAGAGAGAGAGAGAGAGAGAGAGAGAGAGAGAGAGAGAGAGAGAGAGAGAGAGAGAGAGAGAGAGAGAGTGTGTTTAACGACGATAATTCCGTTGTGACGATCAACAGTAAAGTTAACGCAAGTCAATGCATTGCAAAACAAAACATGACGCCAAACAATACAACAGAACACAATGAACACAACCCAATGCAAACAATACTGTATGATATGAAACAATACACTCAGTACTAACTGAACACCTGATTCAGTATGTCTTTAAGGACTAGAGGGTCAAAAAGGAATTTTGTTTTCCAGTTGTGATCAACCATCATTTTCCCCCGGCTTGATTTAAAAAAATAGTAATGTCCTCTAGTCAATTAGTAGGGAGAGCCATCAGAATTGTTACAATCTTCTACTCAAAGCCATTGCAGCTGAGAGTGGGGCTGCAGTTGTTCATTCCAAAAAAAGAGGATGAAGAAAGATCAAGAGAAATACTTCTTTCGAATTATTACTGTAGATTTAAGTATTTTAATCCAGGCCAGAAAAAACGCATACCCAGCGGTGTGATAGACCTCCTACTCTTTTCCTAATAATAATAATAATAACAATAATAATAATGTATAATACTTATATAGCGCATTTCTTGTTGTACAACTCAATGCGCTTACATCCACCATTTGCACTTATTCATACAATATTCATGCACACAGCAAAAAGAAAATACACAATGGCAGACGCACCTACATGCATAAACTGCCTCACCGAACTAGTTGTGGAGAGATTTAGGAGAGATCTAGTCATCTACAGAAGAGAATAGGCCTTTTTGAAGAGGTAAGTTTTGAGCTGAGATTTAAAAGAAGAAAGGGTAGGCTGATTACGAAGGTCTTCAGGGAGGGAGTTCCAAATAGAAGGTGCTCCAAAACTGAAGGCTCTTTCGCCAACAGATTTCGGAGAACGCTTAGGGATTTTCAAAAGTTTTTGTGAAGAAGAGCGAAGGGTACGAGAGCTTTGGTAGGTGCAGAGAGAAGAAGAGAGATAGTGAGTCCAGTGACCCCCTGAAGTGTCTGAATTAGTTGGAAAGACCCAACGATGGGTAGGGAGGGCTGTTTGTTATACATCTTTTCCTAATCAAGTCCAGTGAGCCCCCAAAATGTCTGAACTAGCTGGAAAGACCCAACAATGGGTAGGGAGGGCGGTTTTTTTTATAAATGTTTTTTATAAATCTTTTCCTAATCATGTCCAGTGAGCCCCGAAATGTTGGAATTAGCTGGTAAGACCAACGATGGATAGGGAAGGCGGTTTGGTATAAATCTTTTTCTAATCAAGTCCATTGAGGGAGGGGGCGTGGTTTAGGTCTGGCTCAGGTCTAAAATCACTCAATCACCGCCCTCACCGCCCTCTATTCAGGTGCAATGTTCAATGTTCTTTGATTGATATGCTTCGTCATCTTGGCCACTGATAATCTTAAAACGAGGTGAGTGATTTGGGAACGAAGGGTAAGGTCGGTTTGGATATTTTTCCAGAAGGGAGGTGGAGGAGGGGGGATGAGGGGGGGGGTGAGTTGGGCGTGCCCTTTCTCACCCACCGCCGGGGAGGTGATTTTCGGGCGTGAAGTCATTACGGAACGTAACACCGGGGCTCAACAGGGCCATGGAGAGCACTAGCAGTGATGAAGGTGGCACCAGTTGTCTTCCCTTCTGAGAGTACTGTTGTCGGCAGGTGCTTGGGGCAAAGCTCTTCCCGTTCCACTCACAAAGTTGTCTGTCCACCAGCCTCTGCCTGTCTGCGCTGTCTCTTCTTCCCCTGTGCCGTTAATGAGAGGAGGGCCTTGGAGAGTCCTGCTTGATCTTGTCACAGGTCCATACCGCTTCACCATGTTTCTTTCTTCACTGACTGGCCAGTAAGTCTTCCAAATGACTGATGTTCCTAATACAGTTCTGTGGATTGCATCGTCTGGGACATGCTCTGCGTAGAACACGCCGAGTCATCCTCTGAAGGAGCTCGTCTGCACTGCTTGGAGCTTCCTGGGCAGTTCTGCCGTCAGAATCCATGATTCGTGTGCATTCAGGAAGATGGATAGTGTAACAAAATGCAAACATCTCCCGTCTGAATCCACGAGCGATGTTTCCCAGACTGGTTTAGCTTTGCAAGCGCTGCTGCTGCTGCTGCTTCTGCAGTTCTTGGTAGGATTTCAGTCTCTGATCCACCTCGCCCAGTGATGACACAGAGTGATGTGAACGGGTTCGTAATGTCTAGTTCTTGTCTACTGACTGTGATCGCTGTCCCTGCTGATTCTCTGCTGCTCATCATCAGCCGTCAGATCTCTCTTTGGGAGTCTTTCCTGTTAGTTCAAGACATGGAGTGGAAGAGAAATGACAGTCTGGCACGACACTGTAAGGAAATAGGACATTGCGGGCTCTCAGACAGAAGTCAACGCCTTCATAAGTGTACTCATCAACTGTGGAAATTAAATGCATTGATCTGTGGCCTATCATCTGAGGACACGAACTATTAACAGTAATGAACTGAAACAAATGAAAACAAGGACATTTAGTTGACATTGGAAGAAACAAATAATAGATGACCAAGCTTTGTGTGGTCTGTGACATCAAAAGGTAAAATTCAGACAAATTTGTCTTTACAATGGATAGCAAACGTATTAGCATCTCTGACCACTTGCGCATCTTTATCAGCAGTAAATAGATAAGTTGTTTTTTTTCATGTTATTTATAAACCAGCCAACACCAGAGGTGGCGTCGGGGAGGTGGAGATATCAGGACCATGGGGATAGGTTGCACATTTGAAAGAGATTGAGGATTGCTTTTTTTGTGGTGTTTATGAATAAATATATTTAACCCACAGCTGACTGTTTCTTTGGCATTTCGTAAAAACAAAAGCATTTTGCTTTTACTTCATCATAGAACAGACCAAACGTTAAAATGATTTTTTGCTTTTGTGTTCTTTAAGGTCATTGACACTGAAACGATTTTTTTTAACCCAAACTGTTCCAAATGTTGCTATTGTAGTGTCATGAATTAATTGCTTCATGTTGAAAAAAAATGAACGTGTGTTAAACCTTCTAACGATCCCTTTACGCAAGCTTTCTGTTCTGGTGTCATCTGTAACAGTCAGCTTTATTCTGTTTATTTGCTCTACAAGTGAAGAACAGTAACTGTGTGATGCAGTCAATGCCTTTGCTTTACAAGTGAAGAACAGTGACTGTGTGATGCAGTCAATGTGTGATGCAGTCAATGTGTGATGCAGTCAATAACTATGTGATGCAGTCAATGTGTGATGCAGTCAATGTGTGATGCAGTCAATAACTGTGTGATGCAGTCAATGTGTGATGCAGTCAATAACTGTGTGATGCAGTCAATGTGTGATGCAGTCAATAAATGTGTGATGCAGTCAATAACTGTGTGATGCAGTCAATGTGTGATGCAGTCAATAACTGTGTGATGCAGTCAATGTGTGATGCAGTCAATAACTGTGTGATGCAGTCAATGTGTGATGCAGTCAATAAATGTGTGATGCAGTCAATGTGTGATGCAGTCAATAACTGTGTGATGCAGTCAATGTGTGATGCAGTCAAAGCCCTTTTCACTCTAGGAAGGACTCTTCAGGAATGGCTGCTCACTGCAGACAGAAACTCCCACACCGGCATAGAATATAGTTCCAGAATTGTAAACCACCCCGTCATATAATTTAATACAAAACACTCACAAAAAATATAACGTAAATATATAAGTATAATATAAATGTAAATTCCGCAAACCTCTGTTGTCCATACATTTCCTGGCGCTATGCCAGTGCTGAAGAAGGCAATGGTTGGGTGGTTGCTTGCTGTGACGACTGAGTTGAAAAACTGGCTGGTTTCAAGCTAAGCGTTATTTCTGGTTTTAGCCAAAGTGGGTTTTTTTTCTTTTATCATCTAGCCACATCTGAATCTTCATGACTGAGTATTCATTCTACCGTCAGAGTCTTCGTTCTATGACTCATTGATGAGAAATGAGGCCGGAATGGCTCAGTGGTAGAGCGCTGGACTCGTAATCTTGGGGTTGCGGGTTCGAATCTCCGCCGGGCCGTTTCGGTACAGGGGGATTTTCCCTCGGAGTTAACATAGGTTCTGACTCCATTTGGAATACAGTCCGAATGAGACTGTAAACCGAGGTTCCGTGTGTGAACGCACGCATAACATCTTGCGCACACGTAAATTCCCATCACCAACTTTCGGAAGAGAAGGCCAGTTTGGCCGTTGGTATGGATGACACGTTACATATAGCATGCACCTTCCCCGAAGTTGGAAAATGGCTGCCTTAATGACGGGATAAAAAAAACAAACGGTCATACACACAAAACTCCACTCCCTATACAGGGAGTGTCCGCAGAATATCAGCCCGCGTACGCAGAAGAAGACAGAAGAAGATCCATGAGAAATGACTATGAGCCTCAGGATATGGACAAATGAAACCAACCTCACCCTTCCCCCATCATACCCCCCCCCCCCCCCCACACACACACACACACACCGCCACCTTCACTCCTTCATACCCCCTATCCAACCCCATCCTTTCCCCGTGCCTCCCGCGACTCTTCGCTCCTTGTTTTTGTTTTTTTTGTGCTTTTTTTGTGTGTGTGTCTTCTTCAAACCACATTAAAGGCGATGGTGGACGAGGGGGTCAGACGGAAGGAGATGCAGAGTGAGTTGTATAAGGACTGGCACTGAGAGGGGAAAGAGGAGACAGAGAGAGGCATGGCAGAGGCACCCAACCCCCAATTACCACTTTGGGGTGAGACGAAAAGTGTGTGTGTGTGTTGGGGGGGGGGGGGGGGGAGGTAGAGTATAGAGTGAGTGACGTTCAGAATGAGGCTGAATGACAAAAGAGAGGAGGAGACATGTTGAGATGGGTGTGGGTGGTAGATGGGGAAGGGGAGAAGCTGGATGAAGGGGGTACAGGAGGAAGATGTTGGGGGGGGGGGGGGGGTTGAGGGGGAGGAGGGGGCAAGTTTAGGTGAGTGTGCTTGCTGAAGTCATTGTCACAGACGCACTTCTGGCGGTCTCCTAGACAGTCTGCTTAATTCAATCTTGTCCGCCAGTGATTGGAGAATGCTGCAGCCAGTCCCTGTCTGTCTGTCTGTCTGTCTGTCTGTCTAGTGACTGTCTGTCTTTGCCTGCCTGTCTGTCTGTCTGTCTCCCTGTGTCTGTCTGTCTGTCTGTCTCTCTCATTCACTATATAAACTTCGCCAGTATATTTTGTAAATATGGATTTTCCTTTGCACAAATTAGTCAAGGAGTTTGTTTCATAGAAAATTTCCTACCTTGTTTTAAACAACCGATTATTGATTGTACGTCGCAAGATGGGCTTTGTCATATTCAGCCAACTGAAATATTTTCCGTGTATAGATTATTCGAAACGGAACTCTTGACAGGACTATATCTTTCTATGATAATTAGAAATTTCAGATGTGCCTTTTGGGGGAGGAGCAACATCAAATTCCACACACAATTCCGGCTCTACAAGTCACTAGTGGTCTCCATCCTGTTATATGGCTGCGAGACATGGACACTGATGGCCAAAACAGAAAGAAGAATCCAGGCGTTTGAGACCAGGTGCCTGAGGAAACTACTCCGCATCTCCTACAAAGAACACAAGACCAATGATTATGTGCGGAACCTGGTCACCAACCTAGTTGGGCCCCACGAACCACTTCTGGCAACCGTCAAACGACGGAAGATGGCATGGTTTGGCCACGTCATTCGTCACAACACCCTCTCCAAACCATCCTTCAAGGTACCGTTGAAGGAGGGCGCAGACGAGGACGGCAGAGAAAGAGTTGGTCCGATAATATAAAGGACTGACCATGCCAGATCTCCTCACGACAGCTACAAACAGAAGAGCCTGGAGAGAAACGGCGGCTGCCTCATTACGTCCCCCCAACCAGCGGTCAGGGGAATGACTGACTGACTGACTTTTGGGTGGAAAGTCGGTAACAGACGAAGTCCATTTTTTAATCATCCAGTGCTTCAAGACCATAATAAAAAATATGTATTTTGTGTCCATGATAATAGACAAACAGTTCACATCTATGCCGCTTAGATCAGCAATGAATGAACATGTTGTAAGAGATGAAGGGAGATAAAAAAGGGGAGGGAGGAGGAGGTGAACGTGGGAAGTTCCAGCACATGTATTCCTTCCACCAAACATCCATGAGTTGAGAAGGTGAGATCTGTGTGCGTTTATTGCCGAGCAGAGCAGATATTATAAATAAGAAAATAAAATATAAAACAAATATGGGTCATATATAAATACGTTGCTGAATATCGTAAAATACGACTTAATCAGTTGATTACGAATGGCGACTCAAACTACTGAAAATGCACAATAGCAGCACAGTGGACAGTTATACTGGTTTCTGCCATAACAGCCACCAATATCACAGCCACACATCATCAACTTGCCTTTTGATCCAAATCGAAGACATTCTAGGCTGATAAAAGTGGAGAAATCCGAAATGTATGCAATCATGGATAAATGAATAAATGAACGAATGAACGAACGAATGAATGAATGAATGAATGAATGAATGAATGAATGAATGAATGAATGAATGAACGAACCAATGATTGAATGAATGAATGAATGAATGAATGAATACAATTTTTTTAAAACATGAAATGATAACGAACATTTGCAGCCGGTTAAGGTGCTGCACTTTTGCCTACAAAGGATTGCTGCACTGTCTGGAACTGGGTCACTTCAACTCGCTCACAGTACAGTTGAACTTTTCACCTCCAAGGGAAACAGTACGAACACCAGGTACAAGCCACCCCCTCCACTATCCCTTTCCCCTCCTTTCCATCTCTCTCACCCATTATTCCCTCCAGACCCATTCATTGCACATGACTTGAAAATAAGAAACTGACTGTTTTTGTTTTGGAATTAATGTTTAATAATATCTTAGAATTTTTTTTCCATGGGATTCACACACTCTCGCAATTTCTAATCCGCCTATGAGCAGAGACGGACAGAAAATCATTAAGCATATAAAAAAAAATGTTAGGTTTTTGTTTTGTACAAAACACCGAACACAAAGTGGCCGGCAAACTGGGTTGTCAGTATCTCTCAGTAACTCTCGCATATCGAGTCTGCAACACCATCGACCGGTTAATCGATATCTCCCAACACTTGTAGTCAGGGAGGAAACGATGATTGCATTGACTGATTGATTGACTGATCCTTCAATCGATATTGGTTGTGGCAGATCATTCATTCCCAAGCTTGCATTCGATGACTGCATTGATAACGTATGCACGATCGATGACGAAGTGTATGCGTGCGCATGTGTGCATGTGCATGTGAGAGCGTAGACGGGGGTAGTGTGTGCGTGTGTATGTGTGGGGGTGGGGGTGGTGGTGGGAGGTGGGGGTGGGGGCGTTTGTGTGTGTGTGTGTGCACGCGCGCGCGCGCGCGCGCGCGCGTGCGCGCGCGCGCGTTTGTGTGTGTCTGTGTGTGTCTGTGAGTATGGGTATGTGTGTGTGTGTGTGTGTGTGTGTGTGTGTGTGTGTGTGTGTGTGTGTGTGTGTCTGTGTGTGTGTGTGTGTGTGTGTGTGTGTGTGTGTGTGTGTGTGTGTGTGTGAGAGAGAGAGAGAGAGAGAGAGAGAGGGAGATAGAGGTGTCTCTGTGAGTGTGAGTGTGAGTGTGTGTGTGTGTGTGTGTGTGTGTGTGTGTGTGTGTGTGTGTGTGTGTGTGTGTGTGTGTGAGTTGCAGCGTTTGTGTGTGTGTGTGTGTATGTGTGTGTGTGTGTGCGCGCGCGTGCGCATTTGTGCCAGCATTTGTGTGTGTGCATGCATGCGCGCGTGCGTGCGTGGGTGCGTGCGCGCGCGCGCGTGTGTGTGTGTGTGTGTGTGTGTGTGTGTGTGTGTGTATGTGTGTGTGTGTGTGTGTGTGTGTGTGTGTGTGTGTGTGTGTGTGTGTGTGTGTGTGTGTGTGTGTGGGCGCGCGCTCGACAAATAAAAAAAAGATAGATCAACTGAAATAAACGTCATGTTAGACTGTCAAAACGAGCTGTTTACAAATACTAGGCTCCGTTTGTACAAAAAACAACAAAAAAGTGTACGTGCCGAAAGAAAGGTTAAAGATTGCTGCTTCGGCTGAGACTAGGTCATTCTGACTCACTGGCAGTACACGTGAACTTTTCGCCTCGGAGATCAACTAAAAGTGCACTGCAGACAATTCTCACCTTCACTCTCCATTGCCCTTCACCGCTATGTCTCTCCCTCCACCCACCCCTTCCCTGCAGATGAGTCAACGACAGAAAATTTGCCTTTGAAAAATGAGCTTTTAATAGCATTGAATTTTTCTTTTTGGAATGGGACTCCCCTCCCCCCCCCTCCCCCGCACCCCTCCCCCTCCCCCTACCACTCGCCCGATCCACTGTTCCATTCCAAATCAATTCCTGCCGAACTTGTCTCTGTAAAAGGAACAAGGACAAGACAGAGGGTCTCTACGACGGACACAGAGAGTTATTAAGAAACTGGAGAGGTCGTTGAGGTTAGCATCCATTAGCCTAGTAGTCGTTAATTAAGGACAGTGAACCATCAGAGATTCTCCGTGTCTGAGGCATAGTATAATGAAAGACGGATCTCATTCAGTTCTTTCTACTGCCTTAACTGTCCCTGACCTGAAAAAACAACATCATGTACTGTTAAGGGGGCCAGGAAGGGCGGGGGGAGGGGGGGGGCAGAAAGGGTTTTTACTCTGTAAGAATCCGACTCCGCAGGCGCTCCAAAGGCAAAATCCTACCCCACGAGGGGTTCGAACTCATAGCCGTCAGACCCACAGACAAACGGTGTAACCACTTGACAAGACTATGCCTGTGAGAGATTTTGAAGTTCGTTTTTTTTTTTTTTTTTTTTTTGTCAAGAAAATACTGAACACAAAGTACCCGGCACAACGTTAAACAGGGAGTTTATCTTAGAAGAGGGGCAGGTACACACACGGTTACAGCGTTTGCATGTGGAGTTGACATTAGTAGTAGTGAGTCCGACAAAATGGTTACAGCGTTCGCATATGGAGCTGACGTGGTTACAGCGTTTGCATGTGGAGCTGACAGAAGTGAGTCCGACAAATGGTTACAGCGTTTGCACGTGGAGCTGACATGGTTACAGCGTTTGCACGTGGAGCTGACATGGTTACAGCGTTTGCACGTGGAGCTGACATGGTTACAGCGTTTGCACGTGGAGCTGACATGGTTACGGCGTTTGCACGTGGAGCTGACATGGTTACGGCGTTTGCACGTAGAGCTGACATGGTTACGGCGTTTACATGTGGAGCCGACATGGTTACGGCGTTTACATGTGGAACCGACATATGGTTACAGCGTTTGCATGTGGAGCTGACATGGTTACAGCGTTTGCATGTGGAGCTGACAGCCGTGAGTCCCAACTACTCGTGGGGGGCAGATATTTTCGGCTTCAAAACGTCCTCTGTCCACCCAGCGGTAAATGGATACCTGATTCAGTTCAGGGATGATTAAAGGCGACGAAAGGGGAGGGGGGTGGGGGGGGGGGGGGTAGGTTGGATCATACTGCGCTCCACACATAGTAAATCTCTGACAGTTCGTTGCCACGTGGGCCTATAGGTTGTGGGAAATGTAACCTTTAACCTTTATATCATATCTCAGTGACTCTCGCACATTGATTCTGCCTCGTGATCGATCTGTCTGTTGATAACCCGCAGCACTTGTATTCAGGGAGGAAAG
This sequence comes from Conus ventricosus, assembly GCA_018398815.1. Taxonomy (NCBI): domain Eukaryota; kingdom Metazoa; phylum Mollusca; class Gastropoda; order Neogastropoda; family Conidae; genus Conus; species Conus ventricosus. Next base: position 21,475,900 of record CM031597.1, read on the forward strand.
GCTGATTGGGCTGGTTGATTGATCTAGCGATTGATATTGGTCGGGGCTGATCATTCGTTGTCAAGGTCACTTTCACTGTCGACATGGTCATCGTTTTCACGATTAATGACTACAACTCTGTGTGTGTGTGTGTGTGTGTGTGTGTGTGTGTGTGTGTGTGTGTGTGTGTGTGTGTGGTGTGTGTGTGTGTGTGTGTGTATGTGTGTGTGTGTGTGTGCGCGCGCGCGAGCGTTTGTGTGTATGTAAGTAAGAGAGAGTGAGAGAGTGAGAGAGATAGACAGACGGACAGACAGAGAGAAAGACAGACAAAAAGAAAGATAGAGAGAATGTGTGTGTATGTGTGTGCACGTGCATGCGCGCGCACGAGCGCGAGCGCGCGCGCATGTGCGTGTGTATGTATGTGTCTGTCCGTCTGCGCACGAGTGTGTGCGTTGTTATATTATACGCATGCGTGCGTGCATGCACGTGCGCGCGCGTGCGCATGTGTGTGTTTGTATATGTGAGTGTGTGTGTGTGCGTGTGCGTGTGCGTATGTATGTCTCTCTCTCTCTCTCTCTCTCTCTCTCTCTCTCTCTCTCTCTCTCTCTCTCTCTCTCTTTCTCTCTCTCTCTCCCTCTCTCTCATCTCTCTCCCCTCTCTCTCTCTCTCTCTCTCTCTCTCTCTCTCTCTCTCCTCTCTCTCTCTCTCTCTCTCTATATATATATATATATATCTGCTCCTGTATATCTGTGTCTGTGTCCCTGGAAGGAACACCCAAAGCCTCGTACACAGCATCCACTCAGCTCAAGTATAAGACCTCACCGCAACGAGGAAACTGTCTCTGGAAAAGTCCTATGGGGCAATGTCCCTGGCAAAGTCCTATGGGGCAAAATATCCCTGGCAAAGTCCTATGGGGCAGAATATCCCTGGCAAAGTCCTATGGGGCAATGTCCCTGGCAAAGTCCTATGGGGCAATGTCCCTCACAAAGTCCTATGGGGCATGTCCCTGGCAAAGTCTTTTGGGGCAATGTCCCTGGCAAAGTCCTATGGGACAATGTCCCTGGCAAAGTCCTATGGGGCAATGTCCCTGGCAAAGTCCTATGGGGCAATGTCCCTCACAAAGTCTATGGGGCAATGTCCCTGGCAAAGTCCTATGGGGCAATGTCCTGGCAAAGTCCTATGGGGCAATGTCCCTGGCAAAGTCCTATGGGGCAATGTCCCTCACAAAGTCCTATGGGGCAATGCCCCTGGCAAAGTCCTATGGGGCAATGTCCTCACAAGTCCTATGGGGCAATGTCCCTGGCAAAGTCCTATGGGGCAATGTCCTCACAAAGTCCTATGGGGCAATGTCCCTGGCAAAGTCCTATGGGGCAATGTCCCTGGCAAAGTCCTATGGGGCAATGTCCCTGGCAAAGTCCTATGGGGCAATGTCCCTGGCAAAGTCCTATGGGGCAATGTCCCTGGAAAAAGTCCTATGGGGCAATGTCCTCACAAAGTCCTATGGGGCAATGTCCTGGCAAAGTCCTATGGGGCAATGTCCCTCACAAAGTCCTTTATGGGGCAATGTCCCTGGCAAAGTCCTATGGGGCAATGCCCCTCACAAAGTCCTATGGGGCATGCCCCTGGCAAAGCCCTATGGGGCAATGTCCTGGCAAAGTCCTACGGGGCAATCCACGGTAACAGGAAACAGAAACACACACACACACACACACCACACACACCACACACACACACACAGATTCAAATAAGCAGCGCCATGCAGAGACGTCGCGCTCTCCCCAGGAAAAAACAACCCGAATGGGACGTTGATAAATCTGTTGTGACGATGGTGTTAAACAAAGCCACGTCGCCGTGATGCCCCCCACTAAGGAGTGATCCTCTTTCCAGAGAGAGAGAGAGGAGAGAGGAGAGGGGAGAGGAGGAGAGAGAGAGGAGAGGGGAGAGAGAGAGAGAGAGAGAGAGAGAGAGAGAAATGAAATGGTTTAATGTTTTTAGGCCATGGGCACATAAACATGAAGGAATGGAAAGGGGGGGGGGGGGGGGTGAATGGGATTGGGCTGGGGTAGGAGCTTTCATACATCAATAAGTACAGCATTACATCCATTAAACCTTGACATAAACCTATCGACTTACTGCCTATAGTATGCACATGTTGCTATAGAAATCACATCACATATCTGCTTTATTTGAGTTTTATAGATTACTTTCTAAAAAATTCTGTCTCTGCCTAACAGCGTGAAAAGTCAACTTTGAGACCACAATGGACAAGTGTTTGGGTTCTCCAGCTAACAATCTTTCAACTGAAACATTAATTCCATTGGGAAAAAAATCTATTTCTCAATTCCGAGTACACGGGCAAACATATAAAAGGTGTTTTTCATCTTCTACATGCATTTCACAATATGGACAGTAAGACTGTGCAACATCATTTCCATATCTTTCATGTTGTTGTTTTTTGGTAGCACACCACATCTAATCTGCGTTAATGCCACCGAAAACAAAAGATATTGATTTCATTTAGATATGTACTGATATTCAAATTATCTTTAACCAATCTATACAAGCTATATCTTTCTCTGTCTCTGACTGTGCCTGACCACTCTTGGAAAAACATATCTAATAAACGCTGCTTGAATATTTTCAAAATGCATTAACGTTCTGAACACCTTGGTTTATCCACACTTCATAAAAACCGCCTTAGAAAGCATTTCTCTTATCTCCGTTACCCAGCACCTTTTATTATCGTTGTCCATCGATAGCATCATTATGTATGCCTGTTTGGGTAATCGGCTTTGTTCCATTTGTAACAATCTAAACCAGTATTTTATACATCTAATTTGTGAATTTAAAACAAGGGATATCTACCAGCTCACTTTTAAACCATTTATTTGGGGTCTTTAGGGGTAAACCTAAGTATCTTTTACAGGCTAATAAATGCACTTTCTCTATACTTTCTAACCTCTTATAACCCAAATTTTGATGAATACAATAATACAGGCTGTACTTTAGCATCAAAAATTTTTAGGTATATCTTTGGTGACATTTCTTTACATTTTTAAAAACCGGACAAAGCCAATATACAGCCTTTTTCCCTTTAGCAACTAAATGATTTGTACACGTCCTAAACTCAGCATTGTTGTGAAAGAAAAACCCAGATAACAATACATATTAACAATTTCTAGTTCTTTACCTCAAAAACCACCTTTCTCTTGTCCTAAATCCCCGCCTTTCCTAAATACCTGATCTTAGTCTTATCTTTGTTAACAGATAATTTCAATTTATCACAACAGGTTTTTAAGAATCTAATTGGGCTTGTAATCCTCCGGTGACGTTGATAACAAAGCTACTTTCATCTGCGAATAGCAAATGAACAATTCAATCAGAGTAGGTAATAGTTGAACACCATGGACACCAGTGTTATTAATGTGATTTGCCATTTGATTAATAAATAGAGAAAACAATGTGGGACTATGACACAGCCTTGTCGTACACCTGATGGACATGTAAAGAAATCTGAAAATTCACTGTTCACGCGCACACAAGAGATTAAAGAATCATACATGCTTTTCAAGGCACCAAAAAATTTCCCTCTTTTTTACCCTCATTATAAACTACCTTCAGTAGTTTTGCATGGTTAACAGAGTCAAATGCCTTTTTGAAATCAATAAAAGCAACATAAATTTTCTGTCTTTTCTTATTTAAGTATTTCTGAACAATAGCTAGAGATTAAATATCTGGTCTGCTGTTGAATAATCTTTTCGAAACCAGCTTGGTTTTCAACTATTATATCAGTATCGTCTAGCCAAGAAATTAATCTTGCGTTCAGAATGGATGTATAGCATTTACAAGAAACATTAACCAATGATATCCCTCTATAGTTGTCTGGCTGGTCGGCATCACCTTTTTTGAAAATTGGAACAACTATAGCTTTACGCCATTCCCGTGGGTTGATCCAGAGTCAAACACTTTATTGAAAAGCTTTGTTAGGAACTTAACGACCACCTCTCCTCTGCTTTCAACATCTCCGAAAAAAACACCGTCTAAGCCCCTGCTTTCCCATTATTTAGTTTCCTTATTGCCTCTTTTACTTCTTCTTCTGTGATTTCTTTGTTTTAAACTATCATCACTTGCATTGCCCAGATCGTTAGTAACATTACTTCCGTTTCCTTCTAAATCGTTACTACCCTCATTAAAAACTCCTTAAAAAATGATTAAACCAGTCATCCAATCCAATTCTATCACTCAAATCCTTTCGTGCACTCACACCACCTAACGTCTTTAATTCTTTCCAAAACTTAGCTGACTTGTGCGCATTAGCTCCCAAGGATTCAGCTGTGTTTCTGCGAAATTCCTGCTTTTTCTTTCTAAGCAGTTTTTTATATTCCTTTCTACTTTTAGTGTACTCAAGTTGTCCTTTTCAAGCGTCTTTTTCTTATTCCTCTTGCTTCTTTTAAAAATTCTTAACATTTTTTCACTTTTAACTTTAGCATCTTGACATTCTTGGTCATACCATGCGTTCTTTTTCTTTGGGCGAAACATAGCATTTTTTAACCATACAATGTGCGGCACACTTCAAAACAATCATTAAACACTTCCAAGGCGTGATCAACATCCAGGTCCAATTCTTGAGCAGCATTTTCTAATTTAATTTATGTTATCTTTACTGTTAAAAATTTGTTCTAAAGTCGGATTCTTTCGCTTTATCCCACAAAACTTTATTCACAATTTTCGTCTTACTACTGTCAGTTGTATTGCTAATAACCCTTTTATCAGATTCCAACAAAAATTGACAAGGTAATGGTAAGTGGTCCGAATCCACCCTATCTTTCACCGTTAAATATCTCCATTCAAATTGATAAAGCAGCTCAAAGATGCAAACAAAATAATCCACGAGGTGGACCCAAAATCGGATAAGAAACTACAACTGTCATCAAAACCATGTTCAACAAGTCCGTTCAAAATGCAACAGTCAAAAATATTGCAAAAGTCAAGAAGCTGTTCACCGAACTGGTTTCACTTCAACATCCTGTGAATTCCTTTTGACGAATTTCCTTATCTCCTCCAAATAATCACCATCATCAGACAAACTGAAATCAAGATTTTTGTTGGCTGTGCGAGAATTTAAATCGCCAAAAATCAATGCATGAAAGTCGTCATAGGATTCGTGGAGATCAAGCATACATTTTTCTAATAACTCGATACCATATCCCTTAGGTTCTGATTTCCAAAAGGGGGAATCGTAAGGTGGAATATAGGCTGCAATAAGGAAAACATCCTTATCTGTTCTTAAAATTCTTTTGATATTTTCAAGTTAGAACATTATTGATATCAATGTCTATTCTTTGTACAAATCAGAAAAAACTTTTTTAACCAAGACCACAACACCCCCAGAACATCTTCCATGTCTTGATAATTTCTTAGCTTTTGATGAGTAAATATGAAAATCTTGAAAAATACTCTTGTCAATTTCACTGTCCATAAATGTTTCTGTCAGACAAACAAAATCATACTTTTGAATTTTAAAAACGACAAACTCGTTATCAGTTAATTTTGATTGCAGTCCACGACATTATAATTAAGAATACTAACTGGAAAATGGGGTTTTTTATGTATATTTTGTAGAAACTGACGTGGGGAATGGTCAATGTCAGGAATCCTGCACCCACAATCACTTGTGATTTGTGCCGGCCTCTATCCTATTTTCACCAGTGTTTGCTGCTGCTTCACCTCGAGGTGAAGGCTGTCTCGGCAAACTCCCGTCCTGCTGCAGACACTGTTCGTTCGCACACTGCGGAAGGCATCCACAATGTTCGTCTGATCATGGCGCGTTGCCGGCATGTCCGAGAGCGTAAGGCACGCCCCTCCTCATCCTGCTCGGTAGTCCTGGTTCCTGACACCAGTCTAGTTCTGGGGCGTGACTGTCGAGACACAGGATTTGGGTCAGAGTCTGTTTCTGTCCTCTTCCCTAGACCTGTGTGCACTACTTGAGGGCAGGCTGCATTATTAGCATCATTTTCGTGCTGTTCCACAGATTGCTTGTCTTCAAATTGGTCTGGCATACGTTGATGTTGTCGCTGTTCTAACTGCCGCTGCTGTTCTGGCTTTTCCTGTTGCTGACCCGATCCTTGCTGCTGATGCGACTCTTGCTGCCTTTTTTTTTCTGCCATTCTTCTTCCTTTTGCAGTTGCGGCTCCTTTTCTTGCAGCTGATCTTGCTGATGTTGCTCATCTTGAATTGTTTTGATTGTTGTTGTTTTCCTTGCAACTGTTTTGGTGTTGCTGTTTTTTTTCGTTTTTCTTGCAGCTGTTCGTTCTCTTGCTGCTGATTCTTTTGCTTTTTCTGTTCCTGTTCTTGCTGTTGAACGTTTCTGTGCTGAATCTGTTGTTCTTCTTGCCCCTGTTGCTGTCTCTCTAGGAGCTCTTTATGCTGCTGTTGCTGGATCTGTTCTTGATGTTGCCGTTGCTGGTCTAGCTGTTTTTGCTGTTTTTCCCATAGGCATCGTTTGTTGTGTTGTTGATCCTCTTCTCGCTGTCTTTCTTTATGTATTTCCCTGATTTCCCTTTGTACCCCCCTCCGTTGCAGGTCTGCTCTCTGACCATTTGGTGACCTGTGAGGTGTGGGAAGAGCATTGAACTCCTGTGGAGTGACCAGAGGACTATCGGATAGAGGGGGAAAAGCCAAACCTGTGAGGCGAGGGGTTGTCACGATGCGCCATATTTTGCCGGTTCAAAAGTGGTGGCCAGTGCACTGAGTCTAGTAAAGGGAAGTGTTCGAAAACCCGTTGCTGCTGATTGATGGGACAAATGGAGAAGATTTCCTTTCCTGGGCCCTAGTTGGTCTGGGGGAACATACGGAAAACGCCCCTCCCCTGCTGCTGATCAGGGGAGACACGACGCAAGCGTTCTTCCACGTTTCCTTTTTGGTTCCTGGGGCCATGTCTCTTGTAGCTGGTGGGGCCATCATCGCTTTTTAATGACCGCTGATGGCTATCATTTGATTGCCTGGGTATGTAGTTGTGTGGCCTGCCATCTACGTACAGTCTTCCGTTTCTAAATATAGGTATTTTCCTTCTTGCTTCAGTTGCTGGCAATGCTCCCTTTGACTAACAGTGAGATCTGTTGCCACTCGGATATTCCTCTTGTCGGAGCCAAGCTCTGAGATCTCTGTTTTTCAGAATGTAGAGTTTTGTCGTTCATGTGGCTGAAACATACGATTAAAGGACGTTGCCAGTTTCCACCTTCGTGTCTTCCGATACGATACGTATACTCAATGTCTCTGGTTGACCACCATCTGTCGGAGGAGAAGTAATTGAGCACTGCTACGATTTCGTCCGTGTCATTCGCCTCTTCCCATGCTGCTGATTCATGTATTCCAAAAAATTTCAAATTCTTTTCTCGTTTTGCCACATCTAGTTTTTCAAGTTTTTTTCTATTTTTGTTTAAACTGTCATGTAGAAAGGGCACTGTTTTGTTGAAGTTCACTTATGTCCCACTGTTGTCTTTGATGTCTGTTTTTGCGCCTTGAAGATCAGCTTCGAAAATCTTGAAGGAGTTTTGAAGATTTGAAAAAAGATATAAATTTGTCGACTAAGACTAAACCTTGAGCATGGAGGCTGTGTAAAATCTGTGAACACCTGGTTTCAAACTGCTGCTGGCTGACAGGCGACAGTTCACGGAGAGCGAAAGCTGTGTCGGTCATAATGCAGTGATGAGAGTTCAGGAGAGAGAGAGAGAGAGAGAGAGAGAGAGAGAGACATTTAGCTGAAGACGTCTTGCCGCCACTGTGTTTGTCTGTCTGTGGTTGTCTTTGTTTACCTTTCGAAGTGGATTGTATTTTGGTTTTTGCCAGGGATGACTTCCTTGTTGCCAAGTATGCTGCACATGGGACGTCAGTTTATTGTCTCGTGGAGTGTCCCTACTACTATACTACTACTACTACTACTACTACTACTACTATACTACACACCACACACATACACGCACACACGCACGCACGCACGCACGCACGTATGCACGCACGCACGCACGCACACACACACACACACACACACACACACACACACAACACACACAAACCCCACACAACACACAAATCGCCCCCTCACTCTACCAACCACAAAGCTGAGGCCAGCCAAAGCTCTAAGACGCCTTTGAAAGCAGCGCAAACTCTCCCCACGCTGTTTTCCTCATTGGCCCATGGCAGTGACAGCAGACTCACTATCCTACCTGCGAGGGGCACCGGCAAGCACTGGGCGCCTTAGAGTGGCACTACAACGGATCCCTCCAATTACCAAGGGAACGAAGAGACAAAATGGCACAGCTGACCACAGTGGATGAACAGAAAGAAAGCGGCCTAAGATTTTCCACATGCAGCTATCACCAGGTGAACAGGTTGGAGGAGGTCACCCTTTTTTTTCCGCGTTGGGACAGGACACAAGTACCCAATCAAGCAATTGCTGAGACGCTTTCGCCTTGGGCCATTCCCTCTCTACTGTTGTAAAAAAAAATATTAAAAAAAGGCTGACCAGACCAGAAAGCACGTTGTCCCAGACCATGGGATCTTTTAGGGACGGACAGAAGAGGTTTGACCGACGTCCACCACTCCACAAGAGAAGCTGTGTAAGTCTGCGAAGGCTCAAGAAGGACCATCCATTTCATCCTGAGATTCCTTGTCCACATTTGACGGCGTTACAGAACATCATGTAATTTATATTAGAAACGACGACGACCCCCCCCCAAAAAAAAAAAAAAACAAAAAAAAAAAAAAAAGAAAAAAAAACAAAAAAAACAACGACTGTCGTTTCGAACGAGAATCGAACCACAGACCTGGGATGCTCTCAGCTCTTATGCAAGTGCTTTGTACCACCAGCACCTGTTCATTAAGTTAAACATGGTATTGTTTGCAGACTGTTGAATCTGGCACAGTCACAGAACTAGCCTGAACACGTCAGTGTATATGACGGTGCCAGCGAGTGGGGAGAGCGCGATGTCACTTTGACTACATGAAAGATGAGTGGGTGAAATTAGAAAGTGCAGAGAAAAAAAAATGATTCAAACTAAAAAGAAAGAAATATGATTGCATTGCTTGCCCCTCAGTTCCTTGACATTTGAGTGCTCCTTGATTGTTTTCCTTCACGCCCACTACCCATCCACCCCCACACCCACCCTCCACTTCCCCAACCTCCCACACAACGTCATTTAACGACTGAACAGAAGGGGTCTCAAAGTAGAGTCCAATCAATAGCCGCCGGCAGTCTCGAAAGCTAAGGAACGTCGCACGCAGCGCGTCGAAGCGTTCGTTTGTAAGCGGAGCGTCGACGGCGGATTGGGGAAGGATTCGCCTAGACTTGTGTCTCAAGGGATTCGCTACTTGTTTTAACCACACGAAAAAGAAACCAAATTCGTATAAAGTTATCCTAATGTCTGATACCTATGTTCGCTTCCTTCGTTCATCAAGGCTACGTAGCATAATGTGAGTTTTCCATGGAAGTCTATAGTGGTCCATTCTGTTCATTTTCAACCAACGCTGAATGCTTGTTAGTACACAAAAAGAACGTCCTCTCTCCCCACATTTGGTGTTCTGTTTTTCAACAAATATCTTTTCATGCAAAACAAATATATCTTTCCAAATCCTGTGTGTGCCTCGCACAAACCCCATATTTCTGAGGCATACAACTGAACTGGCTGAATCTGTACATCCAATAAGGAAAACGACAACCGACTTATGTTCTAGTGTGTTTAAAACATATGAAATTCTCAGCAAAGCGTTCCAGACTTCTGCAACAAGATCACTGTAATCTTCAGAAAAGCTAGGTCAAGAAGTAAAATACATACTGTATTGTGTCGTATTGTCTAGTCTTCTCTTGTCTTGTATTATCTTGTATTAAAAAGAAAGTTACATGCTGACACCTGGTTAAAGTTGTATTTTACTTAAGTCGCTTTTTTGCTTCGATGTTTCTTCAGGGTTTTTGTTTCCGTTCTATTTCGGGTAACAAATGCATATGGACAGACTTACAGACATGCTGCTGATGTACTGACGTTGCGCACTGTCCGCTTTTTGCAGACCTCTAAGCTCAAACTTTTTAAATAATGTTTTTTGCAATTCCAAGATTTGTGTATGCTTTAGCCACTGGC
>CM031597.1:21491011-21503511 GCA_018398815.1 Conus ventricosus
TCATTTTTCTTGGCAATAAAAAGTTATCAAGTGTCTTCTTCTAATTGCTTCCGAGGTCATGATGTCCATTGCAGCAGATTGGGATGTCTCCACTCCACTAAGATGTAGAAGGACGGACAAGGCACTGGTGCTTGGGTTCTGAAGTGACAACAGCCAGAACGACAAGAGCCCAGCGGAAAGAGGTAAGTCCAGAAGTGAGTCCGCTGAAGGAGTGCAGCTGCCTCGGCTCTCTGTTTCCGAGGGAAGTCAAAGAGTTAAATCAAGTGAGCCAAGAGAGAGAGAGAGAGAGAGAGAGAGAGAGAGAGAGAGAGAGAGGAGAGAGAGAGGAGAGAGAGAGAGAGATGGCTAGCCTCATCTTCCTTGACTGAGCAGCCATTCTTTTTTTGTTTTTAGAATGGTCCGAAGATAGTTGCGGAGATCCTTGGCCGTCAGTTTTCAACAGATGGTATTACAGTTTCATAAGACCGGACTGGTGTCACTGGCAGAGCGCTTGATTGGTGATCCTGGTGATCCTGGTGATCCTGGCATGTGGGCCATATCAATACACGGGCATTTTCCCCCTCAGAGTTTACAATAGTTCTGACTCCATCTCTGACACAAAAAGTCCTTCAATTGAGATATGCATCGATGATTCCTTGTATGAATGCACGTAAAGCATTTTGCATACACGTCAACTCTCATCACTAGCTTTACAAAACGAGCAGGCTACTATGACCGTTGGTGTGAATAACACGTATAAGCATGTTATGAATGCTCTGAAAAATCGAATAAATGAGTTTAAAAAAAACCCTGAGTGACTAATAAGTGACTGTCTCTTCGTCCTTTGTTTTCATTCTTTTGAATGTGTTTGTCCTGCCTGAAAAAGACCTAAATATGTCAAAACGCGTTGCAACGTGTTTGTTCCTTCATTTGGTGGCTCATTGATCTTGGTTTTGCTCTTTTTGCTACACCTACTACTACTACTACCACTACTACTGCTACCACTATGAGTAAATAATACTACTGCTGCTACTACTACTACTACTGCTGCTGCTACTAACTACTACTACTATTACTGCTACTGCTACTGCTACTACTATATCTTTGTGCCAGTTGTGAAAAAGTTACAGAACTGAGCAAATCTCAAACCTTCACTCGTACGGTGAAGTTTCAACGCAAACGAAACAGGGCAAAAGCAAGGTTGAAACAGCTTATAGTCCCTGATGGATTCTTCTCCATTTAAACCTCCACTTCACCTTTGGTTGAAAATGAATTCGTTTCCACTATCCAGTCACACACAGATTTGCAGTAAATGCCAAAGTTGGAACAGCAACAAGCAAGTGCCCAAAGTGTGTGTTCAAATGTTTCTAGTTACAAACTTTAAATAAGGCGATGGTGCGAGACTATCAAAGCTCGCCTTTGATACAAATGAAATACCTGTGATCTGTAAGGAGCTATAACACAAGAAAAAATTAGAAAGAGAGGGGGTTAGTTTACTGCCGTGGACATTGACGAACAAAGCACAGGACAAGACACAATGCATATCGACCTCTTGGGTCATCTTCAGGCACACAAAAAAAATCACATTTAACATTTAGAACAGTACAAACAAAGAACGAAGAGTGACTTACCTGTCCAGTGTTCAGAAAAATGGCCGCCAGACGGGCGCATTCGTCTCCCGCCCTCAGTCACTCCATTTTGAAACTAAACACAAGATGTTTTTCCCCCCTACCTAATGATGCTTTGCCCTATTCTTCATATACCATAAATAGTAATGACCTGTGATAGTCCACGTAAATACTGGTATTCTCATGGTATGTCCGTTGAGAGTGATGTTGACTGGGGGTTGGGTGCTTACCTTTAATGATGGCGTGTGGCCACATGCTCACTGATTTACCTCAGTATGAAGCTTTTGTAACTCGGCCAACAAAGAGCGGTTCATCTGATCATCTGCCTAATGAGGCCCTGAATAGTGGGGCAGAGAGTGCTCTCTCTCTCTCTCTCTCTCTCTCCTCTCTCTCTCACTCTCTCTCTCTCTCTCTCTCCTCTCTGCCTCTCTGTCTCTCTCTTTCTCTGTCTCTCTGTCTCTCTCTCTCTCTCGCTCTCTGTCTTTCTCTCTCTCTCTCTCTCTCTCTCTCTCTCTCTCTCTCGCTCTCTCTCACTCTCTCTCTCTCTCTCTCTCTCTCTTATCAAGAGACAGGTAATTAATCACCACCAATGACTTATTTGCAGTCGGTACGTCGGGAGATTTCGTGTGCGCGGGTGAGAGAGAGAGAGAGAGGGAGAGAGAGAGAGAGAGAGAGAGAGAGAGAGAGAGAGAGAGAGAGACAGTCGGGGGTGGGGGGGGGGGGGGGGATGGATGCAAAAGGGCAGTGGGAGCGCCAGGATTAAGGGCAGGGCGGGAAGGAGGTCTTTGAGGGGGCGTGGAGGTAGTCAAGAAGAGATTAGCCATCGGAATAGGGTATGTCGATGCTGACAGTGCGCGCGCGCGCGCGCGCGCGCGCGTGTGTGTGTGTGTGTGTGTGTGTGCATGCCTCCGTACGTGCGTGCGTACACACGCGCATGTGTGTGTGTGCGTGCGTACGTGCGTGCGTGCGTGCGTGCGTGCGTGCGTGCGTGCGTGCGTGCGGTGTGTGTGTGTGTGTGTGTGTGTGTGTGTGTGTGTGTGTGTGTGTGTGTGTGGTGTGTGTGTGTGTGTGTGTGTGTGTGTGTGTTGTGTGTGTGTGTGTTCGTTCGTTCTTTAGTTTTACGTCTGTTCACCCTTAAGTGATATTAGACGGGAAAGGGGGGGGGGGGGAAAGATAGGAGAAATAAGGTATGAAAGAAGAGATTGTTTATGCATGCATTGATATTGTTTAGAGAGTGTGTGGTAGTAAAGATAATGTGTTTTTTCCTACATGCCTACGTACACCTACAATCTATATAATGATCAAGCTTTATATGGGATATGAATTGTTGAAAATGACAGAATTAGTAGAAGGAAGTGAGGTTTACCATCTCTATCAAACGTGACTTAACAATTAACAGAAGATTAGTACAACACAATTGAATCCAACAATAATCAACATTCAAAGGAAAAGACCAATAGGACTAATAGGACAATAGGACTTCTGAAAAACATTTAATATGATGGAAGTCATTTAACACTTCCTGAACAGTTAATGATATTGACGAGTCAGTAAATCCCCTGTAGTTTTCGTCATTAATTAGAAAATTAAACTAGACCTACGCTAGGAGGTTGCAGTTTAATTGAAATTATTACGAGCCTATTGTGGAGGAAGGAGAAGTTACGTTGAGTATTGGCGCGCACAGCGTTGCAGCAAATTTCAGAGCTGTATGGCCACTAGACTTACGCCTTTAGGGAGGGACAGTAAAATTGATTATTACTACGAACACTAATTGGGAGGACGTAACTTCTCCTTCCTCCACAATAGGCTCGTAATAATTTCAATTAAACTGCAACCTCCTAGCGTAGGTCTAGTTTAATTTTCTAATTATCACTCGCCTATTGCTCCCGGAAGGGAAGCTACGTTGAGACTTTTAGAGAAAGTAAGGATAGTGGCCAATATAAACATCACAGGCCAGACATGTAATGCCACACACAATTTATTCACATGATCCTTCATCATTTTCATTTACTGTTCACATAGCCATCAAGTACCTCTGGCTGAAACTGCACTGTTCGTCTCTTATAGTATTACAGAATGTCTTTTCATTTGTCCCAGCCCACTGCTTTCAATATTGTTTTTCAATGAAACTCCAGCCTGGCGGCTGCACTACAGCTTGCACGCCTGGTGGAGTGTGCTGTGTACTGTTAGTGTCAATGCCTGAGTGCGCTAGCACCTCTTTCACCCATCGCGGTTGTCTGCTTACCCACAGGTGCGTGAGGTTTGGTGTGACTGATGAATAACTGCTGTTGGTGACTGTCTCAGAGATCCTTAGTTGTGTCAATATACTGCTTCAAGTGTTTCACTGGACACAGATTTTCATTCTTTTCAAATGCCCTAATCTCTGCTGGTTCTGTATGTTTCCCTGGCTTTGTTGTTTTCAATACACATGAAAATTGTAACACACATTTACAATCAAAACTCTTTACATCACTTGTTTTCAAAGAGTATAAAGCATGACCTCTTTGTCCTGTAACTAAAGCTAACAACATGCAGTTTTCAAAGTCAGTTCTTTCAAAGTCAACTGATTGATGGGAGATAAGCAATCTAAATAACTAAGTACAGCATTTACATCCCAAGTGTCCTTATATTTGGGTAAGGAAGGCCTATGTTCAAATGCTCCTTTCACAAGTTTGCAAATAACTGGATGACTGCCCACTGAAAATCCATTCACTATTGGCAGATAAGCGGACAAAGCGCAGCGTGCTGAGTTTATAGCACTGTGGCTTGCTCCAGCACTAAAAAGTTCGGCAAGAAAGTTTGCTGCCTGCACAATGTCCGGCACATCATGTAGGATACTATTCTTTGCTGCGTACTGCTTCCACTTGGCAATGTAGGTGTTGTACACTGCGCGTGTGTGGGGGCGCCAAGAACTGACGATTAGGCCTAGCGCTGCTGCCTGGTTGGAACAGCCTTCCCTCTGGTACCGCTCCCGATACTTTGCATACCATCAGTTGAAGGCGGGAAGAAGGGGTGGTTCTCCCTTGCTGCGTGGGGAGGGAGAGGATGGTGTCTCGTGTTGGTAGCAGTACTGGGTCATTGTGTCAGCAGCTGTGTCAGCAGAGCCACCAGACTTGTGTTGGCCAGCGGGGCCCACACACTACCCCCATCGCTCGCTCTCTCTTCACCTTCCCCAACACTGCCGTGATCGTGCTAAAAGGGGGGAAGGCATAAAATTGAAGGTTACTCCAAGGGAGAGAAAATGCATCTACTGCATAGGCGCTTGGGTCAGGTCTGTAAGAAACATAGCGCTGCATTTGGTTGTTTCAACCTTGAGGCAAAGAGATCAATGTCCGGATTCATATAGCAATTGTATCAATGCTTTGTGAAGCTCTTCTCTGTTCAACTTCCATTCTGCATCCAGGTTTATTTTCCTTGACTCCTCATCTGCTGCTGTGTTTTCCTTACCTGGAATATAAGCAGCACTCAACCATACGTGATTGTCAATGCACCAGTTCCATATCATCTGTGTCATCAAATTACATGAATCGGAATGACTTGTTCCCATATGATTGAACATGCAACAGCGGTTGTGTTGTCTATCATGATACGGACATGTCGCCCATAAACCTGATTTAGGAAACATTTCAAAGCAAAAAATGCTGCCTTAAGTTCCAGATAGTTGATGTGAAAATCTTTTTCTTCTGGTAGCCCTTCTCCCCCAGATTTTGACTGTTCACATGCACAACCCCATCCAGTTTTTGATGCATCCGAGGTCAGGGTGACATCAGGCTCTGTTTGGTGAATAACATTATAAGCAGTCTCAATGTTGTTGATCCACCAATTTAGTTCTCTTTTGGCAAGAGGCGACAATGTCATGTGTCTGTCAAAATTCCCTGCATACAGCAACAGTGCTGTCTTTTTCTCTTTCTCCAGCTGTCTATAATGAAGTGGCCCATACATCACCGCTGGAAAGGAAGCCACTATCTTTCCAATCACTCTCGCCACATCCCTGATACTCACTGTATCTTTTTGACAGCTGACAGGCAAATCGAAACCATGTCTGCTACTCTCTCAGGTGTTAAAGTTACTGTCATTGACTCAGAGTCAATGATGACTCCCAGATACTGAATGCGACGAGTGGGTTCTAGTACTGATTTTTGGGGATGGATGAAAATCCCAGAGACCTTAGAAGTTTCACTGTGTTAAATACATTAGAGGCACATGACATTCTGTCTCTGCAAACAAAAGTGAATCATCCAAAAATACTGAGGAAAGATGACCTTCCCCTCTCAAGGTGGCAAACACAGGTTTTAACAGCTTGGTGAATTTACGTGGTGCAAGTGCCAGCCCATTAGGCAGACAGCTAAACTGCCAAAGCTGACCATCCCACTCAAATCTGAGAAATCTTCTGTGTTCCTCTTTGACTTGATACTGAGTAGTATGCATCCTTCAAGTCAATTGAAGCCATGAAGCAGTTTGGAGTCACTAGTTTTAGAGCAGTATGCAAGGTTTCCATTTGAAGTGATATAACGATATCTTCGTTTAGTTTCTTTAAGTTCAGAATCATTCTATGAGTTCCATCTTTCTTCGGAAGAACAAAAACTGGTGACACAATCTGCTCTGCTTCAGTCTGACACTTTGAAATCACACCTTTTTGGCAAAGTTTCTGTATTTCTTTGTCAATAACTTTCTTTTCTGATGCATTTAACTCAGGCTGGAAAGTGTAATCCTGTCTGATTTGGCCAATATCACAATCAAATTGAAGGCTCACGCCTTGTACTGTTTCTAAAATTTCAGGGTCTTTTGTCAAATTTTTCCATCTATCAACTATTGTGTAAGCCTGCCCCTTGAAAAAGTAAAGCCTCCTGTCTCATTTCATCCAGCAGATGAGGAGGGATAGTGTGTCTCACCTGCCATCCAAGAGTGACACAGACTCTAGGCTTTCTTCTGGTAGAACTGTCTTGCGTTTCTGTTCCCCTGGAACTTCTTTTGATGGCCGTAGTGTTGCTGTCTCTGGCCTAAAAAAAGGACGTTTTTCTTTGTTGTTGGCTTTCTGCCATGGTCTGTTACGTTGTCTGTTGTCATAACGACTTGGGCCTGCACCATGTGACAGTCTGTCCAGCTCTTTGATCTCCTTGATGGAAGCAGTCTGATTGTCTCCAAAGAGCTGACCAGTAATGGGAACACTCTCACTGCCACAATCCTGTCAGCTGTCTGGGGAGATGGGGGCGCAGGACCTGTCTGGTTTTACTGACAGCTCGTGACATGCATGACCCAACAAGGCCAGAGCATCAGCGTTCTGATCAGTGACAGAGGCTTTGATGTCTGCATCAGTCAACTTTTTCTTGCTATATGCTTTGAGTATAGCCTGAGTGCTCTGTGCCAGTGCTGCTGTGGCTTTGACAATGGCTCTCTGCACTGAAGCCATCTTGACATCAGCCTGTTTGACAGTGGCTGGCAAATCCTTCCAGATTTCTGTATTCACTTGGGCACTGAAGCTTGGGGCAGTTGTCTGGGCGTTGATATTTATCAAGCCTTTCTTTAAATTTTGTTTCAGAAAGCCCCTGTGCAAATCTTTATTAATGATCTCAGCCATTGAGTCAGCCACTTTGTCAGCTGTTTTCTCTTTATTGTCCAAGTCTTGTTCTATCTCCTTTAACAAGTCATCATCTTGACATCAAGGGAAATAGTATCCACAGCATCATCATAGATTTCTCCATCTGACGATGACTCAGAGTCCTCATTGCTCAGAGTGGCATTAGCAGTTTTCTTAACCGGCTGTTCACCTTTCGTGCGCCTGTACTCGCCACGGTCGGACATGACCCAGTTTCTTCTCCCTCCTCATCAGAGAGAGAATCGCGCCGTCTCTTAGTGCCACGCGGTGCCTGAGACGTGATCCGGTCTTGTCCGAAGTTTTGGCGGTCAACAGCTTGTGAATAGCCTCTTCCAGTCTAAAAAAATCTGTCATCCATTTGACTGATGCGAGCATCAAGCCTCTCGACTTATCTTCCGTATCTTAGGTGCGACCTCTTGCTCCTGTGCCCCTGAATGACTGGCCATGCTTAGTTGGGTTATATCTTGAGCATGTACCGCACACAGGCGGAATGGTACTGCCAAATCGCACACAGGCGAACAGGTGAGTTTATATCGCACACAGGCGAACAGGATAATTGTATATCGCACACAGGCGAATTAAGGTACAGCCGCACACAGGCAAAAGTTATGAAACTATACTCCAAACTGTATGGTCATATGATGCATGCAACACAGGCGTGGGCTTCTCTCAGAGAAGTTATTATACCCAATTAATTCAATCCAATTATACACGAACACCACTTTTTACGCTGCCAAGATCTACTCGTGATGAAAAAAGGGTTGCCACTCACCTTCAAGTTCTTGTGTACTTTGCACACAGGTCTCATTCACTTGTACTTACGTTATCATTCATTCATGTAGGCTACCTACACATGCTCACACATCCGTTGCCTGCAAACGCCAGCGTCCAATTGCCTGCAACGCTGTGCGCGCCAATACTCAACGTAGCTTCCCTTCCGGGAGCAATAGGCGAGTGATAATTCTATGATACTAGGACAGTGTAAAAATCAGATGGCTAATGGAAATTTGATTTCCACATACACATTTAATATCTTTAGAAAATTTTGTTTTAAAAGCATTTAAACGAATTTTGAACATCAGAGAAACTAATATGTCTTGAACTTGTATCAGATATGTGATTTAAAATTTAATTTGGAATTTATTGTGCTGACGCTTTTTATACAATTATGTGAATATTGGCTATCTGATGTCTTCAGCATGTTATCAAACTTATCTTTCACTAGTTTTTTCAATGTGATTTATAATACTCGTGCAGATCTAGATTTATGTTAATTAGAATTGCCCCTTCAGTATTACGTCCTGCATTTTTAGCTGCTCTGTCAACCAGTTCATTGGCATATATTCCGCAATGGGAAGGAACCCAGTAAAAAGTCACACTAATGTCTTTAAATGACAATTGATGAATTACATGTCTGATTTCTAGTATCATTTCAAGACGTTTTTTTGGCATTTTGATCTTTGATCGCTTGTAATGCCGATTTAGAATCTACACAGAGTAATATTTTACAATTATTCATAGGTAACTCCTCAATATGCTGTAAATGCCATTAAAATAGCTATCAACTCTGCAGTAAAAACTGGAATAGTGATTATCTATATGATATCGTTTGACTGTTTTCATAGTAGGAATTACAAATGCTGAACCTACATTGCCATTATCAAGTACAGATCCATCTGTGAATATTTTAATGTAATCACTATAGTAATTTTCCATGTGATCATTAACTAAATTTTTCAGAACGTTTGGAGATTGACTTATGCTCAGTTCTGTATGATCAATATCAAAAATAGGTTTAATGTGTTCCCAAGATGGTACAGGTAAAAAAGATGGCTTAATTGCTATTTTTTT
The DNA here is from genome assembly GCA_018398815.1 of Conus ventricosus. NCBI lineage: Eukaryota > Metazoa > Mollusca > Gastropoda > Neogastropoda > Conidae > Conus > Conus ventricosus. The sequence goes on from CM031597.1 coordinate 21,500,066, forward strand.
TACTTTAAATTCTGTAGAATTAATCATGTCGGAGACAAACGAATTAATTGGTTGCAAACAGTGTATTGTCTTAGCCCTGTTAACAAAGTCATGCTTAGAATTTTTCTTTGTTTCTTCATTACAGAATGAGTTATGTTCAAAGGATTTTAATACAAACTTAGCTGCAGAGATTTTCCTATGTTCATCAAGAGGAAGAAACTCCTGCTTCTTTATATGACCCAAGATTATAAGCATGAGTCGGCACTCCTAGTGCCAATTTAAAGGCTTTACAATCTATACTTTGTAGTTTGTTTAACAAATGTTTTGGTACACTAAAGAAAGATTCCTGGCCGTAGGTTAAACGCGAACGAACTAAGGCATTAGCAAGACATAAAAGTGCTTTTGTGTCTTGACCCCATCGCTTTTTACTAATAATTTTGAGAAAATTTAAAGCTTTTCTGGCTTTATTTAATATATAGTCTATATGTTGATTCCACGTAAGTTTGGATGATAAATATACACCTAGAAACCTTACGCTTTGCGACTAATTAATGACACTGCCACCAATAGTGAAATCAGGCAGTTTTTCTGGGTTATGCCCCGAATTAAAAAGTACCATATGTGTTTTTTTTCTAATGATAAAGAAAGTCCATTTTCCTTCATAAATATATCAATTTTATTTAGTTCGCGTTGGTACACTTTTTTTAGTATAGTTAAGTGCTCTAATTGGAGTTTTACGCTTCATTGCCACCTACATCCACATGCATATATCATCTGCATACTGGGCTAAAGCTGTATCTTTTGATAGATTATTTGGAAGATCTGCATAAGTATATTGAATAAAATAGGTGAAATAACCGAGCCTTGTGGAAGAACCATCTGAAGTTCTCTGGACTTAGAATATGTGCTTCCAACTCTTACCTGTATAAAACGTTGTGATAAAAAATGTTGTATATAGTTATACATATTACTATTTATATTGTAGTTTTGAAGTTTTTGGAGTAATCGTTAATGCCACACTTGATCGTATGCTTTTTTCACATCAAAAAAATGTTGCTAGAATATTTTTCCGTCTGCCAAACTGCTGTTTAATTTGTGTCGTAAGTTTGACTAAATGTTCAGTAGTGGAGCGACCTTTGCAAAAAGCGGCTTGATTTTTTGGAATAATGCTTTGTTTTTCACAGAAAAGAACTAGTCTACTTGAGACTATTTTTTCCATTAACTTGCATACATGAGATGTTAAGGAGATGGGTCGATAGCTATTTTTATCAGTCCGAGGTTTTCCATGCTTGTGTATAGGGACAACAATTGAGTGTTTCCAGATAAGAGGCATTTCACCATTAGACCAGCATTTTTGTATCAAAGAATGTAAAAATTGAACTACATTTTGTGGTAAATGCTTTAACAATTCATAAGATATCCCATCTAGTCCAACAGACGTCTTATTTTTACCCATGTGTGAAATGCATTCAATTACTTCATCGAGTGTTATATTTGAATTTACATAGCTTTTTAACTGAGGTTTATTAAAACAATGATCTGATATGATATTACTTTCCTCCCCATTTTTTCTGTATTGTCTACTTTCAGTTGATAGTCCAGTAATTCTACTGCAATTTGCATACAAATCAGCAAATGCTTCCGCTTTTTCTTGATTAGAGGGCATATGTGTGTGTGTGTGTGTGTGTGTGTGTGTGTGTGTGTGTGTGTGTGTGTGTGTGTGTGTGTGTGTGGAGAGAGAGAGAGAGGAGAGGGGAGAGAGAGAGAGAGAGAGAGAGGAGAGAGAGAGAGAGAGAGAGAGAGAGAGAGAGAGAGAGAGAGAGAGAGAGAATGACGGATAATGCATGTTTGTGTATGTGTTTTATTTTATCCGACTAGGATAGAGACAAGTATGTTGGGTGAACTATCAATTTCGACAGTTGAATTTTTTTGGAAGTTGAATGGGTGGATGTTATGTGTTTGGAAGTTGAATGGGTGGATGTATGTGTTTGGAAGTTGAATGGGTGGATGTTATGTGTTTGGAAGTTGAATGGGTGGATGTTTTGTGTTTGGAAGTTGAATGGGTGGATGTTATGTGTTTGGAAGTTGAATGGGTGGATGTTATGTGTTTGGAAGTTGAATGGGTGGATGTTATGTGTTTGGAAGTTGAATGGGTGGATGTTATGTGTTTGGAAGTTGAATGGGTGGATGTTTTGTGTTTGATTCCATTCTTGCTCTCAAGTGAACTGTTGTCTGAAACAATGTAATCCTACTGTCGAACACACACACACACACACACACACACACACACACACACACACACACCACACACACACACACACACACACACACACACACACACACACACACACACACACACACACACACACACACGCGCGCGCGCGCGCACGCACGCACACACACACACCACACACACACACACACGCACGCACGCACGCACGCACGCACGCACGCACGCACGCACGCACGCACGCACGCACGCACGCACACACACACACACACACACACACACACACACACACACACACTTTGCTACGTTCAACTTTTATACAGACAGGCAGACATACATACATACATACATACATACGTGTGCACGTACATACATACATACATGCATGCATGCGTACATACATATACACACATAGATACATACACACATAGATACATAGATACATACATACATACATAAACAAACGTACATTCATTCATGTGTATGTAGATAAATAGATGATAAGTAAAGGTAAGTAAGTAAATAAATAAAAGGAAACACATTAAGCTAAAATATCATTTTCATAAATAGAGAAGCTCTTTAATTTAACCAACCAACCAACCAGTCACCTAAAGCGCACACACACACACACACACACACACACACACACACACACACACACACACATATATATATATATATATATATATATATATATATATATATATATATATATATATATATATATTATATATATATATATCATACACAAGAAAACAAAACAACAACACTTTTCCGGACTGCAAATATTTCGGCGATTGCCTTTATCGATGCTTATTGACAGTGACGCATTGCAGAGATCATCATCAGTATAATGACGTTTTTCTATGAACCCTACAATGACGTCAAGCTCACAATGATAACCACGTTCGCAAATTTTCAATTTCTTTCTAAGACAGCTGGGAGGAGCGGAGGGGGCGGGGATGGGGGGGGGGGGGGAATTCAGGGGGGTGTCAGGCCCCTCACCATCACCCCAACCCACCCAGCCCCCCAGATCACCCGACTCCACACCCCCATCCAACTCCCCATCTCACCCCACACCCATCACTCATTCGCCCACCTACCCCAAGATCACCCACCCCCATCCTAGCCCCCAAGTCACGCATCCCCCATTCCCTCCCCCCCCCCCCCCCCCGGGACCCCCTAATTATTTGTATCCCCGATCCCTGGGACCCAAGTACCCAAGACCCTTAAACTC
>CM031597.1:21506011-21516011 GCA_018398815.1 Conus ventricosus
TCCATCAGACACCCAGCCACTTCGGGCCACTTCGGGAAAAAAAGTGTCTCAACAGATGCATGCACGTTTCAGAGACAGCTTTACGCCATGGCGGGATTTACAATGTTCCGGTGTCGCGTGAAATCTGGGAACGTGATATCTGGGAACGCGTTCCCAAAATGTACTGTGATATCTGGGAAGGCCCGTGATATCTGGGAACGTGGTCTTTCAGAGCTCAGAAGGGCAGAAAGAAGACGAAAAAAGAATGGATTTTCGAGATAAGGTAGGAAACAATTTATTTAGGTGCAATTGAGATCTTTGGCCTTCTTGTCACTTTTTTTCCCATTAATTTCTTGGCATGATTTTCACAAAGTTAACAGATTTCACGATTGGAAGTTCAGAAAATCTGGGAACGCGTTCCCAGATATCACGGTAAATCTGGGAACGCGTTCCCAGATATCACGGTAAATCTGGGAACGCGTTCCCAAATATCACGGTTCCCTGATATTATACGACACCGGGCAAACCCCAGCTTATCGGCTTACGTCCCACGCTGCACGAGCCTGTGGCAGTGTTGTGTGTGCAATCTGCATTCGGTATCGTCTGGCAGTGAAATGTTAGTGGCCCACGAATTCCCTTTTCTGAGCGAATGAGATCAGAATCCGGACAAATGACAGTTAGGGTGTTATGAGATGAGGTGGTGGGGGGGGGGGGGGGGGGGGGAGGAGAGGGATGGAGGATGGGATGGAGGGTAGGAGACAGGGAAACACAGACGTCCATGCCATGTCAATGTCGCTCCCAGTCCACAGAGCCATGTTCCTCCTACACTGATCCGATGACACAGGCTGTGGGATGAGGTCAGAATGATCAGTCTTTGTCAGACCGGACCCCATCCTGTCTGTGTGGGAGGGGATCGTTGTTCTATTTCATTGGATGAATGCCATCAAAACGTTTATCATGATCACTGATCGCAGCCTGTCTTGTCACTATCAACTGTTTAACACTTGTGCTTTTTTTTAAAACATAAACAATGCATATCTTCTTCCCAAATATGATTGTGGGAAAATCTCTCTAGTCAGTTTTCAAGCAGGCTGAGTGAAGATTATTTCCTGAATCATTTGTATGTTTGTTTGCTTTCTATTCGTTTTAAACTTCGAACATTGCAGAGAAGACGGTCACCGAGAACAAGAAATGCTTGAAGATGTTTTATATTCAGTGCAACGGGTTGGGGAGGAGGTCATCCTCAAAACAGAAACTGAGGAATTTCGGTCAGTGTGATGTCCTTCCTCCAGCAACAAGGGAGGTTACAGAAGAACAGGAGACGTTGATGGGGGCGGAGGGGGAAGGGGGGCAGGGGGGGGGGGGGCGGGGGCAGGGGGGGGGATCAGGAGGTTGTGTGTCCAACTTGCTGTGGCTGGATCAATTTGCCCTAAGAAAGCCATAGAATGTGGTGCCATGTGAAGCATTGCAATGGAATTTAAACAATAAGTGTGTAAAATTCTTTATTTTAATGTGTCCATTAATTAATTTGTTAGTACTTAGACTGTGGGCCGAGGTCAGAATGATCGGTGTTTGTCAGACCCAACCCCATCCTTTGTGTGTGGGATGGGATGTCAGACCCAACACCATCCTTTGTGTGTGGGATGGGATGTCAGACCAACCCCATCCTTTGTGTGTGGGATGGGATGTCAGACCCAACCCCATCCTTTGTGTGTGGGATGGGATGTCAGACCCAACCCCATCCTTTGTGTGTGGGATGGGATGTCAGACCCAACCCCATCCTTTGTGTGTGGGATGGGATGTCAGCCCAACCCATCCTTTCTGTGTGGGATGGGATCATTATTCCATTTCATTTGATGAATGCCATCCGGACGTCTATCATGTTTCAGGCAAAAAACGTCTCATCGGCTTACATACTATGTCGCGTGCTTCTGAGACAGTGTTGCATGTACAATCTGCATTCGCTGTTGTCTGCGAGTGAAATCTTAGTGGCCTATGGGCGAATTAGTTCAGAATTCGGACAAGTGACAGGTAGTGTGTGATAGGGTGAGGACGTGGAGGACGTGGACAGGGGATGGAGGATGGGATGGACAGCTGGAGACAGGGAAACACAGACGACCATGTCATGTAAATGTCGTTCCCAGTCCGCTAAGTCATTTTCCGCCCACCGTGATCTGCTGACACTGACTGTGGATTGAGGTCAGAATGATTTGCCTTTCTCAGACAAGGCCTCTAAGTGGAATGGGATTTTTTTATTCAACTCCGTTTGATGAATGCCATCCTGACGTAGTTTCATGATCACTGCTTACAATTCTGCCCCGGTCTCAATGGACTGTTTCAACATAGAAGAATTATTTGGAATTGTCAAGTTTTATAAGTTTAATAGACTGAATGAAGCGCCGGCTGGCAGCTCTTCAGTCGGCACTACCCTGGTAGGCAGCCCGTTGTGTAAACGAGTGTTGATTGTAAAGCGTTTAGAGCTTGGTCTCTAGCCGAGAATAGGCGCTACATAAGTATTCATTATTATTATTATTATTATTATTATTATTATTATTATTATTATTATTATTATTATTATTATTATTATTATATACAGCTTGTTCGATGTCTTCCTGAGAAATGCAACACTTCTTCCCAACATGTAATAGTGGGATAATGTTTGCAGTCATTTGTCTGGCTGCTGAAGTGAAGATCATTTACCTAAAAAAAAATATTGTGCTTATTTGTTTACTTTCTATTTGTTTTGAGCTCTAAGCGATCCAGGTATGACGAATGATGAGCAGGTGAAATCATATTCGGGAATGTTTCATTCCACACATCGGGACAGGGAGGAGGTCATCCTTCAAACAGAAACTGAGGGGTTTGGTCAGTTTGGTTTGTTCTATCCAGGAGTAGTAGATTGTAGGGGAAGACCGGGAAAGGTTGATAGGAGAGGGGGGGGGGGGGGGGGGGGGGTGGGGGAAGTGTTAGTGGGTAATCTGCTCAAACACACAATGTGACGCAGTAACACGTTCCAATAGGTGAGATTCGTGGAATGTGTATTAGGGATTATACTTGATTTGTACTTATGTGTTAGTATTAATGGTGTCACTTGACTTTTTAGTTCTTGGCATGACGCTACGATACCAGAAAATGCGTTGCATGATAATCATTCCAGAGTGCTATTGATGACAGGTCCTTGATGCATTAATATCAACTTATTGCATGCATATGTTTAGATTTTGACACTAGTCCAGTGAAACTCTGGGCCATCGCCATGCTGGCAACGCAATGTGGTGATGAAAAATACTTCAATATTTAGCATGCTAATTGTAATGCCGCACAAACTGCAAAACAGAATTCAATCTCTTACAATGTGTACTCCAGGCAAAAACAAGGGGAGTCTGATGCTAGGCAAGGCACGAAAGGGAAAACACATGCATTGACAGAGCATGGACGTTCGCACGGTCTATCAACGTCATTAGGGTTCACAATGATTCCTCAGACAACACAACACACACACCACAACACACACAGACACACACATACACCAGACCACACGTCACACACCAGAGGCACAAACACACACACACACACACACACACACACACACACACACACACAGCACACAGGCACACACACACACAACACACACACACACACACACACACACACCACACAGCACACACACACACACACACACACACCACACACACACACACAGAGCACAAACACACACACACACACACACACACACACACAGGCACAACACACACACACACACACACACACACACACACACACACACACACACACACAACACACACACACCACACACACACACACACACACACACACACACACACACCAGCTTACGCCTCATGCTTGTGTATCAGTGTTGTATTTGCCATTTGCATTCCCAATCGTCCATGCGGCGAGATGTCAATGTTCCATGCATTCCCTGCCCTGAGCCGTGAGACCATAATCGGCACAAAGGATAGGTGTGTTAGGAGAGGGGAGTAGGGAGAGGTCAAAGGACAGGGGGGCGGAGGAAAGGGGTAGGAGGTGTGGAGACAAGGAAACAGAGATGACCATACCACATACAGGTCCCCAGTCTGCAAAGCCGTTTTCGTCCCAGCCTGATCAGAAGACACTGACTATGGGTTGTGATCAGAACAATTCTTCTTTGTCATACCAGGCCCACATCCTTTCTTGTGGGACAAGATCGTTCTGTTATTCCATTAGACGAATGCAGTCTGGATGCTTATAGTGAGCCTCTACCTATTGTGCTGTTATTACCATTAATAGTGAGCCTCTACCTATTGTGCTGTTATTACCATTATGTACTCCTTCAGACAGACAAATAGCGGTTTTGGACAATAAAATTGTGCAATACAGCATGAAACGTTTTGTTCACTGTTTCTTAATAGTTTATCACTTGTTCGCTACGTGTGATTTGTGGGGAAATGGTTTCAGTCAGTTGCTGTCATCTGTCCTATTTTGAGATATTTTTGTATCAAATGTATGAACTCTAGAGAATATTCGTTTGTTTGTTTGTTTGGTTGGTTGGTTGATTGTTTGTTTGTTCGTTTGTTTGTTAGGTTGTTTTAGCTAGTCAACCGTTAAAAAGTGCATAGAAACAAAGTCTGATGGATTTGTGACATGAGGATGTTAATTGTGAACGGATTGTTCTGATTACTCTCCAAAACAGTTCTTTTGAACAGGAACAAAATGAAAGCTGTCATTGTTTCTTCAAACATTTGCACTGAACAAAATATCAACCACCTCAAGATGTTAATGACATACAGGCACACAAAAGATCTGTAACGGTTGCGACTATTGGTTTCCGTTCCTTGTTTTGATTGTTGAATTTTTTCTGTTCATACCATGATATAGTGAAAGCGCACTGCATAAAACGATCATTCTGCAATACAGTATGTTACAGTGTAATTTTATGCAAATCGTATCAGGATAATACTTTGCAAAGCCGTATGAATATGACACATTTCCGAGCAAGTCAATACTTAGAAATGCAAGAGCGATGGCCAACAACACATCACAACTTCATGCCAGACAGCGCAGCACAGCACGGTACGAACAGAATCAAAACAATTACAATATTTCTCTCGGTGTAACAAACAAGATGACCATGATTTCAATCTCAGATGGAAGATCGCTGAGTGTGGGTCCGCAGGTGGCTGGTGAGGCCGATCTGGGCCCGAAAGGAACGACCACATGTGGGTGGGTGCTACAGTGGAGGTGGAGGTATAACACTCCTACACAGGTCTGGAAAGGAAAACTGCATCATCAGATGCATGCCCGTTTCAGCAGCAGTCTTGCGCCATCACACGATTTACAACGTGTCTGACAGAAACCAGCTTACCAGCGTACGTCCATGTTGCGTTCGTCCGTGCCAGTGTTGCATTTGCAATTTGTAATCAACATGGGGGGAAAAGGGGGATGAAATGTTGATATCCCATGAATTCCATTTCCTGAGCGCATGAGACCAGAATCTGGACAAATGAGAGGCAAGGTATGATTGGATAAGGCAGAGGAGGAGAGAAGAAAGGGGGCAAAAAGAGTAGAGTTGGATGGGGAAGAGCGGATGAAGCGAGGACAGCTATGCCATGTGTAGGTTGTGCCCAATCCGCAAAGCCGTTTTCCTTCCAACCTGCCATAGAGCGTGGGCCGTGGTCAGAATGATCGGTCTTTGTCAAACCAGGACCTCATCCTTTCTTCGTGGGATGGGATCACTGTTCTCTTCCGTTCCATGAATGCGGTCGTGATGTTTATGGCGTATCACTACCCACTGCCCTGCCATTGCCATGATGGATTTATGTCACTCAGAAAAATCGGCTCGGGAAGATGTAGTGGTACAATAAGACATCGATAAAACACTTATTCGATGTGTTTCTAAATGATTTGTCTCTTCTTCACGGCAAGTCATTGTGGGACAATGCTTTTAGTTATTGTCACGGAAGCGGATTGAAGATCATTGTCTTCTTTCTTTGTCTGTTTGTTTCTTTGTCTTATGTTTGTTTTGTTCTGTAAGCGCTGTAGAGGTGATGGGTGAGGAAAATTAGGAATCATGCTCGAGGGATATGTTTGTTTTGTTCTGTAAGCGCTGTAGAGGTGATGGGTGAGGAAAATTAGGAATCATGCTCGAGGGATATGTTTGTTTTGTTCTGTAAGCGCTGTAGAGGTGATGGGTGAGGAAAATTAGGAATCATGCTCGAGGGATATGTTTGTTTTGTTCTGTAAGCGCTGTAGAGGTGATGGGTGAGGAAAATTAGGAATCATGCTCGAGGGATATGTTTGTTTTGTTCTGTAAGCGCTGTAGAGGTGATGGGCGAGGAAAATTAGGAATCATGCTCGAGGGATATGTTTGTTTTGTTCTGTAAGCGCTGTAGAGGTGATGGGTGAGGAAAATTAGGAATCATGCTCGAGGGATATGTTTGTTTTGTTCTGTAAGCGCTGTAGAGGTGATGGGCGAGGAAAATTAGGAATCATGCTCGAGGGATATGTTTGTTTTGTTCTGTAAGCGCTGTAGAGGTGATGGATGAGGAAAATTAGGAATCATGCTCGAGGGATATGTTTGTTTTGTTCTGTAAGCGCTGTAGAGGTGATGGATGAGGAAAATTAGGAATCATGCTCGAGGGATGCAATGGGATGGAAAGGAGGCCATTCTCCTAACCCAGACAATGTGTTAGTTTTAGTCTGTTTATTTTTCTGCATCCAAAAGTAATAGAGGGGATCGAGGGAGAGGAGAAGGGGAGATTGGGGGTAGGGGGGGGGGGGGGGGGTTGGGGGGAGTTGTATGTCCATTCTGGTGACGCCAGATCGGTCTGCAAGAAAAATACAAGTCAATGTATTGCAAATTGGTTACGCAATATACATTTCATTTGTAAATCTGTTACTCGTTTAGTACGTTCATTTGTTGATTTGTTACTTTGTGTTTTAAATACTCTGTAATGCTGTTGCTTGATTTGATTATTATTGATTTTTGGTATGGCATCACGGTGTAGTGAAAACACGTGGCATAAACTATTCATTCCACAATGCAATGAATGATAAACTAACGCTCTGCAAATAATACCAATGTGATACACTGTAATGCCATATGAATGTGATACAATTCAATGCAACTTGGGGCAAATGTGCTGTGCATAGCAATGCGATGTGGAACAACAGAAAGCAATCTATATAAAAACTTGACGTGATGCCTGCACAGTACCGTAGCAAAACAGAATACAAACAGAATACAACCTATTACAATCATTTCAAGGCAACAGACGACAGAGTGTCAATCTAGCACACAAACACAGGCCACGAAAAGAATTCTTTTAATGTATTGATAGATGCAAGTACGTTTCAGTGACAGTCTTACACCATCACAAGATTTACAATGTTTCAGGGGGGGGGGGGGGGGACAGCTTTTCATCTTACACAGCACCCTGCGAGCTTCCGTTGCATTTGCAATTTGCATTCACAATCGTCCAGGGAGCTAGGATATTAATGGTCCATGAATTCCCTTCTCTGAGCGAATGATACCAGATAAATGTTAGGAACGGTCTGATGGGGTGGGGGAGAGGAGGAAAGAGGAGAAGATGTAGATATGAGACGGGGGAAACTAAGATGACTATGCCATCTACATGTTATGCCCTGTCCGCAAAACCCTTTCCTCCCAACCTTATCAAATGACATACACTAGTGGGTTGTGGTCAGAATGGTTGGCCGTTGTCACACAAGGCCCCCATTTTTTCGTGTGGAAACGGATCGTTAATCTGTTCTATTTGATAAATGCCGTCGCCGCTATTGACTATTTTACTCAGTAATGTTTTATTTGGGACACTTACTTTGTTCAATACAATACAAAATAATTGTACAGTGATGTTTGTAAATCATTTAACACGTCTTCGCTACCTGTTATTGTGTGAAAATGTTCTTACTCAGTTGTCAGGCAGACGAATCCATCGCCCATTCCTTTTTATTTGTGTATTTCCTCATTTTCTTTCCTTCTTTCTTTCCTCCCTTTTCTTTGAGTGCTCCAGAGATGACACATGAAGAGAGCAAGGAATCATAATATTCGAAGAAGTTTCATTCCAAGCAACAGGATAGGAGAAAGCCTTTCCCCTGAACCAAACGAAGGGTTTTGGTGTGTTTTTTAATCCCCCAGAAACAACAGAAACACCTGAACCAAACGAAGGGTTTTGGTGTGTTTTGTTAATCCCCCAGAAACAACAGAAACCCCTGAACCAAACGAAGGGTTTTGGTGTGTTTGTTAATCCCCAGAAACAACAGAAACACCTGAACCAAACGAAGGGTTTTGGTGTGTTTTGTTAATCCCCCAGAAACAACAGAAACACCTGAACCAAACGAAGGGTTTTGGTGTGTTTTGTTAATCCCCAGAAACAACAGAAACACCTGAACCAAACGAAGGGTTTTGGTGTGTTTTTTAATTCCCCAGGAACAACATAAATACAGGAAAGCAGAAGGCGACATGTGGGGGAGCAGATGCTTTGGGTATTGTATGTCCGTCCTGGAGAAGCCAGATCAGTTTGCTGGAAGAATACCATTTGGCGTGATGCAATCAGCAGCCATACTGTATATTACTGCACATTTGTGCATTTGTGATGTGTTCATTTCTTGATTTATTATTGTTTTGTATTGTTGTTGCGTGACTTTTTTTTCATTTTTGAATTTTTTTTTAATGAAGCCACAATACAATGAAACCATGTTGCATAAAATAGGCAGTCTACAGTACGATAGGTGATAGTGTCATCGAAATCATTATCATTGTTATCAGCGCCAGGTCTGGCTGATTGTGCTGGCGTCACAGATGATCTGTTGACACGCTTTCTCCGTTTTACTCTGTCTTCTGTTGCTTTCTGTCGTCACTCTGTTTCAAGCATGTCTATTCAGGGATATCGTCGTTCCCTTCTTTCTCTGTCTGCCTCTCCTTCTCCCTCCTGGCACTGTGCCCTACAGAAAGTTCAATGCGAACCCTAATGATTGTGATACGTACCTATACCGCTTAAGTTTGCGCTACTTTATCGTGGGTAGGAAATCTTCATGGACCCAGTGGCTTGTCTTATTCTGCTACTCACTTCGTCGTTGGTGATGTAGTCTTTGTAGCAGATGCCAAGCGGATTTTGACAACATTAAATCTCAGTAGCCTGTCTTTCTCTTACTGTCAGTAGTAAGGGCCATAACTCACAGGCATACGAAAATATTGGTATGATCAGAAAGTGCACAAGTCTGACCTTAGAACTGAGTGTAAGTTTGTCGTCGTTCCAAGCGACCTTGAGTCTCACAAGTGCTGGTGCTTTTTGTGCAGTCCTGGGAGTATGTTGGGAATGAAGCCCAAATTTAAAAAATGCTTTCCTTATTATATTGTGATGTGTGCAATGCACTGTCCAAAGAGTACGTACGACTCTGTGCAAGTTAGAGCAATCTGCCATTTCTAGCAATGCAACGCATCATGACGGAAAACAACACTTCCAAACGCGACAAAATGCATGCAAGTTAAGACCATACAGCAAAGTAAAAAAAAAACATGATCTATTACAGTATGTTTTATCGTGTAAAAAAAAGGGAGAAAGAAAGAAAAAGAAGACGAGAGGGGTCCATTCTTATACCTTGACGCATCCACGAAAAAGAAAAAAAAAGCATGAAATGCTTGCTCGTTTCAGCAGCATTCTTACACTACACCATGGCAAGATTTACAATGTTCTGCAAGAACCAGCTAACCAGCGCAGATCCCACTGTGCGTAAGTCTGCCACAGTGTTGCGTTTGCTGTTTACATTCGCTATCGTCCACGACTCAGAGCCGGAAACACTCTCCGGATTATAGTCTGATGTCATGCTACACAATGCCATATGAAAAGATAAAGCCAAATGCAACTCAGAGCAATGTGCAGTTTTTAGCAATGCAATGCAGAGTGACCGAAAGCAACACCTCGAAACGTGACAAGATGCATGCAAGATAATCCCGCACAGCACAGCAGAAACAGAATACAATCAGTTACAATATTTCCCGCAC
>CM031597.1:21523511-21548153 GCA_018398815.1 Conus ventricosus
AGCTATACAGAGGTGAGTTTGATGTAGGCTCAGCTGAAATGACTAAAACCACACACCTGAGTTTTGTTCATTTAATAGAAACGTCTCTGAGAGTGTTGCTCAAAATTCCCAAATGAACACTGCAGGTTTCTGTATCTCTTGGGCCTGGTCGACATTAGAATATGTTATAAAAGTAAGCGTAGAGTACAGCCCAGAGAACAGAGAAATGTTCATTCTAACTCACCCGCCTAAAACTAGTTAAAACTAGTTTCAGGCGGGTGACCTTAGAATGAACATTTCTCTGTTCTCTGACAAGTAAGGCTTTAACAATGAATTAAAAATGATAATCCATCACACATTCTCTTTCAATAACCAAAAAATAACGATTATCTACAAACAAACATACTGTGTAGGATTATCCGTTTTTAATACTAATTTACTAAACTTGCTTGTCTTTTAAAACTAAGTTATATTTTTGACATAAAATCCGCACACTTATTCTGACTAATTTCTACCTACAAACTTTGTATAATAGACAGGCAGACACGAGGCTGAAACCTGATCACTTAATTTACGGCTAGCGCAGACAAGAGGCCTTCGTTCACATAGAACAAAGCGCACGGCCCGTTTACAAACTGTGACCAAAAAATCAATAAAACACACCTCGCGGGCCCTGTGGGCTCGCGGCGCACTTGGCCAGGTTAACTTGCAACATATTGCATCAGCAAATGTTCTCGAACATTCTTGAGTACCACGTCGAGGCTGCCGCGTTGGCAAGAGCCGGCCGGTTTTGTCATTCTCCCACTGACTGCTGAACGAGCAGGACGCGTTTACTGTGCTCTCTACTGTGCTTGGTTGTGTTATTTTAAAATGGCTAACATGTTTACCGAAGAACAGGTTTGTGCTATTTAAGACCACAAGTTTTACTTTAACTGTATGTTAGAGTATTTGTCGAAAAAAGAATTAGGTGAAGCATGTTCTCTACCAGTTAAACCGAAAAGAAGCATTGCTTTTTTGGAAGGAACAGAAAAGGAAAAAAGTGAACCGACTGCTTTGGAAATGAACGACTATCTTAAAGGTTTGTTGGTTCAAGAAAATGAAAACGCTGAAGGCAATATTGCTGAACAACATATAACCGATTTCAATACGTGTTTGACTATCGATGAGATGGTTCCTTATCTAAAAAATGGCGTCGCATTATTGAAAGTTAGCCAAAGAAAAAACAATCCATCACGCATTGATTGTTGGTCGCTGGCTTGAGACAGCTAAAGTCATGTTTAAAAAACAAAAACGCTTCAAACATGGCGTTCATTTCTTAAGGTGGAGGTAAACATGGCTGATTCGTATGCTAGGAAGCTTATTCAACTTTCGGGGTGTTTTTATAACTATCCTAAATTTCACAAGCTAGGAATCAGTATAAATGAACTGTGTAGCAAACGCCAAACCATTATTAGACTTATGCAACAGAATAACGATTTTCGAATGTTCTGGCAAAACTAGATAGGGCTAGGCAGACCTAAGTACATCTACCAGTATGGAGAGGAGTAGTGTGTAGCCAGCACTGTCTCCATATAAATGCTCCAAATATACAATGACGGATGTACTACTACTGGCGATTAGAGCCGCCATAAAAGCTCGGCTACAGCAATAACTGCTGTAACTCTGCCAAAGCCAGTTGCAAGCCTGGTTGAGAAAAGGGGAGCACAGCAGCAAACTAGGCCAAACGACCCTATGTGATCGCTCGCCTGAAACCCAAACCGTAAATTGTCTGGCCCGCAAAGCCCAGCAGCAAACTAGGCCAAACGACCCTATGTGATCACTTGGCTTTGGTGGACTGACAAAACCGCTCGAATTCGAACGGTTTTCTAAAAATAGATCTTACGTCACCTCCACCTAGAACCCAGACCATCTAAGACAGCCTTTTAGCAGGTGAATTAAAACAGTGAAGAAAGTAGGTTAACCGCGGACACTAAGGGAGGTAACTCCTGCGCACCCCCACCCCACGCACGCACGTCCCACCCCCACCCCACGCATGCACACCCCCACCCCACGCATGCACACACTCAAGTCACTTCTAAGTTCTTACTTAAGTCATCCTCAAGTTCTTAATTAAGTTCTTAATTAAGTTTTTAATTAAGTTACTTCAAGTTCTTAATAAGTTCTTGATCAAGTAACTTCTAAGTTCTTACTCAAGTCACCTCAAGATTATAACTAAGTCATCCTTTAAGTACAACCAAGTTCTTATTCAAGTTATCTTATAATTATCAAAAAAACAATTTATGTTTTTATCTTAAATAGTAGATGTCTAATATAGTACACACACGCCTCAAAAAACGCGTCATCGTCGAGGATGTCTTGCTTAACGCCCTTTGGCGTGAAGGGTTTGCATGACTTAATGAAGTTCTTCACCCTAAGCAACCGCTTGATTACAATTCTGGTCTAGGGAAAGTTTTTTTAAAGACCCCATTTTTTATTTTTTGACTCATCATTTTAAACAAATAATAATCCGCCAGACTATTTTTATTCAAAAAATTTTAAAATATTTTCCTCTAAAGGGATCAAAACGATCTTTTGTTGTTGGCGGTGCTGGCGTGTGTTGTCTTCTGTATTTAGTGTTCAAATTTTTTTTTGCTGCTTTTTTTTTTTTGTTGCCTTTTTTTTAATATTTTATACCGTAATAACCACCCCCACGCGCAATGGCCCAAAAAGACAACTTTTAAATTTCCAATATTCCATAAGATTTTGGTGCTGTAGCCCCTTGTTAACTTCCCTTTTTTCTGGACGGCATTAAATCAACTTTTTTGGCGTTGGCGGTTTTTTTTTCTTTATGAGTTATTTCTTGTTTGTAACTTTAATTTTCTTTGCTGTTTACTCGCTACTCTTTTTCCTGCCGCAACCCCCGGGAGTTTTAGCTTTTCACTGTCACTATCTAAACCGGGTTCATGTTTTCTGTTTAAATTTTTCCCTATTTGCGTTTTTTTCCCGACTCGTTCGTTTTAAAGGGGAAAAAATTTTCTATAGAAAAAAAGAAATTTAAACCCCTGATTAAGGGCGATAACAATTTTTCCAAATCTGTAATATAATTCCAGCTTAGAGACCAAATGACTTTTTTTAAAAACGGGATCTTGCGTTAAATCATACGTAAGATTTTGTTCAAAAATAAAAGGGGCCTAATTACTGACTATTTTTATGTACAAACTAAAAACCTTTTGCCCCACACTTTTTACCATCCACCCCAGCTGCGCTTCATCCCTTTTGAATTTTATAATGTCTTGCGGCGACATCTGTTGAATCTGTTCTATGCAAAATTTTTTTCCGGGGAACTGTTTTTGTTTTCCCCATGCTGCCAAAAAATACAGCCTTTTTTTTTTGGGCGAATAGCTTGGTCACAACTTTTTCTTTTTGAAACCAAGACGGGGCCCCGCTCGACCTAGCAATCACGCTGTTCATTTTTTTTATTAATTAAAATTTTTTTAATTTTTTTAAATGGCACCAAAAAAAACTATTCCCAAACCTTTGTATACCATTCTGCTGTTTTGGGGGGCAAAGGAGGATATAAATGTTTGGAAAAAGCCTGTTAAAATAAAACCCGGCAGATTTTGGGCAAACTAGATTTTGGGGAATCAGCAAAGCTAATCGCTATTATTACACTTCATTTCTACAAAAGTTTTCTATTAAGCGGGAAATAATTCCAGAGAAATAAATATGTAAAAAAAAAATACATTTATAAAAAATGCTTCACTCGTAATGGAAGGCGGGCGTGGTTAATGGCCTGCTTTTACGGAAAGAAATTTACGCAAATAAACTATGGGATGAGGCGAGAGAAAAAGACATAACAAAGCAGGGAGCAACTAGCCGCGCAAAAGATCGCTATAAAAAGCGGAAAATTGGCATTGGTTTTTATTAACGACAAACTGAAAAAACAGGGACATGCAGCTTACACTTTTAAAAGAGTTGAAACGATAAAAAGTTTATCTAGTAACGGAAAACCAAAACATTCCCCCACCAAATTTTAGCGACTTTTATCACCATCAGAAAAAAAAAAAAGAGAAAAAAATCGCGTTTTTGTCTTTGGTTGCTGTTTTTCTATTTGCGCGCATATATTGGCTGAAAAAAAAAAGAACAAAATTATTTCCCCCAAAAAAAATTTGGAAGGGAAAACACAATAAAAAGCTGCCAAGCAGCTGGAGTCAGTGAACAACCCAAAAAAAGAAGGTTACTAAACAAGCGATCGGGGAAAATTTTTTTACCTCGCCTGGGCGAATACAAGACCAATTTTGTGAAAACAACCCCAAAAAGACACCCATCAAATGGATCTTCTATTTTTTACCCCTGATCGTTTAGACCCAAAAGATTTAAGTCGCACTTACAGTCATTGCATAGCTTCAAGATACAAAGTTCGGAACCATTAACACAAAAAGGCTTTGCTGTTGCTGTCGCTATAAACTAATATATAACGGGGTCCTTTAACTTCCCCTCGCAGATTCAAGTCGATGATGGAAAAGAATTTAAAGGCGAGTGAATAAATTTTTTTTTAACCTGAGTTACCATTAGAAGGGGCACCCCCGGGATTTCCAGATCACAGGTTTTAGTTGAAAACTTTAACAAACAGTTGCTGAAAGACTTTTTTCCTACCAGTATCACAAGAGCTTTTAAAAATTCTCGCAACACGAGGGTTTTAAAAATGCCCCCAGTTTTGCGCGCAAAATAAGAAGTTTTAAAAAGGGCTAAAACCAGTACAACAATAAAAAAAACAAAAAATAGATGTTATTAAAGGAGGTTTTTCATTGGAAACTATTGCCGTTTGGTTAAAAGTAAGGTACCTTATTTGCCGGGGGGAAGCAAAGGGGGATACCCCCTCGGGGGCAACCGATCCAGTTTGGGCGTTGATCCATTAAAAAAAAGAATTGTAAAGATAATTTTCCCCCCGTGTATATTTCGAAAACTGACACAAAAAAAAAAACCCGGCTCCTCAAAGATCTTTTGTGAAGGGGAACTCAGAAAATTCCCCAGACACTTCCGCTTTAACTGTTTTACGAAAATATATTTGATTAAAAAGGGAAGCTCAAAGGGAAGCGAGAATGAACAAGAATATAAATAAAAGCCCTTCGAACAATAAAAGAAAATTTGTTTTGGTTCGCTATTAGTGCAACATTTGCGGGTTTCATCAGCACTGGCAGCATCCAACCCCTACAACCCAAAATCCCCAAATTTTTGATTATCAAAAGGGAAAAAATATCTTGAAATAAAAAAAAAAAAATTCGAGCGCATCAAGCAAACATGAAAAAAATTTTGTCTAAAATTGGGGGATAAATAGATATTTCTAGATAAAGTTATAAAAAAATAGGGGCCCGAATATAACCCCGAAGAATAATAAATTATGCCGTTCCCAATGTCCAATGCATATGAAAAACTCGGGGATTAACAAACACACCCTTTTGTTTTTGGGTTCTAAATCTAATACTTTTTTTGTTCAAGTTGTGGACTCCCCCTGGCATTTTTCCCCCCCCAAACCCTTTTTTCTTATTTACGCACACACTGCGAATTTTCCCTTGTTTTCTTAATGGTTTTCTCCGGGCTCAAAAAGGGGTTTTTTTTCGACCTTAACCAAAAACTCCTTGATCATTTTCCCAGAAATTTCACCCTTTCATTTTTTTCCAAAAAACCTTCTTGTTAGTAATTGAATGAAAAGGGGCAATCTTTAGGGAAATGGGAGGGCGTACCACCACTGCTCCTTTAGCTACTTCTATTTCCATGTCTTATAATGTCTTCAAGGTTTTAAATAACAAAATTTCTGTATCGTGTAAGTACCTGGACTCTGGATACAAGGGTTTAAAGTAGTCAAAAAAAAATTCAACATCAAAAGTTTTGAAAATTCTAAAACATAAACCCCAAAAAAACCCGGGTTTGCCAAATTTGACTTCTTTTTTTTCATCATTAGCCAAAAGCTGATCAAAAATTTCTGAAGCCCGATTTTTTGTTTTGAAGTCACTTAATTGCTTCTTTCTCTTGGTGACCAATTTTAACATTTTTGTGCTTGTGCGGATTTTCCATATCTTTCCAAAACAGCGTTTTTCACAGCTTGAAAAAGCTTTTTTGAACATCTGTTTTTGTTCTGAGATCAGTGTTTTCTTTTGAGGGGTTTCATAAATGTTTTTTTTTTAAAAAAGCAATTATACGTAACATTTTAACTTTAAACCATCCTTAAAAAAATTTTGCAGAAGTCTGTAAACAGCATAATTTTTTTTTTGTCTCAAGTTTGGGCACAATTTGGGCGGTTTCCTTGGATTCACTTTAGACTTCTGCTGCAAAGGCATCTTTCGGTCAGGAGTTAAATGGGGATATTCAAAGTCAACTTCTGAATGTACCACGCTGTTGACCCGGCGTCAAACTGCCCAACCATTTAAAATTCTTTTTGAAATTTTTGTACGCCCCAAAAAGTTGCGTAAGGGAAAAGCGATTGCCCATAGCCAACCATACAATTTTTGCTTAAATACAAAAGGGATAGTTGCCTTTTTACCGGTAAGCGCTAAGTTTTTGTTTTTTTTTTTCAAAATGATGCGACGCCTAAAAAATTCCTCCCCAATCCGTTTTCAATCTCAACATTGGTAGGTTTAGACAATAATCAATCTGTCTCCAGTAAATTTTAAAGAAAGCTCCCAGCTCACCCGGGCGCAAATTTAAATGCGAGGGATCCAGGCTATAAATGTTTCATGCAGGTCTTTTTAAAATTTTTAAAAGACGTCCGCCAAAAAAATTTGTATCCCCATTAAAATGAATCATAAGCTCCTCGTTTTTCACTCAAACTTTTGCCACGAAATTGAATGGGAAAACAAATCACTGATGTCCTTTTCCTCAAGACTAGAAAGAAGCGCCTTGGCGGAAGGGTATCTTCATAAAACCTTTCCCAACTGTTCATGTACTCATAAGGGGTAAACAACCCTTTTTCTAACAAGGTTGGGTCAAAATTTCTTCCTTATGGGGCGGATTTTAAGCCATAGCCAGTGACTCAATGATCCCCATCGTCCAAAGTCAAAAAAGACATGTTATTTAAAGTGAAACACAGTACTTTTCTGATGACTGGCGATGCAGACACCCTGAAGGCATCCCCCACTGCTTTCTTTTAAGATAGTCGTAACCTCGAATTTATAAAAGAATACGGCACTTCCTGCTTAGGATCAAACTTTAGTTGAAGATTGCATTTATGGTGCTTCCTTGAACTTTCCCAAATGTATCATGGTCTCTTACTTTTGGTTGGGGCTTCCTCACTGATTTTCTAAACCACAAATCCAACAATGTGTGGCGATTTATACTGTTTTTTTCTTTAGG
This sequence comes from Conus ventricosus, assembly GCA_018398815.1. Lineage (NCBI taxonomy): Eukaryota > Metazoa > Mollusca > Gastropoda > Neogastropoda > Conidae > Conus > Conus ventricosus. The sequence goes on from CM031597.1 coordinate 21,530,820, forward strand.
GTCATCTTGTTTTCAGAAAAATTTTCGTTTATTAAACAATCATTACGCATTTGCTGCTGCGTGAAAAAACTTCTACCGCTTTTGGGGCCTTTTAAATTCTGGCTTGAATGAGCGCCTCCGACCTAAAAATAAAAAGGAAAATGAACAAATTGAGATTACTATTAAGACTTTTTTTTTCAAATTTTTTTGGGGGCGCTGGCCCTTCAAAAGGAACAATGAGGATTCAAATCTGCGTAACAACTATGGGAATTTTGCATCCGTTTCCATTTTAAAAAATAACTTTACTGCCTTTGGGGCGAATTATTTTTGTATTACGTCAACGGGGGCCGATCCCAAATTTTTTCTTATGTTCGCTTGCGGCTTGAACAGATGAATTTTGTTAAACATTTTCTGCAAATTTTTTTGCCATTTTTTTTGAAGTATCCGCTTAGTCACTCTTTGTTCGTATCAATATGTAATGTGGCAGCCCCGCTGGTAAAGCATCCTAAGTCAACATGTTTTTTGCCTGATCGCCTATTTTGGACTGTTCTTGGACACTTTAATGGGCACCAAATTTTTTTTCCCCTCCCCAAATTAGATATGACATTTTATTGGTTTGTTTTGTTCTTCAAAGAAAATGGAATCCCGCAAACGGGAAAGGTTTTCCCCTAAAGTTAAATCTTTGAGTAATCCCAAATTTAGCCCTCCCCCTCCCCGTTTTTGGGGGACGTAATGCAGCCTTGCGAACACCCCCACATAAAACTTTTGTCGTCTAAATTCTTTTTTTTAAACTCCCTTTTTTTGCAAAATGCTGGAGGTAGGAATGTAAGACCTCCCACTGGGCGCATACTAGCCTGTTTTTAATCTGATCTCTAAGTTTCGCCCCCGACCCCCCAGAGCCTCCATTTTACTTCTTCAGGGGGCCACTAAAAAGTGAAACAGTTGGTCCCCCAACGGGTGTTAAGTCTTTGAAAAGAAAGCTGTTGTTTAGTTGAAACCCCTTCTAGATTTTTTTTCCTTTTTTGTTATAAACGATTAAAACAGCTAACATTATTTTAACCGGGGGGTTTTATTTTGTTTCCCCGGAAAAATTTGAGAAATAGCATGACCAAACTTCCCCCGTCGTTTGCGGGATCAATGACTTTAAAAATATCATTCATGCTCTTGTAAATCTTCTTGCTTCTTCAAACAATTCTCGGACCTTCATATATTTTTTCCATGCTGTGTTTCTTTTCTAACCAAAATATTTATTTAAAACAAAAAAATAATTAATCAAATCGAGGCTTTTTGGCTTGGACTCTAAACTAAAGTTAAACACCCTTTGGGGTTGTTAATGGAGCGTTTAGAGCAGATTTAATGTCTCGTTTCTTTTTTTAAGCATTCCTTTTTTATCTGCTCGGGTCTGGCTGTTTAGAAAAACTTGCCTCGCCTTTTTTTTGAAAATCAAAATTTTGTCTTTTTGTTCAAACGGCCTAAACCCATAATTATTATCCGGGATGTTTTAGTCAGCAGTGCTTTATTTTAATACTTAAAGGAACAAGTTTTCGTTTTAGTTGAACCCCGCTGTGTGTTTTGGAGTTTATTTTTTTTTTTTTGCTAGCAGCACCACAGCTAAAGACCAGGCCGGAAACTAAAGCAAACCGCCAAAAGGAAAGCTGCGGGTACCTAGCCCGGCAAGAGACCCCAACATGTTTTCCCGCTATGCGGGGGTTTGTTGAGCTCCTATTAACAAAAGGGAACGGCATTAAGGGGAAAAAAACCCTTTGTTTGGTTTGGGTGTATTTTGAAAGGTTTTCCCGCCAGTTTTGTAGCATTTGTGTAATGTTGGGTTAATCTAAAGGTTTTTTTTGCCGGGGTTTTACTACTCTTCTCTTGGCGACTCGCCGTAGGGGACATTTGGATAAACTTGAACAACATGCTTTTTTAAAAAAAAAAGAAAATAATTTTTGTTAGTTCTTTTTAATCTCTTTCTCAATAGTAGCTGCGCATCATAATTAAAAACAAATGCGCATTAGTGGGTTTTCACCTCTTTTTTTTTCCCCAATTTGAATGTTATTACGTTCTTAAACCTTCTCCCATTCCCTGAAATTTTTATCCTCGTTGACCTTTGGGCAATCCATAAACCGTAATTTTGTTGTTAAATAAACACGGTCTAACATTGGAAGGGGTAGATCTTTAGACACAAGGTCCTTTTTGGTTTCTACACCCCCCCCCCCCCAAACAATTTCTTTTTCGTCAAAATGGTGAAAGGTTTTAAACCCCTAGCGTAGATTTTTGGGTTTGGGCTACCACAAACGAACATTTTACTTCGATTTTGGATTAATAAACTTTTTTGTTTGTCTTTTTAAAAGGTTTTCATCTTCGCCAAAACAAAAAATACCTTTAAAAGCGATTCGCGGGCCACAAAAACAAAATTCCCTAAGTTCTGCCCTCTTTTAGGATAGTTTAATGATGATCACTCTTTCGTAATATTTGAATTTTTTATGTATTTTGCTCAAAACAGCCCGCTAAATCAGTTGCTAAAAACATCAAACCAACGAGATGTCAGAAATGCGTACTTTTCTCGGTGTTGAGTCTGATAACGGTTTGTATCATTAAAAATTTTTCATATGACAATCTGTCTTTTAATGCTCTTTTAAAAATATGGGGCCCTGCGCTTTTTTCACTCAAAACTAAGGAAGGGAAAAAGCGATTTTCCCTACGCTAACTTCGCTAAACCTTTTTTTGCTTTTAGCCTGGGGCGAGTTCGGGGTCTTTCAAGTTTTGTGCTTCTTTATTTTTAATTCCTTGAAACGCAGATCGGGGGCCCTTTATCCCGGTTAGCCCTAGATCAGAATAGGCTAAAAATATGTTTGCTTGTAAAAAAAAAACTTCTTGCCCCCAAGTTTTCAAAATTTTCTTACATTTTCCCGTCCCAAATTTGGACAACTTTCTGGTTTGGGGCTGTTGTTTTAAGCGAGTTCTTTTTTGAAGGGAAGTCCGCAGATCCTGGCACAATCACTTTATTTGCCCTAGGTCTGGAATCGACGTAAGAAATTTTATCCGCAAAAGTAATGGATATTTGGAACATTATTCCGTTTATTTCCCGCGCGGGGAAGGGGGCCTTTTGTTTTCTATGCGGTTGAGAATCCCTATACTTCTGACATTTTTATAAAACAAAATAAAAAGTAATTATTTAAAACATGGAGGGATTGAAGGTGGGGTTAGATATTTTCCCGACTTGGGAAACCCACATGAGTGATTCTCCTTGGAGCGGCATCAATTAGGGCCCCATTGCGGGATGAAATTTGAAAAAGGGCGCAAAAACGTGAAATTTAAAAAAGTAAGGCAGATCAAAATTTTTTTTCCAAAATTTAAGACAAAAAAATCCCGAAAATATATACTCTAGATTTTGAACTAAAAGATAACCCTTTGTATTTTTGAAACGCAAGGAGAAAAGTGTTCCGCTTTCGGATAAACGAGACTCACAAATTTGAGGTATGGGGACGATTAATCAAAGGCCCAGTGCAAGCACGGGAAACGCCCCTTTGGTTTTTTAAAAACCCAAAAAAATCCGAAAAAAAGTTTCCCAAACACTAAACACCTACAAGAACTCCCAACAGATAACCAAATGCAAAACATGAACTTAAAAATTTTAAGTCCAAAAGCACGAAAAATAAAAAATAGAACAAATCATGAAGAAGAAGAAACAGCATTAAAAAAAAACAAAATCCACCCTGCCCAGCAAGAAATACAGCGCCTATAAGAAATAAAAGCCCTTGACGTACTTTTTAAAAACCTTAAGGAGAATTAATAAACATTTAGCAAAAAATGATCAACTAATAAGGATATAGAAAAAAAAAGAAAAAAAACTCCTGAGGCTAACGAGGCCACTTAGGGATGATGTTAAAGAAAGAAAAGAAAAAAGACTACATGAACTTAAAGAAAAAAGATCACAAAACCAAAGGTTTTTCTCTAACCCAGAACAATTACGAACTCGTGAGCAAAAAAGAAAATATCGAAAGAATTTTATATAAGACCCACACACCAGAATGAAAACAACGCTTTTTAGAGAGCAAGGAGTACTTACAAGCGTTTTAACGGCCTTAGGTTTCAAATAATACCTGGGGATGGGGTATTTCAAACGGTGGGGGGCAAAAATTAGTGCCTCCCCCCCCATCGCCTCCCTGATTAATCAGGAAAAAAACACTTGATCACTTGCGGGTTTTTTAAAAAATTAGCCGTAAAGCTTAGACCCTTTACCAGGTATATTAGGGAGTACGTTAGCTGGCTTTGTCTATGCAAGCAAAGTTTGGGTTTTGGCCGAGCACTTTTTGGCAAAATTTTCTTAATAGTTGGGTTAATATTTTGTAAGATAAGGCCCAGTAATCCAGGGGCCTTTAATCCAACAACAAGCGCTACTTTTTCATATTCTGTATTACTTTTTTTTGCGGTCTTCAAGGGGTTTTTGGGTTTGGACCTCGGGGGTTGGTGACTTAAACTTGGGGGGGCAATGTTTTTTTTTATTGTTTGCAATATCACTGGCCCCGAATTTTTTGTCGTTTTTCCCACCTTCTTTCATTGCCCGCCTTAATGATTTTATTGTTTGTTTTTTTTTGTTTTACCCGGAGTCGGGTAAAGGGACATGATAAAACCTGCCAAAAGCAAAATCTACTTTCGATCTGCTATTTAAAACATTTTGGGACCTTTTTTCTTGAGATACTCAACGCAGAATTAATGGCGTCCTCTAAATTTTCTAAATATTTTTTTTGTGTATCAAGGGCCAGTAGAAGAAACAGTTATGCTCGATCTCGTTTGTCTTGCGAACCTAGCAAAAAACCAAGTAAGTACAAAGAGTCATTTTTTCTCATTCCTGCGTGTTAGGCCCCCGATGGTCAAAAATAAAAGTTGTCCTCTGTTTTTTGCTCTTTCTCTATGGGCCCGGTGAACACCTGTGCCCGAAAAGGAAAAGTGTAAGGGGATTCCGTCATGTTTTAAATTTCTGTGCACGCCCCCAAATAAGGGGGGCCCTAAGCAGATTAAATCCGTTTTGTCTAAAATCGTCTTAACATTTAAAATTTAATTTGTTAAAATCCTTTCAAAAGCCTTCAGTCATTCGTTCGAATGGATTAAAGTTTTGTCATTTGGGAATGGCGCTTCAGTTCGTCAAAATACGTCGAAGGTTAAAAAAATGAAATCTGTCACTGACCTCACCAAAGGATCAGATGATTTAAGTGATCAGCTCGACACTCCACCCCATTTTGGGGTGCACAAAACACAGCAAAGTTTAAATGGTTTTGTAAAAATGCATCGGATGAAAAACCCACTTTTTGCGATGTATCTTTTTAATGGGGGTTTTAAAATATCTGCTTAAAGGGTACCACCTTTTATAAAAGTGTCAGTCCTGGGCAAGAAAAGTCAGGGTGTCAGTTGGTTTTATTTTTTAAGATTGAGGCGGCCCAACAGAATATTTGCATTAGTATTTTATTGAACGCGCTTTATTTTTTTTCGTTAAAAAAAAAATTTTTTACAATAACAACTCAGACGTCCCTTTGTCTTTAAACATGCATTAATAACGATTGCGGAAAACCAAAAAGGCGCACTCCATAAATATTTTACAAAGTGTATGGTTTAATATAACTGAAACCAAAAGAAGAATAAGATTAAAAAATTGCCAAGGGAAGCAACGAAGTTGCCATTAAAAATACCTGATGGGTTTTTAGGTTTTTTCCACTAAAAAAAAGCAATGAGTAACTTTGACTTACTCTCAAACTTAACAATGCAAATCTAAAAACAATATTTAAATTTTAAACCTGAAGAAGCAAGTTATATTTTATAAAGAGCTAGCTAAAATTTTTGGGTTTGCAACGACTAGACGCTCAAAGATTTTTTTTACACAAACAAAAAAACTTATGAGGGGAAAAATCCCTCAATCTTCATTTCTTCATTCCTAGTTTTATTTGGATGAGCAAGCACTGAGAAAAAATTATATGAAGGAAGGCCCCCCAACGTTTTTAAAAGTTCGCCGTCAGGAAAGCTGATATTGCGATTTGAAAAAAAAAACAATTCCCTAATTTACGTTTAAAAGATTATTTGTGGGGGGGTCGATCTTTAATTAAAGATCAAAGACAAAAAGGGGAAAAATCGAAAAAATGAAACTGCACATTTTTTTGGAAATAAAATAATAATTATACTAAAAAATTCGCGTGGCCAATGAATCCGATTTTCATTAGGGCCGTGAGGGGGTATAACTTTTGAATTAAAAAACCTGCAGACTTGCAGACTTTTAACGAAAAGGTGAATGGCCTTTGTATGGTTTTGAGTACACAAAGAGGTGATTATAAAAAGCAAAAGGTTTGGCGACGCAAAAAAATTTTTCCCAAACTAGAACGCTCGCTTTTAAACAAATAAAGTGGCCGTATGAATATAAAATAGTTCGAAAACCTGACCCCAAATGGCACTTTTAACCTATTTAGAATGGGCATAAAATTTAATTCAAACCCATTTAATTTTTTTTGGGCCCTAAAAAAGTTTCGAAAAGCCTTTAACTCTGGGCCCCTTTACTGAAGTCTTTTCCAACGACAATAGTCGGAAAAAAAGATTTAAAAAACCCCTATGGGGAAAAAACAGTACACCCCCACAGAAAGAAACGGGTTTTAAAAGATGCTTCACAAAATTAATTCATTTCCCCAAATGAAATTAGGAGATGCGTTCACAAAAAATTTTTAAATTTTTGTCTTAAAAGTAGGGGGGTTGGGGGTGGGGCGTTAGTGCGTCCTTTTTAAGGAATTTAATTAGCGGCAAAATTTGCGTTGGTCTTAAAGTTTACGGGCGTCATTCTTCACAAGGGGGAGGAATTAAGGTCTACAAAAGCAAAAAATCAATATTGTCTAAATGAAAAAAATCTTTCAGAACAAATTGGATTAAACTTTCACATTTTTCCTAAGGGTTTTATTATACGAACAAGTTTTAACAGAGGCATGATAAAAACAATAACGGATTAGATTAATTCTGTTATAAAAAATATGGAGCAGTTAAAATTTATGCAAAAACCCCATTTCTTAATTTTTGGACAAACGGTTGGGAAAAAACAATATTTTCCTCAACCTGTTACAAAAAGTTTATCGTTAAATTTTAAACAATTGTGATTTTTTCCCCCAAAATTAAAAAGGAACAAAGCAACAAATAGAAAGGGTTTTATGGGTGATGATAACATTTTAGTTGATCCCCGCAATAAACTGGTGAATGTTTAGAACACTTTTTAGATTGTTTTAGGGAACGCAGGACACTTTATTAAGAGGGCTGTTCGGGAAAAAGACTAGTTAAAAAAAAAAAACTTTTTCAAAAAATGCCTTCAGTGGGAAAATGCTAGGATAAGTGTGTGGTTTTTTGTAAAAAAATAAAATCAGTTTTAAAAGACTTTAGAGAACAGTTTAAAAACGTAGTTTTATTTCACAGAAAGACAGAGCCATTTGAAGAAGTTTGCGCGAAAAAAAAAGATGTTATTGAAAATGATCAAGAAAAACACAGGTTAAGCAAAAAATTAAAAACGAAAAGTTTTGTAAATTAGTATTTAAACGGAAAACCACACGTATGTTGTTTTAGATAATCTTATTTTTTGGGTTTTTGAAAGAGAATGTGTGATGGGTTTCATTTTTAATTCATTGTTAAAGCCTTATTGTCAGAGAAAAAGAAATGTTCTTCTAAGGTCACCCCCCCTGAAAATGTTTTTAAAAGTTTTAGGCGGGTGATTAGAAGAAAATTTCTTTCTCTAGCCCTGTCATGAAGTTCAGACTCGAATGTAATTCATACGTCATCTTCATCGCCTCACCTCTTCGATCGCATTGAAAAAAGAAGTCCAAATTCTGTGGCCCTTTAAGTCCTCTCCCGTGATAACCTAACAGTCGCTTTAAGTTCAATCCCAAAATTAGGGGTTCGTGTCGAGGTTATCGGGATCGGCTGGCTCCTGGAGACAGTGGTTGGACGGACATAGTGGCGCCTTACGATGAGGGGTGCTCACTTAAACTGGCTCCGCAATGATTGTCGTCAGTAGAGAACTGAGTAGGTGGTGTCTTGAGTTCGCTGGATTCGAACAGCCACCACTAACCACTGCTACCCCTTTAGATAGCTGTGTGCTGTCTCCTCCACTTGTGCAGTGTCTTCTGCGCTGCGGTGTGTCACCTCATGACGACTTGACACTGCTCACAGTGCCACAGGACAAGCCAGCGTGGAGTTGGGGTCATGCCACTGAAGATGCACAGAAGATGAGACAACAAACACACACACATTCACATACGCACGCATGCACGCACACACACACACACACACACACACACACACACACACACACACACACACACACACACACACACACACACACACAACATACATACACACACATGCATACACGCACGCACGCACACACACACACGCACGCACGCACGCACGCACGCACACACACACACACACACACACACACACACACACACACACACATACACACACACACACACACACACACACACACACACACACACACACACACACACACACACACACACACACACACACACACACACACACACATTTCCTAAGTCAAGTCAAGAAGAAGCGCTGATCATACATACAGAGTTTCTGTAGTCAATCCAGCACGGAGGCGTGACAATAGCAGCAATGAGGACACGTTTCTGTAGTCATTCATTTTCACTGAGAATGGAAGGAAACTACAGAATGAGAACAAAGTTTCCGAAGCGAGGTCAGGGGAAAAAAAGATACTGGCATTGACAAAGAACGAGTACAAGTTTTCGCTTTGCAAGCAGGAATGACAAAAGACACAGCTATTGGGAAACAGCTTTTGCAGTCAAAACAGTTCAAAGGATTGACACTGACAATAATGAGAATAACATTTGTAAAGTCACCTCTTAAAGAAATAATGCAATTGATGTAATCGGTACAAAGTTTCTGAAGTCCGTTTGGCAAAAAGAAATTACACAAGAGTGCATTTAGCAAGAAGGAAAGAAAAAACTCGGGGCTAAGTTTCTGAAGTCCATTTAGTAAGAAGGAATCACAACAAAGAGGACACAGTTTCTGAGTGGTAAGAAGGAATCACAACAAAGAGAACACAGTTTCTGAGTAGTAAGAAGGAACCACAACAAAGGGAACACAATTTCTGAGTAGTAAGAAGGAATCACAACAAAGGGAACACAATTTCTGAGTAGTAAGAAGGAATCACAACAAAGGGAACACAATTTCTGAGTAGTAAGAAGGAATCACAACAAAGGGAACACAATTTCTGAGTAGTAAGAAGGAATCACAACAAAGAGGACACAGTGTCTGAGTAGTAAGAAGGAATCACAACAAAGAGGACACAGTTTCTGAGTAGTAAGAAGGAATCACAACAAAGAGGACACAATGTCTGAGTAGTAAGAAGGAAAGGATCTAGTAAGAAGGAAAAGTGTCACTAAAAAATGAGGACGAAGTGTCTTAAGTCCCTTTGGCAAGAAGGAATGACACGAAGGATACAGTTTCAATGTCCATTTAGTGGTAATGAAAGACACAACTGAGAGCACAATTTCTGTCCCATTATCAAAGAGGAATGACAACAAAAAGGACACGGTTTCTGAGAGCTTTAAGTAAGAAGGAAAGACAAAACTACAGTATCTGAGTCCATTTAGCAAAACAATAATGACAACAATGAGGACCAAGTTTCTGAAGTCCATTTAGCAACAAGTAATGGCAAAAAGGACAACTTTCTGAAGTCCATTTAGCAAGACGTAATGACAAAGCGGACAACTTTCTGAAGTCCATGTAGAAGGGGTAATGACAATAATTAGGACAGATTTTCTGTTCATTTAGCAACGAGTAATGACAATAACGAAAATAGAGTTTCTGTCCATTTAGCGAGAGGTAATGACGACTAGTAGGACAAAGCTTCTAAAATTTATCCCGCAAGAAGGAATGACATCACTGACGACAATGTTTGGCAAAGGCTATGAGAATGAGGGTAGAGAGAAGGAATGACATCACTGACGACAATGTTTGGCAAAGGCTATGAGAATGAGGGTAGAGAGAAGAGGAAGGTAGTGCACTGGTAAACTACATTTTCAATCCGAAAAGCGAGAGACCTAATCAGGTCGGTGGTTCAAATCGAATAGGCCAATGTGTGTGTGTGTGTGTGTGTGTGTGTGTGTGTGCGTGCGTGCGTGCGTGCGTGCGTGCGTGCGTGCGTGCGTGCGTGCGTGCGTGCATGCGTGAGTGCGTGCGTGCGTGCGTGTGTGTGTGTGTGTGTGTGTGTGTGTGTGTGTGTGAGAGAGAGAGAGAGAGAGAGAGAGAGAGAGAGAGAGAGAGAGAGAGAGAGAGAGAGAGAGAGAGAGAGAGAGAGAGAGAGAGAGAGAGAGAGAGAGATGGCCGCACTCAAGTGATGAGAAAACGTGGCGGATCCATGGTTGCACGCATAGCTGTTAATGCACTCTCCAGTGTAGGTCACTTAACGCTCGCGCGCGCGCGCGTGTGTGTGTGTGTGTGGTGTGTCTGTGTGTGTGTGTGTGTGGGTGTGGGTGTGGGTTAGTGTGGGGGTGTGTGTGCTTTGAGTTAGAATGTTCTGTAATATGCGCTTTGGGCTCTCGCGAAGTAAAGCGCTCTATAAATATCCCTTTACATTACATTACATTAACGTAGTGATTTGTTCGCAAGACGGCGACAGACCGACAACTCCCTGTCAGCGGGTTGGCCAATGCCCTAGCCATGAGAGCAGTAGTGTCCCTTGAAGAGTTCCAGAATGTGTGTGTGAATATGTGTGTGTGTGTGTGTGTGTGTGTGTGTGTGTGTGTGTGTGTGTGTGTGTGTGTGTGTGTGTGTGTGTCGTGCGTGCGTGCGTGTGTGCGTGCGTGTGTGTGTGTGTGTGTGTGTGTGTGTGTGTGTGTGTGTGTGTGTGTGTGTGTGTGTGTGAAGGAGAGGAGAGAGAGAGAGAGAGAGAGAGAGAGAGAGAGAGAGAGAGAGAGAGAGAGAGAGAGAGAGAGAGAGAGAGAGAGAGAGAGAGAGAGAGAGAGAGAGCCAGTCCTTTCACGCAAGTATTATTTTGTCGTTCAGTTTGTGTTCATACATCTTGTCATTCATCTTATATCTATACATATTGTCACCCATTTCAAATCCAAACGTCTGATTATTTCATGCTCATCAGTCTTGTCAGTGTCTTTATGTTCAGGTCTTGTTATTCACTTTGTGTTTATATGTGTGTTTACTTTCTTTATGTTAATGAATTCTGTCCCTCACTGTATGTTCAAACAACGTGTGTGTGTGGTGTGTGTGTGTGTGTGTGTGTGTGTGTGTGTGTGTGTGTGTGTGTGTGTGTGTGTGTGTGTGTGTGTGTGTGTGTGTGTGTGTGTGTGTGTGTGTGTGTGTGTGCGTGCGTACGTGCGTGTGTGCATGGGTGTGTGTATGTGTGTGTGCGTGCACATGTGTGTGTGTGTGTGTGTGTGTGTGTGTGTGTGTGTGTGTGTGTGTGTGTGTGTGTGTGTGTGTGTCCATTAATCACATTTAGCTGAAGCAGTCAGTCATAACTCATGACTGAGGTATGACGAAGGTTTGGAATTGTCTTCTAGGGGCGCCTTTATAAGGAATTTGACAAACGAGAGACAGAAGACGACTTTTGCAATGTCCCTGAATTGTACATTAGATACACAACTCATACCAGAAAAGTAAAATACGTTTGTCATTTTTCTTCTTATTTTTTGTTTGTCGTAAGTGGATATTCTTACAATGTGAATTAAATTCATGACATGAAATACTTCTGTTTAAATGTGGATTTTGCCGTTCAAGCTCTGATCATGTGTGTTATCCGGAGATTGATAGCACAACTAACTGCACTGTGTTTGCTGCTACGTGTGTTGTGCAATCGTTTTTGTTTTATTTCATTGTCAATTTTCGTTCTTATTTTGGTCCTCCGTGCCCTCAAAGGGCTACGGGGAAAAGAAATCTCAGAATCTTCTGTAAAATGAGGCCAGTCCTTTCACGGAAAATCCTTTTGGCACTCACTTTGTGTTTTACGTCTTGTCATTCATCTTACATCTATACAGATTGTCACCCCTTTGAAATTAAAGCTTCTGATTATTTCATAGCTTATCAGTCTTGTCAGTGACTTCATGTTCAGGTCTTGTTATTCAAATTTTGTGTTTATATGTGTTGTTACTTTTTTATGTTACTACATTCTGTCCCTCACCATAATTATGTTCAAACATCTTGTTTGTCTAGTGCAAAGTGAGACGACTGCAGGCGGAAATCTAAACAAATCTTAAATTAATGTTAGCGAAACCGCCAAGGGAAACGTGGACAAACGAGTCACAAGACAAAACACGACGCGTTTCGACCTCTTAGGTCTTCTTCAGGAAAGACACAAACAAATAACATAACGAACATGAACGAATTTGGTACTCAGCTTCGATCTCTTCACTCTTCAGCGCAAGGTAGGCAGGCGTTGAATGATTCAACGCCTGCCTACCTTGCGCTGAAGAGTGAAGAGGACTGGCTTGGACTGTAAAAACCATCAACGGACTCCCAACGATGCGTGATGGGCGAACATTCTGACCCCTCCCGTCCCCCCCCCCCCCCCCCCCCCCCCCGAGCAGTTGCATCCAGTCATTAACTACCCCAGGATGGATTGAAGATCATGCCAACAGCTAGGTTCCCTCTCGTACTCCCCCCCCCCCCCCCCCCCCCTCACCCCCACTCACTCCACCCCTCACATTTCCACGCCCCTACCCCTTCGCCCCCCCCCCCCCTCTCCATCCCCGAGCAGTTGATCAGTAATGAATAAGACATGGATAATGTTCAGTGCCTGGCGTTCTCTCACTGCCAAAGCAACAAGTGTCAATGCCGCGCCACGCCACGGTTATTCAATTAAGACTCGAGCAAAAGCTGTATAAACTAAAGATGTCAGCTTCCGCTCTCTCTCCTCCTTGGCATCCTCTGGTTCAGTCAAGGTGTTGCTAGGCCTCTCGGCAGAATACAGTTTCTTAACCAGCTACAGTCCGCTTACATTCCGCTACATCTTCTATGCAAGCATGATGAAAGTTGTCTGTGAGGGATGAACATCGAAAAAGAAATATTTTCCAATGATGTTCCTTTGTCTGTGAGGGATGAACATCGAAAAGGAAATATTTTCCAATGATGTTCCTTTGTCTGTGAGGGATGAACATCGAAAAGGAAATATTTTCCAATGATGTTCCTTTGTCTGTGAGGGATGAACATCGAAAAGGAAATATTTTCCAATGATGTTCCTTTGTCTGTGAGGGATGAACATCGAAAAGGAATATTTTCCAATGATGTTCCTTTGTCTGTGAGGGATGAACATCGAAAAGGAAATATTTTCCAATGATGTTCCTTTGTCTGTGAGGGATGAACATCGAAAAGGAAATATTTTCCAATGATGTTCCTTTGTCTGTGAGGGATGAACATCGAAAAGGAAATATTTTCCAATGATGTTCCTTTGTCTGTGAGGGATGAACATCGAAAAGGAAATATTTTCCAATGATGTTCCTTTCAGTTTACACCCATTCCCTTCCAAGCCCCAACCCACCCCCAGCTCCCACTCCACGCCCTCTCCAATGTTCCAAAAATAGCATCGTCCTCTGATTGGCAGGAAGAAACGTCGGTCGAATGTTTACGTCACATGTCCAACGCTCATGAGGTGTACACAGCGTCCCCTGTTGGACACTTTGTGGACTTTCGCTTCATCAAGATAATGACTCGGCTCGCACCCCTTTCGCAACAACAGAAATATTGGCATATGAGAGGGTGCTGCTCTGTCCTTGTCTTTATCAGACCTTCCCTGGGCGACTTTCTTTTTGTAACCATTTCTTCATGTCAAAAAACAGCTATGAGAAACAGCACCAAAAAAAAACCCAACTTAAAACGGCCTCGAAGAACCTGTCCGAAAACCTGTAGGGGAATGGAGGTTGGTGTGATGCCATGTGAACACAAGCGTGGACCCAGCAGAAGCAACGTCCAGATCATAAAAGACAGAAACGGCAACTGTTTCGCACAATCGTCAACACAGCGCGGTAAACTACCACACTATAGGTTTGTTCAGCCATGCCAGCAGAGTAATAGTCAAAATCATTCTGAATAGATTACAGCTGCGAACACATACCATTATCTGCAGAAGTACAGGCTGGACTCAGCGAAAGCAGAAATACTTTCAAGCGGATCTTTAACCCGCGTACCCTTTACAAAAAACAACAACAATGTCTCCAACACCAAAGGGGTTTTTACCACGTCTTCATAGACTTCAAGATGGTGTTCGACAGGGTTTTGCAGGAGTGCTATGGGTAAGAATGAAGAAAATTAACATCCGCAAAGCTAATCAACATCATCCAGCAACTGTACTCGAAAGTGACAAGTGTAGTGCTTATGCAGGGTGCTACTGGGGAGTAATGCCATACTTCAGTTAGAGTTTGTCAAGGCAGTCTTCCGTCTCTCACGCTTTTCAATATATTTTTGGAGTGCGTCATGATTGCTGCATGAAAAAAAAAATGTCAGCAGTCAGAATCGAAAGAGAAAGTAGTTGTGAACCTTCGCTTTCCAGAAGACATCGATGGTCTTGTAGGAAGTAAACTAGAATTCGCCAGCTTGTGAAAAGACTGGATGAAACATCGCCAAGCAGTGGCATGAGATCAGCGTTGAAAAGATAAAAGTTAAAGGACAGCAACAACACCCCATTGATATTGATATAGCTGTCCAATGACAACAGCCAGAAATTGTTCAATAACTCACTGAGAATCCATGATTGATAAAGAAATCTTCAAAGACGACATCAGCACTGTTCAGACTTTAAACCACGTATGACAAGATCAGGTTTACGTACGTGTGTACTGGTATATCCCATCCTCCTATACATGCGAGACACGGACCGTCACGAGAATCATAAAACAAGTCTGCAAGTCATGTGAATGAGGTGTTGCCGCAAGGCACTGAGAGTTAGATATACCGATGTTAATGATGAACTACCTCGAGGCACTGAAGGTTAGATATACCGATAATGTTAATGATGAACTAGTGCGTCCTGGACCATGTAGAGATCTACTGACGTGATGTGGTCATGGAACAAGATCCGAAGGCCTTGCCAAAACAGTCCTCCAGGAAACTTCTGGTAGGGTGTCATGTGACGTAGCCTCACATGGCGACATGGTAGGATGTCGTGTGATGTAGCCTCACATGGCGACATGTGACGTTCCGTCGCGTGCGCCCTTATTTGTTATAAAGCTTTTCCCCTAGGTAGGGAAGAGGAAAGGTAAAAGAAAGGACAATTTACATGGCCTGACAAGTGTGATCGGTGTCGTTGGTGGCTATAGACGTGGGGGGATTATTGGAAAATGGACGGACGTCGTCCATTGGCAAGTAACCAAGGGCAGGTAATGCGTAGAGTTAGATGAGTACTCACTGAATATGTACTCAGAAAGAGCGCAGGAAGGAAAAATAAGGTATAAGAAGGAGATGGCTTGGGGACACTAACCAGACAGGTTGTTTGGAACTGCAGAACGAGATTCACTTGTAATCTACCATTACCAGGTGAGGTATAGACAGATAGGGAGAGAAAAGAGAGAGAGAGTTAAGAAAAGGGAAAAAAGGGAAAAGAATTTATCATTATTCAGATTTTGAAATAGATTACTTACACGGACTTCATTCGTGTTTCAGCCCTTCCCGGTGCTGTGGCGGCACCAGTAACGGGGTAAGCGACTTAGGCAATCACAGAAGTATCTAGACTCCAGTGCTGCGGCAGCACCTAATTGTGAAGAGGACAACGACTGCAGCAGTCGTAAGAGAACTTAAAACGTTTGTCATGTTGTCCCACTATGATTTTTTGTTGTCCCCTGGTCGGAACTATATATTGTTCCTGTATTTTAAGCCATGTTAAGGCCGTGTGGCATGAGTGATTTTGACGAAAGCCTGACTGAAATGGGTGGAACAGTTTGTGATGTTCCATATGTTTAGTGTCACGGACGGACAGCCCTCCATCCCGCTTTTAATGTAGTTTGTCAGTTTATTATCATTTTTTTTATGTGTGTAAAAGAGGGATGGCAGCTGTGTGCTGTCAACTTTTCAGGGAGAAAAGTCTACCCGTCCGTGCGGTTTGCGTGCATCCTTTTGCACCGCATGAACATTGCTTTTGTGAGATACCCGTATATAGTTGTGAAAACCGTGGAGAGTTCACTGAGTCATTGGAAGTTATTCCCTTTGATCGGCAGTTGGCGTTTGGGAAAATTCTTATGTTTACTCGGATTGGAGCCACGAGGGAGAGACCACGTTCTCTTTGGCGAGGCATTTCGTAACCCGTGACGAAGGCCACTTGTCTGCCTGACGGTGGTAGTCTTAGGGTGAGACAGAGGAATCCCTATTCCTGCCCACCAAATCTTCAACTTGACCCTCTTCGCTGGGGGTGACCAGCTGTCAGCCATCCTATGGTGAAGGGCTGCTGGTGCTGTCGGCTCCGAGGTTCCGGACAGTCTTGTCGCTGAGGATCAGTCTGCGGGCCCACTTTTCCCTCCTTTCCACCGCCGTTCTGGTGAGTTATTTTCATGCTTCTTGGTCCTCATGTCGCATTCCACAGTGGTATCGGTTGTAAATTATAAAATTAATATTTTCATTCAAAGTCTGTCATTTTGGTACTGTGCTGGGGCAGTACTACAAGTGTGGAGAATTATTGTGGTTTCAGGCGTGCTGCGAGCGTTAGCCTATTTATAAATATGGAAGAGCAAGTTTAAAATTTTATTTTAAATGCGCTACGCTAAAACGGTGACATTCTTCTTGTCAGCGATTTGGTCAGACACAGAGCGTGCCGCGCGCGCTTATTTCCATTTTTGGCTGAATCATTCTTTATTTTTGTGTACTCCCTCAGAGAGAGGAGTATGCTAGTTTGGTTCTATAAATATAAAATTATTTATTTTAATTTAAGGAAAAGAGAAAAAAACTGCAGGCCGGACGCGGTGTTAATTGAGTTACCGCGCGACTCACTTGGGGTCGGGAAGCGAGCGTTCCTTCGCGGCGGCCCTGGTTGGTTCCGCTCCGCCTGTTTGTCTATTTGTTTATGTATTGTTTCATTTTGTTTATCATTTATTTTTACCATTATATTTCCTTTAATGTGAATGTGGTATGGGTGTGTTGTAATTTTATTCTCAAGTCAACACGTTATCTGACTTGTTTTCCTTGTCAGTTTTATATACCCGAGGCCTTCAGATTGAAGGGGTAGTATATATTATGACAAAAGTTTCATCAGGTAAACGAATTTGTGTTGTTTTTTTTTTAATCATAGAAGAGAAGAAAAAAAAATACAAATGAATGTGAAGTAATAAAACTAGGTTCAGCTTGCGGGGTAGCCCTTTC
>CM031597.1:21554290-21564290 GCA_018398815.1 Conus ventricosus
GGAGAGAGAGAGAGAGAGAGCGTGTGTGTGTGAGTGCGTGCGTGCATGCGTGCTTTCGTACATGTGTGTGTGTGTGTGTGTGTCACGGGTTTGTTACGAGGCCTATGACGATGACCCATCTGGGGTAGTGGAATTGTTCATTGTTTATTGTCGTCGTTGTTGTCGTATGTCCGTCCCTTAATGTGGCTTGTGGTGTGGTTGCACCTTTGGTGTGGTTTAGCTCAGGTTAGGTTTACTTTCTCTCTCTCTCTCTCTCTAATTCCACTGCCGTGCAATTCATCCTGCAGGTTCACGGGTGGCTGGTATCTTTTTCTTGTACTGGCTGTCTCTATCGGCCTCTCACCTGTCTTTTCACCTGCCGCAGTGCAAGGTTCCTCTTAGGCTTGAGGTATTCTCACCGTGACGTAGCGTGGCATGTGGCCGCCATCGCTGAGGCAGGCTTTCTCTTCACTCGAGCGGAAGATGTCTCTGGGAGCGCCTGCTCCGGTCCTGGTTCTTCACCTTATCGTCGAAGGTACAGTCGGTACTTTCATTTCCTACAGTCGGCCTGTAGGAGGGAGACATCACTTCATCTTTTTCCGCATCTGCGCTGCTGTCCTCTCGACTGGACAGAGGGCAGAGAGAGTCGTTTGACCCCCACTCGGGTCACCCACGGGTAGCTGGTAAGCATCAGTTTCGTGGGTTTATTTGTTGTTGTTTTTTTTTCTTGTTAGCTGGCTAATTCTTTTTGCGCAATTCTCTTTTTGTTTTCAAAATTATGAAAGAAATATTGTTTGAGACCACTTTTCTGGTTAACTCAATCTTTAACCTGGCCATTCTAAATTATAATCCAAAATTCTTTCTCCTTTTTATGCATCTGGTGATGCGGTAGTCGGTGGGGATGGGAAAGAACCTGGTGATTCAGGGTTGGTACTTGCTTGGTCTCGCTCGTCCGCCCTGTCACATTCGCCGGACTCTTATTCTTCGGCCACCGTCTGTTTGTGTGTGCAAGAAGAACGAGTTTTATGTTCGCGAGCGTGCGTACGCATGATTAGTCGTTTGGATGCGTGGTTGGAGATTTGTGTTATTTTGAAATGTTGCTATAAAATGTGGGATAATTGTGCCATTGAATTATTATTATTTGCAAATGTGGTGGCGATGTAAGCCATGGTTACTTATTAGTTCGTTCCTAAAAAAGGGAAAAAAGTTAAAGTGAGTAAAGGGGGAAGGGGTGAAGTAATTATATTTGTTTTTTAGCCTGTTAATTTAATGCAGCCCTTTACTGTTCGTATGAAAAAATTTTGACGAAATTTGTTTTGGTTTTGTTTGCTGTTTTATGCCCCAAGTCGTGTTGAGCTTAGGTTTTGGGTGTATTTATTGGACCCCCCCTCGCCCTCAGCGAGGGTGTTAAGGTTAACAGCATGTGTCGATGTACGATGGGGGGTTTTCCAGTCCCCGTTTTTTATTTCCTCCAGTTCCCTTTTTCCCCTTCCCCCGGAGACTTCCCCCGGAGCCGTTGGGTTTGGGGCCCGCATGGTTGGGACCGCCGGGTTGGTGCCGCGCACTGGTTGGGACCGGCACTGGTTGGTGCCGCCCCTGGTTGGGGCCCGCATGGTTGGTGCCGCGCATGGTTGGGACCCGCACGGTTTGGGGCCACGCCCGGTTGGGACCACGCACTGGGGGAAAAGCCTGTGGATGGTGGACGGCCCGATCCCCGTCCAGGACCCCCAAAAGCCCCGCCCCCGGGAGCCTCCCACCTTGTTTGTGTGCGTCAAGGGTGTGGGCCCTTGAACGACTTCTTAAAAGGACCGCCCGGTTTGGGCCCTAGTGCACAGGGTTTGCCCCCAGAAGTTTGGGGAGGCAGGGTGGGGGGGCACCCCTGACTGAGAAAGGGTGGGGGGAAAAAAGTTTTTTAAAATTTGTGTATAGTCATATGTGTTGAAATGTTTTGATTGTGATTGTGCATTTTGTGTGTGTTGGAGCTTGATTGTGTTTGTGCGTGGTGCTTTGTGTTGAAAAATTTATTTGTGATTGCGGTTTTGATGTGAAAAAAATGGGGGTTTGATCGTAATCTTTTTGCGGGGCTTGCGAGGGTGGAGGTCTTTCATTCCCTTCACCCCCTTACCCCGACCCGTGGGGCAGACCCCCGGGGGTCGGTCGTGACATTTGTGGGGGCTCGCCCGGGATTGTAAAGGGCTCGACTGTTCGCTTGTTTCGCGGGTACCTGTTCATTTCTGCTTTTTTGTTATGTTTAGCGTTTGTCGTTTTTTGTTTTGGGTGGTTGGTGGGGGGGACCTGCGGTAGGGATTTGGTGGCCTGAAGGAACACCCGGTGTGCCCGGGGAGTCGGGGGGCCAGGGGGAATCGACCGCGCCCGACCCCCTTCCCGGGGGTTTCCCTACCAGGTCGGCGAAGTCTTCCCTTTCTTTTGCGTCGTCTCCTTTCCCTGTTTTGTAGTTAGCCATTTTTTTGGTTTTTTTTTTTTACGAGGGGTGGTTTTTGAGTCGGGGGTTGTATTTTTCTTCCTCTCTCCGGTTTCCGTTGCCAGTTGTTGTTTTTTCCCGGCCACCCCCACCCCTTTTTGCTCTGCTGTCGGCGGGGTGTTGCCAGGTGGGGCACCCTACATAGTTTTTTTTTTTTTTTTTTTTCGGGGGCCCCCACCACAGTTGGTCGTGTTTGGGGAAAGCGCGGTTGCCAGAGGGGGAGCACCCAGAACTTGTCGCACCACGCACAACACACTCACTTTTTCCACCACCCTAAAATATTTGTTTTTAAGTGGAATTTTCTTTCTCGGTATTTGGAACCGTGGATTTGTTGTCATGGAAACCGTCCGGTGCTGGTGGTATGGCGAGCGTGGCAAAGAGAAGGCTTTTTCAAAATATAGTCCCTCTTTTAGTACCAGTACTTCGACTACAGTGATTTCCCACTTATTCCGTGCTGTCCCGATTTTTCCAGTGAGTATTTTTCACTACTTTTCGCTAGGGGTTTCTGCTGAGCCCCCGACTGGCATTTCCCGCTCGGAAAGGCGTCAGGATAGCGAAGAAATGGGGGCTTCTGTTGAGTCGCGAAACCAAGCCCCTTCTCCATGTTTCCCCTGTAGGAGTATGCCCCGGGGGATTTCCTCGGGGAAAAAATCGAGACCCAAGGATGGGTCGACGGGTCACCCGTGTCGGGAGTGGTGAACCTGTCGGGGTATCGCCTCTGTCCTGATTTTTGGGGGGCGCGCGAAAGAGGATGCTCCCGGCGGAAGCCTGCGTGGGGCGGGGCTGTCAGGCGGGAAACCCCTGATAGGGAAGAGGCTGTCAGGCGGAAGCCCATGGAAGAGGGGGTCAGGGGGGGGCCCCTCCGTCAGGAGGGCTCGCTCCGTGGGAAAGGTTGTTGGTTTGGGGAAAGAGATGGAAACTTCTTTCGGGGGCTCCCGCTTTGAAAATCGGGGGGGTTAATCCCCGGCAGGGATAGAGTTGACCCCAAAGTTAAAGCTTCAAGTTGGGACCCAGTGAGGCTAAAATGTTCTTAGGATTTTAACAAGGTAGAGTTCATCCCCTTGTTGGGAAAAAAAGGTATGCACCTTTTTTTTGGATTGTGGGTATGCAAGAGAGTGTGTGCTCACTCAAAATGAAGGGCGTCTTATCAGCATGAGTTGGCTCTGCGAAAGCTTTTCCCCCTTACCCCCGAAAACGTAAGGGGGAAATTTTGGTCGGGAAAAAAATAACGATGAGACCTTCGTGCATTTTGGAGTGGTGCCAAAAACGTAGGGACTGGCCATTTGCTAAGCTGGGTGGAGGATCTGATTCTCATCAAAAAGCTTCCCAAAACCGTGCCCCAGATTTGAGGTCCGTATAGGCGAGACAGCCCCTCGGGATTTCGCGGCTGCGATTATACCCTGAGGTGTTTGCTGAAGTCGTGGGGTTAGGGCACCCCCCCCAGTATGGTAGGAAGACCCTCACGGATTTAGTGGCAGAAAGGGGCGCCGCGACCCTAGCGGGTGAACAAGGCGGGCAGTTCTCGGGGCCCGCACCCCGACGTGTTTTTCTGGGTCGTCCGGGCCCCAAATTGGGAAAGATTGCCTAACCCGGGGATTGGGGGCTAGTCCTTCCCGGCCCTCATCCCTCGGTAAGTGGGTCTACCCCAGCTTCGGGTGGACAGAGGGGCCCGGGTTTGTTTCTTTGTTTTTGGGTTTCTTCCTTGGTCGCCCTCGGGGATTCGGGAGCTTCAACGATTTGGGTAAGGTTTGGGTTTTCCCCCTGAGGTCAGGGGGGTGCAGTTATGATGTGTGGGGTTGGAGGTGGTTTTCACCCCACCGTTTCTGTGCTTTTCCTTCTCCCCCCCCTACTTCTGTGGGAAGTTGGGCTATGGGGGGAGCGATCTGTATTCCCTTATTATAGGGAATATATCACTTTGGGGGACGGACACGTCGCCCGTTTTACGGTCTGCCGTACAGGCGTGTGTGGGATTTACCACGCGCGCCAAAGCTAAGAGGCGGGAAAACAGGAATTGCGTCCCATTCTGCGGGCCGATCTCTGACGGGTTCGGCCCGGGCCCGCCTGCACCAGATCCGTCTTCGGGCCCAGGGATTGGATTCCAACGCCTGCAAAAAACTGGTGGGTCGTCCCCGTTCCCCGACACGCAAGGTGGCCAAGTCCAAAAGGGGGTCCTTTTGGGTTTTCAGAGGAGATCGTGTGGCCAAGCGCTTTGTCGCCCCCCAAAAAGCTTGAGAGAACATGTCTCCGGCAGGCCATGATTACCATGGGGCCCCATGGGTCAAAGCGGATCTCGGCGGGTGAGCAAGCTTCTTGGCCGGGGGTGAAACTCAGGTTTGACAGTACTGCCGCAGTTGCCGATGTTGCCAAGGGGCAAAGCCTAAGGGTCGCTTGAAGCGGTTCCCTGGGCAGTGCCCTGGTTGGGGGGGCCATTTTAGCAAAGGGTTTGGGGGTTTCCCGGGGGACCATTAACCCCATCCCATGCGGGCCGTACATTTCGTGTGATGATTCGCGATCGAACCCCAGGTTGTCTCGCCCCGGATTGATGCCCCCCTTTTTGCGAGGCTCGCTGGAGATTTGGATGGCCGGCGTACCCCGGAGAAAGTACGGCGGAAGTTTTTTATGGAGAGGTCATCTCCCCTCCAGTGCCCTGATGGTCGGCCGTCAGTCGCCGATCGAGTTTTGGGAGTGGAATGCGAGTCATCGTTCCTTTTCGCCATTCAAGGGTTCCCGCATAGATGTGCTTCCAGCCCAGCTCCGTAGTAGCACATTGGAGAAATCAGTCGGGGACATTCCCCAAACCCCGGGTTATTCCCTTTTGGTCTTGTATAGGTGTGGTGACGGGGTTTTTCACCCTTTGTGTGTTAACGGTAGTGAATCACCCCGGTTGGTTGTTATTTTCATTGTTGGGGGGTTTTTCTTTGTTGTTTGATAATGTAGTATTAGTATTTCGGTGTAAATTTTGTGGAACGTTTGTATTGGGTTGTCGCTCTGTCCCCCTTTTTTCCCCCCCCATTTTAACCCCCCCCCCCCCCCCCCCCGCGTGGCAAAAGGTGTTTCGGCATGTTTGAAGGGGGGGTTGTCAGGGTTTTGGGTTTTTCGAGGCCTTGGTTGACCCCTTGGGGTGGGGTTGTTATTTGTTTATTGTCGTCGTTTTGTCTAGTCCCTCCCTTAATGTGGCTTTTGGTGTGGGTTTCCCTTTGGGGTGGGTTTTGCGGTTAGGGTTTTCTTTCTCTCTCTCTCTTTATTCCACTCCCCTGCAATATCCTGCGGTTCAGGGTTTGGGTTGTACTTTTTCTTGTACTGGGGTGTTTTCGGCCTCTCACCCGTCTTTTTACCGCCCCAGTGCAAGGGTTTCCCCTTAGGGTTGGGTATTCTCCCGTGACGTAGGTGGATGTTGGCCGCCCTCGCTGAGGGGAGGCTTTCTCTTCACTCGAGCGGGTGCTCGGGGGGCGCCTGCTCGGTCTGGTTCTTACCCTTTTCGTCGAAAGGTACAGCGGTCTTTATTTTCCCACGTCGGCCTTAGGGGGGGAGACATCCTTCATCTTTTTCCCCATTGCGCTGCTGTCTCTCGCTGGACCCGAGGGCAGAGAGAGTTTTGACCCACATGGGTCACCAGGGTGTGGTAAGCATCGTTTTATGGGTTTTTTTTGTTGTTGTGTTTTTTTTCTTGTTTTGCGGGGGATTTTTTGCGCATTCTCTTTTGTTTTTAAAATTATGAAAGAAAATTTTTTTTGAGACCCCTTTTTGGTTAATCAATCTTTACCCGGCCTTCTAAATTTATCAAAAATTTTTTCTCCTTTTTATGCATCTGGTGATGCGGTGTCGGTGGGGTGGGAAAGAATGGTGATTCAGGGGGGGTACTTGCTTGGGCTGTGTCCGCCCCCGTCACCTTGCGGAATCTTATTTTTTGGCCACCCTCTTTTTGGGTGCAAGGGGGAAAAGAGTTTTATGTTCGCGAGGTGCGTAGCTGATTAGTCGTTTGGATGGTGGTTGGAGATTTTTTGTTATTTGAATGTTGCTATAAAATGTGGGGATAAATTTTCCTTTGAAATTTTTTATTTTTGCAATGTGGTGGCGATGTAAAACCAGGTTTTCTTTAGTTAGTTCTAAAGAAAGGAAAAGTTAAACGTGAGTGAGAGAAGGATGAAGATAATTCTATTTGTTTTAGCTGTTAATTTAATGCGTCTTTACCCGTTCGTATGAGAAGACTTTTTACGAACATTTTTGATTTGGTTTGTTTGCTGCGTTTGCTCAGTCTGTGTTGGTTTGGTGTTGGTGTATTTAGAGACCCCCTGCCCATTGCGGTGGCTGTTAAGGTTTAAGCATGGTCAGATGTAGACTGCGGGGTTCCCGTACCCCTCTTTCTACTTTTCCCCCCAGTTCCTTTCCTTCTCCCGGAGATTCACCCCGGGGCAGTATGGTTTGGGGCCCCGCACTGGTTGGGGCCGCGCACTGGTTGGTGCCGCGCATGGGTTTGGGACCCCCGCACTGGTTTGGGGCGCGCATGGGTTGGGGGGCCCCAGGTTGGTGCCGCGCATGGTTTGGGCCCCTGCATGGTTTGGGGGCCCCGCCTGGTTGGGCCCCCCACGGTGGAAAAGCCTGGGCTTGGTGGCGGGGCTGATCCCCCCTCCGGACCCCCGCAAAACGCCCGTCCCCGGGCGCGCTCTCCCCGTTTTTTTGTGTGGCGGGGGTGGCCTGAACGATTCTTCAAGGACCCACCCCGGGTTTTGGGGACCTGTGCGACGGGTCCCAGTAGACTTTGGGGAGGCAGGGTGTGGGACATACCCGACATGGAAAGGGATGGGTGCTGGAAAGTTATTTTAATTTTTTTTAAGTCATATGTGTTGAAATGTGATTGTGTTGTGCTGTTGTGTGGTTGGAATGTTGATTGTGCTTTTGCGTGGTGCGTGTGTTGAATATTTTTTGTGATTGGTGTGTTTATTGATAAACTGGGGTGTTGATCGTAATCTTTCTTGGTGGGCTCTTTCGAGGCGTGGAGGTCTCATTCCCTCCCTCCCTCTAGACCCCTGTCAGGGAGTCCCGGGGTCGGTCGTGACAGTGTTGTGTGTGTGTGTGTGTGTGTGTGTGTGTGTGTGGTGGGGTGTGGGGGGTGGGTGGTGTGTGTGTGGCGGCGCGTGCGATTGATTTAGGGAAAAGGGGAAAGAGGAGGCAGGAAAAAGAAAGCAGAGGGAGAAAAAGAAGGAAGCAGAAATGTTTTTACAGTGGGTCTTGTACCCGTCTATTATTATCTACCCGTCTTTATTATAAACTTATTTCTTTTAATCTCTTGTCTCTGTCTTCTCTTCAATTAGACGAGACAGAGGACAAGGACGGGAGAGAGAAAGGTAAATGAGTTATGGGGGAGAAAACAAGTAATGTTAAAATTCCCTTTCCCTTACACAAAAATGACTGGCAGACTTTAAAAAAAAATTCGTTGGGGGGACTGATGAGGCAGCCGCCGTTTCTTCCAGGTCTCTGTTGGGAGCTGTCGTGGGGGGTCCGGGTGGCATTTTGGTCCAAAACCTTTTTTGTTATCGGACCAGCCTTTCTCTGCCGTCCCCGTTGGGCCCCTTCAAAGGTTTCCTTTGGGGGATGGTCTTGGAGCGGTATTGGAGTTGACGTGGCCAAACCTCATTTTCCTCGTTTTCGGTTGCCCGTAGTGTTTCGTAGGCCAAACAAAGGTTGGTGACCGATTCCCCACATAAACGTTTGGGCTTGGCTCCTGAGTGCGGAGTGTTTCCCGGCACTTTGGGCCTAACGCCCGGTTTTCTTTGTTTCGGCCCCGTGTCATGTCTCGCAAAAATATGGGGTCGGACATAGTGAATTGGCCCGGAAAAATTTTTTGTGGAATTTGATGTTGCTCTCCCACACTCTGTTCAGTCTGGCCATCGCCGCTGATGCGGAGTTGATTCTGATTCGGATTTCTGCCGTGCAGGTGCCATCTTTGGACAGGGTTGCTCCCAAGTACCTGAAGCTGGTCACTTCTTCCAGGGGCTCACCATTCATGGTTATGTTGGCACTGCTGTTAGTCGTGCTGTTGACTATGACCTTTAACTTCTCTGTGCTGACCTCCATGCCGTAGGCGCTTGCTCTTGTGAGAAGTCTGTTTGTAAGATCCTGAAGCTCGGTGTTGCTGCCCCAGCCCCCCCCCCCCCCCCCCCCCCCCCTCCTCCCCATGAGGTCGATATCGTCTGCGAAACGAAGGTTGCAGACCGGCCTGCCGCCAATGCTCATGGAGATGTGATGGTCTTCGAGGGTCTCTTGCATGATTCTCTCCAGAAAGATGTTAAAGAGTACTGGAGATAATAGGCACCCTTGCCTGACTCCGATTGTGGTCGGGAAGAACTGGCCCTGCTGGATATTGAGGGGTACTGTGCTGGTGGAATGTTCATAGAGGGCCTGGGTGACTTGGACGAACACCTCATCAATGTTGAGGTCTCTGAGAACCTGCCATAGGCCGTTGTGCCACACCCGGTCAGATGCCTTCTTAAAGTCGATGAGGTTGTGGAAGAGGTCCTTTTGATGTTGTAGATGCTTTTCGATCAGGACTCGGCAGTTGAAAATTTGTTCCACAGTGCTCCGCACTCTTCTAAAACCTGCTTGTTCTCCTGATAGCAGTTCCTCAGCCTTGGATTTCAGTCGCTGAGGATGATGCGAAGCATGACTTTGCTGGGGGGCTGATCAGACATATAGTCCTGTAGTTTTGACATTGCTTGAGTTTGCCCTTCTTGGGTAAAGGAATCACCAGTGACTGGGTCCACTCTGTTGGCCACTTCTTTTCTGTCCAGATCTTCTGACATAGCATTGTTAGTCTCTCTGGGGTCTCTTTCCCTCCGTATTAATCAAAAGCTCAGCTGGAACATTGTCCACTCCTGGGGATTTTCCTGGCTTCAGGCTCTGTATCGCGGCCGCATCCTCCTCCTTCAGTACTTCGAGACTGTTCTCGCTGTCTGCGGTCGGTTGTCCTGCAAAATGGATGTGTCTGCGTTGGGCTGGTAATTGTGGAGGCCCTCACAGTATTCTGTCCACCTCTTCAGGCCTTCTTCATTCTCTGTCAGTAACTTGCCATCCTTATCTTCGATCACCGCTGATCTTGTCTGGTTGGTCTTATTGACGGTCTTAAGTGTGTTGTAGGCTTATTTGCTGTTCCCTGCTTCCATGTCTTTCTCAATTGCTTCGCACTGCTTCTCTGTCCAATTTTCATCGGCTGTCTTCATCTTCTTCCGACTTCTCTTTCATCTGTTTGTACTGCTTGTTTTTGTGAACATGTGTGTGTGTGTATGTTGTGGGGTGTGTGTGTGGGTGTGTGTGTGTGTGTGGGGGGGTGTGTTGGTGGTGGGGGTGTGGTGGGTGTGTGGTGTACAAGAGAGAAGGGGGGGGGAAAGGGGGGAGGAAAGGGGGGGAAAATAGAGAGGAGTTTAATCAGTGAGATGATGTCAAGAGTACGGCCTCAAGGAAAGACCCTTTTAAAGTGAGACTCTGCTAATGGTTTCTCCTCTCTCTCCTCCTCCCCTCTCTCTCTCCTTCCTTCTCCTTTTC
>CM031597.1:21574290-21576790 GCA_018398815.1 Conus ventricosus
TCATGCCTAATAAACATGGTAAGTATGCCTTAAGATTCACACAATCAAATAAAACGTGGGCTCTCGACACGTTTGCCTTACCACATATGCATTTTGTTCCTGCACTATATTTCGTTCTGAATGCGTCGAGTTTCAATAAAATACTGAAACAAAGTTTCTGTACTGATACATGTCACGAACCTGCAGGTCTTCAATGAACTGAAAAACTTGATAGATTGTAGTACTGACATTGAGTCGACACATAACAATACTTGGAAGATTGATTGCGGTATATCAATTAAATATGTCAAAGCCATTAGTATAGCTATCAATTCGGCAACAACGATAGATCGATTTTTGCCTGTTGAATATGCTTTATCTACTTTAAGTGATGGAATAACAAAAGCAGGTCCAGCGTCTTTGTTCTTTGTCAATGATCCATCAGTATATACCTTAAGATGGTTAGGATACTTGCTTTGCATATGCATCTTTGTTGAATATGACAAGATATACGGATGATCAGCTTTTTTTAGCATCAGTGTGATTAAGGTCAAATTTTGCCCCGTTTCTTTCCCAGCTTGGGATTGGATCAGTGTGTGTGTGTGTGTGTGTGTGTGTGTGTGTGTGTGTGTGTGTGTGTGTGTGTGTGTGTGTGTGTGTATGTGTGTCTATTTGTCTTACCCATGGGCCATCAAGTACACAGGCCTACTGATCACACACACACACACACACACACACACACACACACACACACACACACACACACCACACACACACACACACACACACACACACTGTGTACAATTCGGTCAGTCATATAATTCGTTTCGTGGTAATTGTAGAACCCTGCATACCATCTCTCTCCCCCATAATCTGTGAGGCAGCTGTAAGAGAAACCCATCGAACCCCCACATCCACCCCCAACCCCCACCCCACCCCTCCAATGGCAACGGCCTGTTCTGCTATACAAGTGGTATGTCTCCGTTAACTACACTTTAGCTGGAGCACTTCAGCTAGAGGTAGGTGCGCTAACGACACGTTCCCATATGACAGCTCGTCGACTCCAGGTAGACGTAACAAGCTGGTCTGTTCGCGGGACGGAATTCGGTGATTCCTATGTGCTGTTACTGAAGGATTTAGTGTGGTTAGTTTAACGACCTCTTCCTATCCTCGTCCCTGCCCCCCCCCCCCCCCCCCGCCCCCCTCCTCCACACACACACACACACACACACACACACACACACACACACACAACACACACACACACACACACACACACACACACACACACACCTGTTCACTCAATTTCTTCTCCCTTCGTCCTTTCTTCTCTTTCCGCTGTCTCCCATCCTTTTATTTTCATGTTGTTGTTTTCATGCTGAATTCCATCCAAGGTCGTTATCATCACGGCGCAGAATGTCTTTGCCTCCGTGTGTCCCTCTGTCTGACCCCTGCGCATACCGACCTCAATCTACTGCATAATTGTTACCTACCTCCCCGCCTCTCTCTCTCTCTCTCTCTCTCTCTCTCTCTCTCTCTCTCTCTCTCTCTCTCTCTCTCTCTCTCTTCTCTCTGAAAGCCCTGTGTGTGTGTGTGTGTGTGTGTGTGTGTGTGTGTGTGTGTGTGTGTGTGTGTGTGTGTGTGTGTGCGTGTTTGTGTTGTGTTGTGTTGTGGTGTGTTGTGGTGTGGTGTGTGTGGTGTGTGTTTGTGTGTGTGGTATGTGTATGTGTGTGTGTGTGTGTGGTGTGTGTGTGTGTGTGTGTGTGTGTGTGTGTGTGTGTGTGTGTGTGAGTGTGTGTGTGATGTGGTGTGTGTGTGTGTGTGTGTGTGTGTGTGTGTGTGTGTGGGGTGTTGTAGGATGTGTGTGTTGTGTTGTGTTGTGTTGTGTTGTGTTGTGTTGTGTTGTGTTTGTGTGTGTGTGTGTGTGTGTGTGTGTGTGTGTGTGTGTGTGTGTGTGTTGTGTTGTGTTGTGTGTGTGTTGTGTGTGTGTGTGTGTGTGTGTGTTGTGTGTGTGTGTGTGTGTGTGTGTGTGTGTGTGTGTGTGTGTGTGTGTGTGTGTGTGTGTGTGGTGTGTGTTGTGTGTGTGTGTGTGTGTGTGTGTGTGTGTGTGTGTGTGTGTGTGTGTGTTGTGTGTGTGTGTTCCTGTGGACTATTAAGTGTTGTCGCTTTTCTGACATCGTGATCAATGTGATCTTGTGATGAGTTGACGTGTGTGGTGTGTTGTGTGTTGTTGTTGTTTGGTTGGTTGTTTATTTTTTTAGATCAATTGTCACATGTGTGGAATCTGTACATATACCACACGACTTCAGAAACTCGACAGAAGTTACGATATTAATCGTAAAGCCGCTTCAAAACTTGAAACAACATTTTAAGTGGCGACTTTCCTTTTATTATGCGTACACGTTTTCAGCGTCAGCTGTGTCGTGTAAAAGCATCTGTCAGAAATGAATCATTGTGACACAACGTCAAATGTGACAGAAAAGCATCTTTCAATTAATCCTGAATTATGCTGAATCAACGT